>JAOWBW010000085.1:124341-828723 GCA_026119855.1 Campanula takesimana
CGTTCCTAATCAAATTAGGAATCTGCCCCCCGACAGTACTGTGCGGCCGCCCAAAAGCCTTTGTGCGGTCGCACAACTATCTGAAGCAAAACTGGTACAAAACTGAGATAAGTGTGCGGCCGCCCAGTCCATACTGTGCGGTCGCCCACTTCTCAGAAAGTCCAGAATTTCCAAATTCCAATGTAGTCCTTTTAAAGATTCGTTCTATTGTGTGTGACCCTCTAGGATTATACTAAGTTGGCAATGGGTTCAAACATGAACCATAAGATATGATTAGGTTCTAGCAAACCGTCATACCTACCCAAATAGTATATAACTAGATACAAGTTCGCATTCCTCTTAGAATATGTCATAATCCCTTTGTCCACGATGTCATTGAACACAAGTCATGGTCAAACGGTCAACTTGTTTTGTTCAATACTTTCTCGATTCCGAATATGTTGATAATCCAAATGACATTGATCCAATCAATTCATTTGAGTCCGACCGAACATTTCATCAACATCATTCCTACGAGAGGCCCAAGCTTGACATCTCTCCGAGGAGGGACAAATCCATTTAGCTTATTATTCTTCCCTACGTGAATCCGATTATGCCAATCATACCCTTTATAACTACTCTGTTAAAAGTAGCGTTTGAATATGTCAAACATAATGTTCATCAAGTGGAAGACTATAATAACTTCATGTCTAAGGATTCAAATGACATAACTAATATGAGATATATGTATGACATAGACCATGACATAAATCTCATAAAGCGGGTCATGTCCAGTACCTTGTTCCAAACAAGTACCCATAAATCTAACATGATCATCCCATGATCATTTAGCATTTATACTAGTGCTTAACAAATACTAGGGACGGAGATTATTATAAGTAAACATGAACACAATAATAATCAAAACATCTCTTTATTGATATGAATAAATGATAACAATTACAACGTTTATTAAAACGTGCTTAGGGCACCACTACTAACAATCTCCCACTTGCCCTAGGCCCAATCTCTCATGTATCTAATACCCATGGACCTAACATGACCATCATGTTTAGCTTGTGGAAGTCCCTTTGTTAGCGGGTCCGCAACATTGTCATCAGTAGGTACTCTGCATATATTTACGTCTCCCCTATCAACGATCTCTCGAATGATATGAAAACGCCTAAGTATGTGTTTGGGTTTTCTGATGTGCTCTTGGTTCCTTTGCTTGAGCAATAGCACCATTATTATCGCAATAAAGGTCTATTGGATTAGCAATACTAGGAACCACTTCAAGTTCAGTTATGAACTTCTTAATCCAAACAGCTTCCTTTGCAGCATCCGATGCAGCAATATACTCAGCTTCTGTTGTAGAATCAGCGGTTGTACTTTGCTTGGAACTCTTCCAGCTTACAGCTCCACCATTTAACATAAACACAAAACCCGATTGCGATCGGCTATCATCTTTGTCGGTTTGGAAGCTTGCATCCGTGTAAGCATTTACAACGAGATCATCTTCCATTCCTCCATAGACCAAAACGAGTCTTTAGTCCTTCTCAAGTACTTAAGAATCGCTTTTACGGCTATCCAGTGTTTTTCGCCAGGGTCGGATTGGTATCTACTTGTCATGCTCAAAGCATAAGATACATCCAGCCTAGTACAAATCATGGCATACATGATGGACCCAATTGCCGAAGCATATGGAACATCATTCATTTTCTCACGCTCGCTCATCTTTGTCTTAGGACATTGAGTCTTGCTTAGAGAAACTCCATGTAACACGGGCAAGGTCCCTCTTTTAGAATTTTCCATACGGAATCTTCTAATGACCTTGTCAATGTATGTACTTTGGCTTAAACTAAGTAGCCTCCTTGATCTATCTCTATAGATCTTAATGCCAAGAATATATGCGGCTTCACCCATATCTTTCATTGCGAAGCACTTTCCTAACCAAGTCTTCAAAGACTGAAGTGTAGGAATGTCATTTCCAATGAGCAATATGTCATCCACGTATAAAACAAGGAAAGCACTATGCTCCCACTAATCTTCTTGTATACACAAGGCTCATCTTCGTTCTTGATGAAACCAAACTCTTTGACCGATTCATCAAACGGAGATTCCAACTCCTAGAAGCTTGCTTCAATCCATAGATGGATCTCTGCAATTTGCATACCTTAGAATTTTGTTCAAAACCTTCTGGTTGTGTCATATACACATCCTCTTGTAGTTTTCCATTCAGGAAAGCGGTTTTGACGTCCATCTGCCATATTTCATAGTCATGATATGCGGCAATGGCAAGCAAAATTCTATAGACTTGATCATTGCTACGGGTGAAAAGGTCTCATCATAGTCAATACCATGAACTTGCCTATAACCCTTCGCTACAAGCCTAGCTTTGTAAGTATGCACCTTCCCATCCATGTCAGTCTTCTTCTTGAAGACCCATTTGCATCCTATGGTTTTTACACCTTCGGGCGCATCAATCAAATTCCAAACTTGATTTTCTTGCATGGATTGCAATTCGGATTCCATGGCTCCAAGCCACTTGTCCGATCAGGAGAAACATCGCCTCTTGGTAGGTTGACGGTTCATCATTCTCAATGATTTCTACCTCATTACTATCCGTTACGAGAAATCCATATCTCTCGGGCTCGGATCGTAACCTACTAGATCTGCGAGATGCTTGTGTATTTTGAATAGGTTCCACAACTCCTTGTGGTTCTTGTTCTTGTTCCACTATTGGTTCAATGTTATTTTCTGGGTCTCGAATTTCTTCAAGATTTATTTTACTCCCACTGATTTCTTTGGAGAGAAACTCTTTCTCTAGAAAGACACCAGTTCGGGCAACAAACACTTTGTTGTCCTCTTCGGTTGTAAAAGTAATATCCTTTAGTTTCCTTAGGATATCCCACGAAAATACATTTATCAGATTTGTGTGCAAGTTTGTCTGAGATAAGTCTTTTGACAAAACTTCACAACCCCAAATCTTCATGAAAGATAGACAAGGCTTCTTTCCGCTCCATATCTCATATGGAGTCTTTTGAACCGATTTAGTTGGAACACGATTTAGTGTGAAAGCAGCGGTTTCTAGGGCGTAACCCCAAAAGGATATTGGAAGATCAACTTGACTCATCATTGATCGAACCATGTCTAACAAAGTCCGATTCCTCCTCTCAGACACACACCATTCCATTGTGGTGTTCCGGGCGGAGTCAATTGTGAAACTATTCCACAATTCTTTAGATGATCATCAAATTCTTGACTTAAGTATTCACCACCTCGATCTGATCGAAGTGCCTTTATACTTTTGCCAAGTTGTTTTTCTACTTCATTTTGAAATATTCTAAATATCTCAAATGCTTCACTTTTATGTTTCATTAGGTAAACATACCCAAATCTACTATAATCATCAGTGAAGGTTATGAAGTATTGAAATCCTCCCCTAGCATTGCTACTTAATGGTCCGCATACATCGGAATGTATCAGCCCCAATAAGTCGCTTGCCCTTTCACCCAACTTGGTAAAAGGTGTCTTAGTCATTTTTCCAAGAAGACACGACTCACAAGTATCATATGACTCTAAGTCACATGAACCCAAAAGTCCGTCCCCATGGAGTTTTGAGATACGCTTCTCATTGATATGACCAAGACGGCAATGCCACAAATAAGTATGATTTACATCATTAGGTTTAGATTTCTTATTTACATGATAGACATTATTTTCATTCTTAACATCCAAGATATAAAGGCCATTAAATGAATTAGCAATACCATAAAGCACATCATTTAAATAATAGAAAATTTCTTATTCTCAATAAGAAACTTAAAACCTTCATTATCCAAACAAGAAATTGAAATAATTTTCTGCTTAAATCCGGAACATAATAACAATTGTTCAAAACAAGAATTAATCCGGAAGGTAAAGAGACTTCATAAGTCCCTACGGCTAATGCAGCAACTCTTGCTCCATTCCCCACGCGTAGATCTACTTCACCTTCTTTAAGCAGTCTCCTATTCTTTAGTCCCTGCACATTTAGACAAATGTGAGAACCACATCCGGTATCCAATACCCAAGAATCAGTGGTAGAAAGGAGAATATCTATCATATAGATACCTGAAGTCGACGCAGCCTTGCTGCTCTTCTTCTTCTTTTGCTCTTCCAAGAAAGCCTTGCAATTACGTTTCCAATGACCAATTTCTTGACAATGGAAACAGATTGCATCCTTTTGTGAATCGGGTTTTGCCTCAGAAGCCTTGGCAACCTTTGCCTTGCTTATCTTGGGTTTGACAACTTTTGCCTTACCCTTGCCTTTGGCACCAGGCTTCTTCCCATCATGAACCAGGAGCACGGGAGAACCTTCTCCACAATTTTCATCTCTGCAGTTTTGAGCATCCCATGCAACTCAGAGAGGTTCTTATCCATTCCATGCATGTTATAATTCATTACGAACTGATTATAACTTTTAGACAATGAATTAGAATGAGATCCGTGGCTAGCTCCAATGGGATTGGATAGCCTAGTTTCTCAAGGTGCTCTACATAACCTTTCATTTTAAGAAAGTGAGGACTCACTTGTTGCCCTTCATTCATTTTACTAGTAGTGAATGCAACAATGGTCTTGTACCTCTCTTGCCTAGCTTGCTCTTGAAACATGGTTCTCAACTCCACGCCTATCTCATAGGCTTCCAAATGTTCCAAACTTTATTGGAGTTTTGAACACATAGCAGCAAGCATGAGACAACTTACATCTCTAGAATCATTACGATGTTTCTTGTAATTGTCTCTTTCTACCCTAGGGGCAGTAGGCGGTGGTTCAGCGGGGAGAGGCCCATCGAGAATGTACAACTTATCTTCTTGCCTAAGAACGATTCTTATGCTACGGATCCAATCCATAAAGTTGGTACCATTCTCTTCGAGCTTATCCTTCTCAAGGATCGATCCCAACGACATTGATTGAGTGTTATTAGTCATTATCTACAAATATGCAAAAATTTCCAAATTTAATAAGTACCGGTTTTCATTAAAGAGATAATAATGTATTTTAAAACAAAATACTCCCACCAAATTATACAACCTTCTTTATACATCCAATGTATAGTATAATTTAAATGGGTTGAGATCCCGCTTTAATCTAATTTTGAGTACGCTTTGGCGCACCGCTCAAAATTAAATCAATTAGGTAGACAACTCTTGTCAATCATATCTCATATGACTCTCAGTTCTTTTCATGAGATTCTTTAAGAAATCCAATTTTAAAAAGCATGTTAAATCTCATCTTTGCCTTAAGCCCAAAACTGTTTTGACGCTTAATTAAGTCCAACCATTTTAAACGCATAGGAAACTCTTATTCACTCATCTTGCTCAAACATGAATAAAATCAATGCACCTCGCTTTGGCGAGCCCACATAAAATTACTCATGTATAAACAAGTGTTTTAATCATGGCTTGGAAAAAAGACTTAAAACTTTCTTTGAAGGTTCATCACATATAGCATATAACACATTTATGAGCACATAATATAAACATGTTACACATCAAGTTTAGACACTAAATTAATCTCCATTAATTTAAGCATGATATTTATGTGTCATTAGTTTCTCTATAATTATGAGGATGAGACTATTTCAACTTCGGTTATTATTTCCAAATCAAGACAACAAGAAGTGCGGTCGAACTAAGCCATTAGGCAACCACAATCCCGCACTAATTCAAGAAACCAAGAAAGTAGTCCATGTGGCCGAAACTAAGCAATAGATGGTCTCGATGAACGTAGGCCAATTGCATTCACAATTCCACATGGATCTCCAAACTTTGAATCAAGAACTTTGTTTCTCAATTTTAGCAATTATGAACTCTTCATAATTCTAACTTCGTTTTATCTTTGAAACTTTGATTGCGATCAATTTTGGGAAACACAATCTCGATGAACGCAGATTAGCCATCCAAAACTTGAACCAATCTAGGAATCACAAGACTAAAACAAATAGGAAAATCAAACCCCCAAATCCACACACAAACCAACTACCCAAAACCCATTCCAGATCAGCAAGTCTGGACTGGTTCTGTTACTGGTTTTGTTGAATCTTTCGAAAAATTCCAGATTCTGGTTTTTCAACCAAAATCAGACCTTCTGATCAAATTGTGCGGCCGCCCAGAAAACCCTTGTGCGGTCGCCCAAAACTGTGCGGCCGCCCAAGGCGTTTTGTGCGGTCGCCCAGTACCATCAGAATGTGCAGAATTTTCAAAGTTCGAAAATTTTGTCTCAAAATCGTTTTTCCCCGATTATTAAAACTTTGATCCAATCAAAAATTAATAATCAACAATTCTGAATCCACCATAATTTATTTATTGCGATTGAATCGTGCGATTAAAGTTGCAAAACAATAAACCACATAAAATCACAAAACACATAAACAACATATATTCCAATATTCAAATCATGCAAGGCACATAAACAATTTATATACACATAACATGATCTAGGTATTGAAATAATCAACATGAACGGGGCTCTGATACCACTGTTGGGTTTCGATCAAACATGCGCAGCGGAAATTAGCATTTAAAATTTTGAAACCCAAAGCCCATAGATCCGTTCATATGATTAAACCAAATACGACATGAGAATAAAGGAATAAACTAACCCTTGATGGCTATCAAATTCTCTTGGTCTTTGGTGGAGGTTGAAGACTTGATCACGATCACAAAGCTTGAACACGAACTTTGAAGATGATGATTTTCACCCTCTAGCGGTATCCACACTTCGAACGAATGTCAAAGGAGCTTCTTTGATCTTGGTTGCTAGACCAAATTGTGAAACACTTTTTCACAATCAAAAGAACTATATGGAATTTATTTTGTGTATTATTTTGTTCCTCAACCAAGAATGTCTTGGAACAAAACAAACCCTCTCTCAAACTCTTTGAGACTCACAAAATCATTAGCATTGAGTGCTGGCCGAATTTGGTCTTTTATACACAAGTATGACCTATTCCAAATAGGAAACTTGTGTTAAAATCTGTCCAAAATTCGTTTCCTAATCAAATTAGGAATCTGCCACCCGACAGTACTGTGCGGCCGCCCAAAAGCCTTTGTGCGGTCGCACAACTATCTGAAGCAAAACTGGTACAAAACTGAGATAAGTGTGCGGCCGCCCAGTCCATACTGTGCGGTCGCCCACTTCTCAGAAAGTCCAGAATTTCCAAAATTCCAATGTAGTCCTTTTAAAGATTCGTTCTATTGTGTGTGACCCTCTAGGATTATACTAAGTTGGCAATGGGTTCAAACATGAAACCATAAGATATGATTAGGTTCTAGCAAACCGTCATACCTACCCAAATAGTATAACTAGATACAAGTTCACATTCCTCTTAGAATATGTCATAATCCCTTTGTCCACGATGTAATTGAACACAAGTCATGGTCAAACGGTCAACTTGTTTTGTTCAATACTTTCTCGATTCCGAATATGTTGATAATCCAAATGACATTGATCCAATCAATTCATTTGAGTCCGGCCGAACATTTCATCAACATCATTCCTACGAGAGGCCCAAGCTTGACATCTCTCCGAGGAGGGACAAATCCATTTAGCTTATTATTCTTCCCTACGTGAATCCGATTATGCCAATCATACCCTTTATAACTACTCTGTTAAAAGTAGCGTTTGAATATGTCAAACATAATGTTCATCAAGTGGAAGACTATAATAACTTCATGTCTAAGGATTCAAATGACATAACTAATATGAGATATATGTATGACATAGACCATGACATAAATCTCATAAAGCGGGTCATGTCCAGTACCTTGTTCCAAACAAGTACCCATAAATCTAACATGATCATCCCATGATCATTTAGCCTTTATACTAGTGCTTAATAAATACTAGGGACGGAGATTATTATAAGTAAACATGAACAACAATAATAATCAAAACATCTCTTTATTGATATGAAATAAATGATAACAATTACAACGTTTATTAAACGTGCTTAGGGCACCACTACTAACACGTATTGGGCGGGCTTGGTGACCGCGGAGCAGCTCGGACGAGCTTATGTGTGGCTCCTTCTCAGCAACACCCTCTTTGCCAACGCCGACACTACCTGCATGTTCCCTCTCCTTGGATCTTTGACTACTCCTGAGACCGCCCGGAGTATTGTTTGGGGAGTGGACGGGTTGGCCGAGCTGTACATGGAGCTTGACAAGTTCAGCCGGAAAGCGAGCAAGTCCATGGCCTACTTCCAGTTTGCCTTGGAGGTAGATTCTTTTCTTTCCCTCATTCTGCTTTGTCCTTCTCATTTACCTTTTCGGTTTTCAGCGCCTTAATGATTTTCGGCCTTTTCCTTTCAGGCTTGGTACTACGAGATCTTCAGTGGCTATTCGTGGGAGTAGACCGTCGATCCGGCCATTACATTCCCGGCCATGGTTTGTTGGGCTCGAGAGGCTCGAAAGAAGAGGGGGTCCAAGGGGCGTGTCTCCATTTGCCACGCTGATGTCCGGGCGGTGCTGAGGGGCGCCATGCCGGCCGAACTCAACCTCTTTCCTTGGTTGAGGTATGAGGGGCAAGGGCTAGGCGTTGACCTATCTGAAGCCCTGCGGGTTACACGGGAGAGGAGGCTCTTGGTGGGGTTCCGAGGAGAGGCCTTCTATTTAGGGGAGAGAGTGCTCTGGCAGCACGGGCCCGAGCTGATGCAGAGGGCTCCCGTTGATCCTCCTGACTCCATGTTTATGATTGACCGAAGGGATGACCCTTATCTTATGGGAGCGAGTGCCACTGATTTCATTACCGATGAGCCGTATGGGCGCTTCGTGGCCCGGAAGTGAGGTCGCCACAAGTAGTGGCTTCTGGGGTGGCTCCCCCAATATGGCAGGATTATTCATATGTCTATTCAGACCACCGTGTCCATATGGTGGCAACATCTGTAGTGGGAGAGGGGGCCCCACCTGAGGATGCTCCTGCGGGCGTGGTATGCTTTCCTTCACACACACTTATTCATCTCATACCCCTATCTTTTCCACTGAGCATTTTCATTTCCCTGTGCAGATTGCAGCGCGGGCTCTGTTGGATAATCCTTCCCTCATGAAATGGGCCAAAAGGTGGCTGAAGAGGTTTGTTGGTCTCTCTTCTAAGGGGCCTCGGACTGAGTCCCAGTTCGCGTCGGGCAGGAAATCGGTGAGTGGTGGGGAGAGGTCCTTCTGAAGAGCCTCAAGCGTGGAGCTACCCCCGTCTTTTGTCCGTCGCCACACCTTAGGCGGATCTGATTTGGAGGCCTTTCGGGATTCGCTTCGTGACCCTGATTTTCACGAGCTCGCCCCGGATCCTTTTGCTCATTTGGCCTTGGAGCATGTGGAGCCCCAGCCGATCAGACACCCCGGTCCTCCTTCCCAGGTTCCTCCTTCCTTCTTTCTGGGCCAATCCTCTTCGGGTGAAGACTCGAGCTTGGTGGAGTCCATCTTCTTCTTCGATCCCAACATGTACCCATCTCACCCCTTGGAGAGGGTTCACTCGCCTCCGGGGGATCCTTACCCAGATTCTGATTAGGATGCACCAACCTGAACAATTTTTTCTTTTGATTTGTTTTATTCAAAAAAACATTGTATGAGAATTTGTTATCTTTGGTTGTTTAAAACATTGTCCCTTTTATTCGTAAGTTCACCATTCATTCATAGCTTGGGCCTCGAGAGGGCTTTGTGGTAATTTTGAGGTGTTGGGGATTCCCAAAACATGTTTTGACTCAATTGTACGGACTTTGACACGTATCTGACAATTTTTTACACAGGTGGGAGTGAGTTTTACCGGTGGGAAATCAGCTGACACAGGCTGCTGGTATGAAAATTTTCACATGGCTAAATCAGCCGTACGGATCGTGCAGGCACGTTTGACTTTTTGACCAAACTTTCTGAGGGCTTTCAAGGAATTTTGACAGACGGGAGGCCTTATTTGACTCAAACCGTTTTACCCAAAGCATGACTCTTTGTTGGCCCTTCCGTCGCACGATTATGGCTTGCCAGCCCTAGTGTTTCAACTTAGCCGGGAACTACTCCTCGGGTTTCGCAGTCATGGATTGCTAGCCCCAGTGTTTTATCATTGCCGGGAACTATCCCTCAGGTCCTCATCCCATTCTTTTGGGTGCGTATTCCCCCTTGCCCGGGACACGGTCCTCTTTTACACGGGTTTCTTCTCCCTAAGCAATCCGAATCATATCATTTTTCCATCTTTCGTGTATCCCATTATCTTATCTTCCTAGGAGTGGCCTAGTTGACTCTGACACGGACACGAGCGATAGTCGACCTTGACACGGGCAAGAGCAAACCGCGCTTGCTCACACGAATGGTCACACATAGGCATTTATGGGAGTGAGTCCCTTTTCTGAGGAAAGAAGCCTATGGATAAAAATTCAAGTGTTTGGCTCTTTCATAAGATGTGGAAAAGAAGACTTGTCGAGGCATTCGAAACCGGCCTTAGTTAGTGTCATCAAAATGATTGTTCGAATGAACCGCGTCAAGCATTAGATCAAACTTCAAGCAATTAGCCTTAACATGTATAAACGTTGTGATCAATTGAGATTAAGATTCAATCAATGGCGAGATCGGGAAGGAGAAGGCCTTTTGGGTCATTTCAAGGTTTTCGGGTCTTGGCGTGGCCACGGAAAGGGGTTTTGGGCTAAAGAAGGGGAATCATCATTCATATGCTCCTTCGCGGAACTGAACAATGTCTGTCTGAAAGATTGGTCATTTATGCGACCGCAAAGAAGAGATTTTGGTTATTTTGGGAGGGCCAAAGGTTTTGGTGGCTTTTCTCATATTGTGACTGGACCCGAAGGTTGCCTACGTTCCCCTCGATGTGAGGAGCTCAGGTCGCCGTAGTTCGGCTTTGGGCAGCTTTTGCCGGGATTGGTTTCCTTTTGATGTCTCGGAGGACGTTGTTGCTCACATTGCTTTGCGGCGATCCTTTTGAGATGGATCTCTTGGGATGAACCCTCTTGGGTGTGGATGGGTTTCTTGGGGCAAGCATTTTCTTTTTCCTATTTCCTCTCCTCCTTTCCATTCATTCATTTTCTTTTCTCATCATTCAATTTTTTTTCTCTTTTTTTTTTTTTTTTTACTTCTTTTTCCTCTAATTTTTTTTCTTTTTTTTTAGGAGGAGGAAAACACTAGCCCTAGCTCTCTTTCTCGGGTATTAGCTCATTTTTAGCCCCTTGGCGGTGTGCCTGTCACTTTGGGCTGACTTTGAAAGTCCGGGAAGCCCTTTGGCTGATTGCGCGCATGTGATCACGGTTAAACCTTGGTGGTTGAGCAACAGCGCCCTCACTTTTTCACTGTCTCAGGATGTCTTTGGCGTGTATCAGGGATTTATCTCGGAAAGATGTATGGGGTTGTGTATCGGGAGAGTGTATGGGGAATGTGTATGGGGAAGATTTGCCATTGATGGTCTCTCCATGCCAATTGATCACAACATTCATTCATATTAAGATTAATTGTTTGCATTTCGTACTCTTTTGCGTTTGGGTCCATTCATCCTTGAATGAGTCGTCGTTGACAATTGTGTTTGGGAGTCAACTCATCATTTTGGGGATATAGCAATCACTTGACAACATTAATCAAAGCGATTCCGAGAGTTAATGCGTTTTTCAAGATAATGCCCCAAGTCTAGAGAGAATAGAAGTAAAAAACAATCCATTTCACGGGAGATTCAATTTTTACAAACATAGACTCAACTATTGACTCTATTGACTCGATCATTCTACTATTCACCGCTCGACCATGCCCAACTCCGTGGATTTTCACATAACATTGCCTAGCAGGGATTTTCATAAAAAGAGACAAAAGACTCTGTCCACAACGGAATTTTCATGGACTTTCTAGAACCTACAACGCTAGACCACTCCCAGAATTCTTTTCCTCTTCTTCCTTTTCTTCACCTCACACCCATTCATCGCCTTGCTTGGTGATAACCTCCTTATCGATGAGCGATTGGATATGATTTCTCAAGGTGAGACAGGCGTTCGTAGAATGACCCGAGGCATGGTGATACTTGCAGTGTTGCTTAGGATCATGGTGCGCTCCGAGCGGTTCGGCCCATATCACGTGGCGACCCAGCAGTTCCATCTTTCCTATCTGGAGTAAGTGATCCAACATTTGTTCCCTCGGCATTCCTAACTCATGGAACCAACGATAATGGGCCCCTTTCCCTTGAGGGTGAAATCCTCCTGCAACCACCGCGGGCTCCCCATGGGATACTGTAACGGGCTGGAGTTGATCTCGAGACTCTTGCCCATCTTGGACTGAGTGACCGGGGGTGGTCCCCGGGGAGGGAGATAGCTTCTCCGAGGACCTTTTGATCTCCTCGATAGATTTTATAATCTCGTGCAGGCATTCTCGGGTGTTCCTTGAGTTGTGCCTTTCCAGTTCATCTGACAACTCTGCTCGGTTATGTAGAAGTTCGTACCGGCCCTCGTATTTTTCCTCGAGGTCCTTCCTGAGCTTTGTGCCATTCTTCTCCCACAATTCTTTGACCCTCTTATGGAAGAGCTCCTTAATTTCCTCACGGAGCTATTGGACCACTTTGATCGCCTCATTACGATCAACCTCGGCCCTCCGCACTTACTCTCTCATTGTGCTGACTGTCCTTTCTAAGAGCTTTACTCTGCCCTCCAATCGGGCATGTGCGTCCAATCTGATGTCTATCTCATTTGCTTGAGCTTTTCTTGCCATTGTTTCCTATAGCACAAAGGACCGACAAGCCGTAAGGGCACCATGGAAAGAATCTCGAAAAGTCATGCTTTGAGTAGGGCGGGGACTCGACACAAATGAGATTTCGACTCATTGAGAGAAACGAGTTTGACCCTTTTGGAGGGAAAGCCCAGGCCATGCATTTTGGATGAATTTAACAATTTCCACTTTTTAGAAAAGGATTTTTCTTATTCTCTATAATCATTATTAAGCGGTTTTGTCACACGAGCAAACGTCAGCGCCCAATTTAATGACTTAACGCTTATTATTCATGTACCCTCAGAACGTGTTTTGTTCCTAATTGTTTGGCAAAGATTTCTCTTCTTTTTCGCAACTATTCTAAATCCTGGATCAGTGGAGGCCATCACTACGCCTATAGACCCCTCGTTTTTCACCTGTACTACATACTCCCAAGGACGGACTATCCTGGGCGAGGGTCCTATAGGGCAAGCGGCTTCCATCGACCGACAGAAATGATCCTAAGGTCTAGTGCGTCGCAAGGTTCCCGATGTGCGGGTCATCCTAATCATGATTAAGCCCCAGTCGGGATCGAGACCGTTCCGAAGGCTGCACCGATATTCTGACACGTCCCCATTTTGAATGAGGTGTCTCAATCCTCGATCATGAGCTTAAGGATGATTAACATGACCCGTTCATTATAACGACACCGTGTTACCCTATCTTTAGCGCATGACCTTTGTTAATTGTGGTCGTCATTAACACACGAGTTAGAGGCGGGTTAGGCCACGCTTGCATTACATCAAGGAGTCGTAACCCGGGCATTAACTTGGCCACAATTTACTTTGGACACATGCTTAAAGATAATGGCAACGTGACCTAGACCAAAAACCAACCAAAGTCACGGTATTTGTGTGTCACGGACATGTGTGGTTGACTCGGCTCGGAAGGGGAGGTGGAATGGACCCGTGCGCGCTCGGAGGGAACAAGAGCGCCAATCGAGCTGCATCTGGCATCCATCCCGGGTTTAAAGGGTATTTGGAACGTGCAAGGCCAAGTGCGCGTTGTGTGAAGTCAATTCTATATTCCCTTTTGAGTCAAAATAGAGATTTTTATTTTGTTTTTCCACATGATGAGCATGGCATGAGCAAGATATGAACAAGTATGAACAAGCATGAAGTAGGCAATTTATACACACAATGAATCAAAGAACATGATTAAACAAAGACCAAAACTTGTACATGTACCAAGTTGTGCACAACCAAAAAATTTTTGAATCAAACATTTTGCCAAAAGAACAATCTTTACATTGAAACCATTCATACAAAGCAAGTTGCGCACAACAAGAAGAGTCTTTTTTTAAAAAAAAAATTCAAGAAATTTTTACAAAAAGGGTTATGCACAATGAGGCTTTGAAAACCATTTTTATTGACAAAAGATCATGCATAACTGAGTTTTAAAAACCAAGTTTTGGCCAAAAGAATAAAGGTAATGTGCACAAGTAAGGCTGTAAATTTGGAACCTGGACAAGCAGAAGCAGAAGGCAATTCAGAATGTTGCTGCCCTGCACAAAATTGTTAATTTGCAACATTCTGTTGAAACTGGACAGGACTGTTTTGATTCTAGTTTGTTTAAAACACTTTATAAGTTTAAATACAACATTCCTATGCTAAAAGATCATCACTTAGTCCCCAAAACAAGTATTTGGTGTGATCATAAGCAATCTTTGGAGAAAATTGAGAAAAGTTGATGAACATGCCTTTTGGGCCAAAATTGACCATTTGGTGATTAAAGATTGAAACTTTATCACCAAGATGGTATTTTTATGACTTATTAACCTTTAAGGAATCAAATTAACACATAAAGATTGAATCTTTGTAACCCTAAAGGGGACTTTAGAGCTAGATCAATGTTGGATGATAAAGATGGAAGCTTTATCATCCAAATGATCATTATTGCCAACAAAAGTATCATTTCAACTAGACAAGAATGTAAAATGACAATCAACAAGCCATGATCATCTAGGTTTGAACCTCTTCCACACAAGGCATGGAGGGCACCTTGGATCATCTCATGGGTCGGACAAGAGAAATATAGAGTAATATATGTATATTTGCTTGAGTGGACAAGTCTTGCATAAATGTAAAGTTGCTTGAATGGACAAGTCTTACAAGTAATATAAAGTTGCTTGAATGGACAAGTCTTGCAAGTAATATAAAGATCAACATAAACTTAAACCAAGATTAAAGAGAAAATAGAGTTATAGATAAAGAGAAGGGAGGGGGGAGAAGGTGGCTTTACCTATTTTGGTTTAGCCAATCTTCCTTTCTCTCTTTCACTCTTTGTTTCACTCTTCGCTCACACTACTGGAGTGATTTCGACAGAGTAACTTTTCTTATGTTGTTTCTCCCCCCCCCTTGAAATGATCAGCATGGGGTTCAATTTATAGAGGTTGAGGGTGCCCAAACCAGCCGTACGGCTAGGAACCTTATGTGCCCAAACCATCCGTACGACTCGACTTGGCGAACTTCTGGATTTTTCCAAGTTTAATTCCAGTTCAGTCCTGGAATATCAGGTTAAACCTAGTGAGGTCCTGGCCCATTGGTTTATCCCTAAATGGTACCAAGAATTCCTCTAAAGTAGGTCGATTTCAGATTGGGGTACTTACAGAGTGCTCGGCTCTTTGGGATTGGACAATATGGGTTAAATCCGTGCGGATATGTGGGGAAACCTCCCGATGGGATAAAAGGAACCTGGGTGGTGGGCACACTTTGGTGAATGGTGGTTTGGAATGTGGGACGTGAAGTCGCCACATAAGGGTAAGTTTGGGGAGGAAGAACTCGGTTATAGCCTTGGGGTTGCACATTTTCAACCTCCTCTTCATCAATGATTTCCACAAAACCTCCATCATTCTCAAACACGACGGCTACCCCTCTCTGTCTCATGGCTTCCACAACCCTATTCTGCATATCTTTCTGATGTTTTCTGACACTTTCTTCCCTAGCCCTAGCGGCCTCTAGAGCTCGTACCAACTCTTCCCTGGTGAGACCATTAGGATCAACTGCGTTGTCACCCTCACTACTACTTCCTGCCGGACTAGTCATTCGGAGAAGTCTGAGTGAAGCTGCTGATGAACTGTCAGACTCGGCACTAACCAGACGATGACCCAGAACTCTGACCCACTTCTTACGAGCTGCGGAGGAGAGGGAGGTTCATTTCAGACTCGGGTATCAATTTGGGCTAGTGTTTGGGAAGAGGCTTAGGCTCATGCAACATGAAAACTTATTGTCCTTATTTATTTATTTTTTCCTGTTTACTTAAAACGTATTTTATTCCTAATTGGTTGGAAAAGATTTATCTTCTTTTTCGCAACTAACCTAAATCCTGGATCAGTGGAGGCCATAACTACGTCTATAAGCCCCTCGTATTTCACCTGTATTGCACACTCCCAAGGATGGACTATCCCGGGAGAGGGTCCTATAGGGCACGCAGCTTCCTCCAACCGAAAGAACCAAACCTAGGGTCTAGTGCGTCACAAAACGCCAATAACTGGGCCATCCTTATCATAGTTAAGCCCCGGTTGAGGTCAAGATTGACTTAACGCTCCAACAAAATTCTTGCATGACCTCATTTTAATAAGGGATCTCGGGCCTTAGCCTTGGGCTTAAGATGATTAGGATGGGTCAAGCATTAGATCTTAATGACGCGGTGTCAACTATCCCTAATACATGACTTTGGCTAATTATGGTTGGAATTAACGCATAAGTCAAGGACCGGGTCAAAGATGACCTTGGTCACACTTGCTTTCACAAGGAGTCATGATTCAGGCGTTAACTTGGCCATAATAAACTTCAGGAACGTATTAGGGACGTGATGACGTGAGCTACACCAAAAACCAACCAAGGTCATGGTATTTGTGTGCCACGGACATGTGTGGTTGACTCGGCTCGGAAGGGGAGGTGGAATGGACCCGTGCGCGCAAGAAGGGCACAAGAGCACCAATCAAGCTGCATCGTGGCGTCCATCCCAGGTTTAAAGGGTTTTTGGAATGTGCACAAGGTCAAGTGCGCGTTGTGTGAAGCCTTCTATGTTCCCTTTTGAGTCAAAATAGAAATTTTCGGTCCGTTTTAATACCATGAGCATTGTATGAACAATTGTATGAACAAGTATAATGAACAAGCATTTTGCACAAGTAATCAAGCAAAGGTATGAACAAGCAGAATCAAAATTTTGTACATGGAAAGGTTGTGCACAACCAAAGGTTTTGAAAACCAAAAATTTTGCAAGAGGAGCAAGGCCCTTTGAAAATCAATTTGTACAAAAGATTGTGCATCAATAAAAAGGGTTTGAAAAACCGGACTTTCACAATATGGGGTTATGCACAATGAGGCCTTGAAAACCAAAAATTTTATGTCCAAAAATTTGTGCATGACCAAGCTTTGAAAACCCATTTTTGGCTAAGAAGATGAAGGTGAATGTGCACAAGCAGAGGCTGTAAATTGGAACCTGGACAAGCAGAAGCAAAGTGACAAACAGAATATTTATGCCCTGCACAAAATTGTTAATTTGAAACATTCTGTGGGCCCAGCAAAACTAGCCGTACGGCTAGAGCAGTAGCTCCATTATTTTTTTTTGCCAATTTTCAGCTTCTGATCATCAAGCCCCAGTTTATTGCATTTCCAGAACAGTCTTACTCCCAGAAATTAAAACAGAAACATAAAATACACACAAAATATGCATAAAGTTAACAAACGGGGACGGGAGTTTGACCCACACAAAAGTGTCCCCAAAGCTTCTAAAAAGAAATTTGCAAACACTTTATTCCCCAGCGGAGTCGCCATTGTAAGATACCCGTGGGAAAAACGGAGAAGGGTTCCCGGAGAAACAAACACGGCACTTTAATGTTCGAACAAAAACGGAGTCGCCACGTTAGTTTAACTTTGAACCCAAACTTAACGAAAAAAGGTTAGAGACAAAGGATTCGGAGGTCAGGTTACACTTTGGGAAGAACTTAACCGGTAGTTCACCTTAAGTGCCTCGGAAAAACCGAGTCTCCCTAAGTTTGTTAACCAAAATTGTGCAAGTGTGTGTGTGTGTGTGTGTTCTTGAAAATGGGAGAAACCGACTTTTAACAAAATTCAGTTAGAAACTTAACAAAAAAGGGTTGTTTTGTAAACAGTTTAACAGAAGAAGGGAAAGACTGAAAAATCACCCCTCTGACCGAACTAGCCGTACGGCTAGGAAGGCCATCCCTGGGGTTTTTTTGCAGATTGTCAAGAAATCAGTCCAGTTTCAGGCAGAAACAGAGCATTCTGCTGAAACTGAACTGTTTTATATTTTTCCAGTTTATTTACTCACACAAAACTTGAATTGAATCATCCCTATGCTTTTGATCACTAATTAAACACCAAAACAAAAGGTTTTGGATGTGGTCAAGGCAATAATTGGGGAAAAATTAAGAAAGGTGATGAACATGGCATTTGAGCCAAAATCATCATTTGGATGGTTAAAGATGGAAACTTTAACATCCAAATGAATGATTCATCCAAGGAAAAGCCTTGGGGAAATAAGAAATCAACCTTTGGATGGATAAAGATTGAGTCTTTACCATCCAAAGGGACATTATTGGAGTTAGATCAAAGTTTGAATGATAAAGATTGAAACTTTATCATCCAATCTTGATCATTTCACCATAAAATCAACTTAAAAGTAAAGACATGAAATTTAACTTGCATAAATGTAAAGACATAATATAAATTGCATAAAAGTAAAGACATAATGTAAAGTGCATTAATATAAAGAGACATTAAATGATAACAAGCCTTGATCATCTTAGGTTTGAACCATTGATCATGCATAGAACATGATTACCATTGATTCACATCAAGGACTTGGTTCCAATTTATAATATTTGCAAGAATAATAAAGACATAATATAAATAAGGCAAAATGAAATAGAGTATGAGATGAAGATAAGATGGGGAGAAAGAGGCCTCACCAATTTTGGTTCTAAGCCTATCTTCTTTCTCTTTTTTTACTCAAGAATGTGTTTGTATCCCTAATCTGCTCTCAGTTTGGCAGAGTTTACACACACAAATGATTTTTCTCCCCCCTGAAATGATCAGCAAGGGTCTGAATTTATAGGGACTGAGGGTACCCATAGTAGCCGTACGGCTAGGGCTTTCCCGCGTCCAAACCATCCGTACGGCTCAGCCTGGCGAGCTTCTGGATTTTTCCAATTTTAATTCCAGAATAGTCCTTGAATTTTAGGTTTATCGTAGTGAGGTCCCAGCCTATCAGTTTATCCCTGAATGGTGCTAAGAGTTCCTCTAAAGTTGGTTAATTTCAGATTGGGGTACTTACACAACCGTGAACTTGTTATTGGAACCACTGTGAACTTGTTCTTGAACAATTGTGAACTTGTTTTTGAAACAACTGTGAACTTGCTTTTGGAGCAATTGTTAACTTATTCTTGTATCAAATGTGAATTTGTTTTTGAAAAAACTTTTTTTTTAATGTGAATTTGTTCCTAGAAAATGTGAATTTGTTCTTGGAAGAAATGTGAAGTTGTTTTTTGGAAAAAGGTGAATTTTGTTCTTTTAAAAAACTGTGAATTTATTCTTGCTGGATTTGGTGGTCGTCGGAGGATTTTCAAATAGTCATCTGAGATGGTCGCCAGAAAATGGTCGCCGGAGTTGGTGAACGAAGAAGGTGGGAACGGGTGGTCATGGAGGTTGGAGAGAGAAAGTGGTAAGATGGAGGAGAGTGACAATCATGTAATTTCACATTATTTTTTGTAAGGATATGAGTGTCATTTAATAAATCAAGAATTATATCGTAGTATTTAAAATTCAATATCTTTAATGGGTGGTAGTTTCCCGAGGTCAACTTGTCTTTTTTTTTCTTTTTTTTTTTTTTGAGTTTATTGCAAAACTGACCTGCGTACTTTCATTTATTTTCAATTTAACTTGCAAACTTTGGAAACATCAAATGTGGTTTGCGTACTTTCATTTTCAAAATTTTGAGACGACTTTTTTAACACCCGTTAAAATACATAACGGGAGACTCCATATAAAGGGTAAAAGTGTAAGGAATAAAACTTGAAGTCCTTACATCAAAATAATAAAATACAATCTCCACCCAAAAAGAATACATAAAAAATGAGCCACGAAGAAAAAAGGACAAAGAAAATAAATAAATAAATAAAAAGCTGAACCGGTTTGGAAATCATCAAAACCGGTCGACTTCATCGGTTTTGACGACTGGGTTAGCCTTGGCTATGGCGTCCTTGCCGGATCCCTTCAAATCGAATCCGCATTTGTGCTTCTCCGGATACCAATGGATCCCATAGAAGATGCTTCCGCACCCCAACACCCCGACCTTTTTATTACACGTCAAGCACCGAATCGACGCTGCCTTTTCCGCCGCTTCAGAAGGTGACGGCGATGGCGGTTGTATGGAATCCACATAAGAAGATCCAACCTGCGCCGGAAACCCACCAATTTCAGTTTGATTTAGAAGCTTGTCCGTCGTGGGTTTGGCGGACGTTAGTTCTTCTCGGAAACGTCAAATGGTATTTTTTTTGTGTTGAGAATTTGACTAACTCATAGTTGATTTTTTTTGGATTTGAGCTTTCAATTTTTTATGTAATTCTAAATGATTAAGGCTAGAGGCGAGTATGGGTGGGGATAATTGTCGCCTTGCCGGAGCAGAGAAAGATGGTGGGTGACGGCGAGTTTGTCGGACGAATATTAAGAGATAAAATTAACTAAGTATTGCTGAGAAGGTGATGTGTTTGAATTTTCTGGGTGTTTGAAATATTTTAACATTTTTTGTTAATGTTCTGATAGTTGAGATGTTTGAGGAATTCAATTTTAGAACTTTAAGTTTTATTTCTTACACTTTTACCCCTTCTATGGACCCGTTATGTATTTTAACGGGTGTTAAAAAAGTCGTCTCAAAATTTTGAAAATGAAAGTACGCAAACCACATTTGATGTATCCAAAGTTTGCAAGTCAAATTGAAAATAAATGAAAGTACGCATGTCAGTTTTGCAATAAACTCTTTTTTTTTTTCCCTGAAAGAAATCAAGGACTGAATGGTAATTATTTGAGGCGATAGCCTTGGTTTTAAACACTCTCCGGACTTACAATCAAAACCAGAACTAGCACCTTATCTTCTCCCTACACAGTTATAAACTGCATCCGAAACGCCAAGCAATAAAATGCAAAAAACAATCTCAGCTCTTCCCTTTTTACAACAATAGAATGCAGGTTCCGCTCCCAATTCGAGCCCCGACATGGGTCTCCACTCGCCGCCTCTTCGAAGATAAGCTGTCCAGTATTCACAACTGCAACAACGACCTCAACCGGCTCAAACAAATTCATGCTCTCATATACCGTTGTTATCTTCAACAAGACCCGTTTGTAGCGCCCAAACTTGTAACTGCCTACTCTCTATGTCGTCAAATGGCGTTCGCCGTCAAGGTTTTCACTCAATTTCAAGACCCAAACGTCCATTTGTACAACACAATGATCAGGGCTCACATTCAGAACTCTCAGTTAGCTCTAGCTTTTGAAACTTTCTTTTTGATGCAGTATAACGGTGTTTTTCCTGATAATTTTACTTATACCTTTCTGTTAAAGGGTTGTACTGGGCAACCTTCGCTTCGGTTGGTTCAAATGATACATAACCATATTGAGAAATTTGGGTTTTTGTCGGATATTTATGTTCCCAACTCTTTGATTGATAGCTATTCAAAATGTGGTCCTTTAGGTCTCAGCGCTGCAAAGAAGTTGTTTGCTGCGATGGAGGAGAGGGATAATGTTTCTTGGAACACTATGATTAGTGGGCTGGTGAAGGCGGGTGAGTTGAAAGAGGCCCGCCAGCTGTTTGACGAAATGCCCAATAAAGATATCGTGAGTTGGAACACTATATTGGATGGGTATACTAAGTTTGGAGTAATGAATGCTGCCTTTGAACTTTTTCAAAAAATGTCTCATAGGAATGTTGTGTCTTGGTCTACTATGCTTTCTGGGTATAGCAAAGCTGGGGATATGGGGATGGCCAAAATGTTATTTGATAAAATGCCTGTTAAAAATGTGATTTCATGGACTATTTTAATATCTGGGTTTGCTAGAAAAGGGTTTACCGAGGAGGCTGTTAAGCTATACAATCAAATGGAGAAGGCTGGATTAGAGCCGGATGACGGGACTATTATCAGTATATTGACGGCTTGTGCGGAATCTGGGTTTCTTGGATTGGGGAAACGAGTGCATAAATCTATGGATATGAGTAAATATATAGGGAATACACATGTGGTTAATGCGTTGCTTGATATGTATGCAAAGTGTGGGCACTTGAGCCAGGCCTTAAGTGTCTTCAAGGCAATGGAAAATAGAGATTTGGTGTCCTGGAATGCCATAATCCATGGATTGGCCATGCATGGAAATGGAAAAAAAGCACTACAGCTTTTCTCTAGAATGAAAGAAGAAGGATTTGTTCCTGATAGAGTTACCTTGGTTGGTGTTTTATGTGCTTGTACTCATGCAGGTTTAGTTGATGAAGGAATTCAGTATTTTGACAGTATGCAAAGTGATTACGGGATTGTTCCTGAAATCGAACACTATGGTTGTGTGATTGACCTTTTAGGTCGTGGGGGACGCCTAGAGGAAGCTTTTAGACTTTTGCGTCAAATGCCAGCTGAACCAAATGCAATTATCTGGGGCGCTCTTTTAGGGGCCTGCCGCATGTATAATGCTGTGGAACTTGCAGAGGAAGTGGTTGCTGAACTAGTTAAATTGGAGCCTAGAAATGCAGGAAATCTTTCCATGCTGTCAAACATATATGCCGCTGATGGAGATTGGGACCAGGTTGCCAATGTAAGATCAAGGATGCAGAAATCTGGCAGCGAAAAGCCTTCAGGGGCTAGTTTGATTGAATTGGATGATGAGATTCATGAGTTCACAGTAGTGGATGCATCACACCCTAAATCCGATAAGATATATCAAATGGTTGACAGATTGAATCAGCATCTTAAGAAAGTTGGTTATGCTCCAAAAGCATACCAGTAGATATTTGGAGATTACAGTTTTGGCATTCTGTCTTAATTGCACACAATAAATCATGAGAGATGGATCATGTACGGTAAGTGCCAGGTCTTCTGGTCAAAGTGTCAAAACCTGTCGTGTGAATGGCATGTTGAAAATGGAAGCGATGCATGATCGGTAGTTCCTGAGCTTTATGTTTAGCTGACATTAAAGATTACTTAAATGATTAAATCTTATGAGTTCTGTTGTTGTTTGTATATATCAACATGTATACTGGAGTCATACTTCCATGAGGTGCCTATTACCTCTCATGTTTTAATTGTTGTAAAACGTACTTTCTGCTATTGTATACAGTGATTGCACTTAATTTCATTCTCCCAGTAGATGCACCACTGTGCTTGTATTGAGAATGCTGATCTTGATGTCTTCCCATCCATGATATTTTCCCACTGATCTGTGAATATATATTTGCTACAGAAATGGTAATTTGTTTCTTTTTCATTTAGTTGAACTTAAAATTAGTTGCTTGAATCTTTATGTCCTTGTGTCATTCACGATGTGTGATTCTGATTCCAAGTTTCATGAAGCAAAATGAAGAACCAAGATAATAAGCATGGAGTTCTTTTCTGAAAGTGATCTTACTAGATTGAGTGTCCAGAAATTGCAGCTCTTTCGAAAGATTCACCCTGTGAACATCTTATGCTTTCCTTTATCGATTTTGCAGCACTTTTCTTTTCCTTTTGGTGTAAATTTTATGTCAGTATATATTAGCTGGTATTTTAACAAGATTTTAATTTGTGTATTTATCTTTGAGGTTTGATGGCAAGCTAGCATTCAGACTGGTGTGTTTGAAAAAAGTGCTGATTGTAACAAGGAGGACAGCTCATAAGAGGGTTCATACAAGGATCTTGATTATGAACCTTTTTGATGATTTCCGATGCTTCTTATTTGAAAGTCAAATATTATAAGGTAATTTTTATGTCCTGTCGGTATAAATCTCCTTAAACTTGACATGCTGTTTGATGATTTTGCCATGCTTCCTTAGATCAACTCAGAAGAGAGGGCAAATAACCTCTTTAGCTTTGACAAAGTTGCTATTTACTATTATCAATTCTAGATTTTCAGAAAAATATGGTGCGGTTTTTTTTTTGTTTGTTCATTAAGATAACTTTGCCCTCCTTTTTGGAAGAAAAATTACATTGGATAATTCTGTCTCATACGGTGGTTATTATCGATTACGGAGTTGTTTTCATAGTTCTTTCATCTCTAAGTAAGTGAATATTCAAGTTTACATTGTATTTTTGATCAATTTCATTCTTGTCCTTGACAACAACAATCTAATTCTCAAATCTGTGCTTTTATCACATTGGTGGAGATATCCTGAATTTTACTCTCTGATTAATTCTTGCTTGGGTAAAAAATTTCCTTGCTAGTTCTTCAAATCTATTTAAGGGTTCAAAATTCAACAATTCTTTGTTATCATAGTCAAACTGGACTTTTTATTTGTTATGGCTGAACTAGTCACTTATGTTTATCCTGAACTGCTTGACATCCTTAAAAGGAAGTGTCCTGAAGATAGTAGACTAGTTTATTGAAACCAATGGCCATTGCTTCTCCGGTGGGACTGTGCCTCCGATTTAACACAACAAGTTTGTTGGGACCAACTATAATTCATTAAGGTAAGGTATACGTGGGGTTCTGCGATAGCTGATAGCTATTTGTTGTAGTTATGTGGAAAGATGTATCCACTGGCCCATACCGTTATAACAATCCCTACTTGGATCAGATTGGGTCGCAACAACCTTGTGGTGTACATTTAATCTTGGTCTCACACATGTACTACTATATTTTTATCATTCTGTATCTATTCTTGCATCAATCTGCATATCCAAGGAACATGGAAGCTTGCTTTCTTTCTTCCAATTCCTTCACCAAGACAGCAGAATTCGTTCCATCAATCAAGACAACAAAGAGAAAACCCAATCAATTCCCGCGTAGAAAAGTTGGGGTCCCATCTTCTATCACATGTATGATTAATTGATCAGCATCGCAATAATAATTCTTCTTCTTCTTCTTCTTCTTCTTCTTCTTCTTCTTCTTCTGCTCCTTCTCCTTCTGCTCCTTCTGCTCCTGCTTCTTCTGCTCCTTCTGCTTCTGCTTCTTCTCCTGCTTCTCCTGCTTCTGCTTCTCCTGCTTCTGCTTCTCCTTCTCCTGCTTCTCCTTCTTTCCTGCTTCTCCTTCTCCTTCTTCTCCTTCTCCTCCTCCTCCTCCACCTCCTCCTCCTCCTCCTCTTCTCCTCCTTCTCCTCCTCCTCCTCTTCTCCTCCTCCCCCTCCTCCTCCTCCTCCTCCTCCTCCTCCTCCTTCTTCTTCTTCTTCTTCTTCTTCTTTCTTCTTCTTCTTCTTCTTTCTTTCTGTGTTTATTTGCTTCTGATCATCATGTAAATGATATGCTTATTTGATCTCAGGTTGCCAATTAGGCTCAGAGGACAACGCTTCTGTTGATACTGATTGGCGATCATTCAGAGCAAGGCTAGTTGCAGGAGAGCAAATTTTCAGACCAGCAGATCAGTCCCATGTAGTTGATCCTGATTCTGTGTTGGATGATGAGGAACCACCACCTTCCATCTCATTAGGGGACAAATGGGCCCACACCATCCACGAGCCCGAAAAGGGTTGCTTACTCATTGCAACCGAAAAGCTAGATGGGGTCCACGTATTCGAACGGACGGTGATCCTACTCTTATCAACAGGCCCATGGGGACCAACTGGCCTCATACTCAATCGACCCTCACTTATGTCGATCAAGGAAATGCGATCATCGCCGTTGGATGTGTCGGGAGCGTTTGACGATAGGCCGTTGTTCTTTGGTGGGCCCATGGAAGGGGTGTTGTTTCTAGTGAGAGGGAATGAAGGGGTTGCATGTAGTGGGGTATTTGAGGAAGTGATGAAAGGGTTGTACTGTGGGTCTAAAGGGAGTGTGGTCTCTGCTGCTGAGATGGTGAATAGAAATATGGTTGGTGTTGAAGACTTGAGATTTTTTGATGGGTATTGTGGGTGGGCTAAAGAGCAACTAAAGGATGAGATTAAAGAGGGATTGTGGACTATAGCTGCTTGCAGTCCAAGTGTTGTTGGGCTGGATAATGTGGGTAGTGTTGAGCTTTGGGAAGAGGTTGTTAGGCTAATGGGCTAGAAGAAGGTCTGGTCATTCTCATCACGTGTTCAAGATTTTTTTGGAACCGGATAGCATCAAAGGAAATTAGACCGGACCAATATACATGGATCGGTTCTAATTCTCGTGGTTCCAAAATATTATAAAATCATTAAATTGGTATGTTCCTGATGATTATGAGTAATATTAATTTCGGTTAGAACCGAACCAGACCAATTGTATGTATACATATATTTATTTATATATCCATGACATAATAAGCTTTGCTATTTTTCTATTGTTAATTGTTTAAAGGGGCGGGCTCCTGTGAGACGGCTCACAGGCAGCCAAGCTGGTTTTTTTTTTTTTTTTTTTTTTTTTAGACTTCAAACTTTTTTTCCTCGGTCATTTTTTGCTCCCCAGCAAAAGTAACACTTTTTGTAAAGAAATGTAACACTTTTTTCTCATATGTAACACTTTTTTTTTCCAAAAATGTACCACAATTTTGCTGAAATAGATTAAAGGTAACATAAGATAGACAACTAAACTAATGTTGCATTTTATAATAAATGAATGTAACCCTTTTTTTCCTCAATTGTAACACTTTTTTAGGGTTTTACATTCAATTGAAATACAAAACCGCTTATATACATGAATTTTCACTATTTTTTTAAAGAAAAAAAGTAACATTTACTCTATAAAATTGTTACATTCATTTATATATTATATTACAATCATATATGCATTGTGTTACACTTCAATTATTACTTTTTCTAACCACAAAAACTATTTATATTATTTTACGAAACTGCTGTTACATCTTATAATAAAGTGTTACTTTCTTAAGACCAAACTGTTACTTTCTTCATAAAATGTGTTACATTTTTTGACGACGAGCAGCTCACTTTTTTGTGTGTTAAAAAGTATGTTTAAAAAAAAAAAACATATCATGACCTATCTAGTTTTGTTCGTCTCGTGAGACGAACACAACGGTATTTTTTTATTTTTTTTTTGACTTCAAAATCTCAAGATATAGCATTTTAAAGTTATTGGGGATTTTTTTTTAAATGGAGGACACGTGGCGCAAGCTGGAAGGATGGAGGAGTTGGCTGGGTGGGTGGAGCGCTGGAGCAGGCGTGGGTGGGTAGGTTTTGACCCATGGAGGATCCGTCTTACATGGTGAGACGGTCTCACATGAATTTTTGCCTTGTTTGGGCTGGACTGTTGTGCGACGGTCGCACGCCGTGCGACCGTTTCCCGCCAAATTCCCTTCTTTTTTTTTGCCCCCAACTTTTTTTCCCTGCCATTTTTTACTCGCCAATAGAAGTAATACCTTTTATATAAGAATGTCACACTTTTGTTTTTCAAAATGTACCACAATTTTGCTGAAATAAAATAACATACGATTGATAACTAAAATAATGTTACGTTTCATAATAAATGAATGTAACCTTTTTTTCTCATTTGTAACAGTTGATATTCCTAAAAAGTAAATTTTTGTTTTAAATGAAACAATTTTTATCGAGAAAGTAACAATTGAAATGCAAAACGATTATATATATGAATTAAAAATGTACCACTTCTTACAAAAATGAATGTAACACTATTTTCTTCAAAATGTAATACTTTTTTTTTTCAAAGGTAATACTTTTTTTTTCAAAAATAACATAAGATTGACAACTAAAATTAATGTTACATTTTATAATAAATGAATGATGCTGCCAAAAACGTGTCGGATCAGCTCTTCGTCTAGCGGTTCAGATAAATCCAGCAATGAGAACTTCCCCGTTCGGATCTGCGCACAATGAACAAACGTAAACTACGCCGGGGCTTCATTGGCAAAGGCCCTCCGGCGTGAGAGTAAGAATATGGGCGGTATGAATGAATAGAGAAATCAATTGGCTAGTTAGAGCCAAAAAGTTCATTACCCGTTTCCTGTGTAGAGGACATGTTTATATAGGTGTGGGTGAATGAGTCCTGACTTGTTAAGAAAGCCAAGAAGCCCGTATTGTTATGAGACTCGTATTCCTTAGGGATGAACTCCAGATAAGGATGAGTGGTATCCCAGTTATCTTGTAGAAGAGATATCCTTGTTTAGATAAAGATCTTCACTGTTAGAGTTGTAATCAAACTCCGTAAGTGGACTCCCTGTGAAAATGTGAGGTTTATGATACATCTCGTCCCGTCATCTAGTTCGACTCGTCATGGAGGCCGCTTAGGGATTGGGCTTCTCGAGTTTGGCCTAGGCCAGGTCTGCCTGCTCGGCCTGATTGATGGCTGCCCATAGCATAGGCTTCTGGTGAATGGGCCTCTCGGTAAAGGCCTTTTAGGTGTATGGGACCAGAGCATATGGGACCCATTTAACCAAGTCGGTTTATGTCGTTCAGTGGCCCCCGAGTTTCTATCTCGGCATGCCGAGTAGGAACTGTGCCCCTTGTACTTGCTCTCCACTTCATTTACTCTGATTTGATAGTTAGCCACCAAAATCCTTTGGGATTTAGATTTCCTGACGTCATGTTGATTTTTTCCAGGTGAAGTCATTATTTCTATAGGAGAGCGAGCACCCGTTAATTGCACCACAATTATGACTGAAATAAATATTTCACCCCTTGTATTCTGGGGGTATATAAGGGCTGTCGCTTGGAATTTTACTCTTACCAATTTTTTTCTTCTTCAAGACCCTCTCAAGAAAACCTCCAATAGCTTCGAAAAGAAATTATGACGATGCATTCCCGGAGGAAGTAGATTCAGACGAAGAAGACCAGACTGGAGGTTCAAGTTCGTCAGGCAGCACTGACTCTACATCTCCTCCAAAACAGGATTCATACTTTCCGGTGGGAGATTCGCCGTCCGACAGTAATGATGAATTCTCAGAACCGGATCCAATCTTCAGCGATAATGAATTTTCCGATGATGATTCCGATGCAGAAGAGCCAGAGGATGAGGACGAGGATGATGATGAAGATGATCCAGAACCCATTATTATCGATGAATATGGGTATGATGGAGACGTTGAATGGGAGGAAGATGATGAAGATCAAGATCAAGATTGTGATCTTTCTTGAATCTTTAGTTAGGATGATCCAATAGTTTCTTCCTTTTTTTTTTATTTCGTATGGGCCAGGCCCCCGACCTTGTTGTGGGGGTCCTTTTTGTTATATATATAATGGGATTTTACCCTTTCAGTTACCTTTGCTCTGATTGTGGTTTGACTTCATGGCTTGAATTCCTTGCATCCTGTATAATCTTGATTTTTATCTCATTAACACTTCCTGTTCCATGATGTCGTCTTAAAGTAGTGCCGATCACCTAGTCTTTATTGACATGTCGGTTCTAGACTATACTTGCATTTGATAGCTTATCATAATTTAGTCAAAGGTGGTCAAAGCCGAGATGTCGCCATATGTATGTCGGTCTGTGCTGGCAGTCTTCTTGATCGTTCATCAATTCCCAGGCTCATGATGTCACAGATTGGTGATGTCACCTATGTCAGGCGGTGGAGAGTGAGTGAAGAAACGTTTTGCCTTAAGGGGAAGTCATATCCCTTGACCCTAGGCAATGATGGCTATTGGCTAGGGAGATGACGCGTGTAGCCGTCAATTTCCATGAGATTTTCACGAGATCACGGACGAGTGAGGGTCAATTTCTCGGATTTTTAATCGACCCACGAATTCCAAACGGTTGAAATCCCTAAATCCCCTTTTACCTCTTCATTTGATCAGTCAAAACTCTCAACTTTAGGGTTTATTCATCGGATAATTTCATCGGCAATTCGCATACACTGCTTGATTTCGGCTGGCGCTCACCGGTGATTGGGCATTACTTTTATCTTTCGATTGTTCCTCGTCGGTCTGTCTGGGCTTTCACAAAGCAAACCGAAGGATTTATAGGAGAACAGATGGCCCGTGGTTTTTGTTGGGTCTGAGTGAAATCAAAGGATTTCTTGTAGAACATAGAGCTTTCACCGAAACTGTAGAATGGCCAGTTAACAGTCGTCGGTTTGATCGCTTAGGAGTAATGAATCCTAACTTAGTAGTTCTTTCATCCCCGTCTGACCTCTTGACCCACATTTCTTCTTATTACGCTCTATCTGAGGACGAGGTGCTCCCCTCGGCTTCAGCGAATGAGGAGAGGGGGGTAAACGCGGCTCCCACACTTCTTTCCTCTATCATCTCGTCACCCGCCTTGGCCGCATGAATCCCAGGAGGGAAAAAACAGTAGCTCCCACAAAACCTAAGCAGCCCAAGGCGGGTGACGAGATGATAGAGTATCTCCATGATACTTGTAGAATTTCCCGTCATGATTACGACCTGTCGTATGAACCTGCCCCCACCTTGACTTCTGCAGAAGAGATGGCCTCTTTTTATTGGAACCATACTGAAGTGGCAATTTTCTTCAAACAATTTCAATTAGGGCTCCGGTTACCTCTTGACCCCTTTATCTGTGAGTTTTTGGAGGACTGGAATGCCATCCCTGCCATGTTAGGAGCTAACGCGGTTAGGTATCTGACTTCATTCGTTGTCTTGTGCCGGAGCCTGTTTTTTGAGCCGTGTCCCATGGCCTTTTATCATTTTTTCAATCCATCCTACAACGACAGCACCCAGGTCCTGACTATCCGGAGTAAACAAAGGAAGCCCAAAATTATTGCTCCAATATCTAGCTCAGTCAGTAAGGTGTCGGGGTGGAATAACCATGTTATCAAGGTGGAAAGTCGACTTGGGTGGGAGTTCCCAGTACCGACCAAAGTCCCTTTAGCCCCCGAGACTTGCTATAAGGCCCCATGGAGTGAAGCTTTGGTGCGGAGATTATAGGAGTTTGCTGCAATTCAGCAACTTAATTGGTCCTCCTTAGAAACCAATCACGGTTATTATGTTCAAGCAGGGGTTATGCCAGGGCCCTAGAATGATGTGAATGTCATGGTGTCCATAACCAGAGGCAATCGTTAACCTGAGTGGGTGGTCCATCCCGATTTTGTTTTTGTAAAGGATTGTGAGATTTGCCGTACTCAGGACGAGGCTTGTTTGAAAGTTCAAAAAGTTGTTGGATGTAAACTTCTGATCTCATCATTTCTGTTCGTACTATGATATCTTTGTGTTCGGCTTCTAACTCTTATCTGTGTGATTGGCAGATCTGACTATGGAGGAGGAGAGAGAGTTAGCCCATTTGTATTCCTCTGACCCCAACAAGCTCGTGAACAAGAGGAGGTTGAAATCAAAGGCCTCGGGGCTCTCCAAGAGGCATGCCGATATGGGAACTCGGCAGGAGGTCTTAGCTACCAAGGAGGCGGGTCCTCTCCCTACCGCCGACGTGGTCCAGCGGGCCAAACTGAGGTTGAGGAAAGTGGAGCTGAGCCAGCGAACACTCTCGTGCCAGACCAGGCCGAGGACGCTGCCTTTGAAGAGGTAGGGGGAGCTAATGGCGGCGAGCCCCTTGGCGAAAAAATGGATAGAGATGGTGGTGACGAGGTATCAGAGGAGCCGTTACCCAAAAGGCATTCCTCCACTGTTCCACCTACTGATATCCCGGCTGATTTTTCCTCCGAAGAGATTGATGCCATGATCAAAGAATTTTCTGAGGTGCCTCCCTTGAGGAACTTGGTTCATACTTCTAGGTCTGGGCCGATGTTGCGACTTGGGCGGTCCGTTCTTCATCGATCTCTGGATGATGATCTTTTGGATCAACTATCTTCCACTCCTCATACCTATGCCCAATTGGCTGAGCGCAAAGGCCTAATTATCTCCGAGGTAACTGATTAAGCCATTGTTATAAGTTTTTTTTTATGCTGTTTGTTCACGTCGGTTCTTTTTATATAGCTTGCTACCCTTGCCGAGCATGAAGAAAGGTAGTGGTCAGGATTTTCGAACAAAATGGCTGATCTGGAAGGCAAGGCGACTAGGGCCCAGTTGAAACTTGGCCAGACCGTAGAGTTAGTTAACCAGGCCCGTGAAAACGCCAGGTTCGCCCATGCCGAGAAGGCCAAAGTTGTTGAGGAAACTAAAGCCGAGATCACGAAGGAGAGAGCGGTAGCTAGGCAGTTCGAGGAGGAGGCCAAGTCACTTTGGGAGGAGATTAAGAAGGAGAGGGAGAATGCTGCTCTGCTTGCCAAAGAGAAAGAGGAGATGGAGGCAAGATTCCATCAACTGGAACAGAGTATTCCTGCCAAGGAGAAAGCCGCTGTATTGAATTTTCAAAATACCGTGATGCCGTCGATCATTGATGATCAGGTGAAGACTAGTTATATCGATGGCTATACACACACAGCTTGCCAACTCCACATAGATCCTGAGGTGAATGTTCCGATTGAGAAGTGGGCCTGTCTCCTGTTGAATGATGCCTATGGTGTGGAGGCCCGTGCAGCACATTCTCTGATTCCTTATTCTGAAAATACCCTTAGGCTGATAGCTCGGCAGAACGAGGCTGAGGGCAGATCGGCCTGGAACGTTCCCCCTGTCGATCCCAACAATTTCCATGCTTTGGTGGAGCGTTTTCAGGAAGAGTTGTACTCTGATGAGGAGGAGGATGATGAGGAGCAGCAGGCTCCATAAAATTTTTAAACCTTTGTTTGTGGTGTAAGGCCTTGGGGGGCCATCTGATACAATTTACTTTTCTGTTGCTGTTTTAAGTATTTTCGTGGCTCGGCCCAGCGTGTTTGGGGGAGTCTTAACACTTTAAATTTTTGGTTTAGTATTTGTACGCCTGGGGCCCAGTGTTATCTGGGGGAGGGGAGGGGCGTAAACACTAATTATTTGTAGGGATTCATCTACCTCAGTTTGAGGTGTAAATTAACCCTTGTAGGCCGATTTAGGCTGTGTTATCTCGTCACTTGTTCATGTTACCCTATCTCGGTTTGAGATGTCAACATGGTCTGAAATGATGAGGTGTATATGGCCGATTAGGCTATTCACGGGCCGTGGCTATTTTACCTAAGTAGGCCGCGACGAGCGTTAAATGCTCGATTTTGTAAGGACCAACTCATGGCTAGTCTCAAATTGTCGTGGTGACTAGATATAGTAACCTTAACGCCAATTTGAGAGTACTGGCCGGTAGAATTAGGTTTTGAATGTAGCCGAGTTAGGATATGTTTGTAGGTCGTGGTCGTTCACCGTGGTGGCCGTGATGAGCGTTAGGAGCTCGGTTCTATTTTAATTTGAAAGAACTAATCGTTAACTAGTCTTAAATTGTCATGGGGATTCAGACGTCTTGGTCTTGCCCAAATTTGAGAGTACTAGCTGTTAGAGTTAGGTTCAAACTGCCATGATTCGAGACGTTTTAGCCTTACCTCAGAAGCATGTTAAACATGTCTTGGTCGTGCTAGTTATTGAAACTAGGCTTAGAGGTTTGGCGTAAGTGCTCTTGATAATGATCTCGGCATTTGCTGAGAATGCCGTGAACTGTGTATTCGTATAAGTATGTAAAATCGTAATGAAAGGAATCTCTATTGATAAAATTAAAGATAGTAATATCTAAACTGGGAATGTTTTAAAACTAGAAAGTGAAAAATATATTCTAGAAGGCGATAAAAGATGGATAGGGTGCCGAGGTATTACTGGTAGTATTTCCTCAGGTGCTCTGAATGCCATGGGTGTTTAAGCTCTTTTCCTTCCGGAGTTTTGAGCGTGTAGGTCCCTTCTCTGATAACGTGAGTGACGATGTAGGGGCCTTCCCAATTCGGAGAGAGCTTATTCTGTTGAGCCTTCAAGTGTGTCGACTCGATCTTTCTGAGTACCTAGTCACCGACCTCAAAAACTCTCTTCTTTACCCTGCTGTCATGATAGGCCTTGGTTCTTTGCTTGTAATTAATCATTCTAAGCTGAGCCGTCAGCCTTTTTGCTTCAACTAGGTCTAGGTCTAGCAGCCTACTGTATTCGTTGATGACCTCATCGTAATTTGTCACCCTGAAGGTAGGTAAGGCCATCTCGGCTGGAGCCATAGCTTCTGATCCGTAAGTTAATGCAAAGGGAGTCTCCCCAGTCGGCCCCCGAGTGATTATACGAACTTCCCATAAAGTAAGGGGGAGGTCGTCTAGCCACTTTCCTTGACTTCCTTCTAAACTCTTGGTTAGGGCTTTCAGTATTAATTTTTTTGCTGCCTTGGCTTTCCCATTACCTTGAGGATGACTGACCGAAGACTTTTTGTGCTTGACTCCTAGTCTGTTCAATTCTTCGGTGAAAGCGTCAGAGAACTGGAGCCCGTTGTCGGTCACAATAGAATGTGGGATGCCGAACCGATACCATATATTGTTATGGATGAAGTTGATGGCATTCTCCTCTGTGATCTTTGCCAAGCGCTTAGCTTCCACCCACTTTGTGAAGTAGTCGACTGCTACAATTACGAACTTGTTGCTTCCTTTTGCCAGGGGAAATGGCCCAATGATGTCGACTCCCCACATGTTAAAAGGCCATGTCGGTATGACGAGACTTAGCTCCACAGGTGGTACTCTAGGTAGGTCTGAGAAGCGTTGGCATTTGTCGCACTTCTTTACATAGGCCTGGGCATCCTCTCTTAAGTTTGGACAGTAGTAACCAAGTATGATTATTTTATCGGCAAGAGTTCTGGCCCCCGGGTGTCCTCCACAAACTCCTTCATGTACCTCGGCCAGTAATTTCTCTGTGTCTTTAGGGGAGACGCATCTCAGGAGGGGCCTGGAGAACGACCTTCGATATAGAATGTCATTCCAGACTATGTATCGGGCAGTCTTTTTCTTTATCGTCTTGGCCACCAACTCGTCTTCTGGTAGCTTACCTTTCTTGATGTAGTCCTTGTAGTCTTCAATCCATGTTGTCTCCTCATCATCGAGAATCAATATCTCCAATCTCTCGTAGGTAGGTTAATCGGCGTAGATGACTAGAGGATTGGTTTCTTCTGACATGGCCATCTTTGACAGAAAGTCGGCCTCCTAGTTGTGTTCTCGTCCTACTTGCCTTATTTCCCAAAACTCCAAGTTTTTGGTCATATTCAAGACGAGATCCCTGTACTTGGTCAGCATGTGGTTCTCGGTATTATATTCCCCTTTTACTTGGTTCACCACAAGTTGGGAATCACTGTATGCCACCAATTTATTTGCACCAAAGAACTTAGCCATTTCAATTCCCAAAATCAAGGCCTCGTATTCCGCCTGGTTGTTTGAGGCTGGGAATTTGAATCTGATGAAGTCACGGGCTATGTGTTCACCTCCTGGGCTTGTTAGATACACGCCAACTCCACTTTTTCCTTTTGTTGTTGATCCATCTGTGTATAAGATCCAACAATCATTTGGCAGTTCCTAAAGTGGTTCCCTATCCATGGGAGTCTTCCTCTTCCTATTGGTCGGCGTATATTCGCTTGAGAACGCGGTCACAACTAGGAAGTCAACCAAAGGTTGTGCCATCAAGGTCTTCGTCGGCTTGTAGGTTATGTCGAACTCGGTTAACTCAATGGACCAGTTCAATAGTCTTCCTGAGCTGTCCATCTTATGTAGTATCTTCCTGAGTGGAGCGTCGGTGTAAACCGTGATGGGATGAGCAGAGAAGTACGCACGCAGTTTTCTGGCGGCAATGACCAAGGCATATGCTATCTTTTCGGCGTTATAGTATCTGCTCTCGGTGTCTGACAACGCTTTGCTTACATAGTACACCGGCTTCTGAATTCCACTATCTTCTCGTACTATTACGGCCGCCACGGCTCTGTCTGTTGCCGCAAGGAATACGGAGAGTGTCTCTCCCATAATCGGACTGCTAAGTAGTGGAGGTGAACCCAGATATTCTTTTATCTGCTGGAATGATGCTGAGCATTCTGGGGTCCAATCGAAGTCCTTAGTTCCTTTCATAGCCTTGAAGAATGGTAACGACTTTTCTGCCGACATGGCGATAAATCTTCCCAAGGCGGCCACCCTTCCATTCAACCTTTGAACTTCTTTTACATATGTCGTCTCTTTCATGTCGACTAGGGCCTGGATCTTCTCCGGATTTTCCTCGATGCCTCGTTGGGAGACCATGAAACCAAAGAACTTCCCCGCCGTGACCCCAAAAACACATTTACTTGGGTTGAGCTTCATGTCATTTTCTTTCAGGTTTTTTATAGTCTCCGCCAGGTCCGGGACGTGGCTTCCTGACTTGGTTTTTATTACCATGTCGTCAATATAGGCTTCCATGTTCCTGCCGATCTGGGATTTGAACACCTTGTTCACCATCCTCTGATAAGTTGAGCCGGCATTCTTGAGGCCAAAAGGCATCATCACATAATAATAGATTCCTCCTGCTGCTTAGAAGGCAGTCTTTTCGATGTCGTCTTCGGCCATCTTGACTTGGTGGTAACCAGAATAAGCGTCTAGGAAGCTCAAGGTTTGGTGTCCAGCAATGGAGTCGACCAACTTGTCTATCCTGGGTAGGGGATAGCTATCCTTTGGGCATGCTTTGTTGAGATCTGTGAAGTCGACACACATTCTCCACTTGCCGTTTTATTTCTTCACCATTACGACATTAGCCAGCCACTCGGGATATGTCGCTTCTCGGATGATCCCGGCCTTCATCAATTTATCCACCTCGATCTCGATTGCTTATTCTTTATCTATAGAGAAGACCCTTCGCCCCTGCTTGACTGGTTTGAAAAAACTGTCCACCTCTAGTTTGTGGAGAGCGATGGCTTCTTTAACTCCAACCATGTCTTCAACTCTCCATGCGAACACGTCTAGGTTGTTTTTGAGCAGGTTGATAAGCTCCTCTTTCTCTTCCGGGGGAAGTTGTTTCCCAATTCGTACCTTCTGTTCTGGGTAGTCAGGGTTGATAACGACCTCATCTAACTGGTCAACTGGTCTTAGCTCGTGACCGTCCCTGAACTCCAAGGTTTCCACAATGATTTGCTTTACTTTTTCCTTGTCTTTGCCTTCTAGGCTCAAATTCTCCATATCTAGGAGTCTGTCAATTTCGGCATCCATTGGGTCGGGTATTGTGGCCCCCGAGCTTGGGACGAGGATGAGGTCTGAACCACTCGGATCGTCCGAAGCTGTGTTCATGGAGATGCAGCCAAATCCATCCAATCCATATGTCATCTCTGTCTCTGTCATGGCCTTATCATCATCCAGTACGACCCATTCCTCGGGCATGTCTACTGTTATCACGCCGATGTGGGGTGCTGATGTTGTGACCGTGGTCGACTTTGATATAATTATATTTCTTTCTGGAGTATCTATTTCCATCTTGGTTTTTGCCTTCCTGGACCTCATCACGTGTTCCAAGAAATGTTTAGAGGCACCGGGGACGCAGCCTATACCTACCGGGGTCGGGAACTTCACCCTTTGGTGGGGGAGGGAGGCAACCATCCCCAATTTTCCTTGGCTAGCAGAGCCCAAGATGGCGTGGTAATCACTGACCAAATCCATAACTACAAATGTAATTTTGGCCGATGTCCTGTAAGGGTAGTCACCAACTTCTAGTACTAAGTCCACGGTTCCCTTCGCTTCGGCTTTGTGGTTCGTGAACCCTTCGAACCTTCCGTTGTACGGTGTCAGCATGGTGTCCGGGAGCTACATCTCTTTGAAAGTCTTGTAGTAGAGCACGTCCTTGGCGGCCCTCGAGTCAATTAGGAGCCTATCTGACTCACAATTGTCTATTCTGCCCGTGATGACCAGTGGCTGTTCTCTCATGGCCCTGTTCCCGGCTAGTTCGTTGGGAGAGAAACTAATCACCCCTTCCCCTTTGTGAATCCAAGGGGGGATATGGTAAACCTTTCTTAGCTCGTAGATCTGTTCTTCGAGCTTGGTATTTGAAGGAATTTCCTCCCTTATCACTCCAATCAGCTTTACCCGGGGCGGTCTATCTTCGCGGTCGTCCATCATCTCGTCTTCTCTTGGACGTTTGTTGTCTTTCTTTGCTAAGTATTCATTTAGTTTTCCCTGATCGGACCACTTTTGTAGTATTTTCTTTAGGGCAAAGCAATTGTCCGTCTCGTGCCCGTTATCTCGATGGTAGGCATAGTACTTGCTGGTGTCCCTTGGGAACTTTGGGTTATCTTTAAGGGGTTTTGGATTTGGGAGATTCACCAGGTTCATGATCTCGGAAATCGGCTTTGTAAGGGGGGTAAAGACCTCGGTCGGTCTCGTTCTATTCTTCCCTCGGTTTCCACTTCCATTGGTACCCTGGACCGAGTCAGAAGTGGGTGGTCTGCTTTCCCATCCTTGATCTCGATCTCTGTATCCGGACATCAGTTTCTTTTTTTCTTCACCAGTGGCTGTTGCATAGGCCATCTGGTACAGCTCAGATTTTGTAAGAGGTTCTCTTACTGACAATTCATAGGTGAGCTCGTCTGATATTTGTCCATTGTAGAAGCACATTATGATCTCCCTGTCGGTGAGTCTCTCTTCTATTGAGTCAGCCAAGTCTCTGAACTTATTGTAGAAGTCCATAGTTGATTCGCTCTTTCCCTGAACTATGTTTTCCAGATCTGACAATCTTTTCTTTCTAGCCCCGGTAGTGGCGAAATACTCTAGGAAACTTGACTTCAATTTGGAGAAGGAGTTGATGCTTCTTCTCTCTAGGTCCATAAACCAAGACCTGGCTGCTCCAACTAACGTACTAGCGAAGACCTTGCAAAGTACGTCGTCTTTGTTGGAAACCAAGGCCATCATTCCTTCGAAAGACTGGAGGTGGTCCATGGCATCAGAACTGCCAGAATATTTGTCCAGGTAAGGAAGCTTCAACTGGGGATTAGGTGGAGAATCCTTTATCCACTGAGCAAACGGACGCATTGCGTCATAGTCGGTCTTCGGCTTTCTCTGCCCCTGGTTCATCTTTATATTGTCCATCCTCTCCTGCAAATCCAATATGATCTGCTCACTGAATCCTGAGCTGCGATGGGAGCTTCTCGACCTGTCTCTTTCTCTGTCTCGGCCCCTCCCAACAACTCGCCTTGTGTCTGGATTATCACGAGGTCGTCTCGGAGGAGTACGACGAGGTGGCTCCTGTCTGGGTGGGACTTGATCTTGATTTTTCCATCGCCGCCTTTCTCCTAGAAATCTCACATCTGGAGATTCCGACTCTTCTTCTCTTCTACGGTTTATCTGATCCCTCAGATCTCTTCCATCGGGATTAATTGGGCCAAGTCGACCTTTTAGTCGGCTTGGTGGAGCAGCTCGATTTCCTGGGGGCGCATCGTGCGGTTCCTGATGATGTCTGTCATCAGTGCGTGGGTTCCCCCTTCGGTCACTTCTTTCTCCGCCTCCCAAAGCTCCTCTTGTGCCAGAGGGCTGGGCGAAGGGTGCCAGGGAATGATCAGGGTCAAATTCTAAAAGAGCCCTCTGAGCATCAGCTAGTTGCTGAAGGGTTAAGAGATTTTGACGTAATAATGCCCTCCGATCAATTGGTGTCGGCCTAGAAGGGCCAGCCTCGGTAAGCTGAGGACGTGAAGTCGTTCATCTCCGCCGTCCATACTGGTGAGTAATTTCAGGCGCCGGCCCTCTGGAACGGGTGTGCATCCCGCCCCCTGAGGTGGAGGAGGGAGGCCTTGATTCAGAGCGTTGTTATTTGCCACATTAGGTGGTGGCGGGTTGAGATTGGCATCTGGTGTAACACTAGCTTCCCGGCCGTCAGCGCGAGTTCCAGACATGAGGAAATTCGTGGTTTTCCGAACAGAGATTCTCCAACGACGTTTCCCGGTAATGGAACCAAACTGATGCTGCCAAAAACGTGTTGGATCAGCCCTTTGTCTAGAGGTTCTGATAAATCCAGCAATGAGAACTTCCCCGTTCGGATCTGCGCACAATGAACAAACGTAAACTACGCCGGGGCTTCACCGGCAAAGGCCCTCCGGCGTGAGAGTAAGAATACGGGCGGTATGAATGAATAGAGAAATCAATTGGCTAGTTAGAGCCAAAAAGTTCATTACCCGTTTCCTGTGTAGAGGACCTATTTATATAGGTGTGGGTGAATGAGTCCTTACTTGTTAAGAAATCCAGGAAGCCCGTATTGTTATGGGACTCGTATTCCTTAGGGATGAACTCCAGATAAGGATGAGTGGTATCCCAGTTATCTTGTAGAAGAGATATCCTTGTTTAGATAAGGATCTTCACTGTTAGAGTTGTAATCAAACTCCGAAAGTGGACTCCCTGTGAAAATGAGAGGTTTATGATACATCTCGTCCTGTCATCTAGTTCGACTCGTCATGGAGGCCGCTTAGGGATTGGGCTTCTCGAGTTTGGCCTAGGCCAGGTCTGCCTGCTCGGCCCGATTGATGTCGGCCTATAGCATAGGCTTCTGGTAAATGGACCTCTCGGTAAAGGCCTTTTAGGTGTATGGGCCCAGAGCATATGGGACCCATTTACCCAAGTCGGTTTATGTCGTTCAATGAATGTAACATTTTCCCTTCTCAATTGTAACATTATATCTGAAATGTAACAATTTTTATTGAGAAAGTAACAATTGAAATGCAACCGATTATATACATGAGTTCTTATTATATATATATTTTTTCAAAAAATAACATTTACTAAATAAAGTTGTTATATTAATCTTTATAGAAAGTTATATTCGTATATACACTTTGTTACACTTCAAGTATTACTTTTTCTAACCACAAAAACTATCAATCTATTTATAATTTTTTGCAAAAATTGTTGTTACATCTGACAGTAAACTGTTACTTTTTAAACTTGAAACTGTTACTTTTATTTGAAAAGAGTGTTACATCTCAGGAGACGAGCAGCTCTATTTTTTTGTGTGTTGAAAAATATGTTTCTTTTTTTTTAAAAAAAATCAAACTATATCATGACCTATCTAGATTTATTCGTCTCGTCGAGACGAACACAACGGTATTTTTAAATTTTTTCCGACTTATAAATCTCAAGATATTTTGAAGTTGTTGGGTTTTTTTTTTTTTTTTTTAAGATTACACATGTCACGATCATGGGAAGAGGGGAAAGCTTAATCCGACGGCTGGCTGTAGCAGAGGAGACCAACGCGAGAAGCAGCGGAACGGTCGCACATGGTGCGACCGTCTTACCTGAGTTTTTTCCATTTATTTATTATATAGGTATATCATTTATAATAAAAAATTGTTTACATATTTATGTATATTAGATTTCTGTTTAAAATATAATAGACTGTTAAAAAAAACACATAACAGGTTGTGGATTGGGTTGAGTCGTAAAACTTGGATACCTTAGTGATTTAATTTGTGTTTTCTTTTTTTTTTAGAGAATCAATGCATTAATATATGAAACGGAGATGGTCCTCCACAAATGCCGGAGACTCATTCCATACACTAAGATTATTAAACAACCATGAAACTCTTGAAACACAATCAATCGCATTATTTGCGATTCGATTAACACAAACTACATAAAAGCTAGAGTTCAAGACTAATAAAATCTTACAAATGAAAATGACATCTCGTAACTCGTTCATAGCCTGTGATGATGAGGACAAAGACCCTTATCCACCAATGAATCCTTGGATTAAACTCGAACTCTTAGTAATAAGCACTCCATGATCAAACCGAACAATATCTTGGGACATGCAAATGCTCCTCCAAATAAAATTTGGACACTGCCCGTTCCGGGAATTCAACAAATTCCCCCTATGAAAAAATATGGCTTTGAGCACATAACTTCTTGAAGCATCAGGATTGACATCAAGTCGCCCATCAAACATCCCGAGAATTGTTAAGTTGAGCAACAAAGTAATATTAGTCAAAGACAAATCCATGGAAACAAAGAACATATCAACACACCAAACACAAGGTCTCAACAAAGGAGACAAAACAAAGGGTCCCAACAAAGGAGACAAAACAAATGGTCTCAACAATGAAGACAAAACAAAGGGTCTCAACAAAGGAGACAAGACACAGGATCTCAACGAAGGAGGCGATATCAATTTATTTATTATAAGCCAAAAAAAAAATAAAATGCAAATGAGATCTACAAACAATTGTTTGTAATCCCAAAGTTGAGATTAGAAACAATTGTAAGAGATCAATGTTGAATGGGATGGACAATCAAACAAAAATTAACTTTAGATTATCAATAAATTGTAGACTGGATCAGTACCGATTTAGAGGAATTCTAATTAGAGGAATCAGAACTAGTATATCTATTGGTTTGATGCCGATTTCAAATCTATACTATAGTATTTTAAAGTAGGCGAAAACACCTGAGGGATTGTGTTTGCACCCGAGAAGATACCCACTCGCTTTTTTTATTTGAGAGTCGCCACCATGTTGTTGAACGGAACACGGACCGTGAGATTCTTGAGTTCGGGGGTTAAGTTATGGATTGGAAAGGTCAAGGAGCACCCAATCCACCCGATCTAGGATCGGTCTTGCTTAGGTGTTTTTAATCAAATAGTAAATAAACAATTAAAGCAAATAGAGCCAATAATTAATTTCTTAATTATTGGAATGTCGGATCATGTGCTTCGAGACCATCTCCATGGATTGGAGAGGCTCTAGGCTGATCCTTTTGATGGGATTACACTACTCTAAAACAAAAAATGAGATGAGAAGTAGAGATTAAAAGCATAGGAGTTTACCTAAAGCGTTCTTGAGATTCCAATTGATGGCCTTGACTAAGGCCTTGATGATCCAAAAGTCTTGTGATGATTTTGGCTTGAAAAGATGAGTTTTTGGTGGTGTTTTGGTATGAGGGAGGAATAAAAACGGTATTCTTTGGGAGAGACTGATTAGAGAATTGTTAACCTCTTTTTTGTGGTCAAGGGATCATTAACTAGCATTAGGAGTGAAAGACTCTTTATTTATAGGATTAGATTGCTTAGGGACCAAGCAGAGAGGTTTAATTAGGTAAGGAATCAAATAGGAAACCTCCAAGAAGTCTCCTACTGATATGCTTCCCGGATTAGGAGAGATTTGGCCAAGAAAGAGATCGAAACGGAGGAGGAAACTGATTAAACCCGCAGACAGGGGAGATGTCTCGTACGAGGTATCCAGTACAGAAGTACTGTTTTGCCCTTGTCTATAGTTCTGTTGTTCAGTTTAGCCCCCGACTAACGGAGTCAGTTAGAAACTTAACGAAACATGACAAAACTAATGAGTTTTCATCCAATCACAAAGGCGAGACACGAGAGTAGTGTAATCATAAATGTGAGTTCAAAATGGGGTGTCTACAGAGCCCCTCGGCGACGATACTTATGGAAGAAGTTGCGTCGTCGATAGAAAAGACACCATTTAGAACTTTGGGTATGGTCGTGCTATAAAGCTGCCTACGTATCCTCCGAAAAGGAATCAGACCAAACGTAGTTCAACTCCGAAAACACGAAAAAAAATGGTGATTTTAGTTATTTTGGAAATCATTTTTAAAGCAATATAGCGCTAAGTAAATTTTAGAGTTTAGAGAGTACCCCATACTGAGGAATCAATATCCTTGACCCAATTTTGAATATGCCCTCTGTTGTCGCGGTTGACGGTGTTGCTGGTGTAGACTATGTTGAAGTTGTTGGGGAATATCCTCAATCAATGCTCCTACATTGAGAGTACTGGATATTATCCTCTTTCAATAGTTGATTGAAAGTACTGGATCCCTGGATGTTCTTTTTTAATGGCTGCTGCTGATCGAAACTACTGAACATGTCCTCTTCCAATTCCTTATTGAAAGTACTGGACGGTTTTGATGTAGATATAGACTTCTGAATGTCCTCATCAATGGTTGATTGAACGTACTGGACATTATCCTCTTCCAATGCTCCTTCATTGAAAGTCCTGGATGCAGAAACTCTGAATTTGATGTTGATTTGTAGAATTATGAATGTCCTCGTCAATGGTTGATTGAACGTACTGGACATTATCCTCTTCCAATGCTCCTTCATTGAAAGTCCTGGATGCAGAAACTCTGAATTTGATGTTGATTTGTAGATTTCTGAATGTCCTCGTCAATGGTTGATCGGACGTACTGGACATTATCCTCTTCCAATACTTTACATTGAAAGTCCTGGATGCAGAAAATCTGAATTTGATGTTGATTTGTAGACTTCTGAATGTCCTCGTCAATGGTTGATCGAACGTATTGGACATTATCCTCTTCCAATGCTCCTTCATTGAAAGTCCTGGATGCAGAAACTCTGAATTTGATGTTGATTTGTAGACTTCTGAATGTCCTCATCAATGGTTGATCGAACGTACTGGACATTATCCTCTTCCAATGCTCTACATTGAAAGTCCTGGATGCAGAGGTGTCTGATTGCTGTTGAATTTTCTTTGAGCATGGATTGGTTCTTGTACCTGTTAATACAACAAGTAGAACCTCTTCTAGCAAGCACTTTAGCTTTGATTTTAGTTTTCAATTGGACTCATGTGGCGGTGACAAATTTATGCGCATGCTCTGTTGGTCAACCTTGGTGTAAGTAGTGTGAATAGCATGGATTCGCGATGGGATGTTTATTGGTGATGAACTGTATGTGTTGATTCGTGTGTGTGTGCAGGGACCTGTTTTGACAAGTAGGACCTAATCAGGTTTTCTGCAAAGATGATGCAACGGAATTCTTTCGATGGTTATCTCGTGTGAGACTCATTTGCCTTGTGCAAGATGATCCGTCCAGATCGTTCCTTTAGTCATGTTGTGTCAAGGGAGACAACTATTTGTCCGACAACCAATGATATTTATCATGTGCAAGCTCTAAGTAGGCCGAGCGTACCTTGTTGACAACTCTAGAGTTCCATGTCCGAAAGTTTCCGGTGAAGGTGATGAGAAACACTATCTATTCCCCCAAGTTTATCTCATGCTTTGGTCTAAGTCAAGCCCCAAGAATCTTGTATGTCGTAGATGACTTCGTGAACAGGCTTATGAGGCTGTTTTGACGAGTTCGTATATCTTGAATAGGAATTGGAAGGGGACGGAAAGAATAAAAAGCCCCAAGCCTTGATGCTTGGATTCCAAAGAGAAGTGTATGAGAGAGGAATCCCCTAGACTCAACAGTGAACGCTACTTGGCTCAAAGTACTAGAAAGATAGTTCTACCTTTAATGGACCCTAGTATTTATTTTTGATGTCTTAATTGTTTGTTCAATTATTTTTGCAAGTGAATCATCTAGAGATGTCTTGACAATTTTGAGGAGAAGGCCTAATCATTAGTGCGCTCTTCGGATTTCTTCATGAGTGATATCTACGGATGATGGAGACGGTCTTCAAGTTAGGAGTCTCATTTTTTCTTCATTTGGATTTGATCTTCGTTGTAGGAGGAAATAAGAGGCCTCCTTTTTTACTTCATTATGTGTGGTTGAAACTCCTTCTTTGTGGGGTTATGAAAGCTTGAGATGTTTTTTTTTTTTTTTTTTAAACTCTCAAAGCTTAAATTGAGTAGCCCCACTTTTCTTTGGGAATGATAACGCCTTTGACTTTCTTCCATTGTGGTCCTTCGACTTCTGCCATGAGCGCGGTGATAGTAATGTGTAGCCCCTAGGCCTTCTTCTCAAAACTCGTTTAGACATTTCTATTATCAATTGCAAGGTTTTAGATTAATGATATTTATTGTTTGCGGATCCATTTCATGAATTAGAGAGAAATTCAAAAGGTAGAACGACCTTAGAGAAGTGTATAGGAAATGGAAATGACTTTTATTAATAACTAGAATTTAAAACAGACTCGATAGTTTAGTTGACACAAACTAGAGAAGGAGGGAGATGGACTAGAATGACAGAACGACTCTTCGAGTTCATACTAGTAAATTAAAACCTATTCTATTTCTAAGGAGAAAGGGAGAGGATAGTTGTAGCCCCAAAGTGGTAAGGCTTTGTCTTCTTCAACATGGTTTGTTAGGAAGCGGGTTGGTGATGACATTTGGCGCTTCAAGTTCCTTGTTGTCAATGAGATTTTGGATCACATCCTTCAATTGGTGACAAGAGTTGGTGTCGTGGCCGGTAGCTCTATGGAACTTGCAGTAGAGATGATGAGCATGATTAGGAGGGAGTTCCCTTGGTGTAGTAGGGGGATTTCATGGTGTGATCTTTCCGGCTTCCACTAGTATGTCGAAGAGTTCACCTTGAGTGATCCCTTATAACTTATCATAGTGTCTTTCCTTCTTCTCTCTTTTGGGAGGGGGAACGGCGGAGTAGTTGCCTTTTCCTTGTTTGTTGAAAGCTATAGCATTTATGGAGGATTCTTTCTTGGACACACCTTTGTGTTCGTAGCGACAACTACTACTCTTTCTTTTAGACTTGAGGAGGTCATCGATCCTCATTCTGGATTCGTGGAGCTCATTGAAGCTAGGAAAGTAATTACTGGTAAGTTTATCTTGAAATTCCTCATGGAGACATTGGAGGAAGATGTGTATTTGCTCTTTAAGACTAGGTCTTTCAACAATTTCTGTGAGCTTGAGCCTCCACCTTCTAGCAAATTCGTCAAAGGACTCATTGGGGTACTGCTTAGTTTGCTCAAGATCCCTCCTAGTAGGGCGGTATGTAGAGTTGTCTTCAAACTGCCTTTGGAACACTCGACATGCTTTTGACCATTCAAGCCTAGTAGATATCGGAAGTGACATGTACCAATCTCTTGCGGCACCCTCTAATGTTTGAGGAAAACTTTGGGCTAAAATGTTATCATCAACACCCATTGGTAACATGGCCCAAGTATAGGTTTCAACATGAGCTCTGGGACAAGTGGTGCCATTGAACTTTGCCATATCGGGAGTCTTATACTTGCGTGGAAGCTTGGTGATGGATTGTCGAAGAGAATCCGGATCGAAAGGAGTGAACGATCCCTTTGGAGTGTCAAGTGAGTCAAGCTTCTTTTCAAGGTAATTCATGGTCACAGGAGCATCAACCTTTTTGTTGTCACCACTACCTTCTTTCTTTGACTTGGTAGTCTTAGAGACATGTTCTTCGTCATCGGAGGAGGAAGAGGAGGAAGAAGAGTCAGACTCATAGGACTGATAGTGCTTCTTTTTAGACCTCTTATCCTTCTTTCTAGAGGATGCCTCGTCTTCGGAGGAGGCGGGGGATTCATAATCCTTCTTCTTTTGTTTCTTAGCTTCCTTGACTTTCAATTCACGGAGATCGGCAATTAAGGCATCTATGTGAGCTTGCTTCTCATCTAGTAGCTTGGTGGCTTTCAAGATTTCAGCTTTGGCCTCATTGAGAGCATCGGCATTGGTGTCGTTACTTCCAGTCATGGTGTCGGGCGAGTTTGGAACGATCTAGTTGCGATTCGGACGGACCTAATGGTATAGAGATGGATTAAACCCAGATTAAGGTCCCAACAATTCGGCTTTATGAGGTGAATAGGCTTAGAGTGAGTGGAGGTTGACCGAATAAGCACAGCACAGAAACTGACACGGACAGAAGAAGATGCCTCGTACGAGACAAGGGATGTCTCGTACGAGACATCTAGCACAGCACAGATAATTCAGTTTTTAAATCCTAATGGTCGGATGGAATTTAATCCATTTTGAGAAGTTACTACCTAGTTTATCCTGGAACAGTGGATTCTGTCACCCTAGAATATGAACCCCTTGTTTTTCACCTGTATTGCACTCTCCCAAACGGACAATTTGGGCAAAGGTCTCATATTCTCATCGGAATCCACCATTCGATTAAGCCAAACCTAAGTGATTCCGTAATTGTTTTGCACTTTGTTAAACAACGCCTTAATGCAATCAAACCTTGTGAATTTTAAGGGACAACCGAAAGGGACTTGTTGAACGGTGCGGTCGAAACTAAGCCAAATGGCATCCACAATACCGCACAGAATAATGAATGTAGGAAAACACAAGCTCGGATACCCGTAGAGAGGTTCTCCATTCTTTCAAAATCCTTTGTTCAACATTTTTACCGAAGGGACATTCGTCATATTCACAAGGGAGGATTATAGATTGTAGAAAAGCGTTATCTTGGGCAAAGATTAAAACAACCCTAAGAATCGAACCGACCGGTCACGGAGTGTCTTATTGACTAGTATGTATGCATGAGGTTGATGCAGGGCTTACGGCTCAGGCTCCCTATGAACACAGTCTAGGAGCGTGTCACGGAGTGGGTACACCATCTTTGGAGAGACCGGCGAGTGCCCCCCTTTTATATAAGAGTGGTGTGCTGACCGACATCCGTCATCCGATTGGGACTCGGGTTAAAGGGTATGTAGTGAAATTAATCTACATGTGTGCACGTGTGTGAGAGTCAAGTTCTAGGTGTCAAGGGAAAAATAGAGATATTTTTTTTTTGAAAGCAAGTAAAAGATTTTTGACCGGACCAAAGTGGTTGCCTACGTTTCTCTCGATCTTCAGAAAAAGAAAGGGAGACTCAGGTCAACGTAGTTCGAGTTTGAAAAGATTTTTGAGAAGAGGAAGAGCACATAATCATGTAGGAGCACATAGAAGAGAGGGATAGACGTACTCACAGTGCTTGCATTACCCATTAATGGGTGCAAAATAAACTAGGGAATGAGTACAGTAGTCATCCCTAATTTATCCATTTTTTTTATTGTCCGCTGCAAAAGATGTTAGCGCTAAAACAATACATGTATATGACATAAACCATTTATTGCACATATGGGGATGGAGTAAATAAAAGCAAAGAAGAGAGATTTTTTTTTAATGCCGCCGTCAAAACCAGAGGGTGAGAGAAGATTTTTTTTTTGTATGTGTGGACTTTCAGAAAGTCAACCCTCTTTTTTTTTCAAAACCCCCAGCCGCCAAACAAAAAAAAGGGGCCTCCTTTTTTTTTTTGAAATCATGTAGTCATAATTACCTAATGATTACACGTCTCTTAATGATTAAGGATAAAGATGAGGCAATGATTGGAACCTTAAACCCTTTAAATTGTAAACTGTTTGGCGGCTCAGAGAGGATATCTCGTACGAGATATCCGCCTATGAACCCAGATTCAAGTCAGAACAGCTTCAGGAAAAAACAGAAAAAGTCCAAACGAAGCAGATTTTTACATAAAAATTAAAAGATAAAAAACACCTAATTTATCAAAAACACCTAATTTGTACGCAAGTCTAACCCACTTAATTGTGTCCCCAGCAGAGTCGCCACTGTTTGCACCCGAGAAGATACCCGCTCGCCTTTTTGATTTGAGAGTCTCCACCATGTTGTTGAACGGAACACGGACCGTGAGATTCTTGAGTTCGGGAGTTAAGTTATGGATTGAGAAGGTCAAGGAGCACCCAATCCACCCGATCTAGGATCGGTCTTGCTTAGGTGTTTTTAATCAAATAGTAAATAAACAATTAAAGCAAATAAAGCCAATAATTAATTTCTTAATTATTGGAATGTCGGATCATGTGCTTCAAGACCATCTCCATGGATTGGAGAGGCTCTAGGCTGATCCTTTTGATGGGATTACACTACTCTAAAACAAAGAATGAGATGAGAAGTAGATATTAAAAGCGTAGGAGTTTACCTAAAGCGTTCTTGAGATTCCAATTGATAGCCTTGACTAAGGCCTTGATGATCCAAGAGTCTTGTGATGATTTTGGCTTGAAAAGATGAGTTTTTGGTGGTGTTTTGGTATGAGGGAGGAATAAAAACGGGATTCTTTGGGAGAGACTGATTAGAGAATTGTTAACCTCTTTTTTGTGGTCAAGGGATCATTAACTAGCATTAGGAGTGAAAGACTCTTTATTTATAGGCTTAGATTGCTTAGGGACCAAGTAGAGAGGTTTAATTAGGTAAGGAATTAATGGGAAACCTCCAAGAAGTCTCCTACTGATACGCTTCCCGGATTAGGAGAGATTTGGGCAAGAAATAGATCGAAACGGAGGAGGAAACTGATTAAACCCGCAGACAGGGGAGATGTCTCGTACGAGACATCCAATGTCTCGTACGAGGTATCCAGTACAGAAGTACTGTTTTTCCCTTGTCTATAGTTCTGTTGTTCAGTTTAGCCCCTGACTAACGGAGTCAGTTAGAAACTTAACGAAACATGACAAAACTAACGAGTTTTCATCCAATCACAAAGGCGAGACACGAGAGTAGTGTAATCATAAATGTGAGTTCAAAATGGGGTGTCTACAGATTGCCACATAAACGCGTTTTGGTTTATTTTGAATCTAAGGCTGCCAAGTCAATAATCTGTTGCAAATCCAGTGACTTTTGTGATATGGCTGACTAGATTTACATTCAAGAAGATAACAAGAGGTATGCAAATGGGTATAAACTCATCACTATTAATTAACATAATGCATCATTCTCTATATGTAACATGATTAATAACTGAATGGGTATAAACTAATAACTATTCATTAATATCATACATCATTATCTCTATATAATAGGGTACAACATATACATGTCATCTAATAATTAATAATGTATTAAGAGATACCTATTCTAGGAGAGAGTTAGATGTACCATATACCTGATCTCTAAGTGTTATGTATCAAATACCTGGTGTTTTAGACATGGCGGTGGTGGCATACGAAACAGAACAGTCATAGGAGTTACAAAGCTTTGGCTTTTCACTATCCAATTGATTATTGATTATCTCCATCCTTTCGCTGTCCAATTGATTATCTCCTCATTTATAAAAAACTCATATTCAATCAGTGTACATCATCCTCTAATTTGTCCCCTGAATTTGTATACAGTTTGATTTTCTTAGCTTCATGGCATGTCGCGACCCCGAACCCCGTGGGCCCGGAGTACGCGAGCTGGACGTCTACTTAAAACCAAAACTGTGAAATACCGAAGTTAAAAATTCCATTTGATACCAAAAGGTGATGATCCAAAGTTTTACAAATCCAAGTTTGATAATAACCAAATACAACTATCATAAACTTCCACAAGTTTATGCCCAACAGAAGATAAATGTACAATACTTAATGACGTCATGGTTTGGTACAACTATCCAAAAAAGGTTACACATTTATATAATGTAAACCAACCTATAAAAACTTTCCCCAAAAGAATGTATCTACACTCGACGTCCTCTTTCTCGTGATCAGCGAGACTAATCCTTAGCACCTGGAGGGGTTTAAGGAAAAACAAAGATAAAAAGAAAGGGGGTGAGATAAATCTCAATAAGTTACTAATGCAACTACATGACATGTTATGATACAATAAGTAATAACAACATCAATATCTCATATAGCATATAGCAATTATCAGATAATAAATAGCAGCGGAAATAAACACATAACAAAGGATATTAGCCAAGGTTTCCAAACCGATACATCCAAATAAAGGATCGCTGCGCAGCTTCAATAATCAACAAATCACATCTTCATAATAGCATAAAAGCTGAAGAGAAATCCCCCGGTACTGGAACAATAACCATAAGAGTGTCACAAAGGACAAGAGCCATGCCACAAAGTCATGCTCGGTAGCTAGATACATTCACAAAAGAAGCTAACTTATCTCTTCCAAGGCCAATCTGGAAAAGGGGTATAGTAAGGGCAAAACAATAGTCAACATTATAATGGACTTGGCTTTGCCATTATAATCTTTCCCATCGCCCGATGCAACAATTATGCCAGCTGGGCTTCCAAATAAATTCTAAGTAATAATATATTAGCATGAATAAACATCTTACGATTCCAAAGTAGGGAATCAATCCAAATAAATCACCACAAAGGTAAACCAATCCAAACAACCCATCAAGGATGAACCACATTCCCAAAATGATACTCAATCAAATTCCATAACATATTTATTCACAAAAGAATCAATTCCACTTAATTAAGTGTTCCACGGTGTTATCTTAAGTTAATTAGAAGAAGGAACCCTAAACTAGTTAAGCCATTTAGTTTAAACAAGCAAAAAGGGCAAAATCCCAAGTAGGCGGGCGGGCGCTTGGGTAGGGGCAGGCGGGCGCTCATTTGCCCAGAAGGTCTGGCCGCTGGAAAAAGGGGTGCAGGCGGGCGCCTGGGCAAGGGCAGGCGGGCGTTCGGCCTGGGTTTTGGCCGGGAAGAACAGAGCTGGGTTCTAACAATTTCGACCCAAATTCTACCAAAACACAAAATACTCAAAATCAACTCCTCCAACAAGTTCCAAAATGTACCAAAACAACTTATATCTAGGTTGGGGATCCAAATACACCATTTATCAACCAAAAACCAAGAATCAAACCCAACATTCATAAAATCACCATTTTTGACCAAAACTCAAATAACCAAACTTCCAATATAACACATCAAGCATTATATAAACATGATATGAATATTTTAGCATAAAAATGGGGAAAAAGTAACTTACTTGGATTTTCTCAAAGATGACGGAATTCGAATATTTTTGATTCTACGCGATCCTATCGACGATCTAAACAAGTTTCAAGTTTTAAGAAACGAGAAATAACAAGAGGAAGATGAAGAAAATGAAGAGAGAAGTGAGAGAGAAAAACTTACCATAACAAGGAGAGAGAGAGAGAGAGTTTGCTGGGAGGTGGAGTGAGTGAGGGAGAAGGTGAGGGAGAAGAGAAGGAGTAGGGAGGGAGTAGGGGAAATTATTTAAAAAGTTACATCTAGGCCCCTCCCCTTCTACTAACACAAATGCTCACTCTCCCTACTAACAATTAAGACCCAACAAATACTACACTAACCCAAATAAAATGCTAGGCATAAATTATTATGAAACATAAAATGCACACATAATTATTTAAATAAATAATAATTTAAATAAATAAATAAGCAAATAAATAAATAATTATTTATTACTAATAAAATAGAGCCTAGATTTCGGGTCGTGACATTCACTCCCCCTTAAAGAAAATTCGACCCGAATTTTAACGAGACTTACCCGAATTAAAAAGCCACGGAAATTTCCTCTCGATCTCAACTTGGAGCTCCCACGTCGACTCCTCGATATTATGATTCCTCCAAAGAACTCTGACACGCCCCCAGGACCCGGGATCCCCTAATAGAACCTCGAACCTGGATGGGAGTGCCTAACGAGAAACCAGAAACTTAACAAGAACTTAATGACATTTGTTTAACAAATTGACATGATATATATACTCTAGAGTAAGGAGCTATACTAGCTCACAACACGAGTTCTAGACAAGAAAATTTAAAACCAAACTTAATACATACACAGCGGAAACATGCCTAGCACATAAGCTGGCATTAAGAGTACTATACAAGATGTCTAGTGACAACAAGAACTAAACAAGACTGTCTACCCCAAATAAGGAGTTACAAACCCATAAAACATCGTCCTCACCAAGTGTAAAAGGACACAAGCCCCAAAATAATCACGACCTGCGAAGCAAGCTCCCAACTATGTCGAGCCTCACTGCGCACTATCCTTCCTTTCCTGGGGGGGGGGAAACAAATAAAGGGTGAGATAAATCTCAGTAAGCTATTAGATACAACTACATGACATGTTATAATGCAATTCAAGTAGATACTCAAGTAATCATATATCAAGTAACAAGTATATGAGAGGATAATCCACTCATCAAGTAGCACGTAAACCTAATCAAGCAAGTTATAAGGATATTGCTTCCTTCCTTATTCCTCCCAAGAATACCATTGTTGTCGTAGCTTGTATTACTTTGACAATCACGATCAATAACAGGAACTGATTATTCAGTATGTATCAGAAGACCCGGTAACCAGTATCATTCCCAATAACAAGACTCACGAATGTTCATGAGGTGATCAAGACAAGAGTTTAGCATTCACTTAAGTCAGGCTTATTTCTCCAACTAAGGAAGCTATGCCCTTACTATGGCCGGTAGTAAGGGGTCAAGCGGAAATACATAGGGACCCGATTGTCACTTAAACCCCAGCTCTCGCGACAAGCGTGAACCTATATATTTTTGAACAAGCAAGGAGAACCAGCTGGACTCACACAAGAAGGTACAAGTAGATATTTACTTGAACTACGGGAGAAGAACTAATCCAAAAGTAGTGGACTAGCTCAACAAGGAACATGCTTCAAGTAATCAAGAAGTCACCTTGTATCAAGCAAATGTATGCAATGTTTGCACATACACAACAAGAACATGTCTCATACACGTTAGTGCTTGTTCATAGCACTTTCAAGTTCACTACCATACATACGTATTGGTGTCAAGCCAAGTACAAGATTTTATTATCTTATATTCAAGTTATAATCCAATTCTTTGGATGTTCAAGTCACGTACAAGATTTTAATGTCTTATAATTCAAATTATATCCCATTCTTTGGACATTCAAACAAGTATAAGAGTTATACATTTACTCTTACAAAATTCCAATCCTATTCTTAGGATGTTCAAGTCTAAGACCTTATGCTAATGCCTCTAAGGTGCACAATCATTGGATTCACAACAAGTATAACACATTAGTGCTTGTTCATAGCACTTTCAAGACATAAAGAAGAGATACTACTCTTATACTTATGTTCTCATTTGAGTTCTATAAGTATTAATGTTCAAGACTAAGTTCTAATGCCCTCAAAAGGTACAATTATACTTGCTAGGACATCTTATACTAAGGCTATATGCCTTAGGAGGGATAAGATTTCAATTTGATTTAGGTTTAAAACACTTTACTTGGAACAGGGGACCGGGCGGGCGCTCGAGGTGAACCGGGCGGGCGCTCATCCAAAGTTTCCAAAACCCATAACTTTCTGACCAAAAGGGCGGGCGCCTGGTCCATAACCGGGCGGGCGCCTGGTCCATTTTTCAGCAAACCACATTTTCTTTCCCAGGCTTAAACCTATCCGTCCCAAGCGTAGGTGTCACGACCCGAAATCTAGGCTCTATTTTATTAGTAATAAATAATTATTATTTATTTAATTGCCTATTTATTTATTTAAATTATTATTTATCTAAATATATATCTGTACATTTTATGTTTCATAATATTTATGCCTAGCATTTTATTTGGGTCATTTGTGCTAGTGTAGTATTGTTGGGTCTTAATTGTTAGTAGGGAGAGTAGAAATGGTGTTAGTTGATGGAGAGGGGGGTCTAGTGGTAACCTTTTGAAATAATTCTTCATCTACTCCCTCCCTCACCTCCCTCACCCTAATCCCTCCCATTCCCAGAAATCTCTCTCTCTCTCTCTCTCTATTGATTGGGTAAGTTTTCTTCTCTTACTTCTCTCTTCATTTCCTTCTTCTTCCTCTCATAATCTCTCATTTCTTAAAACATGAACCTTGTTTAGATCGTCGATAGGATCGCGTAGAACAAAAAAGAATTGAATTCCGTCAAATTTGAGATTTATCAAGTAAGTTACTTTTCCCCCATTTTGATGCTAAAATGTTCATATCATGTTTAGATAATGTTTGATGTGTTATATTTGAAGTTTGGTTGGGTTTTGAATTTATTTTGAATTTATTTGAGTTCTTGGGTAAAAATGGTGAAATCTTGAATGTGGGAATTTGGTCTTGGTCTTGATTGATAAAGGGTGTTGTTAAGGTCCCCTTTTGGGTTAAATGATGTTTGGGTACCTTAGAAATCTTGTTGGGAGTGTTGATTTTGAGTGTTATGGATTTGGTATGAAATGGTAAGGCATTTTGATGAACCCAGCTGGGAATTCCTCCCAGTCCGTAGACCAGGCACCCGCCCGCCTTGACCCAGGCGCCCGCCTACATGTCCTTTTCTAATGGCCTGACCTTCTGGTCATTCAGGCGCCCGCCTGCCCCATTCCAGGCGCCCGCCCGCCCCCTGTTTCAGAATTCTCCCTTTTTGCTTGGTTTAGGACTTAGGGCCTAAATAGTTTAAGTTTATTTCTTCTAATTAACTTAAGATAACATCGTGGAATACCTTATTAATTGGATTTGATTCTTTTGTGAATAAATATGTTCTGGAATTTGATTAAGTATCATTTTGGGAATGTGGTTGATCTTTGATGTGCGGTTTGTATTGGTTTACCTTTGTGGTGATTTAATTGGATTGATTCCCTACTTTGGAACCTTAAGTTGTTTATTTATGCTAAATTATTATTACTTAGCATTTAATTAGAAGCCCAGCTGGCATATTTGTTGCATCGGGCGATGGGAAGGATTATAATGGTAAAGCCAAGTCCATTATAATGTTGACCATTGTTTTGCCCCCTTCTATACCCTTTTCCAGATTGGCCTTGGAAAAGACAAGTTAGCTTCCTCTGTGAATGTATCTAGCTACCGGGCATGAATTTGTGTCATGGCTCTTGTCCCTTGTGACACTCTTATGGTTATTGGTTCCGGTACCGGGGTTTTCTCTTCGGCTTTCATGCTATTATGAAGATGATGAATTGTTGATTATTGAAGCTGCGCAGCGATCCTTTATTTGGATGTATCGGTTTGGAAAACCTTGGCTATATCCTTTGTTATGTGTTTATTTCCGCTGCTATCTGTTATGTGATAAATGCTATGTGCTATGTGATATTTATTATTGCTTATCGCTTCGTGCATCATAGCATGTCATGTAGTTGCATTAGTAACTTATTGAGATTTATCTCACCCCCTTTTCTTTTATCTTTGTTTTTCCTTAACCCCCCCAGGTGCTAAGGATTAGTCTCGCTGATCACGAGAAAGAGGACGTCGAGTGTGGATCCATTCTTTTGGGGAAGGTTGAGATAGGTTGGTTTACATTATGTAAATGTGTAACCATTTTGGGATAGTTGTACCAAACAATGACGTCACTAAGAATTGTATATTTGTATTTTGTTGGGCATAAACTTGTGGAAGTTTATGATAGTTGTAATTGGTTTTTATCAAACTTGGTTTTGTAAAACTTTGGATCATCACCTTTTGGTCAAATGGAATTTTTAACTTCGGTATTTCACAGTTTTGGTTTTAGAGTCGACGTCCAGATCGCGGTCTCGGGCCCGCGGGGTCCGGAGTCGCGACAGTTGGTATCAGAGCTATGGCATTAGCTCTAAGTATAAGTCTAGGTGGATTAGTATGACCTAGGTGGGTAGTTGTGTTCGGAGTGAGTAACGGTTGATGTCTTATGCAGGTAATTGTTCTCAATGGCTAGAAGAAGAACAGGTGAAGGCTCTAGTGGAGCACAAAATCAGAATGATACAAGGGAAGAAGCCCGTGCCATGTTCCAAGGCATGTTCGAGGAGGCCATGAAGGCCATACATGATCAAGGTCCGAAGGTAGAACAAGCACCACCCCGCTATGGATTGGAGCAATTTCTCAAACTGAAACCGGTTGAATTCAATGGGGAACCCGATGTAAGGAAATCTGAGTTGTGGATTGAGTCGATGGAGAAGATTTATGATGTGTTTGGTTGCACGGATGAGGACAAGGTCCGGTTTGCGGCTTATAAACTTGTGGGTGCCGCCGAGCATTGGTGGAAGGGTGTTAAAGCTAGTTGGGATGATACTCACACGGTGTATGCGTGGGAGTTGTTTGTGCGCAAATTCAAGGAGCATTTCATTCCGGTTGTTGATCAAAACCGAAAGGAGATCGAGCTACTCAACTTGGAGCAAGGTTTGCTGTCTATAGCTCAATACTCGGCTAAGTTCATAGAATTAGCCCGGTATTGCGACTATTTGGTGAGGACCGAGGAACAAAAGGCTATGAGATTTATTCGGGGATTGAAGACCTCCATTCGTACTCAACTTATTGCCCAACGGATTGTGACTTTCCAAGATGCGGTAGACCGAGCCTACTTGATAGAGCAAGATATTGGGGAGCACAAAAGGAAAACCGAGGTTGCGGTTACGGGTAAACCGGGAAGCCATGCTAAATCTCAACCTCAACACCGTTTCGACAACCGAGGTAACCCGGGAGCATCATCTCAGTTTAAGGGGCAAACCACACCGAGGAATCCGGGTACTACTCCGGGGATTCAGTATAGGAAGCCTTGTACCTTTTGTCAGAAGGTAGGCCATACGGAGGATAGGTGTTGGAAAAAGCAAGGCAAGTGTACCAATTGGTGAAATGGGGCACTTTGCGAGAGATTGCACGAGGTACCGAGGTCAGTCATCCGGGTCAGGGGTTGGTACTAATCAGGGTCAGAAAAGGGATGCCGCTGGGAAGCACAAAGTCCAAGGAAGAGTATTTTCCATGAATCAACAACAAGCTACCGATGATCCATCCGTTATTGGAGGTATTGTTTCTGTGTCTAATGTGAGCGCACGAGCGTTAGTAGATCCATGATCATCTCATTCATACATTTCTGTGCAATTTGCTTCCATGTTAAATGCTGCATTCGAGTCTTTACCATACGTACTAGAGGTGTCGACCCCTATAGGAGAATGCTTGATTTCTGATCGAGTCTTTCGTGCTTGTGATGTGGTTATTTGTGGTCGAGTCCTTTGTGCGGATTTGGTAGTTCTTCCTATCTAAGACTTTGATGTCATTTTGGGTATGGATTGGTTGAGCAAGTTTCATGCTTCCGTTGATTGCCGTAAGAAAACTGTTACTTTTTCTATTCCCGATGTGCCTAAATTTGTGTTTGAGGCTAGTCCTCTGAGTAGAAAGGTTCGCTTAATTTCTTATTTGAAAGCGAGAAAATTATTGCATAGTGGTTGTGAGGGGTATTTGGCTAGTGTTCTTGATACTAGGAAAGAATCCCCTAGTTTTGATAGTGTTCGGGTAGTTCGGGAATTTCCCGATGTTTTCTCTACCGAGTATGATATGCCTCCCGATCGTGAGATTGAGTTTTGTATAGATCTTTTGCCGGGTACGGCTCCGATTTCGAAAGCACCTTATAGGTTGGCTCCCGCTGAGTTGAAGGAGTTAAAGGTCCAATTGCAAGAGTTGCTTGATCGAGGGTTTATTCGCCCTTGTGTTTCCCAGTGGGGAGCACCGGTTTTATTTGTGCGGAAGAAAGACGGTTCCTTGAGATTGTGCATCGATTACAGAAAGTTGAATCAGGTTACGGTGAAGAATAAGTATCCTCTACCCCATATTGACGATTTATTTGATCAGCTTCCAGGGTCCGTGGTTTTCTCTAAACTTGATTTAAGGAGTGGGTACCATCAGTTGAAGGTTCGATCGGAGGATATTCCGAAGACTGCCTTTCGCACTCGTTATGGTCATTACGAGTTCTTGGTTATGCCGTTTGGGTTGACGAACGCGCCGGCCGTGTTTATGGATTTGATGAACCGAGTTTTTCATCCCTATCTTGATTCATTCCTGGTGGTCTTTATTGATGATATACTCGTCTACTCTAAATCTCGAGAGGAGCACGAGCAGCACTTGAGGGCAGTTTTATCCGTTCTTGCGAGGGAGAAATTATTTGCGAAGTTCAGTAAATGCGAATTTTGGCTCGAGAAGGTGTCATTTCTGGGTCATGTGATTTCGAAAGATGGGATTTCTGTGGATCCTTCAAAGATTGAAGCTATAGTGGATTGGAAGAGACCCAAATCAGTGACAGAAATTAGAAGCTTTCAGGGTTTAGCCGGTTATTACCGAAGATTTATTGAAGGGTTTTCGAGGATTGCTACTCCGATGACTCAGTTGACCCGGAAGAATGTCCCGTTTGTGTGGACCGAGAAATGTGACAAGAGTTTCGAGGAATTGAAGAAGAGGTTGACTACCGCCCCGATCTTGACTTTGCCTAATGGGAGCGATGGCCTAGTGATTTACAGTGATGCTTCGAAAGAGGGTTTGGGTTGTGTGTTGATGCAGAACAGAAAAGTGATTGCTTATGCTTCAAGGAAGTTGACCCCGAGTGAACAGAATTACCCCACTCATAATATGGAGTTGGCGGCGATAGTCTTTGCGTTGCACAAATGGAAGCACTACCTTTATGTAGCGAAGTTTGAGATTTTTACCGATCACAAGAGTTTGAAGTACCTTTTCTCCCAGAAAAAGTTGAACAACCGACAGCGCCGATGGATGGAATTGTTGAAGGATTATGATTGCACGATTTCTTATCACCCGGGAAAGGCGAATGTGGTAGCCGATGCGATTAGTAGAAAGTCTTATGTGGCTTCGATGATGGTCCGTGAATGGAAAATGCTTGAGGATGTTCGAGATTGGTCTCCTCGTGAATCGAGACATGGGGCTATTTTTGCGAATATTAGGGTATCTCCGACCCTAATTCAGAGGATAAAGGAAGCTCAGAAAGAAGATCCCGAGTTGGTGAAGATAATGGGTAAATTGAAGGAAAAGAACTTCGAGGATTTTTCTGTTAGCTCGAGTGGAATGTTGACTTTCCGTGGTCGTTTGTGTGTTCCGGATGTTGATGGAATTAAACAGAGAGTTCTTGATGAGGGTCACAAATCGAGGTATACTATTTATCCGGGCAGTACGAAGATGTATCAGGATTTGAAGCAACAATTTTGGTGGATTAATATGAAAAGGGAAATAGCCGAGTATGTTTCGAAGTGTCTAACGTGTCAGCAGGTCAAAGCCGAGCATCAGAGACCCGCGGGATTACTTCAGCCGTTAGAGATTCCCGAGTGGAAATGGGAGCATGTGACTATGGATTTCGTTACGGGACTACCTCGTACCCGTAGGAAGTATGACAGTGTTTGGGTAATAGTGGATAGATTGACTAAGAGTGCACATTTCTTGCCTATTGACATCAGATATTCGATGGAAAAGCTTGCGACCCTTTATATCGACGAGATTGTGAGATTGCATGGGGTTCCGGTTAGCATTGTGTCAGATCGAGACCCGAGATTTACTTCTAGATTCTGGAAGGCGTTTCAGGAAGCTTTGGGTACAGATTTGCGATTCAGTACAGCTTTTCATCCCCAGACCGACGGTCAATTCGAGAGGACTATTCAGATTTTGGAGGATATGTTGCGAGCTTGTTCGATAGACTTTTCCGATTCTTGGGATTCGCACCTACCGTTAGTGGAGTTCTCTTACAACAACAGTTATCAGGCTAGTATCGAGATGGCACCGTTTGAGGCCTTGTATGGAAGGAAGTGTAGATCGCCTATTTGTTGGGATGAGGTTGGTGAAGCGAAGATCGTGGGTATTGATTTGCTTCGGGATTCAGTTGAAAAGGTTAGAGTTATCCGGGATCGATTGAAGACAGCCCAGAGTCGACATAAGAGCTATGCAGATAACCGAAGGCGAGATCTTAGCTTTCAGACCGGTGATTTGGTGTTCTTGAAAGTATCTCCAAAGGTGGGTATTCGTAGGTTTGGGAAGAAAGGCAAATTGGCTCCGAGGTTTATTGGCCCGTTTGAGATTTTGGGAAAGGTTGGACTTCTAGCGTATCGTCTTGCGTTACCGCCATCCTTAGACCGGTTGCACAACGTGTTCCACGTTTCTATGCTTCGGAAGTATGTTCATGATCCATCTCACGTGTTACCGAGGGTACCGGAGGATATTGAGCCCGATATGACTTATGAGGAACGACCGGTTCGGATCTTAGATTCTAAAGTCCAAGAGTTGAGGAACAAAAGCATTGCGTTGGTTAGAGTTCTTTGGAGGAATCATAATATCGAGGAGTCGACGTGGGAGCTCCGAGATGAGATCGAGAGGAAATTTCCGTGGCTTTTTGTTTAAGGTGAGTCTCGTTAAAATTCGGGTCGAATTTTCTTTAAGGGGGAGTGAATGTCACGACCCGAAATCTAGGCTCTATTTTATTAGTAATAAATAATTATTATTTATTTAATTGCCTATTTATTTATTTAAATTATTATTTATCTAAATATATATGTGTGCATTTTATGTTTCATAATATTTATGCCTAGCATTTTATTTGGGTCATTTGTGCTAGTGTAGTATTGTTGGGTCTTAATTGTTAGTAGGGAGAGTAGAAATGGTGCTAGTTGATGGAGAGGGGGGTCTAGTGGTAACCTTTTGAAATAATTCTTCATCTACTCCCTCCCTCACCTCCCTCACCCTACTCCCTCCCATTCCCAGAAATCTCTCTCTCTCTCTCTCTCTATTGATTGGGTAAGTTTTCTTCTCTTACTTCTCTCTTCATTTCCTTCTTCTTCCTCTCATAATCTCTCATTTCTTAAAACATGAACCTTGTTTAGATCGTCGATAGGATCGCGTAGAACCAAAAAGAATTGAATTCCGTCAAATTTGAGATTTATCAAGTAAGTTACTTTTCCCCCATTTTGATGCTAAAATGTTCATATCATGTTTAGATAATGTTTGATGTGTTATATTTGAAGTTTGGTTGGGTTTTGAATTTATTTGAGTTCTTGGGTAAAAATGGTGAAATCTTGAATGTGGGAATTTGGTCTTGGTCTTGATTGATAAAGGGTGTTGTTAAGGTCCCCTTTTGGGTTAAATGATGTTTGGGTACCTTAGAAATCTTGTTGGGAGTGTTGATTTTGAGTGTTATGGATTTGGTATGAAATGGTAAGGCATTTTGATGAACCCAGCTGGGAATTCCTCCCAGTCCGTAGACCAGGCGCCCGCCCGCCTTGACCCAGGCGCCCGCCTACATGTCCTTTTCTAATGGCCTGACCTTCTGGTCATTCAGGCGCCCGCCTGCCCCATTCCAGGCGCCCGCCCGCCCCCTGTTTCAGAATTCTCCCTTTTTGCTTGGTTTAGGACTTAGGGCCTAAATAGTTTAAAGTTTATTTCTTCTAATTAACTTAAGATAACATCGTGGAATACCTTATTAATTGGATTTGATTCTTTTGTGAATAAATATGTTCTGGAATTTGATTAAGTATCATTTTGGGAATGTGGTTGATCTTTGATGTGCGGTTTGTATTGGTTTACCTTTGTGGTGATTTAATTGGATTAGTTCCCTACTTTGGAACCTTAAGTTGTTTATTCATGCTAAATTATTATTACTTAGCATTTAATTAGAAGCCCAGCTGGCATATTTGTTGCATCGGGCGATGGGAAGGATTATAATGGCAAAGCCAAGTCCATTATAATGTTGACCATTGTTTTGCCCTCTTCTATACCCTTTTCCAGATTGGCCTTGGAAAAGACAAGTTAGCTTCCTCTGTGAATGTATCTAGCTACCGGGCATGACTTTGTGTCATGGCTCTTGTCCCTTGTGACACTCTTATGGTTATTGGTTCCGGTACCGGGGTTTTCTCTTCGGCTTTCATGCTATTATGAAGATGATGAATTGTTGATTATTGAAGCTGCTCAGCGATCCTTTATTTGGATGTATCGGTTTGGAAAACCTTGGCTATATCCTTTGTTATGTGTTTATTTCCGCTGCTATCTGTTATGTGATAAATGCTATGTGCTATGTGATATTTATTATTGCTTATCGCTTCGTGCATCATAGCATGTCATGTAGTTGCATTAGTAACTTATTGAGATTTATCTCACCCCCTTTTCTTTTATCTTTGTTTTTCCTTAACCCCCCCCCCCAGGTGCTAAGGATTAGTCTCGCTGATCACGAGAAAGAGGACGTCGAGTGTGGATCCATTCTTTTGGGGAAGGTTGAGATAGGTTGGTTTACATTATGTAAATGTGTAACCATTTTGGGATAGTTGTACCAAACAATGACGTCACTAAGAATTGTATATTTGTATTTTGTTGGGCATAACTTGTGGAAGTTTATGATAGTTGTAATTGGTTTTTATCAAACTTGGTTTTGTAAAACTTTGGATCATCACCTTTTGGTCAAATGGAATTTTTAACTTCGGTATTTCACAGTTTTGGTTTTAGAGTCGACGTCCAGATCGCGGTCTCGGGCCCGCGGGGTCCGGGGTCGCGACAGTAGGAGTAGCATTTACTAACAATTTTAATAACCCATCAAAGTGCATAACAACATATTTCAAGTTCTTTCACCATTTTTACCCAGTAAGTTATACTCCCCTTGTCCCACAATTAGAAGTACCACAAAAATCATCCCAAACACGAAATTAACATTCACAAGTATCGAGAATAAGATTTATGCATGTTATTACAAGCAAGGGGGAGCTAATAACTTACCTAGTCAAAATTCAAGTTGACCCAAACTTATTTCTGTTCGGCCTGGAACGCTCTATTCAACGCCACGAATATTAATCCGGGATCAGAATCAAGAACAGAGGGATAATTAATCGCGAGGAGTCGGGAATAGGGTGAAACCTTAACCTAGCTTTTTAGAACAGAGGGAGAACGAGAAGAATGAGAATTGCTTTCTCAGTAAAGCAATCAACAAGATATACTTTGAAACTTTCCAAGAATTGCACTTAGGCCCCTCAAGTTTCACTTTTAACAAAAAGACCCCTAAAGTCAAATTTTCACAAATGACCCAAAAGTCAAAACTAGACATTTAACCACCTTAACTATTTAAAGCAGTTAAAAATTTTACCCAAGTAAAACTAACACATAATATGCAAGTTCAAGAATTTAACAAATAAGTCAAATATTTAACAAGAATTAGGATGGGCGTTACATCCTCCCCACCTTAAAGAAAATTCGCCCACAAATTTTACTTACCAAAGTTTTCAAATAGGCTCGGGTATTTATCTCGCATCTCTTTCTCGGTTTCCCAAGTAGCCTCTTCAATTTCATGATTCCTCCAAAGGACCTTCACAATAGGAATCCTTTTGGTACGCAAAACTTGCTCTTTCCAGTCAAGAATTTCAACAGGTTGTTCCTCATAAGACAAATCAGGCTGAAATGGAATAGCCTCATACTCAAGAACATGTGATTCATCTGCCATATACTTGCGAAGCATAGATACATGGAATACATCATGAATACCAGATAAAGAAGGAGGTAAAGCCACTCTATAAGCCAACTTCCCAACTCTTTCAAGAATCTCAAATGGACCGATATAACGAGGAGATAACTTTCCTTTCTTCCCAAATCTCTTTATACCTCTACGAGGAGAGACCTTCAAGAATACAAAGTCACCTACCTGAAATTCAAGATCCCTTCTACGATGATCTGCATAACTCTTTTGTCTACTCTGAGCTGTGCGCAATCTATCTCGAATGAGTTTCACACTTTCAACTGATTGTTGAACCATTTCAGGACCCAAGAGTCTAGCTTCTCCCACTTCATCCCAGCATATAGGAGATCGACATTTTCTGCCATAAAGAGCCTCATATGGAGCCATTTTAATGCTAGACTGAAAACTGTTATTATAAGCAAACTCAGCCAAAGGAAGATGAGTATCCCAACTGCCTTTGAAATCAATAACACAAGCACGTAACATATCCTCAAGAATCTGTATAAGTCTCTCAGATTGCCCATCAGATTGAGGATGAAAAGCAGTACTGAAATTCAATTTAGTACCCATGGCACCCTGAAGAGCCTGCCAAAATCAAGAAGTAAAACGAGGATCTCTGTCAGATACAATACTCACAGGAACCCCATGCAGTCGGACTATCTCCTGAACATACAAAGATGCCAACTGAGACAATGAATATCCCATGGAAACAGACAAGAAGTGAGCTGATTTAGTCAACCTGTCCACTATAACCCAAACAGCATCATGGCCTCGTCTGGTACGTGGTAAACCAGTCACAAAATCCATAGTAATATGCTCCCATTTCCACTCTGGAATTTCCAATGGTTGCAACAAACCTGCTGGACGTTGATGTTCCACCTTTACTTGTTGACAAGTCAAACATTTAGACACATACTCAGCAATTTCTCTTTTCATATTGTTCCACCAGAAATGTTTCTTCAAGTCTTGGTACATTTTTGTGCTTCCAGGATGAATAGTATACTTGGCTTTATGAGCCTCTTCAAGAACTTTCTTCTTTATCTCAGAATCAACTGGAATACAAACTCGACCTCGAAAGGTAAGAATTCCATCACTGTTGAAAGAAAAATCTGGTTGCTTTCCTTCATTCATTCCACTAATGATTTTCTGTAATTCAGAATCAATTACCTGAGCTTCTTTGATCTGTTGGAGTAAATCTGAAGTAGCCTTTATATTAGCAAAAATAACTCCATGATTTGATTCACAAGGACTCCAATCACACAAGTCTTCAAACATCTTCCATTCACGAATCATCAGGCAAGAAATATAAGTCTTTCTGCTCAGTGCATCTACCACAACATTTGCCTTTCCTGGATGATAAAGGATAGTACAATCATGATCCTTCAATTTCTCCATCCATCTACGTTGCCTCATGTTAAGCTCTTTTTGAGAAAGCAAGTACTTCAAGCTTTTATGATCGGTGAAAACCTCAAATTTGGTTCCATACAAGTAATGCCTCCATTTATGCAAAGCAAAAATAATTGCAGCCAACTCTAAATCATGAGTAGGATAATTCTTTTCATAAGGAGATAATTTTCGAGAAGCATAAGCTATTACCTTGCCATCTTGCATCAGAACACAACCCAATCCTTCTTTAGAAGCATCAGTATAAACCATGAAATGCTTAGAACCATTAGGCAAAGCCAAGACTGGAGCTGTAGTCAAACGCCTTTTTAACTCTTGAAAACTTGCCTCACATTTGTCATTCCACTCAAAAGAAATAGCTTTTCGAGTCATATTAGTCAATGGAGTAGCAATCTTGGAGAATCCCTCAATGAACCTCCGATAATAACTAGCTAAGCCCAAGAAACTACGGATCTCAGTCACTGTAGTTGGCCTTTTCCAGTTTACAACTGCTTCAACTTTGGAAGGATCTACTGCAATACCAGTAGCAGACACAACATGCCCCAAGAATGAAACCTCTTCTAACCAGAAAGCACATTTGCTGAATTTTGTAAATAATTGTTTCTCACGAAGAACTTGTAATATCACTCTGAGATGTTGTTCATGCTCAGCCCGTGACTTAGAATACACAAGAATATCATCAATAAATACCACCACGAAGCAATCAAGATATGGCTTGAAGATACGATTCATCAAATCCATAAATACAGCTGGAGCATTTGTCAAACCAAATGGCATAACAATAAACTCATAATGCCCATACCTGGTACGGAAAGCTGTCTTTGGTATATCCTCAGATCTGATTTTCAACTGATGATAACCAATTCTCAAGTCAAGCTTCGAATACACTACTGAACCCTGAAGCTGATCAAACAAGTCATCAATATGAGGTAACGGATATTTGTTCTTGATAGTTACCTGATTAAGATCTCTGTAATCAATACACAATCGCAGAGTCCCATCTTTCTTTCTGACAAATAGCACTGGTGCACCCCACGGTGATACACTAGGTCTGATGAAGCCCCTTTCAAGTAATTCCTCAAGCTGTGTTTTTAACTCTCTCAACTCAGCTGGAGCCATTCTATAAGGTGCTTTAGAGATTGGTGCTGTACCTGGTAATAACTCAATACAGAACTCAAGCTCTCGATCAGGTGGCATGCTATACTCAGAAGAGAACACATCTGAAAATTCAGACACAACAGGAATATCCTCCATCTTGGGAACAGATAAACTCTGATCAAGCACACATGCGAGATACCCGGCACAACCACGAGATAAAAGTTTTCTAGCTTTTAAAGCAAAAATAACATGTATAGCACATAAAGGTCTATCACCTTCAAAGGTAAAATCAGGCAAACCAGGAATAGAAAAAGTTACTACTTTTCTATAACAATCAACAGATGCATGATGCACATATAGCCAATCCATGCCAAGAATCACGTCAAAGTCCCTTATAGGTAACACGACTAGGTCAGCAAGAAGGGCATGATCACCCACAAGAACCTCACATTTCTTGTAGACCTCAGAAGTAAACATGCAATCTCCCATAGGGGAAGATACTTCTAGCACATAAGGCATAGAATCAGGAAGAACATGCAAATGCGACACAAAATGAGATGCCACATAAGAATGAGATGAGCCTGGATCTATCAAGACTCGCGCTCTCGTACTAGAAAGTAATATAATACCTCCTATGACCGCAGAAGACTCAGCTACACCCTGCTGATCTAAAGCAAACACTCGACCCTGAACTTTTGGTCGACCACCACTATCTCTCTTGGAACCTGAAGCTGGTTGACTTGTACCCCCAACTTGATTTCCTCTATTTTTAGGACAATTTCTAGCAAAGTGCCCCGCTTCACCACACACTAAACATTTTCCTTGCTTTGACCAACACTTGTCTTCAGAATGACCTTCTTTCGAACAAAACCCACATACTTTCCTGGAACCTTGGACTGTTGTCCTCGAACCAGTTGATACACTACCTTTGCTTTCAGTTGGCTGTCGGAATCGACGATCTTGGTGGCCAGATTTACCACCTTTAGAACCAGATCCCTGAGTTTTCTATGATACACGACCAGTCATGGTTGTTCCCAACTTCACCTTATGTTCTTCAATATCATTTTCAATAGTATAAGCCTTCTCCACTGCTTGCTGATAGCTAGTGAGCTGTAGAGAAAGAAGTTGCTTCCTATACTCAGTCCTTAACCCTTTAACAAACCTCTGTGCCTTCCTGGCTTCGTTTGGAACTAAGTGATCACAATACCTCGCCAATTCTGTGAACTTTGTTGAGTATTGCCCCACTGTCAGACTTCCCTGCTCCAGATTAAGAAATTCCATCTCCTTTCTATCTTGGACCACTGTTGGAATAAACTGTGACTTGAATGCTTTAAGAAAATTTTCCCATGTCTGTGGTACACCTTCCAGTTCCCAGCTTTTACTCAACACTTGCCACCAATGTTCAGCGGCTTTCTCAAGTTTAAAGGTTGCAAAGGTTACCTTATCACCACCTGCACATCTCAAGGCTGTAAAGATCTTCTCAATACTTTCAATCCATTCCTCTGCCTTCTTAGCATCAAATTCCCTGTCAAAACTACGAGGTTTCAGCTTCAAGAACCTTATAAGGCGATTAGGATAATCCCAGTCTACATTATCAACCATTTCTTCTTGAGGAGTTATAGATCTCAGCTGATTACTGCCACTAGTACCTTCAGAACTCATTGTACCTGTAGGTAAACACTCAGCGTTATTAATAACACCCCAAGACTCACCCATACCTAGGCCATAGACCCTATCCAGACTTAGAGCAAACCAAGGTAGCTAAACAGGGTAGCTAAACCAGGGTAGCTCTGATACCAACCTGACACGCCCCCAGGTCCCGGGATCCCCTAATAGAACCTCGAACCTGGATGGGAGTGCCTAACGAGAAACCAGAAACTTAACAAGAACTTAATGACATTTGTTTAACAAATTGACATGATATATATACTCTAGAGTAAGGAGCTATACTAGCTCACAACACGAGTTCTAGACAAGAAAATTTAAAACCAAACTTAATACATACACAGCGGAAACATGCCTAGCACATAAGCTGGCATTAAGAGTACTATACAAGATGTCTAGTGACAACAAGAACTAAACAAGACTGTCTACCCCAAATAAGGAGTTACAAACCCATAAAACATCATTCTCACCAAGTGTAAAAGGACACAAGCCCCAAAATAATCACGACCTGCGAAGCAAGCTCCCAACTATGTCGAGCCTCACTGCGTATTATCCTTCCTTTCCTGGGGGGAAACAAATAAAGGGTGAGATAAATCTCAGTAAGCTATTAGATGCAACTACATGACATGTTATCATGCAATTCAAGTAGATACTCAAGTAATCATATATCAAGGAACAACTATATGAGAGGATAATCCACTCATCAAGTAGCACGTAAACCTAATCAAGCAAGTTATAAGGATATTGCTTCCTTCCTTATTCCTCCCAAGAATACCATTGTTGTCGTAGCTTGTATTACTTTGACAATCACGATCAATAACAGGAACTGATTATTCAGTATGTATCAGAAGACCCGGTAAACAGTATCATTCCCAATAACAAGACTCACGAATGTTCATGAGGTGATCAAGACAAGAGTTTAGCATTCACTTAAGTCAGGCTTATTGCTCCAACTAAGGAAGCTATGCCCTTACTATGGCCGGTAGTAAGGGGTCAAGCGGAAATACATAGGGACCCGATTGTCACTTAAACCCCAGCTCTCGCGACAAGCGTGAACCTATATATTTTTGAACAAGCAAGGAGAACCAGCTGGACTCACACAAGAAGGTACAAGTAGATATTTACTTGAACTACGGGAGAAGAACTAATCCAAAAGTAGTGGACTAGCTCAACAAGGAACATGCTTCAAGTAATCAAGAAGTCACCTTGTATCAAGCAAATGTATGCAATGTTTGCACATACACAACAAGAACATGTCTCATACACGTTAGTGCTTGTTCATAGCACTTTTAAGTTCACTACCATACATACGTATTGGTGTCAAGCCAAGTACAAGATTTTATTATCTTATATTCAAGTTATAATCCAATTCTTTGGATGTTCAAGTCACGTACAAGATTTTAATGTCTTATAGTTCAAATTATATCCCAATCTTTGGACATTCAAATAAGTATAAGAGTTATACATTTACTCTTACAAAATTCCAATCCTATTCTTAGGATGTTCAAGTCTAAGACCTTATGCTAATGCCTCTAAGGTGCACAATCATTGGATTCACAACAAGTATAACATATTAGTGCTTGTTCATAGCACTTTCAAGACATAAAGAAGAGATACTACTCTTATACTTATGTTCTCATTTGAGTTCTATAAGTATTAATGTTCAAGACTAAGTTCTAATGCCCTCAAAAGGTACAATTATACTTGCTAGGACATCTTATACTAAGGCTATATGCCTTAGGAGGGATAAGCTTTCAATTTGATTTAGGTTTAAAACACTTTACTTGGAACAGGGGACCGGGCGGGCGCTCGAGGTGAACCGGGCGGGCGCTCATCCAAAGTTTCCAAAACCCATAACTTTCTGGCCAAAAGGGCGGGCGCCTGGTCCATAACCGGGCGGGCGCCTGGTCCATTTTTCAGCAAACCACATTTTCTTTCCCAGGCTTAAACCTATCCGTCCCAAGCGTAGGAGTAGCATTTACTAACAATTTTAACAACCCATCAAAGTGCATAACAACATATTTCAAGTTCTTTCACCATTTTTACCCAGTAAGTTATACTCCCCTTGTCCCACAATTACAAGTACCACAAAAATCATCCCAAACACGAAATTAACATTCACAAGTATCGAGAATAACATTTATGCATGTTATTACAAGCAAGGGGGAGCTAATAACTTACCTAGTCAAAATTCAAGTTGACCCAAACTTATTTCTGTTCGGCCTGGAACGCTCTATTCAACGCCACGAATATTAATCCGGGATCAGAATCAAGAACGGAGGGATAATTAATCGCGAGGAGTCGGGAATAGGGTGAAACCCTAACCTAGCTTTTTAGAACAGAGGGAGAACGAGAAGAATGAGAATTGCTTTCTCAGTAAAGCAATCAACAAGATATACTTTGAAACTTTCCAAGAATTGCACTTAGGCCCCTCAAGTTTCATTTTTAACAAAAAGACCCCTAAAGTCAAATTTTCACAAATGACCCAAAAGTCAAAACTAGACATTTAACCACCTTAACTATTTAAAGTAGTTAAAAATTTAACCCAAGTAAAACTAACACATAATATGCAAGTTCAAGAATTTAACAAATAAGTCAAATATTTAACAAGAATTAGGATGGGCGTTACAAACTCTAACCAATGAAATACTTTTGTTCCTCAACTCTTGAACTTTAGAATCTAAGATCCGAACCGGTCGTTCCTCATAAGTCATATCGGGCTCAATATCCTCCGGTATCCTCGGTAACACGTGAGATGGATCATGAACATACTTCCGAAGCATAGAAACGTGAAAAACATTATGTAACCGGTCCAAAGATGGCGGTAACGCAAGACGATACGCTAGAAGTCCAACCTTTCCCAAAATCTCAAACGGGCCAATAAACCTCGGAGCCAATTTGCCTTTCTTCCCAAACCTACGAATACCCACCTTCGGAGACACTTTCAAGAACACCAAATCACCGGTCTGAAAACTAAGATCTCGCCTTCGGTTATCCGCATAGCTCTTATGTCGACTCTGGGCTGTTTTCAATCGATCCCGGATAACTCTAACCTTTTCAACTGAATCCTGAAGCAAATCAATACCCACGATCTTCGCTTCACTAACCTCATCCCAACAAATAGGCGATCTACATTTTCTTCCATACAAGGCCTCATACGGTGCCATCTCGATACTAGCCTGATAACTGTTGTTGTAAGAGAATTCCACTAACGGTAGGTGCGAATCCCAAGAATCGGAAAAGTCTATCGAACAAGCTCGCAACATATCCTCAAGAATCTGAATAGTCCTCTCGGATTGACCGTCGGTCTGAGGGTGAAAAGCTGTACTAAAACGCAAATCTGAACCCAAAGCTTCCTGAAACGCCTTCCAGAATCTAGAGGTAAACCTCAGGTCTCGATCTGACACAATACTAACCGGAACTCCATGCAATCTAACGATCTCATCAATGTAAAGGGTCGCAAGCTTTTCCATCGAGTATCTGATGTCAATAGGCAAGAAATGGGCACTATTGGTCAATCTATCCACTATTACCCAAACACTGTCATACTTCCTACGGGTACGAGGTAGTCCCGTAAGGAAATCCATAGTCACATGCTCCCATTTCCACTCCGGAATCTCTAACGGCTGAAGTAGTCCCACGGGTCTCTGATGCTCGGCTTTGACCTGCTGACACGTTAGACACTTCGAAACATACTCCGCTATTTCCTTTTTCATATTAATCCACCAAAATTGTTGCTTCAAATCCTGATACATCTTCGTACTACCCGGATGAATAGTATACCTCGATTTGTGACCCTCATCTAAAACTTGCCTCTTTATTCCGCCAACATCGGGTACGCACAAACGACCACGGAAAGTCAACACTCCACTCGAACTCAAAGAAAAATCCTCGAAATTCTTTTCCTTCAATTTACCCCTTATCTTCACCAACTCGGGGTCTTGTTTCTGAGCTTCCTTTATCCTCTGAATTAGGGTCGGAGATACCCTAATATTCGCAAAAATAGCCCCATGTCTCGATTCACGAGGAGACCAATCTCGTACATCCTCAAGCATTTTCCACTCCCGGACCATCATCGCAGCCACATAAGATTTTCTACTAATCGCATCGGCTACCACATTCGCCTTTCCCGGGTGATAGGAAATCGTACAATCATAATCCTTCAACAATTCCATCCATCGGCGTTGCCTATTATTCAACTCTTTCTGGGAGAAAAGGTATTTCAAACTCTTGTGATCCGTGAAAATCTCGAACTTCGCTCCATAAAGGTAGTGCTTCCATTTGTGCAACGCAAAGACTATCGCAGCCAACTCCATATCATGAGTGGGATAATTCTGTTCACTAGGGGTCAACTTCCTCGAAGCATAAGCAATTACTTTCCCATTCTGCATCAACACACAACCCAAACCCTCTTTCGAAGCATCACTGTAAATCACTAGGCCATCGCTCCCATTAGGCAAAGTCAAGATCGGTACGGTAGTCAACCTCTTCTTCAATTCCTCGAAACTCTTGTCACATTTCTCGGTCCACACAAACGGGACATTCTTCCGGGTCAACTGAGTCATCGGAGTAGCGATCCTCGAAAACCCCTCAATAAATCTTCGGTAATACCCGGCCAAACCCAGAAAACTTCTGATCTCGGTCACTGACTCGGGTCTCTTCCAATCCACTATAGCTTCAATCTTTGAAGGATCCACAGAAATCCCGTCTTTCGAAATAACATGACACAGAAAAGAAACCTTCTCGAGCCAAAATTCGTATTTACTGAACTTCGCAAATAATTTCTCCCTTGCAAGAACGGATAAAACTGTCCTCAAGTGTTGCTCGTGCTCCTCTCTAGATTTAGAGTAGACGAGTATATCATCAATAAAAACCACCACGAACGAATCAAGATAAGGATGGAAAACTCGGTTCATCAAATCCATAAACACTGCAGGCGCATTGGTCAACCCGAACGGCATAACTAAGAACTCATAATGACCATACCGAGTGCGAAAGGCAGTCTTCGGAATATCCTCCGATCGAACCTTCAACTGATGGTACCCACTCCTCAAATCAAGCTTGGAAAACACAACGGACCCTTGAAGCTGATCAAACAAATCATCGATGTGAGGTAGAGGATACTTGTTCTTCACCGTAACCTGATTCAATTTTCTGTAATCGATGCACAATCTCAAGGAACCGTCTTTCTTCCGCAAAAATAAAACCGGTGCTCCCCACGGGGAAACACTAGGGTGTATAAACCCTCGATCAAGCAACTCTTGCAATTGAACCTTTAATTCATTCAACTCTGCGGGACCCAACCTATAAGGTGCTTTCGAAATTGGAGCCGTACCCGGCAAAAGATCTATACAAAACTCAATCTCACGATCGGGCGGCATATCATACTCGGTAGAGAAAACATCGGGAAATTCCCGAACTACCCGAACACTATCCAAACTAGGGGATTCCTTCCTAGTATCAAGAACACTAGCCAAATACCCCTCACAACCACTATGCAATAATTTTCTCGCTTTCATATAAGAAATTAAGCGAATCTTTCTATTCAGAGGACTAGCCTCAAACACAAATTTAGGCACATCGGGAATAGAAAAAGTAACAGTTTTCTTACGGCAATCAACGGAAGCATGAAACTTGCTCAACCAATCCATACCCAAAATGACATCAAAGTCTTGGATAGGAAGAACTACCAAATCCGTACAAAGGACACGACCACAAATAACCACATCACAAGCACGAAAGACTCGATCAGAAATCAAGCATTCTCCTATAGGGATCGACACCTATAGCACGTACGGTAAAGACTCGAATGCAGCATTTAACATGGAAGAAAATTGCACAGAAATGTATGAGTGAGATGATCCTGGATCTACTAACGCTCGTGCGCTCACATTAGACACAGAAACTATACCTCCAATAACCGAAGGATCATCGGTCGCCTGTTGTTGACTCATGGCATATATCTTTCCTTGAACTTTAGGCTTCCCCGTAGCATCCCTTTTCTGACCCTGAGTAATACCAACTCCTGACCCGGATAACTGACCTTGGTGCCTCGTGCAATCTCTCGCAAAGTGCCCCATTTCACCACAATTGGTACACTTGCCTTGCTTTTTCCAACACCTATCCTCCGTATGGCCTACCCTCTGACAAAAGGTACAAGGCTTCCTATTCTGAATCCCCGGAGTAGTACCCGGATTCCTCGGTGTGGTTTGCCCCTTAAACTGAGATGATGCTCCTGGGTTACCTCGGTTGTCGGAACGGTATTGTGGTTGAGATTTAGCATGGCTAACCGGTTTACCCGTACCCACAACCTCGGTTTTCCTTTTGTGCTCCCTAATATCTTGCTCTATCAAGTAGGCTCGGTCTACCGCATCTTGGAAGGTCACAATCCGTTGGGCAATAAGTTAAGTACGGATGGAGGTCTTCAATCCCCGAATGAATCTCATAGCTTTTTGTTCCTCGGTCCTCACCAAATAGTCACAATACCGGGCTAATTCTGTGAACTTAGCCGAGTATTGTGCTATAGATAACAAACCTTGCTCCAGGTTGAGCAGCTCGATCTCCTTTCGGTTTTGATCAACAACCGGAATGAAATGTTCCTTAAATTTGCGCACAAACAACTCCCACGCATACACCGTGTGAGTATCATCCTAACTAGCTTTAACACCCTTCCACCAATGCTCGGCGGCTCCCACAAGTTTGTAAGCCGCGAACCGGACCTTGTCCTCATCCGTGCAACCAAATACCTCATAAATCTTCTCCATAGACTCGATCCACAACTCAGCTTTCCGAACATCGGGTTCCCCATTGAATTCAACCGGTTTCAATTTGAGAAATTGCTCCAATCCATAGCGGGGTGGTGCTTGTTCTACCCTCAGACCTTAATCATGTATTGCCTTCATGGCCGCCTCAAACATGCCTTGGAACATGGCACGGTTCTCTTCCCTTAAGTCATTCTGATTTGCATTACCGGTACTACCTTCACCACTCCTTTTACGAACCATTGAAAACAAGTACCTGCATAAAACATCAACCGTTAATCACTCCGCACACTACTACCCTCCTAGGTCAAACTAATCCACCTATACTTATACATAGAGCTAATGCCATAGCTCTGATACCAACTGTCGCGACCCCGAACCCCGCGGGCCCGGAGTACGCGAGCTGGACATCGACTTAAAACCAAAACTGTGAAATACCGAAGTTAAAAATTCCATTTGATACCAAAAGGTGATGATCCAAAGTTTTACAAATCCAAGTTTGATAATAACCAAATACAACTATCATAAACTTCCACAAGTTTATGCCCAACAGAAGATAAATGTACAATACTTAATGACGTCATGGTTTGGTACAACTATCCCAAAAAGGTTACACATTTATATAATGTAAACCAGAGGTATGCAAGAAGATAACAAGAGGTATGCAAATGGGTATAAACTCATCACTATTAATTAACATAATGCATCATTCTCTATATGTAACATGATTAATAACTGAATGGGTATAAACTAATAACTATTCATTAATAGCATACATCATTATCTCTATATAATAGGGTACAACATATACATGTCATCTAATAATTAATAATGTATTAAGAGATACCTATTCTAGGAGAGAGTTAGATGTACCATATACCTGATCTCTAAGTGTTATGTATCAAATACCTGGTGTTTTAGACATGGTGGTGGTGGCATACGAAACAGAACAGTCATAGGAGTTACAAAGCTTTGGCTTTTCACTATCCAATTGATTATTGATTATCTCCATCCTTTCGCTGTCCAATTGATTATCTCCTCATTTATAAAAAACTCATATTCAATCAGTGTACATCATCCTCTAATTTGTCCCCTGAATTTATATACAGTTTGATTTTCTTAGCTTCATGGCATGTCGTGACCCCGAACCCCGCGGGCCCGGAGTACGCGAGCTGGACGTCGACTTAAAACCAAAACTGTGAAATACCGAAGTTAAAAATTCCATTTGATACCAAAAGGTGATGATCCAAAGTTTTACAAATCCAAGTTTGATAATAACCAAATACAACTATCATAAACTTCAACAAGTTTATGCCCAACAGAAGATAAATGTACAATACTTAATGACGTCATGGTTTGGTACAACTATCCCAAAAAGGTTACACATTTATATAATGTAAACCAACCTATAAAAACTTTCCCCAAAAGGATGTATCTACACTCGACGTCCTCTTTCTCGTGATCAGCGAGATTAATCCTTAGCACCTGGGGGGGGGGTTAAGGAAAAACAAAGATAAAAAGAAAGGGGGTGAGATAAATCTCAATAAGTTACTAATGCAACTACATGACATGTTATGATACAATAAGTAATAACAACATCAATATCTCATATAGCATATAGCAATTATCAGATAATAAATAGCAGCGGAAATAAACACATAACAAAGGATATTAGCCAAGGTTTCCAAACCGATACATCCAAATAAAGGATCGCTGCGCAGCTTCAATAATCAACAAATCACATCTTCATAATAGCATGAAAGCTGAAGAGAAATCCCCCGGTACCGGAACAATAACCATAAGAGTGTCACAAAGGACAAGAGTCATGCCACAAAGTCATGCTCGGTAGCTAGATACATTCACAAAGGAAGCTAACTTATCTCTTCCAAGGCCAATCTGGAAAAGGGGTATAGTAAGGGAAAAACAATAGTCAACATTATAATGGACTTGGCTTTGCCATTATAATCTTTCCCATCGCCCGATGCAACAATTATGCCAGCTGGGCTTCCAAATAAATGCTAAGTAATAATATATTAGCATGAATAAACATCTTACGATTCCAAAGTAGGGAATCAATCCAAATAAATCACCACAAAGGTAAACCAATCCAAACAACCCATCAAGGATGAACCACATTCCCAAAATGATACTCAATCAAATTCCATAACATATTTATTCACAAAAGAATCAATTCCACTTAATTAAGTGTTCCACGGTGTTATCTTAAGTTAATTAGAAGAAGGAACCCTAAACTAGTTAAGCCATTTAGTTTAAACAAGCAAAAAGGGCAAAATCCCAAGCAGGCGGGCGGGCGGGCGCCTGGGTAGGGGCAGGCGGGCGCTCATTTTCCCAGAAGGTCTGGCCGCTGGAAAAAGGGGTGCAGGCGGGCGCCTGGGCAAGGGCAGGCGGGCGCTCGGCCTGGGTTTTGGCCGGGAAGAACAGAGCTGGGTTCTAACAATTTCGACCCAAATTCTACCAAAACACAAAATACTCAAAATCAACTCCTCCAACAAGTTCCAAAAAGTACCAAAACAACTTATATCTAGGTTGGGGATCCAAATACACCATTTATCAACCAAAACCAAGAATCAAACCCAACATTCATAAAATCACCATTTTTGACCAAAACTCAAATAAATTCCAAATAAATTCTAAACTCAACCAAACTTCCAATATAACACATCAAGCATTATATAAACATGATATGAACATTTTAGCATAAAAATGGGGAAAAAGTAACTTACTTGGATTTTCTCAAAGATGACGGAATTTGAATATTTTTGATTCTACGCGATCCTATCGACGATCTAAACAAGTTTCAAGTTTTAAGAAACGAGAAATAACAAGAGGAAGATGAAGAAAATGAAGAGAGAAGTGAGAGAGAAAAACTTACCATAACAAGGAGAGAGAGAGAGTTTGCTGGGAGGTGGAGTGAGTGAGGGAGAAGGTGAGGGAGAAGAGAAGGGGTAGGGAGGGAGTAGGGGAAATTATTTAAAAAGTTACATCTAGGCCCCTCCCCTTCTACTAACACAAATGCTCACTCTCCCTACTAACAATTAAGACCCAACAATACTACACTAACCCAAATAAAATGCTAGGCATAAATTATTATGAAACATAAAATGCACACATAATTATTTAAATAAATAATAATTTAAATAAATAAATAAGCAAATAAATAAATAAATAATTATTTATTACTAATAAAATAGAGCCTAGATTTCGGGTCGTGACATGGCATCAAAGCAGATTTTTGTTAACCAGCTTGGGCAAGGTAGATCTGACAAGAAGATTATCATACGAAATACAAGGATCTGGAAATCATATAACACGAAAATGGCTAGAGAAGTGATGAGTTTGGATTTTCTAGCAGTTGATGAAAAGGTTAATATACACTATGCTTTATCTATATTAACCATGTTTGTTTCTTCCATGTGCTGAGAACAAATAATAATAATTAGTCATTAATCTATTGTACAGAATGAAGGTATCCGTTGCTGCATTCGTAGTAGGTTCATCCCTGATTTTGAAGGTTTACTTATTGAAGGGAAGTTCTACAGCATTAAAAAATTTTCTGTTGACACTTATAAGACTGGATATCGTGTCTTGCAACGTAACCTATACATTTTGCTGGATGCATCATCAATTATTGATGAACTTTTGACAAATTTGGCTCCTATCCCCCGGTATTTTTTCCAAAGTGTTCCATTCAACTTGCTGGTAGAGAAAAGTCAGGAACGCATGTATCTATGTGGTAAATTTTTATTTCATTTTTTTAAAAAGAAATTGTTATGTTTATTTTTTACTAAAGTTCTAAACCTTTGGCTTATTATAAATTATGTTGTGCAGATGTGGTTGGATTTGTTGTTTGAATTTCAGCTGTGGGTCATCGAATAGTCAATCACCAATCGGTTTCTTTGCAATATATTGATATCTAGGATACAAGGTATTTTTTATACATGTAGTTAAATTGACTTATGGTTTTTGTACATTTATTAATTCAAACAAATTTCAGCGAAATGAAGATAAGAATGACTCTATGGGGTGAAGAAATGATTCAAATGGTCAGTGTAGTTGGGATGAATAGTCAACGTGTTTGGGTGATTTCATTTACAATAGTCCGTATGGATCCAAATGATTAGTTTGATATTTATTTTTTCATTGGAAGGCAACAAAAATTTTGTGTTTCATTTGGAAATTTTAATTTAACTTATCTGATTTAATGACAGGGAATTTAGGCTTATCATCCAGCAGTGCAACGAGATTTTATAACAACGCTGAGATTTCTGAAATCCAGATTTTTTTGTCTAGGTATTTCTTTCTTTCACTTTTTCCTCCAACACAAATTTATTTCAAGGAAAACAAGAGAACTATAGCTAGTTTATTTTTTATTGTCCATATGATGGTTGTGCATCCCTTATATGTAGGTTGGAGCCCAATGATGCGGAGATAGACTTGGGCAATATACCAATGCATAACAGCTTTATCTACAAAGATGAGTTCGAGCAACATAAGATGACTATTAAAGATGTTAAAGAAAAAATGGATGATGTCGATCCAATGGTAAATGCTATATACTTTTATAACTATTTTTTGATCTATAATATAAGTCTTTTGTTATTTAGGTATTTATAAGTTAGGTATTGTATAAAAATATAATTACATTTGCATATTGTTATTATAGAATCAACCAATATATGTGCGTGCAAGTATTACACATATTGAGGAAACAAATGGCTGGAAGTACAACTCTTGCAGTGCGTGTAAGAAAAAAAATTCAATTTGTGGACGGAAAGTTGTTTTGTGCTAAATGTAAACGACATGAAAACTACCCTGTTATCAAGTTAGTTTATATTAGAGGATACATATATATTAACCTCCTTTTGTTTTATATACATATGACATTTTTAATTATGTTTTGTTTTGTTTTTTTTATATATAATGATTCAGGTATCGAGTTGAGGTAAACCTAAGTGACACAGATGATTCAATGCCGTGTGTCATGTTTGACCGTGAGGTAGAGAAGCTTATAACCATTAGACCTGGTGATTTAGCTCAGCTCATAACTGAGGTATATACGGTTATGTTTTTACCTTTTAAGACATATAAGCTTATAAAGATACACTTTTATTTCCATTAATGGCTAATTCTTCACATTGCAGGAAGAGGATGTTGACCCAATACCCCGGCAAATTCAACGTATCCTGGGAACTTCAAAAATCTTTCAACTCAAATTAAATGAGCAGAGACGTGGCACAAACAATAAAAATTTCACTATGGCTCGAATCCTAGATGAAGATGATATTAAGGAACGTAGTCCAGATAAGGTTTGATCATATATTTGGAAGTTGTATGCGATTTTAATGTGTTATATAGTCATCGGAATTCAATATTTTTTATACAGTGTAAATTTCAAGGCAAAGTGGAAAATGCTGCTGATATACTCCCTCCGTCCCAGCTCACTTGAGACTTTATTCCTTTTTGGGCCATCCCACCTCACTTGAGACTTTCCAATTTTGGCAATCTTTTTATTATTTTTTATTTACCCTACCCCACCCATTTAACTCTTAATGAAATCAATTAACATAACCCTAATCTTAACAGTTAACTAATTTGTCTAATTTTACCTAGTCAAACTGTAGCCCATTTTACCCAAACAAAAATCAATCTACCCCCCTCCATATTCCAAATCTCTCAAGAACCCTAACATCTATCCCGCCGCCTACCGATTTCGCCAAATCTCTCATGGAACCGCCATTGTTGAGCCAATATAGCTTCGATTTGATGTTCCCCGTCGACTGTACGGTGGACATATACCCTTCCTTTGATGCCGACTCCTATCCAAGCCCTAAATCGGGGAGTTATGAAGATTCACCCTCGAATCTCATGAATCCGCCATTATTGGGTGATTCAAGCTTCTACTTTACGGATTCATTGCCCGTTTATGATACGGTGGTGACGGAGCCTCCCCTTGATGGCGACTGTAAGGTGGACAGTTACCCTCCCTTTGATGCCGAGTCTGTTCCAAGCCCTAAATCGCCGACTTATGAAGATTCACCTTTGAATCCCATGAATCTGCCATTTTTGGGTGATTCAAGCTTCTATTTAACGGATCCGTTGCCCGTTTATGATACGGTGGCGACAGAGTCTCCCCTTCACACCGATTCAAATTTGATGAAGCAGGAAGTTGAAATGGGTTGCGGATTTGTTCAAGAGGATCTGTTTGAGATTTATTTGAAAGCTGATCGGTACCTCTCTACGCTGAGAATGATGTCTTGTTTCTTACCTAGGTTCATTGGTAAGCATGATTTGGACAGCCCATTCTACCCGGCCCCGGCTGAAGTTCGAGATTTCTTAAATTCTACATATCAGGTTATATCTTTACTTTACTTTTTTCTTTCAGCAATTGGGTGTTGCAGAGTGCAATTTGGTTATGGAAATCTTGTTTTTAATGTGTGAAATGATGACTCCTGTGTTAGAATTGGGTTTGGAAATAGATTGTCCGGTTTGCTCAGTTTCAATGTTCACAATGATGGAGTTGTTAGTTGTGTTTGCTGCTATTTGGGTTTGGAAGTCTATGATGATTTTGTTTGAGACTTCATTTGTTTGTTGTGTGAATTGGTAGGAAAAAAGGGGATTGGGTTTGGAAGTCTGTGATGAATTTTGTTGAGACTTCAATTGTTGTTGTTTTGCTGATATTTGTGAATTGGTATTTGTGGTTTGGTATTTTTTTAAATGGGTTTGGAAGTGTTTCAAATAAGAACATTCTCTGCTTTGGTTTTAGTTAATTGGTTTGAGAATGGGGATTGGGTTTGCTTGTATTTGTTGCTGGTGAGATGGAACTTTTTGATGCTTAATTTGTGACCATTTACTCTATGATGATGTGCTACATTCTGAGAGTAAATCTTTTAAAATAAACACTTCTTTTCATTATAAAAAGCCCATATTTCCATAAACAAAAGGGCCACTATTTTTTACAATTTTGCCACTTCTACATTAATGGCCACTATTTTCAACAAAAGGCCACTATTTTCTACAAAAAGACCACTATTTTCTACAAATAGGACACTTCTACTTTAATGGCCACTATTTTCAACAAAAGGCCACTATTTTCTACAAAAAGGCCACTTCCACACAAAAGAGGTCACATTTAAGCCTTCACAAGTAATGTTCCATCATGCCCTCAAGTCCATTTGCATTCCCTTGCTCCATTAGATGCAATAAACAGTCTCTTACCAAATTTTTATCAATTGGATACTCATTTGAGAGTAATCCCCTTCTATGTAAAGAATCCTTGCCCATGTGTTGAATGTCATAGTCATTTGATCCACGCTTGATCATAATTTGCTCCAAACATGATTCCAAACTTATGAAAACCTTGTTCAATGTGTAATGTGAAAGATCATTGAAGGATTCTTTCACTGCAGCCACCAACTCATCAATATTCTTAGGTTGCACATCTGTCTTCAGTGATTCAATTGATCTGAACCACCCTAGGTCATTAACATTAGTATCGGGTGAGTTTGGTGGCTGAAACACTATCTTGATATTGAAACCACCATCTGTTGCTGCTGCTATAAAATCAGGGTCAAAATGTAGTCATGAGTGTGGTGGAGCATTATCCCATTGTATGGTTATGTCTTTACTTTCTGTTGCTGGCCAGTTTGCTTTAATTGCAGGGAGTACCTGCAATTTTAAACCACTTACATGATCAAATTTGGTAGTCTGTTTGAATAGATTCCAGTCCATAAAAGTCCATAAAAGAGTGTCCAAACAATTTTCAAGATCAAATTTGAAAACTTTCTGGGTACTCATTTATGGACAGAGGGAGTACAATTTTAAACCACTTACATGACCAAGCATCATCTCTTTGGTAGTCTGCTTGTTAATTGATTCCATTGCTTTCGTGATTGGAGTTCCTCTTTCCCTGTTTCTGGACTTCCTCTGTGCTTCTACTATCTTGGTAAATGGCCACAATCCCACCTTGCCATCAAACACCAAGTCTCCATTTTCTGCATAAATGGGTCTACTAACAGCACATAGAAACATGACTTTTATAATGAATCTTTTGCTTTGGCATGATCGGTATGGATGTGTTTCACCTGGAAAAATGTAATACTTTTGCGTGCACTTTGACATGTTAAACCACTTCTCATCAACATGTATTGTATGGGTCATGCTTTTAAACTTGGGTGTATTTGTAGCAACATCATAACGGAGTGAACATAAACTGAATTTCAGCCTTGCTTTTTGTTGGAATCATTTAAAGCAGGCTTGATGGCATTAGAATGTGGTCTGATCACACCCGTTTTTTTCCATCGAAAAATTGTACTCTTGCTTACACCCATGTTTACTGAGAAATTTCGAATTGTTGTTCTCTTATGAAAGGGTATTGATCTCATTTTTTCAATATCAGCATGAATTTTTGTAGTACAAATGGTACCTTGTCTTTTTGTAGGTAAAGAAAGGGGCTTCCCAAGCTGAATTTGGTCCCTCACAGTCTTCCAAAATCTGAGCACAGTGGCCCTGCTGATACCAAAATGGAGACAAGCTTGATCCTGCTTGCATTTTGGGAGGAATCTCTTCTCTGTTGGAAATCTCTTTTGTGCAGAAATTGCAAGGAACTGGGCAATCAAGAACCTATCTTTTGGTGTAATATCCTTAGGCATGGCAACCCTTTTTTGTGTTCTTCAAATGGGTTTAGCCTTTTGTTTTAAAAATGATGTTGTATTTATAGAATGTGTGAATAGATTAGGAGGGAGATTTGAATAGCTGTAATGAAAACTTATTTGGAAGGAACTTCTAATTTTCGGATGCTGTAAATTGGTGTTGATAATGAAGTTACCAGGTTTAAGTTGTACTTTCTACTTTTTACTTTTCAAATTTACTCTTGTTTAGTTTTTGGGGGGAAAACTTAAACAAGTACCAAGAAGGATTAGGAGAGGTCAAATCTCCTAATATTTCCCCAGCAAGTACAGCTTTCTTTTATTTTACTCTTTTTTCTTAGTTCTTGTGCCCACCTCAAAAGTCTCAAGTGAGGTGGGACGGAGGGAGTATGTGTCAAGACTCCTTTTCAACAGGAGAAAAGAACATTGAGTAGTTCTAGGTTTGTGTCAAAATGTTTACAATTTTCAATTTTTCCTAGAAATAAATTAACTCGCGTTTTAAATAAAAAAAATTCCCTCGCAGTAACAGTGTGGACTCTCATTTGACAGTTCCAGCTACTAAAAGTTCACCAGTTGAAAAATACAATGATAGGGTTGTTTCAAAGAAAGCGAGAAGAGCATTGAAGTATTAGTTTATAGTAATTTGGACTATTTAGGTTTTAAATAAAAATTTGATGTAATCAGGGGTTTTCTCTTTAGATTTGGCTATATTTTCTTTCTCGAATATGTATTTGAGACCCTTAGTCTCTAAGTATTATGAACTAAATATGGAAGAAATAACATTCGTGTTTCAATAAATCAGTTTATGTTTTCAATTTTACATTGAAACTTAGATATTTTTTTCGACCTTCGTTTTTATGTGTTGCAATATATGTAAAGAAAAAAGTTTTGTTTTAGTAGTACAATGAAATAATTATTTTTGTGAAAGTACACATACATACTATTGACATTTTAGGAAAAAAATTCATTAAACAAAATTAACAAAAATAATTGATTAATATAAATACTCCCTCCGTCCCCAAATGATCTTCGCGTTCGACTATTCAAACTTTTTAAGAATAAGAACACTTTGGTATTAAAAATATGTGATAAAAAATCAAATGAAATTAAAACTCCCTCCGTTCAATTTGAATTGGCCCAAATGTGCTATTTTTGTGTCCCACTAGAAAAGGCACAATCCGAAAATAGAAAATACTTGGATAATTTTTATTAATGGGACGTAGGGAATAAGCATTTTTCATTTGATTGGAGAATTTGTGCCCATTTGAAACTCTAGCTAAGGAATCAAAAAAACGTTGCAACACTATGTTTCTATATTATTTTTTAAATTTGTATACTTAAAAGAATTGTAATTATTAATAATAGCTGATGCTAATTCAACGCATAATATATTACGAGTACATTTAATTATGATAATAATTAAATATGATTATTTATAAAAGTTACTAATATGTAAACTCTTTGTTTTCTTAAGATGACCCAGAATTAATCTTCTACAGAAGCCGAAGTGCAAATGTTTACTACTTTAATGTTTTCGTTTTCATTTAGATAAAATGTATTTAGTTTCTTTCGGATTCCTATATGAAAGTTTTTAAATGTGATTATTTATAAAAGTTACTAATATGTAAACTCTTTGTTTTCTTAAGATGACCCAGAATTAATCTTCTACAGAAGCCGAAGTGCAAATGTTTACTACTTTAATGTTATCACATTTAATAGAAAGGAACTTGGACATAAAGAAATGCAACATACGGTATTTACTACAATTTATGACATTAAGAATAAAACATATGCCTGTTCATAACTTCAAGGAACATTAATCAAACTATATTTCTTTTCACGTTCTCCATTTACATGGTTGTAGTTTTAAATTATAAATAGTTTATTATAAATGAATTAGGGTCCTTTATATCTTAATTCTCTGTTGAACTTTATACAATCAATAACCTAACATGGGTAGAAAGAGAAAGAGAGATCCAACTATACTACTAGGTTTCTTTTTGAAATTATTGCTTTTCCACTTATTCTTTTTTTTTTTTTTTTAAAAAAAAAACAAAATGTTACATAAAATATTACAACTAACATATGGTTTCATTGTTTTTTTCCAGTTATCCCCTCCAAGGAAAAAGCCAGAGAAAATCGCACAAAAAGAAGGGAAAAAATGAGCTTCAAGACCAAAAATATGGATGCACAAAAAACTAATTTGCCTTTAATGTCAAGTCAACCAGTAACACATGCAGGCATGCATGTTTTACAGCATGAACTCACAGGTTAAAAAATCATTTAATCTTAAAATCTTTAAGGGAAATATATATAAAAAAAAATTGCTCATTATTCTGGAACTGAAGTGTTTACTTTTCGTTACAGAGCAGGATGGACAACGTGAAAATGAAACTACCTTTCAGAGTAACTGCACAGGTTACTTTACTACATCATATTGCCGTTTGTTTAAAAAAATATCTTTTTTTCTATACAATAGAGGCCATATTCGATTGATGTATACTAACAGCGAAAAGTGGAAAAAATAAAGACGGAATTACCTCTGCGAGAGCATATAAATCGAATCGAATATGGCCTCTATTGTATAGAAAAAAAGATAGTTGATATTATTTGCATATAGAACAAACAAAGGAAAGTTTCAATACTTAACATTATTTGCATATAGAACAATTAAAACCAAGTTTCAAATAGCATTGTCATATTCCCAATCACTTCATATTGTTATATGGCTGCAGGTAAACGTTTTATCAAGAGTACTAATGTTAACAAACAAAGGAAAGTTAGCTACACATATGAATTCACATCTACATCAAGTGGACATCCTTCATACAATATTAGCACAACAGGTAAAATGTCATAGTTGATATTACATTCATATATAGATTAATGCTTGCATAATTATTTTTTAATTTCCATTAAATTTGTAGTACAAACGAGGCAAGTTTATGCACGACAAAGGCGAAAAGCCAGAAAACTATATCTGCAACAAAAGGACCGTAAACAAAATAAATTGACAGCAAACAAATGCAATTCTGGTCCATTGATTTCAAAAAAAAAAAAAAAAAAAAAAAAAAAAACTCACAGCCCAAGGTATCTTTTCATCTTAATAATTCCTAATTTACTGTTAATCTTAAGGGATAAATAATTGTATATTTTGTTTTGGCAGATAAATATTCAGTTGAAACCTCTTACTATGGGATGCCAGAATTCACATGCAAGTATTGCAAAGCAATTTTTTGGACTTCTAAGAGAGTTAAAAAAAAAAAAACAATATATCCTATTTACAGTCTATGTTGTAGGGATGGTAAGATAGAATTACCGAAACGCAAAGAGCCACCTGAACCTTTGAAAACGTTGTTGTATGGTAATGGTGATGGGCAGTCTATAAAGTTCTTTGAAAACATTAGAGCTTATAATTCTATGTTTGCAATGACATCAATGGGGGCAAGGGTCGATCAATCAATTAACAATAATGGTTCTATTTATATATACAGAATAAGCGGACAAAACTACCACAAAATTGGTTCATTATTACCTCAGGAAGGTCAATCTGCGTCGTTTTTGCAACTTTATGTTTATGACACAGAAAATGAGGTTCAGAATCGACTAAACGCTGTTAATCAAGGTGAGCGTAATCAGGATTTAGATCCTATTTTGGTGGATAGGCTAATTGAAATGTTCAATGCCAACAATGAATTAGTTAAGGCATTTAGAAGTGCTCGAGATTGGTACAAAGAGCATGAGGTTGGTAATTTCTCATTGCGTTTGATCAAGAAAATAAGTGATCGTCATCCGTTGTTTATGGCTTTACAATATCCTATTTTGTTTCCATAAGGGGAGGATGGTTTTCATACTGAAATTGCATATATAAGGAACACTGGTGAAAGGAAAACTAAAAGAAAATATGCAACTGCAAAAGAATTCTACTCTTATGTGTTGCAACATCGAAAGGATGAAGGCCAGACTTTACAAAGAGGAGACAGATTGTATCAACAATACATTGTTGATGGCTACACACAAGTTGAACAACAGAGATTACGATTTTTAAAGAAGAATAAGGGAAATTTACGAACATATTTATATCGCAATGTATATGATGCAATTCAAAGAGGCGATTCTGATTCCAAGCGGGTTGGAATGAGAACTATCTTACCTTCATCATTTACAGGTAGTCCGAGATATATGGTGCAAAACTATCAAGATGCGATGCCAATTTGTCGCGTTCATGGAAACCCAGATTTTTTCATCACCTTTACAGCTAATCCAAATTGGAAAGAAATAACAGAATTCTTGAAAGAAGTTGGATGCCAAAGGCCAGAAAATCGACCAGAAATTGAATCGAGAGTATTCAAAATGAAATTAAATGAGATGATGCACGATATCATCGATTATGAAATTTTTGGCAAAATTGATGCAGGTAATTTATTTATATATATATATATATATATAAATATATATATATATATATATATATATATATATATATTTAATGTTGCGTTTATTATGAGTAATTTAGATAATTGATAAAATAATATTATTTACAGTACTGTATACAATTGAATTTCAAAAGCGTGGACTGCCTCATGCACATATCATATTTTGGGTTGACAAGAGTTTGAAGATTAATTCAGCTGAGCAAATTGATTCAGTTATTTCAGCTGAAATTACCGATCCTCAGATAGATCCAGTTGGTTATGAGGCGGTTTCACAACTCATGATGCATGGTCCATATGGCTTTGCAAATTTAAACTCACCTTGCATGATCGATGGTATGTATTTGTTTCTTTATGGTAAGTTTCAATTTTTGCCTTTTATTAATTACTTTTGTTTTGCATCTGCCATTGCGTTAGGTGTTTGTTCGAAGAAATTCTCAAAATCGTTTACAAATGAGACTACGGTTGATGAGAATGGATATTGTGTTTACAGAAGAAGGAATTCTGGAATATATGTTCAAAAGAAAGATACCAAGTTGGACAATAGATTTGTTGCTGCTTATAACAGGTATTTATTGGTGAAATATCAAAGTCACATTAACGTTGAGGCCTGTAACAAATCCCATGCCATTAAATATTTGTTTAAGTATGTTACGAAGGGACCTGATAGAGAAACAACCGTGATAGTGAATTCATCTAACTCTAATGGCCAACAAATAGATGCTGCCTCTGAATGTAATGATGAAATCAAAAAAATTGTTGATTGTCGTTCTATTTCAGCATGTGAAGCCATTTAGAGAATTTATGAATACCCTATTCATTATAGAAGACCCGCTGTTGAAAGATTATGTTACCATCTAGATAGTGAACAAATGCTTATTTTTAATGATGAGGATTCGGTTCCCAGAGTAGTGAATACAGAAAAGGCAACCAACACTATGTTCACAGAATGGATGGCAACAAATAAAGTTGATCTACAAGCAAAGAGTTTAACATATGTTGAATTTCCTAACAAATATGTTTGGAAGAAAGGAACTTTAACTTGGAAACCATGGCAGTCAGGTATGTCTATTGGGAGGCTAACGTATGCATACCCCAGTTCAGGTGAACGCTATTACCTAAGGTTGCTTTTGAATATTGTTAAGGGTTGTACTTGATATGAGGATATTAGAACTGTTGATGGGATTATTCATCCTACCATGAAAATGGCATGTTATGCCCGTGGGCTTCTAGAAGATGATGGTGACTGGAACGAGGCAATTAAAGAAGCAAGTCAATGGGCTTCCGGTCCCAAAATGATAGATTTGTTCTTAACCATCTTGCTTTTTTGTGATGTCTCAGATGCGGGGAAAGTTTGGGAGATGAATTGGACTAAAATAAGCGATGACGTCTTGAGAATGCGGAGAAAGATTATGAGGCTCCCATCTTTGAAATTGACAAAGAATGAGATTAAGAATTTGACACTTGCTGAATTGCAGAAAATTTTGTTGAAAAATGGAAGGTCCTTAGAAGATATTCAAGGAATGCCGTTACTAGATCAAAGATTGCTTGAACAATTAAAGAACGGGCTGATTTTGGAAGAGCAAAATTATGATATCAAAGAACTTGAAGCAGAGCATCATAGGCTGAAAAGTTCCTTGAATGTAGACCAGCTGATGATATATGAAAAAGTTATAGCATCTGTGGAAAGCAAAAAATCAAGGGTTTTCTTTTTATATGGTTACGGTGGAACTGGCAAAACGTATTTATACAACGCCATAATCACCAAATTACGTGCAGAATCCAAAATTTTCCTTGCCGTCGCATCATCAGGTCATTCTAATCTTTTCCTAATTATTTTTTAGTAATATTTTTACAAATATTTATATACCCTGCGATGTATAATAATTTGATTTCTAAAATAGGTATTGCCTCATTGTTACTTCCTGGGGGACGTACTGCTCAGAGTAGATTTTGTTGGGATGGAGTCAAAACTAAGGAGAATGTCAAAACCGCGGAAGAGCGAGGAGTCGAAACCGAGACAGAGAAAAAGGGTGAAGATCCGGCCGGACCTCAACAAGAGTACCCGACCGGATCATCAAGAATCTTGGAGTTGCCGAGGCTAAGGTAAGGAAGGCAGGATGGTGTTTGGGCTTTTGTGGCCCAATTGCTTGGCACGTGGAAGAACAAGGAATCTGATTCCTTGTTGACTTGTCTCCTTAATTGAAAAGGAGTTATACTCCTTATGTCTCTAAGATACTCCCGGGTAACTAGGTTTTGATCAGGATTAGTTTTTGTATCCCTATAAATATATTGTGACTACCACCATAATATGTAGCACTTTACTTTGTGTAGGAGAAAGTTAGGATATCAAAAGAGAGAGCTCAAAATAGTGTGTAAGAGGGGGCCGAGGACTTAGGAGAGCTATGGGGGGCGATCCTACAACCCGGCCATAGTCATATTATTTGTGTGTTCTTGGGGGAGGTGAGATAATATGTATGAGGGATTATACATGGAGAGTAGCCATGCTAGATCTATGTGAGTGCATGTGCTAAAGTTGTAATCTTTCATATATTATTATAATGATATCCTGGCTAAGTGCCCCCAGATGTAGTCATGTATTGATGAACTGGGTTATCAAACATCATTTTCCTTGTTCGTTCATATCATTATTCATGTGTTGAATTACTTTCTATATAGTGATTACTGCTAGTATGGGCTAGTGGATGCGGAGATCCCCCCAATTCCCCAACAACTGGTATCAAGAGCTTTGGATTGAGATCTTGGAGAGATCTAAGGTGCAGAAAAGAGACAACAGATTTTCGTGCAGCGCACGTGGAGAATTCGTGCAATGCACGTGCAGACTTGGTGGAGCGCACGTGTAGATTTCGTGCAGTACAGATTCTTTGTGTGGAAGACGTGTAGGGATCTGAGAGCTTCTAGGGTTTATGGTTGAAGCAAGACACGTGCCAAATAGGTCAACGATCATGCGGAAGATCAGAAAGTCCGAATAGTTCGTTTTTTCTTATGAGATCTGCAGAGATTTGAGGTGGGATTTGGAGATGCAGAGATCAAGATGGATCGGAGGTGCTTAAGGGTTTATGGGGCAGTCGAGGTGGTTGTAGAAAATATGAAAGAAAAGGAGAAATGCATCAGGCACTTGCGTAAGCAACCGACGATGCAAAGGTGAGTGGTATAAGCCGGTTTGACCACGTGAGAAGAGGAGGACTTCTCGCAAAACAACGAATGGGGGTTAGGAGGATGTTGTACTCTACCAACAACATCAAATTTATTCCGGGTGGGAGCAAGAGGCGTAAAGACCGGCCTATTGGTGTAAAAGGGAGAGACATTAATAAACGGTGTGTTAAGGTGGAGAGGTGACAATATATAGTTGATCAGCAAGGAGACAGTCACAAGTACCTAACAGAGAGCGATAAAAGACCACAAGAAGATAATGCAAGAAGCAAGGTGTGTCCGAGTTTCATGGGGAGTATTGTAAGGGGAGTGGATCTAGGAGGGAGAAGGTGAAGTTAGTCTTGCAAATAAATCAAGGTAGAAGTTGATTTGGGGAGGCAAGAAGGATCTAACACGGAGAGGTTGAAGCGTCGCTTGGTTTCAACTCGCCTTATTACTTGAGTGTGGAGGTTCATGGTGGAGGAGCGTGGAGGCTTATCATCATCAAGGAGGAGCTTGGTGTTAGAATGGTGATGTAAAAATATTTGGTGGTTCATTCTCTGGTGGGAGTTTGATGGAGGATGTCACAATGGTGGTTTATGTCTCCAGGTGGAAGATTGTTGGGATGGAGTTAAAACTAAGGAGAATGTCAAAACCGCGGAAGAGCGAGGAGTCGAAACCGAGACAGATAAAAAGGGTGAAGATCCGGCCGGACCTCAACAAGAGTACCCGACCGGATCATCAAGAATCTTGGAGTTGCCGAGGCTAAGGTAAGGAAAGCAGGATGGTGTTTGGGCTTTTGTGGCCCAATTACTTGGCACGTGGAAGAACAAGGAATCTGATTCCCTGTTGACTTGTCTCCTTAATTGAAAAGGAATTATACTCCTTCTGTCTCTAAGATACTCCCGGGTAATTATGTTTTGATCAGGATTAGGTTTTGTATCCCAATAAATATATTGTGACTTCCACCATAATATGTAGCACTTTACTTTGTGTACGAGAAAGTTAGGATATCAAAAGAGAGAGCACAAAATAGTGTGTAGGAGGGGGTCGGGGGCTTAGGAGAGCCATGGGGGGCGATCCTACAACCCGGCCATAGTCATATTATTTATGTGTTCTTGGGGGAGGTGAGATAATATGTATGAGAGATTATACATGGAGAGTAGCCATGCTTGATCTTTGTGAGTGCATATGCTAAAGTTGTAATCTTTCATATATTATTATAATGATATCCTGGCTAAGTGCCCCCAGATGTAGTCATGTGTTGATGAACTGGGTTATCAAACATCGTTGTCCTTGTTCTTTCATATTATTATTCATGTGTTGAATTACTTTCTACATATTCATGACTGCTAGTATGGGCTAATGGATGCGGAGATCCCCCCAATTACCCAACAACTGGTATCAAGAGCTTTGGTTTGAGATCTTGGAGAGATCTAAGGTGAAGAAAATAGACAAAAAAATTTTGTGCAGTGCACGTGCAGAATTCGTGCAACGCACGTGTAGGCCTTGTGGAGCGTACGTGCAGATTTTTTACAGTGCAGATTCTTCATGTAGAAGACGTGCAGGGATCTAAGAGCTTCTAGGGTTTATGGTTGAAGCAAGACACGTGCCAAATAGGTCAACGATCGTGCGAAAGATCAGAAAGTCCAAATAGTTCATTTGTTTCTAATGAGATCTGCAGAGATTTGAGGTGGGATTTGGAGATGCAGAGATCAAGATGGATCGGAGGTGTTCAAGGGTTTATGGGGCAGTCGAGGTGGTTGTAGAAAATATGAAAGAAAAGGAGGAATGCATCAGGCACTTGCGTAAGCAACCGACGATGCAAAGGTGAGTGGTATAAGCCGGTTTGACCACGTGAGAAGAGGAGGACTTCTCGCAAAACAACGAATGGGGGTTAGGAGGATGTTGTACTCTACCAACAACATCAAATTTATTCCGGGTGGGAGCAAGAGGCGTAAAGACCGGCCTATTGGTGTAAAAGGGAGAGACATTAATAAACGGTGTGTTAAGGTGGAGAGGTGACAATATGTAGTTGATCAGCAAGGAGACAGTCACAAGTACCTAACAGAGAGATATAAAAGACCACAAGAAGATAATGCAAGAAGCAAGGTGTGTCCGAGTTTCATGGGGAGCATTGTAAGGGGAGTGGATCTAGGAGGGACAAGGTGAAGTTAGTCTTGCAAATAAATCAAGGTAGAAGTTGATTTGGGGAGGCAAGAAGGATCCAACACGGAGAGGTTGAAGCGTCGCTTGGTTTCAACTCGCCTTATTACTTGAGTGTGGAGGTTCATGGTGGAGGAGCGTGAAGGCTTATCATCATCAAGGAGGAGCTTGGTGTTAGAATGGTGGTGTAAAAATATTTGGTGGTTCATTCTCTGGTGGGAGTTTGATGGAGGATGTCACAATGGTGGTTTATGTCTCCAGGTGGAAGATTGTTGGGATGGAGTCAAAACCAAGGAGAATGTCAAAACTGCAGAAGAGCGAGGAGTCGAAACCAGGACAGAGCAAAAGGGTTAAGATCCGGCCGGACCTCAACAAGAGTACCTGACCGGATCATCAAGAATCTTGGAGTTGCCGAGGCTAAGGTAAGGAAGGCAGGATGGTGTTTAGGCTTTTGTGGCCCAATTGCTTGGCACGTGGAAGAACAAGGAATCTGATTCCTTGTTGACTTGTCTCCTTAATTGAAAAGGAGTTATACTCCTTCTGTCTCTAAGATATTCCCGGGTAATTAGGTTTTGATCAGGATTAGGTTTTGTATCCTAATAAATATATTGTGACTTCCACCATAATATGTAGCACTTTACTTTGTGTACGAGAAAGTTAGGATATCAAAAGATAGAGCACAAAATAGTGTGTAGGAGGGGGCCGGGGGCTTAGGAGAGCCATGGGGGGCGATCCTACAACCCGGCCATAGTCATATTATTTATGTGTTCTTGGGGGAGGTGAGATAATATGTATGAGAGATTATACATGGAGAGTAGCCATGCTTGATCTATGTGAGTGCATATGCTAAAGTTGTAATCTTTCATATATTATTATAATGATATCCTGGCTAAGTGCCCCAGATGTAGTCATGTGTTGATGAACTGGGTTATCAAACATCATTGTCCATGTTCTTTCATATTATTATTCATGTGTTGAATTACTTTCTACATATTCATGACTGCTAGTATGGGCTAGTGGATGCGGAGATCCCCCCAATTCCCCAACAACTGGTATCAAGAGCTTTGGTTTGAGATCTTGGAGAGATCTAAGGTGAAGAAAATAGACAACAAATTTTCGTGCAGTGCACGTGCAGAATTCGTGCAATGCACGTGTAGGCCTTGTGGAGCGTACGTGCAGATTTCGTACAGTGCAGATTCTTCATGTGGAAGACGTGCAGGGATCTAAGAGCTTCTAGGGTTTATGGTTGAAGCAAGGCACGTGCCAAATAGGTCAACGATCGTGCGGAAGATCAGAAAGTCCAAATAGTTCATTTGTTTCTAATGAGATCTGCAGAGATTTGAGGTGGGATTTGGAGATGCAGAGATAAAGATGGATCGGAGGTGTTCAAGGGTTTATGGGGCAGTCGAGGTGGTTGGAGAAAATATGAAAGAAAAGGAGGAATGCATCAGGCACTTGCGTAAGGAACCGACGATGCAAAGGTGAGTGGTTTAAGCCGGTTTGACCATGTGAGAATAGGAGAACTTCTTGCAAAATGACGGATGGGGGTTAGGAGGATGTTGTACTCTACCAACAACATCAAATTCATTCCGGGTGGGAGCAAGAGGCGTAAAGACCGGCCAATTGGTGTTAAAGGGAGAGACATCAATAAACGGTGTGTTAGGATGGAGAGGTGACAATGTGTTGCTAATCAGCAAGGAGACAGTCACAAGCACCTAACAGAGAGCGAGAAAAGACCACAAGAAGACAATGCAAGAAGCAAGATGTGTCCGAGTTTCATGGGGAGTATTGCAAGGGGAGTGGATCTAGGAGGGAGAAGGCGAAGTTAGTCTTGCAAATAAATCAAGGTAGAAGTTAATTTGGGGAGGCAAGAAGGATCTAACACAGAGAGGTTGAAGCGTTGCTTGGTTTCAACTCGCCTTATTACTTGAGTATGGAGGTTCATGGTGGAGGAGCGTGGAGGCTTATCATCATCAAGGAGGAGCTTGGTGTTACAATGGTGGTGTAAAAATATTTGGTGGTTCATTCTCTGGTGGGAGTTTGATGGACGATGTCACAATGGTGGTTTATGTCTCCAGGTGGGAGATTGTTGGGATGGAGTCAAAACCAAGGAGAATGTCAAAACCGCAGAAGAGCGAGGAGTCGAAACCGGGACAGTGCAAAAGGGTGAAGATCCGGCCGGACCTCAACAAGAATACCCAACCGGATCATCAAGAATCTTGGAGTTGCCGAGGCTAAGGTAAGGAAGGCAGGATGGTGTTTGGGCTTTTGTGGCTCAATTGCTTGGCACGTGGAAGAACAAGGAATCTGATTCCTTGTTGACTTGTCTCCTTAATTGAAAAGGAGTTTTACTCCTTCTGTCTCTAAGATACTCCCGGGTATTTAGGTTTTGATCAGGATTAGGTTTTGTATCCCTATAAATATATTGTGACTACCACCAAAAAATGTAGCACTTTACTGTGTATAGGAGAAAGTTAGAATATCAAAAGAGAGAGCACAAAATAGTGTGTAGGAGGGGGCCGGGGGCCTAGGAGAGCCATGGGGGGCGATCCTATAACCTAGCCATAGTCATATTATTTGTGCGTTCTTGGGGGAGGTGAGATAATATGTATGAGAGATTATACATGGAGAGTAGCCATGCTAGATCTATGTGAGTGAATGTGCTAAAGTTGTAATCTTTCATATATGATTATAATGATATCCTGGCTAAGTGCCCCCAGATGTAGTCATGTATTGATGAACTGGGTTATCAAACATCGTTGTCCTTGTTCTTTCATATTATTATTCATGTGTTGAATTACTTTCTAAATATTGATGACTGCTAGTATGGGCTAGTGGATGCGGAGATCCCGCCAATTCCCCAACAGATTTAGGATCCCTTTGAATGTAGACGAGAATTCAACATGCACTATAAAGAAAAATACACAATTGGCTGAATTGATTAAAAAGACAAGCCTGATCATATGGGATGAAGAACCCATATATTCAAAGTACGCTTTTGAAGCTGTTGACAAGACATTCAAAGATATTTTGCGAGGAACGGAGTCATGTTGTGATGATAAAGCATTTGGTGGAAACAACATTATATTAGGAGGTGACTTTAGGCAAATTCTCCCTGTAATACCTGGCGGAACAAGAGGTGATATTGTATCTGCTACTATAAATAGTTCTTATTTATGGAATGATTGTGACGTATGTCTGCTCTAAAAAAATATGAGATTACAGAATAGTCATTGCCAAGAAATAGGAGCTATGGAGTTGCATGAATTCTCTGATTGGATTCTAAGAATTGGTGATGGGAGGGAAATAGGAAAGAAACGAGGTGAATCAGAGGAAGCAGAGTGGATTAAAATTCCAGAAAAATTTATTCTTAATTCAAAAGATGATCCGATTGAGGCTATCTTTTTGTCTACTTATCCTCAATTCTTAGAGCATAAATTCAAGGTAGAATACTTGATTAATAGAGCAGTACTTACACCAAAGAATGAGACAGTGGATGAGATCAATACTTTTATCATGAATTTTATTGATTCGGATGCGAGAGAATATTTTAGTTATGATGTTATTGACAAGGCAGGTGAAGTTATAGCAGACCAGGAGATGTTGTACCCTATTGAGTTTCTAAACAGTTGAGTTTCTAAACAGCTTAAAATTTACAGGAGTACCGAATCATCGCTTGCAACTTAAAGTTGGTGTTCCTATTATGTTGCTGCGAAATGTTAATCCTAGAAAAGGTATGTGTAACGGAACAAGACTCATTGTTACACATCTCGGCAAAAGGGTTATTGAAGGGTTGATTAATTATCTCAGGTTCAAATGTTGGTGAAAAAATCCTAATTCCTAGGATAACTCTGACAGCATCTGAAGGAAAATTACCATTTATTCTAAAGAGAAGGCAATTTCCCGTCAGAGTTTGCTATGCAATGACTATAAATAAAAGCCAAGGACAAACTTTGGAGAATGTTGGGCTGTATTTACCACAACCTGTCTTTAGCCATGGTCAGCTCTATGTAGCATTGTCACGTGTGAAGTCACCGAGTGGGCTAAAAATACTATGTCTTGAAAACGATGAGGAATTTAAAGGGTGGACTAAGAATGTCGTTTACAGAGAAATTTATGACTCTATAGGTAATTTATCTTTTCTTATATTATTACTTACATTTTGTCTATTATTGTTATTTATTTCTCTGTACTTTCTCCTATATCGCAGGACATGGAAGCAGGACATGGAAAGTAAGGAGTTTCAGACTTACAGAATTAGCTCAAGAAACTCCAAAGGAACATGAAGTTGAGACATCTAATTCATAAGATCCTAAAAAATTTTGAGAGCAAAAGAAACATATTTAGTTTCATGAGAACTGCTGCTTTATTTATTTTCGATAGGACAAAGAGTTCTTGGAAATGGACACTCATTTAGGAACAGAGGGAGTACTATTTTGGGTAATGAATACATCTCAACCATTTTGCTATTAATATTACTTCTCTCTTAAATTTCCGGAAAAAAAAAAAATTGATCATGCATTCTTACAATTTGTGGAAGAATAAAAGAAAGGAGTTAAGTTCTAAAATTGAAATCAAAACAAATTAGAAATTAACAGTAGCAAATTAATTCACAAGAAAAATTGCATACCATGAGCAGAGATGATTAACTTCATCCAACACAAGCTTCATCGTTGTTGCCGTAGTATGATTGACAATCAAATTGACAAAATCTACAAAATCAATAAAATGTAATTGCTAAATAAATGATATACAATTCACAATAACGAAAAACAAATACACAATCTACCTCATTCGAATAGATGTAATCAATACTCAAGAAATTTACATCATTGCTGGACAACCAAACTTAAAACCCAATGTCATAAAGAACAAAATTTTCCCCAAATTGAATACTCCTCTGGCCTGACATGTTTGATAGTCTATTTTGATTGAATTTGCAGTCTCATATCTTTATGTAAGATTTTACTGGTTACTCAAATAACTATAAAATAAAAATGAAATGAACTCAACAAACAGATCATAAACAGAAAACATAATTCATACTATTCCATTACAAAATAACTTCGGTGAGACCAATCCATAAAAACATGACATTAAAAGCTAAAAAAAAAAGAAAGAAAAAAAAACTGATAATTAAAATCAAAAAGGGCTCACCACCCTGACCATCATCTCTAGTTTCAAAACTAACCAACAAATGTTAGAAAACTTGGGGTTAGGGTAAATTGATAATCCTGGATGATTGATTGAATCGTGTATAATTCACTCTCCGAGTAAAGTATTTCGACCCTTTTAGCTTAGGTTTCACGAAATCTTCACTGGGATAAGACAATCAAAACAATCTGTATCTTAGGCCAAGAAAACAGATCAGAAACTTAGAGTATTATTAGGGTTTTTCATAGAAGAAACATGAGACCAAAATCTGTTTTATAAACAGATGGGAAGAGGGATCAGATATGACTGTTGGCATCAAACAGTCATACCTGTTAGTTGGAATTAGCGGGACCCCAACAAGGGGCGCGCCCCTTGACCCCTGCTTTTTTATCGTGGTCGAAAACATATTGACTCAAAATGAGTGTGTACTCCACACTTTCCCTTACTCATATCCGAGCCTAATATGAGATCGCATTGGTCTCTAGTAAATCCAATTACATAAAATCGTTGATGACACTAAAATCACCAACAACAAATATACCAAAGATCATTAACAACTAAAAGCACTCATCTAAACCCATTGACCCATGGACGTCCCGGAATCACTTGAGGATGTATCAGTGCAGCAGCTCCAACAAACTTAACATCAAGAAAACTCATATTCGCATGTATTAAACCTTCAACTGATATCCTATTTCTCTTGAAGTAAAACCACAAATTGTTTTGACCACCTTCCCTAAGTTCCATCACCTTAAAAATCATCATAGTAAGACATCAAGAGTGCATGAAAATTGGACCTTCTAAATCCCTCATTGACTATAGTGACATCTGGGCTCAAAAACTGCACATAAGTGCTTAATTTCATAGCCATGTTCTCAGCTGTGACATGCTCTTCAGACAAAAATATGAATGACAAAGGACGAGTGCGAATAGGAGGGTCATGAACCCAATTGTGAACTGAAGACCACCAATTTTCACCATGAAGAAAAGGGGCCATGCTTCCCAAATTATCAGGAGCACAAAAAACCTCTACGTTATCCAACATGTCCCCAGCTCCTCGCCGAAGAACAAACCTAACTTCATTGCACCTTATGTCTGCAACTACATACCGAGCAGCATCCCCATGGAGTTCCTCCGAGTCGAAGAAAACAGAATCCCCCCTAAGGAGATAAAAACTTGGGTTTGGGGCTAAACAATACTCAGGAGGGGGAGGAAATAAGCAAAATTGGCCATAATTATCAAGGAATTAGTATCATTATTCAGCAGAAACAAAAACATATATATATATATATATATATATATATATATATATATATATATATATATATACGCAGTTGGAGCCGCAATTAATCATTACTTGGAGAACTTAAGAGACGCCATTTTTACAACGGACGTGACCTTTCGATTCTCGCTAACACGTTTCTCTATATGATCATCATAAACATAGGTATCATTAGTAAGCACGATATCTTCTACACAACCTAATCAATTCACAGACACGAAAAAAAAAAAAAAAAAACCAAACAAACAAACAAAAAAATGACATTACCTGTAAACAAGCGACAAGGCATTGGAGCTTCAATCAATCAGCCGACTATCGAATATAGCAAAATAAGGAATCCATATCAGATCTTTGAGAATGGCATCTAGCAATGATATCATATGCAGTATAAAGATTTAGGTTGAATTGGGGAAAATTAGAGTGTAACTGAATTTTGCCCTATTTGACTCTTTAAGAAGATGACATCTCCTGTTTAAAAAAATCCAATAAAGATCTTATAAACTTTTTAATGACTAGAAGGTGTAAGATACCCGCAGGAAAAATGGAAAGGTTTCCCCTCGAGAATCAAACACGGTGTAATTCCAAAAGATAATGGAGTCGCCACGTTAGTTTAACTTTAAACCCAAACTTAACGAAAAAAGGTTAGAGAAAAAGAATTCGGAGGTCACGTTACACTTTGGGAAGAACTTAATCAAGGTTCACCCAAAGTGCCTCGGAAAACCGAGTCTCCCTAAGTTTGTTGATAAAAAATGTGCAAGTGTGTGTGTATGTGTTTTTCTTGAAAATGGGAGAAACCGACTTGTTTTAAAAAGTGATTTTGGAAAATGAAATGTAGGCATGTTAATGCCCTTTGTTCTTTGATACTTTAGAGGGAAAAATATAATGTTCATCCAAGTAAAATATGGTATTTTTAGGGACGGACTTTTACTTAGTCATGGAAAAGGCTAGCAAAGTCAAGAGGTACAATCTTGTTCATCCTATGCATCAAACCCATGTAAGAATAACCAAGATCAAGGTCAAGGCCATGGTTTGAGCAATCATTGGAGAATAATAACCATAATACCTTTACTTGGATAGAACCATGACTTGGATGAATAAAGATGGTCAATTTTATCATCCAAGTAAGGTAATCATCATAAGATTAAAATAAATAAAAGTTTTTCTTGGGCAAATCATTACTTGGATGAATAAAGATTGTTTCTTTATCATCCAAGTAAGATAAACAAGAAAAGATTTGAAATAAAGACTTTTTAAATGGAAATAAACATTAAAGATTAAGTCTTTAAATGTAACAAATCCCATCTCTATTTAGTTCATCATTTTAATGCACCATTGAAGTGCAAGATGAACCCTTTAGGATCATATGGGTATTTTGATCCAAGTTATATAAAGATTACATGAATAAATAAAGACTTGTAAAATAAAGACTTGTAAATGTAAATGACTTGAATTTAAAGTGCATAAATATAAATTACATAAATTTAACAAATATTCCTCTCCTCTTGGTTCATCATTTTAATACACCATAAAAGTGTAAGATAAAGCCATTGGGATCATAAGAGTATTTGGATCCAATCATTTATATATATATATAAAGGCTACATTTTTATGAGCAAGAAAATAAACAATGTCAATATCCCAACAAAAACAATATAAAGATAACAATAAAATAAATACTTGAAATTAAAGATGACAATAAATGTAAAGACTTGGAATTAAAGATGATAATAAAGTAAAGACTCAACCTTTAAGCAAGATTGGGGTAATTCATTAATTGATTGACCCAAGTTTGCTTCCTTTTTCACTTAGAGATCATGGACTCCAAGATTTTCACTTAACATGGATTAATCACCATCTTTCACCAAAAACAACCACTCAATTTTGTAGAGAGAACAATTTTAGGGAGTAACTTTGCTAGGGAATTCTTGATAAAATGAGAGAGGATGACCTCTCTATTTATAGGGGGAATTGGCCTTTGATTTGCTTAGGGGCTAAGCAAAAATAGGATATTCTTTGGTTCCAAATTGGATCCTTTTTTGGTCACAAAATGGGTTGAAATTGGATCATTTTTGTGCACAAAATGGAGCATTTTCGGATGTTAAATAGGTTGGGAGGGATTCAACGGTCTAGATCAGATCTTGGGAAGATCCAATGGCTACCAGTGCGCCTTCTAGAAGGCTGTGGAGACAACTTGACACGTGGCGAGGCCTCATAAAGGGGGATGTCGGGCGCGTGGAGTCCACACGGAGACAAGGCGAGTGGCGAGTTTGGAGGGACCGACGCGCTGGCGGTTGAACGTATGGGGAGGGGACGCGTGGCTAGGTTGTCGGCTGGCTTCGTTTGTGCGGCTAAGGTGAAAGCGCACATTCAATGTGCGCCCGTCCCCCTCCTTTGGGCAATTTCAGGTTATTCCCACAAAGTCCTTTTGGGCTTTGTAGGGAATAAACCTATGGTCCTGGTTTTCTGGAAATTACCAGAAGGTCCCTCCCTTCCTAAAATATTTTAATTAATGCCTAAAACACCCTTTGAACATTATAATGACCCAATTAAGTCCCAAATTACCCCTTAATTCCACAATTTGATTATTTAATATAGTAATCCGGATCAGGGTACTTACAGAGCCCCTCGGCAACGGCGCTTTCGAAGGAAGCAGGATTGTCGATAAAAGAAAGAATCCCGATCCGATGAACTATCGAGATGGGAGAGAAGGTGACCGAGGTGGTCAAGTGGCTGGACCCTTATCTTTAAAGGATTCCTACGTATCCCTATCCGAAGGAATCAAGCTGGTCGTAGTTCTGGCGGGGTGAGTGATTTTAAGGCTACTCAAACCTAAGGGCTAGGTGGATATCTGTCATCCTCTCCTAGGGGAATGGGCATGACTCTTGGCGAGTCAAAGGCGGGATATGGTCAACTTGGCTCTATGGAGAGGGTTGACTTACAAGGCAAAGGCATGACTCTCGGGGTCAGAGGAGGGACATGGTCAACTTGGCTCTATGGAGAGAGTTGACTTACAAGGAATGGGCATGACTCTTGGCGAGTTCAGAGGCGGGGCGTGGTCAACTTGGCTCTATGGGAGAGGGTTGACTTACAAAAGGAAGCGTGACTCTTGGCGAGGCAGAGGCGGGACATGGTTAACTTGGCTCTATGGAGAGGGTTGACTTACCAGGACATGGTCAACTTGGCTCTATAGAGAGGGTTGACTTACAAAGCAAAGGCATGACTCTCGGGGTCAGACGTGGGACATGGTCAACTTGGCTCTATGGAGAGAGTTGACTTAATCAAGGAAGCGTGACTCTTGGCGAGGCAGAGGCGGGACATGGTCAACTTGGCTTTATGGAGAGGGTTGACTTACAGGGACATGGTCAACTTGGCTCTATGGAGAGGGTTGACTTACTCGGACATGGTCAACTTAGCAATATGGAGAGGGTTGAATTACAAGGATGGTCTTACGTCATTTTAGACTACCGAGACAAAGGTTTCCTTAACCTAAAATGACTATTATGGGCCTTGGCTTGAGTTAACTCCATCTTTGGGAAGTTTGACGAGGCAACTGGTCTTACGTCCCACTAAGGGCAGCCGGGGACAAGGGTCTTAACCTATAATGACTATTCTAAGTCAAGGTTTGACTTGGGTCAACTCCACTTTTGGGGAGCTCAACGGGAAAACTGGTCTTATGTCCGACTAAGGGCGGCCGGGGACAAGGGTCTCAACCTATAATGACTATTCTGAGTTAAGGTTTGGTCAACTCCATATTTGGGGAGTTTGATGGGAAAACTGGTCTTACGTCCGACTAAGGACTGCCGGGACAAAGGCTTAAACCTAAAGAGACCATTCTGGGTCAAGGCTTGGTCAACTCCATCTTTGGGGAATTTGACGGGAAAACTGGTCTTACGTCCGACTAAGGACTGCCGGGACAAAGGCTTGAACTTAAAGAGACCATTCTGGGTCAAGGCTTGGTCAAATCCATCTTTGGGGAGTTTGACGGGAAAACTTGTATTACGTCCGACTAAGGACTGCCGGGACAAAGGCTTGAACCTAAAGAGACCATTCTGGGTCAAGGCTTGGGTTGGGTCAACACTACTCTACAAGACGGTTGACACATTTTCTTGACACCGGGAAAGAGCTTAGGGGCAACCGTTAAGACACATTGTGGACGAAAGAGTCCAAAACTTTGGGAAAATCATTCTTTGATCAAAAGCATTTGCTTGAAACATTGTTTTTTACAAATGGCACCAATGGGCAAATTTGGAAAAGCTTATTTCTAAAGGCAAATCTTTTAACAAAGCATTTTAGTCAAATTTTTGATTTTAACTTAACCACGAGATTTGTTATGGATAAAGTCCTTTGGATTTAGTCCAATAATTGAGGAGTAACCGATGGTAGGAAATCTGCTCGTCACCATTGTGGGGTATCCCCAATGTCGTCTTTATCGTTGATGTCGGGGTAGCCCCATGTCCTTGTTGTCGTTGATGTGGAGGCAGCCCCAATGTGCTTATTGTCGTTGATGTGGAGGTAGCCCCAATGTCCTTGATGTCGTCGATGTGGAGGTAGCCCCAATGTCGTCCTTCGACTTTTGATGTTGACGTGGACCCGTTGTCGTCTTTCGGCTTTTGACGTGAGGTTAGGAACCTATCCCTTTTTATGATGCACCCTTTCTTTTGCCTAGGCCGCCCTTTCGGGTTTTCAACCTAGCGGGCATCTCTTTTGCGTCTTTTATGGCATACCCTATTTTTTGCCTAGGCCGCCCTTACGGGTTTTCAACCTAGCCGGCTAATTTTTTGGTGCCTTTTTTTTTTAATGAGTGATCCAGCCGACTCAATAGAACGGGGACTTTAAAGTATTTTTCTTAGAGGAAACATGCAAGGACATTTTATTTGGGAGAGAGTCCCTTTATGTTGGTGAGCTCTTTGAGCAATGTATCATGAAATGGAAGGAAGCCCTTTCTTGACAGAATACAAGTGTTTAGCTCTTTCCTAAGATGTAGAGGAGAAGACTTGTCGAGACATTTGAAATTTTCCTTAGTTACTATTATCAAAATGATGGCTTGAATGTACCATGTTTGTTATTAAGTCAAGATTATAACAAGCAATTAGCCTTAACATGTATAAATGTCGTGATGAATTGAGATTAAGATTCGATCAATGGAAAGATCGGAAGAAGAATGTGTATCTGGGAGATCGGTCATTGATGGGACCGAGGGAAAAGAACTTGGTCATTTTGAGAGGACCACGGTTTGGTGGTTTTGTTTCATGTTGTGACCGGACCCGAAGGTTGCCTACGTTCCCCTCAGATTGAGGAGCTCAGGTCGCCGTAGTTCGGCCATGGATCGTCTTTTGCTGAAGTTGGTGTCCTTTTGAAGGATGTTGTTGCTTTGCTGATGTAGATCGCTTTGCTTTGCGGTGAACTCCTCGGGATGTTCTTTGAGGTGGACTTTTGCAGTGAACTTGGTGAGCTTTTGAGGCAAACTTCCTCTTTGCATATATTCATTTCCTTTCCCCTTCTCATTTCTTTTTTTTTTTTTTTGCGAGAGGGGAAACATTATCCCCAACTTTGCTATCTTGGACATTGGCTCATTTATAGCCTCTTGGTGGAATGTCTGTCACTTCTCGCTTTGACTTCGAGGATCCGGGAAGTCCCTTGCTCGGTTACGCCTGTGCGATCACGGTCGAATCTTGGTGGTTGAGCAACAACATCCTTGCCTTTTCATTGTCTCGGGACACCTTTGATGTGCATCGAGAAGTTGTATCGGAAAAGTGTATCGGGTTGTGTATCGGGGATGTGTATCTGGGAAGGCTTGCCATTAATGGTTTCTTCATGCCAATTGATCACAACATTTATTCACATCAAGATTAATTGTTTGCATTTAGCATTTTTATTCGTGTTAGGTCCATTCGTCCTTAATGAGTCGTCATTGACTAGTATGCTTAGAAGTCAATTCATCATTTTAGGGACGTAGCAATCAATTGATAATAACAAGCAAGGCAATTTCAAGAGTAAATGTATATTGCAAATAATGTCTCAAGTCTAGAGAGAAGAGAAGGAAAATGACTCTTTTATTTAGATAACTTTATACATACATGTCCCAAGTGTGGACCTTTGTAAAAGTAAAAAGACACAGTCCAAGACGGACTTTGATGAAAATCTAGATCCTACGAGGCTGGAAGACTCATCATTTTTTTAAGGGATGGGCTCCCATGAGGCACGATCATCCATTTTCTTCCTCAATTGTTGGAGGGGTTGTCGGCGGCATGTTCCATATCTTCCACGGGGAACTCGGGTTCCATATCGTCGGGAAAGATGTCGCGAGGTCTCCACTTGGCTTGGCGTTGTAATTGCCGGATTCGTCTACTCACGAGTTGGGAGTTTGCATTGGCCATCTCCGTTTGGTGATTTTCTTTCAAGGCGCGTAGCCTTCGTGCGTGGTACTTGACGAAGGTACGAATACCCATTTGATGTAGCCGCTTTTGGGCTTCCAAAGCACAGGCCTCTCCTTTTTATCCTCTCGCTCATGTGGATGGTTGTCTCGGACGCCAATTCAGATGTGGGCTCCTTGGTCGATGTCTCCAATGGACAGAACCGCGAAGGACTTTAGCATATTAAACCTCACGGTGAAATTATAACCATGATTTGAGAAGAACGCTTCATTAGAGGATTAGCCTTTTTAGGAAAAACTTGATCTTTTATTTTAAGAAAACTTGATCTCCATTTTTTTTTTCATTTGAGTAAAAGACTCACACATTTTTTGTTTTCTCTTTTTTTTTTTAAATAAGGATTGACCGGGCCGAAGTTGCCTACGTTCCCCTCACTACGAGGGAGGGTGTCTCACGCGATGAGAGGCTCAGGTCACCGTAGTTCAAATAGGTTTAGAAACCTAAGGGAAAAGACGAACATGACTTCAGTTGACTCACTTCAGATAGACTTTTGGGAAGAGGTGAGTGATTGACTCACTTTCCAAACGGACCCTTTAGGGGGACGGGAAATGGCCTTGAGGGTCCTAATCTAAAGGTTATGGGATAAGAAACCTCTTGGCTCGCCGGAACCTAGTCGGGATGACATGGGACGAGACATTACTGGTTTGAGACTAAATGGTACTCACACCAGTTCGAGTCACAAAGGCGATTGGGATAATTGAAATGGTCACCACATAGCGGTGCAAATCGAGGAGGTTAATGTTTTACCAAGGTGTACTACCATGTGGTGCCATGACGCCTAGCCTCGAAGGGGGAATGGTCACGTGACGACACTAATCGGAACGAGATGCCATGAGGGGCGCAAAATTGGTCATCACATGACGTCTCTAGGAAGGGGAAAAGAGTCATCCTAAGAACTTTTATTTCCTTTTTTTTTTATATATATATATATATATATATATATATATATATATATATATATTTTTTGGAACTTAATTTTAACGGACACTTTGGAGGATAACGGGGTCCATCCAATGACTCGATTAACTTCTTGGAAGATAACTGGGATCCGTCCAAGGACTTGACTGACTTCTTGGAGGATAGCGGGGTTCCATCCAATGACTTGAATGGAATCTTAATGGGGACCTAGGGACAACGCCTAGGGTTTCAATGGGAATCCTAACGGGGACCTAGCGGACTACGCCTAGGGTTTTAACGGGGTTCATAACGGGGACCTAGGGGACAACGCCTAGGGTTTCAACGGGATTCATAACGGGGACCTAGGGGACCATGCCTAGGGATTCAACGGGAGCTTCAACGGGGACTAGGGGACCATGCCTAGGGATTCAATGGGAGCTTCAACGGGGATCTAGGGGACAACGCCTAGGGTTTCAATGGTAATCATAACGGGGACCTAGGGGACAACGCCTAGGGTTTCAACGGTAATCATAACGGGGACCTAGGGGACTACGCCTAGGGTTTTGACGGGGTTCATAACGGGGACCTAGGGGATAACACCTAGGGTTTCAACGGGAATTTTAGAAAATAACGGGGATCCATCCAAAGATTAACGGGTGCCTCGGAGATCGTCCAAGGACTTAACGGGTTCCTAGGGGACAACGCCTAGGGATTTAACGAGAATTTTGGAGGATAACGGGGATCCATCCAAAGATTAATGGGTGCCTCAAAGATCTTCCAAGGACTTAACGGGTTCCTAGGGGACAACGCCTAGGGATTTAACAGGAGTCTTGGAGGATAACGGGGATCCATCCGAAGATTAACGGGATGAGGCTTGTTAACGCAAGAAAGCAAAGTGTCAAAGACAAGAAACAAAACGGAGCAAATTCATGCAAGGCACACTTAGTTATCCATTCAAGTTTACTTAAAACGCATTTTTATTCCTAAATGGTTGGAAAAGATTTCTCTTCTTTTTCACAACTACTCTAATTCCTGGATTAGTGGAGGCCATCACTACGCCTATAGATGTAGATACCCCGGGGAACCACGGCTTGGCTAGAGCGGTTAATTATCCTAGGATGTCTAACTTGTTTTAGATTGTTTAGAGTTGCCACCTATGTTTTTAAAGGAACATAAGAAAAACCTAGAAATAGCCTAATTTATGTACAAAAACCAGAGATTCGGGAGAGAAGGGTTCGGGGGTTAGGTGACGGAGTGGGAAGTACTTAAACACCCACTCCGCCCCGCTTACGCGGGTCTTGCTACTATTGGTGTTCTAATATTTACATGTCCTTCAATTAATTAAATAGAAATGTGCTAACAATTCTGATGAGAAGAAAAGAGGAAATAAAGGGGAAATAAAATAGAATTGTTTTATTTATTTAATAATAAAGATTACATGTAACAAGTAATGTTAAAGAATTACATTAAGAGATGAAGAGAAATTAACATGGTGAATTAAAGTTAAGATTAAAATGTAGGGAGATAACCTTAACTAACTTCAATATGTGAAGTAGTCATGTTGGTCATGTCCCATTAATGGGGATTGCATACATCAAGAAGAAGAAAACAAAGGAGGAAAATGGAGTTGTACCTTGAGAAAGAGGACTTGGAACCTTGACTTGAAAGTGTTGTTGTTGTAATGAAATTGTTGTAGAACAATTTGTGTAGAGTCTTGTTACTAAGAACTCTTGTTGGGAGAATTTGTGTATAATGTAGTTGGTGAATCAAGGTTGGAGTCCAAAAAGAAGTCCTTTTCCCAGGTAGAAGATGATGGTTTTTATAGGTAAAAAAGAGAGGGAAATGATGGAGGGAAATTGGTCATCCATGTGAAATGGAATGGGCCAATCACAAATAAGATAAATGAATAAAAGAAAAATAAAAGAAATAAAAGAAATCAAATAATAAATGAAAGAAATATTAGTTTTTGGGAAAAGACTTAGAATTTGGGATTGGGAGTTAATGAGAAAAGGGGGGATGAATGTGGATGTAAAAAGATGGTTTTTTGTGATCAAGAAAAGATGTTTGTAAATAAGAAAAGGGAGGGAAATAAGGTGCAATCCGTTACTGCCAAAGTGGGAAGCGCGCGGGTCCGGATTTTGGGGCGGGACGCGCGCGCGGCTCACTGGCAGTGACGGAAGCGCCCGCGGGTGAAAAATGACAGAATGACAGAATGACCCTAAAAGTTAATTCTGTTATGCAGTTCAGTCCAAAACTAACGGAATCAGTTAGGAACTTAACCGAAGTAACAGAAATCAACAAAAATAAGTTAAATAAAAATACTTTGTATGCAATCGGGGTGAGAGGTCCAAGGCGGGGTGTCTACAGAGCCCCTCGGCGACGTGGATTGCGAGGCAAAACGCGTCGACGAAAGTAAAAACACCCGCCGAGGACATCGACAAATAAAAAGAAAGAAAAGAAAGCAAAGACTCGATGAAAGCAGTAATTTGAAATTGCTAGAGATAGGGGTGCGCTCCCTGCATGAGCGACTTTTGCTGGAGTGTTGTATTGGAGCTCATGGGAGCTTGTCTCGATATGGACCGAGTTGCCGACTTGGAGCTCATGGGAGCTTGTCTCGATATGGACCGAGTTGCCGACTTGGAGCTCATGGGAGCTTGTCTCGATATGGACCGAGTTGCCGACTTGGAGCTCATGGGAGCTTGTCTCGATATGGACCGAGTTGCCGACTTGGAGCTCATGGGAGCTTGTCTCGATATGGACCGAGTTACCGACTTGGAGCTCATGGGAGCTTGTCTCGATATGGACCGAGTTGCCGACTTGGAGCTCATGGGAGCTTGTCTCGATATGGACCGAGTTGCCGACTTGGAGCTCATGGGAGCTTATGTTGTTGACTTTGTGGGGTGTGGGCACGGTTGACCACTTTCTGGCGGGGATGAAGTGATTTGAGTAGCGGATGCTGTTGACTTCGTGGTGGTACCTGTTATGTGTGTGCTTGACAGGTATATGTGTTCTTGCAAGAAGATGCATGAAGTGTGAAATGAAGAGAGAGAAATTGTGCTCGTGGTGTGATGGGATTTTGGAACACCTTTGCAGTGAGAGAGAAGTAAGAATGTAGAGAGTGATCTTGTGTGCGGTGTGATTTTGAGGAAAGCATTGGATGTATTCATACCTTCACTTACCATTGCCGCTTGAGTGAAGATGGATTCTTGATGTCCGGGGAGGATGCTTTTATGGAGAATGTACATTCTTTAGATGTTGATGAGAGAATGCCCTTGATGTTGGGTTGGCGAGATGGTACTCTGGATGATGGGTTGGTCGTGCCAAAGGCTGCCTACGTATCCCTTGAAGAGAATCAGACCAGCGTAGTTCAAGGATGATGGAGAACGCTGGAGGAGAGGCTAGGAGCAAAGCAAAGTAAAGCACATAATTTTGCACATAGAAGGAGAAAAAGTAAGAAAAAATCTTTTTTTTTTTTTTTTTTTTTTTTTTTTTAGTTCGTGGGTGAACCATTTTAGCCATTGTGTGTTTGTAAAGCCAACCCAAGATCAAGTCATGCTCAGTCGAAGTCCGTATTGGCTCGCTTGAATTCTGTTGTCGCTGGTGTGCCCAACGAAGATTGATGTCTAGCCCCAAGAGATTTGTCGATTATGGGGCTTCAAAAGGCTTTTGATGCCGAGATGAGGGGTTGCTGATTGTAAAGCCCCTAGAATGCCTTTGATGCCAAATTTTGAGGGACTTGCATAGCTCCAAGATAAATCAGCTTTTGGCCCATTCGAGTAAATCACCCTTTGTTGTTGTAGTGAGCAAGCCCCAAGAGGAGGTCGTTGATGCCAAGCTTCGAGAGATTTCAAAGCCCCAAGTGTCGTGGTCTTGTAGATGGCGGGATGTGAAGACCTTTCATTGTAAAGCCCCAAATTATCTCGTGATTGGCTCGGCATTGAGAGCGGATGTACCGTTTGGTAGAATTCTTGATAGAGATCTCCTTCTTTCTCTTACTGGGGAGATGAATGGCCTCATTGTGGTCGATACCCAAATGGCTGAGGGCTTATGTCAAAGGATGCAGTAATGTCTTGCGGTACCGTCGAGGTCACGGAGGATAAGGTCTTGGCGTGATAAAGTCTCAAATGAGTATGCTTGCTTGACTCTTATTGAGTTGAACTAATGACGGATCTTCAGATGCAAATAGTGCTGTGGCCCAACTTTATCTGAGCTGCACCTTGCGCTTTTGATCTTGGAGAAGGGGGTGCTGAATTGCAGAAACATTGGGATTGGCCGTGGCATTTCCCGCTATAACCCTGTTTTGATTAGAGTTTAGCATATTAAATCTTTTTCCTTTTCTCTAAGACTTCCTTCAAAATCTCGCTGTGAGTTCTAACAAAAATCATCAACTTCATTCATAACATCGGAGTCTTCATTTAAAACCAAGAGGCCTTTGACTTGAAGTGTTGAGAGACCCTTTGAAGCTTGATCCCTTTCATGGAGCCATAAGACTACTCCACATTACGCTTGCTCGAGTATTGTTGCCCAAAAGACTGTCGGTCGCGAAGCCCTAATACTGCCCTTTGCTTGAATTACTGTAATGCCGTAGCCTAAAAGATTGTAGATTGCGAATCCCGTTGAGACCTTCGGTGCCGAATTGAGGAAGCTTCCAATGTTGCACATGACTTGGCTGGGGATACTGCTGGGGAGTTAATTGCTCTTTGCCGAGGGAGCCTTTAAGACTTGACCGTAGCCCCTAGAGTGCCATCATTGATTACGAGAAAGGTCCACCCTTGATTGGGGAAACGAGAACGGGCACACATGACAAGAGGGCTTTTTGACATCCCTTTTGAAGGACTTTGAGGATAGTCGCACACATCTTTCTTGAGCATAGCCCCTAGGGCGTATTGATTGCCAAATGAAGCAAAAGAATCCCTTGTTCTTGAGTCACATATCCCCTAGGGCGTCACCATTTGTTGAGCAAATCAAGAGTGACTCGTCCTCGTGTGAGGGAATAAACATGAGAGGATATGGCAAGAGCTACTCCATTTCTCGGGAGCCTTTCGGCGTACTTTAGAAGCACATACTTGAAGAAGCTTTGAAAACTGAGACACATGTTGTTGCTATTTGCTGCCCAAGCCAATTGACTAGCTAGGGATTATTTGTTCAACCTCATGCCCTTTTATGATGGGCTTGTTCTCGGATGGATCTTGGTAACCACGGGCCTTCTTTTCATGAACCCAAAAATGCACACTGCTGGAGAATGATGCCGATAACCCAAGACAACCTTTGATGGTGCTATATCTTGTCGAGCCTTTTGCAATCCCAAAGTTGACTCGGTGGGGAATTGACTTGCTGAGGAGATCCAATGTAGAGCTCGTGCAATTGTCTTCATTAAAGGCCGGAGATCTCCATTTCTCTTTCCCTTCTCTCTCTCACTCTCTCATTTTTTTTTATGACGCACCCTGTTTTTTGCCTAGACCGCCCTTTCGGGTTTTCAATCTAGCGGGCATCTCTTTTGCGTCTTCATTTTTGACTCGATTAATGAGGAAGTGTGCATTGACTCTAGCTGAGGATGAGAGACATGTGATTTTGTGGTGAAAACCTTTTGTCACTAAAGATGAGTGACATTGACTTGACTAAGGAAGTGTCACTAGTATTGACATGTATTATTTTTTATTTTTTTTATTGAATTGAATGACTCACGAAGGCAAGTAAGTCATTAAGAGAGAAGAGAAGGAAAGCCCCAATTTGATTGCAAGAAATTGGGAGTATGCAGAAAGAATGGAAGCCCTTAGACTCGACAAGGAACACGAAATGATTCCAAATCTAAGAAAGTTGTTCATCTTTTTGGTGGTTAATTCATTGGCAAATGAATCGTACAAAGATGTCTTGACAAGTTCGAGATGAAGGCCGATCACCATAACGCGCTAGGGCTAAACATTTCTTCTTTCTTGCATGAGACCGGACCCGCAGGTTGCCTACGTTCCTCCAGTGTAAAGGCTCAGGTCACCGTAGTTCTTGTGGATTCTCCATTCTTCGTGATGAATTGTTGCTTCGTCCTTCGTTGGTGGATGATGATGATGATCTTGATGTGAACTTCTTTGATTGAGGGGGATTTTTTTTTTTTTTTTTTTTTGTGCTCTAACTTTTGCCTAGGTTGATTTGAAGAGTTCAACCTAGCAAGCATTTTTTTTTTTTTTTTTTTTTTTTTTTTTTTTTTTAATCCCCCTTTGAAAACTTTGCGTGACTTCTTCATGATTATTGCTCCACCTTGTTTGTCTTGGCTTCGTCGTTGATGTTGGCGTCGATGTTTAGCCCCTAGGCGTTCAAGTGATGGCCTTGTTCTAAAACTTGTTTAGACATTTTTTCATCATTTTGCCAAGAATTAGATGGAACAACTTGGAAGAGTGTATAAGGACAAGAACGACTTTTATTTGATAAGAAGACTCGACACTTAACATGGGACGAGAGAAAACATTAATGCACACAAAAGAGGACTTTTGACTCTTTTTTTTTTTTTTTTTTTTTTTATTCCTACTACTAGGTAGAGAAAAAGAAACGGAGATTGTTGTCGTCGTCCTTTTTGTTGAAGCCCCATTTCAAAACCAAGCCACTTCTTTGATGAGTTGCTCTTCACCCACGGTAAATTCGCCGTTGTCGATCAAATCTTGGATGATGTTTCGGAGAAGGAAGCACCCTTCGGTAGTGTGGCCACTATGCTTGTGGTAGCCGCACCATTCACCATGAGCATGATTTTTCAGTATCGCCTTCGGCTTGTACCCCTCCAAAGGTTTGATCTTCCCTCTTGCCACCAAAATTTCAAATGCCTCGGCTTGGGTTACTCCTTGGAGAGGAGTGAAAACTCGGTTGTTGGTGGTACCTTTGTAGCTTTTGAGGGTCGGGCCACTTGAGCATGCTTTATCATTGAACTTTGCTTTGCTGTCGGTGAGCTCTTGCAAACGGGCTTTGAGTTCGGAAACCTCTTCCTCGTGAATTCTTCTTTCATAATCAAGACGGGCCTTGAGTTCGGAAACCTCTTCTTTGTTAATCCTCTTGTCGATATCGAAACGGGCTTGCCACAAATTGTCTTTACGTCGGGCATCCTCGACAATCCTATCCATTTGTTCCCCCATTGATTTCATTATGTTGAGTAACCCTTCGTTGGACACGAAATCATTTCCACCGTTGTTGTTGTTGCTGTTGGAAGCCATTGGACCTATTGAAAGAACACGGTTGATCTTAGGTTGGCACCACAAATACCTTTTGAGTAAAATAAATTTAACCCACAAACACGAAAAAGACTCAACCATATAAAGAAAATGACTTTTTTTTGTTTTTTTTTTTTTTATTTACAAAAGTCGGAAGGACGGAGTCCTTTTTTGGGGTTTCTAGAAAAAATAGTGGAATCGTCACACTAGTATATAGACCTTCTCGCGGTCCCATATACTCATCGGATTCCACCACGCTTGTGAGACCAACATGTGTCGGGATTAAACTAAATTAATGTAGTAAATCATACATGCGGGGACAGATTTTTATTTTCGTCCAAAATAACCACTTTTGGGGACGGAGTTTTATTTCGTCCATTGCAACAAGTTGGCATGTATGATTTGAAGACATTAGTTTAGGGAAATCTCGGTACATGAAAAACCGACTTGAGTCACGGAGTGTTAGACCCTAGACTAGAATTGTGTGGCTTGTGCTCGGCTTGAATATGAGGCTCAAAGGTCACCCCCGGCATGTAGTCATGAACTACGCCACGGGCTGAGGTTTACCGCTTCGAAAGAGCCAAGGTCGAGTGGAGCTTGAAACTTTCTAGGACGGGCCTCGACGGGTTTTGGGGTTGGACTTGTGCGACTCGATAGTGAGCAATTGATAAGAATATGTGCATGTAGTGTGAGGTCTAACATGTGACAAAACATTTTTTTTTTCAAAAGAAATAAAAAAAAACAAATAAGCACATAATTACAACTTTCGAATCACCAGTGTGACCGATAAAAATAAACAGAAAGTAAAACAAGTTCTGTACAGGCCCGGTGCCCACACACTGTCATTCTATTCTGTTTCTGTGCACTGTTTTGTTCCGGGAATGCCCCCAGAAGCGCGCGCATTGGGTTGCCTATTCGGAAGGCGCGCGCGTGAGAGGAAGAAGGGTAGAGGCGCCCGCTTCTGGGTGAGAACCTGCAAATCAGCGGGTTCAAGGGATTGCCTTGACCCTAAATTATAGAACTTTTTCCCCTGCAGTAAACGTTAGCATAGAAACATGGAATTGAAGGACAAGAAGGAAGATGGGCGATTCTGATAATAAGGGTCGGACGGGCGCGCTTTAGGCCAAGAAGGCCAGAGGCGCGCGCTTCCTACCCTTTTTACAAGAATTCCCAGAAAATAAAATAAAAGAACACCAAAAATGAAAAACGCAAGTTTAACCCTCTAAATCGTTCCCAGCAGAGTCGCCACTGTAGATACCCCGGGGAACCACGGCTTGGCTAGAGCGGTGAATTATCCTAGGATGTCTAACTTGTTTTAGATTGTTTAGAGTCGCCACCTATGTTTTTAAAGGAACATAAGAAAAACCTAGAAATAGCCTAATTTATGTACAAAAACCAGAGATTCGGGAGAGAAGGGTTCGGGGGTTAGGTGACGGAGTGGGAAGTACTTAAACACCCACTCCGCCCCGCTTACGCGGGTCTTGCTACTATTGGTGTTCTAATATTTACATGTCCTTCAATTAATTAAATAAAAATGTGCTAACAATTGTGATGAGAAGAAAAGAGGAAATAAAGGGGAAATAAAATAGAATTGTTTTATTTATTTAATGATAAAGATTACATGTAACAAGTAATGTTAAAGAATTACATTAAGAGATGAAGAGAAATTAACATGGTGAATTAAAGTTAAGATTAAAATGTAGGGAGATAACCTTAACTAACTTCAATATGTGAAGTAGTCATGTTGGTCATGTCCCATTAATGGGGATTGCATACATCAAGAAGAAGAAAACAAAGGAGGAAAATGGAGTTGTACCTTGAGAAAGAGGACTTGGAACCTTGACTTGAAAGTGTTGTTGTTGTAATGAAATTGTTGTAGAACAATTTGTGTAGAGTCTTGTTAGTAATAACTCTTGTTGGGAGAATTTGTGTATAATGTAGTTGGTGAATCAAGGTTGGAGTCCAAAAAGAAGTCCAAAAAGAAGTCCTTTTCCCAGGTAGAAGATGATGGTTTTTATAGGTAAAAAAGAGAGGGAAATGATGGAGGGAAATTGGTCATCCATGTGAAATGGAATTGGCCAATCACAAATAAGATAAATGAATAAAAGAAAAATAAAAGAAATCAAAGAAATCAAATAATAAATGAAAGAAATATTAGTTTTTGGGAAAAGGCTTAGAATTTGGGATTGGGAGTTAATGAGAAAAGGGGGGATGAATGTGGATGTAAAAAGATGGTTTTTTGTGATCAAGAAAAGATGTTTGTAAATAAGAAAAGGGAGGGAAATAAGGTGCAATCCGTTACTGCCAAAGTGGGAAGCGCGCGGGTCCGGATTTTAGGGTGGGACGCGCGCGCGGCTCACTGGCAGTGCCGGAAGCGCCCGCGGGTGAAAAATGACAGAATGACAGAATGACCCTAAAAGTTAATTCTGTTATGCAGTTCAGTCCAAAACTAACGGAATCAGTTAGGAACTTAACCGAAGTAACAGAAATCAACAAAAATAAGTAAAATAAAAATACTTTGTATGCAATCGGGGTGAGAGGTCCAAGGCGGGGTGTCTACAATAGACCCCTCGCTTTTCACCTGTATTGCACACTCCCAAGGACGGACTATCCCGGGCGAGGGTCCTATAGGGCACGCAGCTTCCACCGACCAAAAGAACCAAACCTAGGATCTAGTGCGTCACAAAGTTCCAATGCGCGGGCCATTCTTATCATAGCTAAGCCCAGGTTAAGGTTAAGATTGACTCAACGCCTTAACAAAATTCCGGCATGATCTCATTTTAATGAGGGATCTCGGACCTTAGCCTTGGGCTTAAAGATGATTAGGATGGGTCAAGCATTAGAGCTTAATGACGCGGTGTCAACCTATCCTTAATACATGACTTCGGTTAATTATGGTTGGAATTAACGCATAAGTCAAGGACCGGGTCAAAGATGACCTTGGTCACACTTGCTTTCACAAGAGTCGTGACTCGGGTGTTAACTTGGCCATAATTAGCTTTTGGACACGTATTAGGGACGTGATGATGTGAGCTAGACCAAAAACCAACTATGGTCACGGTATTTGTGTGGCACGGACAAGTGTGGTTGACTTGGCTCGGAAGGGGAGGTGGAATGGACCCATGCGCACGAGAAGGGCACAAGAGCACCAATCAAGCTGCATCGTGGCATCCATCCCGAGTTTAAAGGTTTATTTGGAACGTGCACAAGGTCGAGTGCGCGTCGTGTGAAGTTTTCCATGTTCCCTTTTGAGTTAAAATAGGAATTTTTAATGCATTTTAATATCATGAGCATGAATAAGCAAGAATTGAACAAGTAATTTGCACAAATAATCAAGCAAAGATACGCACAAGCAAGAATCAAAATTTTGTACATAGAAAGGTTGTGCACAACCAAAGTTTTTGAAACCAAAATTTTACAACAAGAACAACAACCTTTTGAAAATCATTTGTACAAAAAGGTTGGGCACAGCAAAAGAATTTGAGAAACCACAATTTTTACAAAAGGGGTAAGGCACAATGAGGCTTTGGAAACCCAATTTTATGTCCAAAAGATTTTTGCATTACCAAGCTTTGAAAATCCATTTTTGGCTAAAAAAAAAGAAGGTAAATGTGCACAAACAAGGCTGTAAATTAGAATCTGGACAAGAAGAAGCAAAGGGGACCATCAGAATGTTTCTACTCTGCACAAAAATGTTAACTTGAAACATTCTGTGGGCCCGACAAAACCAGCCGTACGGCTAGGGCTGTAGTTCCATTATTTTTTTTCAAATTTTCAGCTTCAGATCATTAAGCCCCAGTTTATTGCATATCCAGAACAGTTTCATTCCTTTAAATCAAAAAAGAAACATAAAAAACACACAAAATATGCACAAAGTCAACAAACGGGGACAGAAGTTTGACCCACACAAGAATGCCCCCGAATCTTCTAAAAAGAAGTTCGAAAACACACTATTCCCCAGCGGAGTCTCCACTGTAAGATACCCGCGGGAAAATGGAAAGGTTTCCCCTCGAGAATCAAACACGGTGTAAAGATTTAGGTTGAATTGGGGAAAATTAGAGTGTAACTGAATTTTGCCATATTCGACTCTTTAAGAAAATGACATCTCCTGTTTAAAAAAAATCCATAAAAGGATCTTATAAACTTTTTAATGACTAGAAGTAGGGCTGTAAACGAGCCGATCCGAGTAGAGCTTTGGGGTGTCGAGCTCGAGCTCGTTTAAAACTTATCGAGCTCGAACTTTTATCGAGCTCAAGCTCGAGCCCACTTGCTTGTTCGAGCTCTGTAGACACCCCGCCTTGGACCGCTCACCCCGATTGCACACTTGATTTTATGTTTCTCCCTCTTTTAAGTGTTTTCTGTTAGTTTCTGTTACTTTGGTCAAGTTCCAGACGGGCTCCGTTAAGTCCAAAGACTAAACTGAATAACAGTTCTAATTTTCTAGTCCATTCTGTCAAAATTCGCCTTTCAGAGTCGCGCGCCTCTGCCCCTTGAGGCCAGACGCGCGCGCCTTCCGCCGCCTAGGTGGGATGCGTGCGTTTCTGGGGTGTGTCAGTTACAGATTCTGCCCAAGAATCTCTCCCTTGCTCATACATGATTTTTCCCGGGAAAGATTTCTTGGAGACTCCGTTTGGCTCCAAAAACTCCCCTTTTACAACTATAAAAACCCCCCAATCCATCATTGAAGAGGGGTCTCAACCTTGAAAACTCTTCTCTAAACAAAAAATCGAGGCAATTTACAAAAGGTATTCTCTCCAAGTATTCAACCTCTTCTTTATGACTTTTTCAAGAGGTTCTCTTTGAAGGATATTATAGGTAAAAAGTCTTAACTTTATTTTCTACTTCTTCTTCTTCTTCAAACAAATGTGCAATCACCCCCAAACCATTTGGGACATGACATCAATGGCCCTTTCATTACATTGAATTGGCCTAGGAGTTATCTCCCTACATTCTAAACAATCAAAACCCCTTTTAAAACCCCCTCTTTTATCATTTATTCAAATAGGAAGAACACATCTATCTTTAAAGTGAATTATGAACAAACAAGACCGACTTTGCTCGGGTGAAATGGGTGTTTAAGTACTTCCCATTTCGTAACCTAACCCCCGAACCCCTAATCCTTAGAATCTCTATTTTCGTAAATCAAACTTAGGCTCATAAACTTTAGGTTTTCTTACATTCCTCAAAAACGTGGGTGGCGACTCTAAAACACAATTAGACATCCTAGGATAATTCACCGCTCTAGCCAAGCCGTGGTTTCCCCCGGGTATCTACAAGCTCGAGTCGAATCGAGCTCGCAAGCTGCTCGCGAACAACTCAAGTCGATATCGAACTCGAGTTTTAACGAGCCGAGCTCGAGCTTAGACTTTTTTTTAAGAAAAATACTCCCTCCGTCCCACCTCACTTGAGACCTTTGAGGTGGGCACAATAACTAAGAAAAAAGAATAAAATAAGGAAAATGTGTGGTAGAAAATGAAGAGAGAGAATGAGTGGGGTTAATAGTAGGTTGATTGAATGAATTGTGTGGTGAAAAATGAAGAGAGAGAATGAGTGGGTGGGGGTAGATTGAATATAAAATAATAAAATCATGGCTATTTTGGGAGGTCTCAAGTGAAGTGGGACGGCCCAAAATGGAATAAAGTCTCAAGTGAGGTGGGACGGAGGGAGTATGGTCTTAAAGAGCTTATCGAGCCGAGTTTGAGCCGTTCAAAAACAAAAAATCAATTTTAATGAGCTTATCGAGCCGAACTCGAGCTTTTAACGAGCTAAACGAGCCGAACACGGTCGGCTCGATAACAAAAACAAGCTTGACAATCGGTTCAAGCTCGACTCGAGCTTCACCTCGAGCTCACTCGAGCTCGAGCTTTCACGAGCCGAGCCCGAGCCGAGCTCGAGCCAGCTCGGTTCGTATAACAGCCCTAACTAGAAGGTGTAAGATACCCGCGGGAAAAATGGAAAGGTTTCCCCTCTAGAATCAAACACGGTGTAATTCCAAAAGATAACGGAGTCGCCACGTTAGTTTAACTTTAAACCCAAACTTAACGAAAAAAGGTTAGAGAAAAAGGATTCGGAGGTCACGTTACACTTTGGGAAGAACTTAATCAAGGTTCACCCAAAGTGCCTCGGAAAACCGAGTCTCCCTAAGTTTGTTGATAAAAAATGTGCAAGTGTGTGTGTATGTGTTTTTCTTTAAAATGGGAGAAACCGACTTGTTTTAAAAAGTGATTTTGGAAAATGAAATGTAGGAATGTTAATGCCCTTTGTTCTTTGATACTTTAGAGAGGCAAAATATAATGTTCATCCAAGTAAAAATATGGTATTTTTAGGGACGGACTTTTACTTAGTCATGGAAAAGGCTAGCAAAGTTAAGAGGGACAATCTTGTTCATCCTATGCATCAAACCCATGTAAGAATAACCAAGATCAAGGTCAAGGCCATGGTTTGAGCAATCATTGGAGAATAATAACCATAATACCTTTGCTTGGATAGAACCATGACTTGGATGAATAAAGATGGTCAACTTTATCATCCAAGTAAGGTAATCATCATAAGATTAAAATAAATAAAATCTTTTCTTGGGAAAATCATTACTTGGATGAATAAAGATTGTGGCTTTATCATCCAAGTAAGATAAACAAGAAAAGATTTGAAATAAAGACTTTTTAAATGGAAATAAACATTAAAGATTAAGTCTTTAAATATAACAAATCTCATCTCCATTTAGTTCAGCATTTTAATGCACCATTGAAGTGCAAGATGAACCCTTTAGGATCATATGGGTATTTGGATCCAAGTTATATAAAGATTACATGAATAAATAAAGACTTGTAAAATAAAGACTTGTAAATGTAAATGACTTGAATTTAAAGTGCATAAATATAAATTACATAAATTTAACAAATATTCCTCTTCACTTGGTTAATCATTTTAATACACCATAAAAGTGTAAGATAAAGCCATTGGGATCATAAGAGTATTTGGATCCAATCATTTATATATATAAAGGCTACATTTTTATGAGCAAGAAAATAAACAATGTCAATATCCCAACAAGAACAATATAAAGATGACAATAAAATAAATACTTGAAATTAAAGATGACAATGAATGTAAAGACTTGGAATTAAAGAAGATAATAAAGTAAAGATTCAACCTTTAAGCAAGATTGGGGTAAATCATTAATTGATTGACCTAAGTTTGCTTCCTTTTTCACTTAGAGATCATGGACTCCAAGATTTTCACTTAACATGGATTAATCACCATCTTTCACAAAAAACAACCACTCAATTTTGTAGAGAGAACAATTTTAGGGAGTAACTTTCCTAGGGAATTCTTGATAAAATGAGAGAGGATGACCTCTCTATTTATAGGGGGAATTGGCCTTTGATTTTCTTAGGGGCTAAGAAAAAATAGGATTCCCTTTGGTTCCAAATTGGATCCTTTTTTTGTCACAAAATGGGTTGAAATTGGATCATTTTTGTGCACAAAATGGAGTATTATCGGATGTTAAATAGGCTGGGAGGGATTCAACGGTCCAGATCAGATCTTGGGAAGATCCAATGGCTACCAGTGCGCCTTCTAGAAGGCTGTGGAGACAACTTGACACGTGGCGAGGCCTCACAAAGGGGGATGTCGGGAGCGTGGAGTCCACGCGGAGACAAGGCGAGTGGCGAGTGTGGAGGGACCGACGCGCTGGCGGTTGAACGAATGGGGAGGGGACACGTGGCTAGGCTGTCGGCTGGCTTGGTTTGTGTGGCTAAGGTGAAAGCGCACATTCAATGTGCGCCTGTCCCCCTTCTTTGGGCAATTTCCGGTTATTCCCACAAAGTCTTTTTGGGCTTTGTGGGGAATCCCATGGTCCCGGTTTTCTGGAAATTACCAGAAGGTCCCTCACTTCCTAAAATATTTTAATTAATGCCTAAAACACCCTTTGAACATTATAATGACCCAATTAAGTCCCAAATTACCCCTTAATTCCACAATTTGATTAGCTAAGTATAGTAATCTGGATCGGGGTACTTACAGAAGGTCCTTAGAATAAAACAACCCGTGCGAAGCACGGGCTTTCTACTAGTTACTATAAAATTGGGGTATTAGTTTCGATTTTAATTTTATAATTTTTTGTCAGAATATAGAACAAACTATGAATGCCCGTTTCCTTTCTGAAAAAAAAAAAGGCAATGCTAGGGGCACAAATGGATTTCGCAAAATGAAGGATACAAAATGAAGGTGGCGATATTTTATTGGTTGTGTCGATAGTGGACCCGGAACACTCTAATTAACAACACCAACAAAATCATGACACATCATTTTGTAAGCCCAATTTTGTGGCACTTTTTTGTAACTTTATATTTACCAAAAAAAAAAACTATGAACGCCCGTAACTGAAATTATTGACCGTTACTAAGGGGCTTTAGCATTAAATTAAGGGCATGCCCTATTTGGCGCAAATCAAAGTCCTATTTTCCTTTTAAAAATTGGTCAATAAGGCCTCAAAACAAAGACTCTAAAAATCGCTAAGCGCCGTAAGCGGCCGCTAAGCGCCACAACTGTGCTTAGCGCCTAGTCGAGGCCTAGATGGAACCAAAGCGGGGCTGAGACTTTAGGCATGTACTATAAATTTTACGAGATAGAGCTGAAAATGTTACAAGAACATGAAAACCATAGGACAAAAAAGTATTATTTAGCAAGAAGATATATAATTACCATACTAAATAACTGATCTTGATTTTGCTTGGCTTCCACACTTTCAGTTCCTAACGCTCCACCTCCAATACTGGATAAGAAATATAAATGAGGATTTTTTTTATACTAATAAAAAATGACGATGTTCTAGGACCAAATATTCTTTTTATAGTCAAAACAACAAGGGGGATCTCGGCGGTAAGCGGCGCTGTTGGTTTGTATGCCCTAGACACGTTGTTAGAACGATATTATATTATCTTTTACATTCGTTTATAAAGAGATGTTACTTAATTATTATTTGTTGTTTCGTGTTTTGTTTATAATAAACTTCGTCCCTAGTTACTTATGAAAAACTAGTATAGTTTAATGTATAATCATAAGATGATCATATGCATGGTGATGCGGATTAAACTTGTACGCACTTGTTGGAGAACAAGGTGCTAGACTGACTCGTTATGAGATTTATGACATAGTCAAATGTCATAATTAAATCTCATATTAGTTATATCATTAGAATCCTTAGACCTAAGGTTATTACGGTCTTCCACACGATGAATATTATGCTTAACACATTCAAACGCTATTTTAACTGGGTAGCTATAAAGAATGTGATTGGCCTAATGGGAGTCATGTAGGGAAGTGTGATTAGTCAACAAAGAATTTGTCCCTATGCGTGAGAGATGTCAAGCTTGGGCCCCTTGATGAATAGTATTGATGAAATGTATAGTCATAGTCAAATGAATTGATTAAATCAATGTCATTTGGATTATTAATATGTTCGGAATCGAGAAAAGCATTGAACAATATAAGTTGACCACGGACCATGACTTACGTTCAATAGACATCGTGAGACAAAGGAGTTGTGATATGTTCTATGAGGAAATAACGAACTTTGATAAATTATATTATTTGAGTAATCATGATGACTTGCTAGAGTCCGCTCATGATTTATGAGAATGGCTTGGTCGGACTCATTGTCAACATAATATAATCCTATAGGGTCACACATAAAATAACGAATCAAATTAAAGGCAAAAAATGAATTTTTTGGGGTGCTCGGTCGAGCACATCATATGACTCGTCCAAGCATAACATTGCCAAATGCACAATTTCTCGAACAGCTGGTGCTCGGCCGAGCGAAACATAAGACATGGTTGAGCGGTTACTGGACCGGGCTGTTGGGTTTCGTGCAATCATGTGCAGCGGAAGACATTACATGAAAAACCCAAAGCCTAGATCCGTTATGAACAATAATTCATAATATGTAAGATGAAAGATACTAACCCTTGTAGATCGAAATATGAAACCTTGGATTTAGATGCTAAGATGAGCACCCTCTACCGGTGATCTACACGTCGAACGGATTCAAGAACTTTTCTTGACTTCACTACGAGGTCCTTCGGATTGAAAAACTTGATGAAGAACGATTCTTCAATTGCTCCCTATGATTATTAGTGTTTGATAATTGAGAATAATCAAACCTAATAACCCTAGTATAATATGTGTATTTTCTCTCTTCAAGAAAGACTTTACAATTTCACAAATCAATGTTATTAGACTGAATCCCGGCTGTACATATTATATACTAGAGGTCTCCAAGTTCCTTTAGGGTTTAGGAGTTCTTGTCCAACAAGAAAATCCTAAAATAAACTGCAGTATGCCGCACCAGCCATACGGTTCCAGTTTCGTACTGCCTCATTTTTCGTTCCTTTTAATTATCCACTCTATGTGTGTGACCCAATAGGTTATACTAAGTTGGAAACGAGTCCAAACCATTCAGAACTCGTAAGTCATAAGTGGACTCTAGCAAGCCATTATAACTACCCAAATAGTATAACTTTGAAATCCCAAAGTTTCCTAATATAGAAGATATCACAATCTCTTTGTTACACGATGTCTATTGAACGTAAGCCATGGTCAATAGTCAACTTACTTTGTTCAATGCTTTCTCGATCCCGAATGTATTGATAATACAAATGACATTTATCCAATCAATTCATTTGAGCATGGCCATGCATTTCACCAATACCATTCATCGAGTGGCCCAAGCTTGACATCTCTCTTGACGAGGAACAAATCCCTTCTTGGTTTATTACTTTTCCCTTCATGATTCCGATTACGTCAATCATATCCTTTATAACTACCATATTAAAGGTAACGTTTGAATATGTCAAATGTAATGTTCATCATGTGGAAGACTGTAATAACCTCAGGTCTAAAGAGTCAAGTGATATAACTATATAAGATTTAATTATGACATTTGACCATGACATAAATCTCATAAGGGGTTAGTCTAGTATTTGTTCTCCAATAAATACCCATAAGTATAATTGTATCGAATACACATAATCACCATATGATTATCCATTAAACTTATACTAGTAATTAATCATAATTACTAGGGACGGAGATTACTATAATAAAATGTAAAAGATATAATAATCAAACATTCAATATCTTTATTAAAGCGTAAAGCAAATGATAACATTAATCGTTCAAATAACGTGCCTAGGGCATACAAACCAACAATCTCCCACTTCCACTAGGCCTAATTAATGTATCAAATACCCATAGACCTAACATGACCATCAGGCTTCGCTTGTGGAAGACCCTTTGTTAATGGGTCAACAATGTTATCTTCAGTTGGCACTCTGCATATATTTACGTCTCCTCTCTCAACGATTTCTCGAATAATATGAAAACGCCAAGTATGTGTTTGGATTTTTTATGTGATCTAGGTTCCTTTGCTTGAGCAATAGATCCATTATTATCGCAATAAATGTCTATTGGATTAGCAATGCTAGGAACCACCCATAGTTCACCAATGAACTTCTTAATCTAAACGGCTTCTTTAGCAGAGCATTGGATGCAGCTATATACTCAGCTTCAGTTGTAAAATCAGCTACGGTAATCCACTTAGAACTCTTCCAGCTTACAGCACCACCATTAAGCATAAACACAAATCCAAATTGCGATCTTGAATCATCCTTGTTGGTTTGGAAGCTTGCATTCGTGTAAACATTTATGACGAGATCATCTTCCATACGTCCATATATCAAGAATGAATCTTTAGTCCTTCACAAGTACTTAAGAATCATCCTGACAGCAATCTAGTGACTCTCACCAGGATCCGATTGGTATCTACTCATCATGCTCAAAGCATAAGAGACATCAGGTCTTGTACGTATCATTTCATACATGATGGATCCAGTTGCAGAAGCATACGAGATTCCATTCATTCTCTCACACTCATCAGTTGTCTTAGGACATTGATTCTTGCTAAGAGTTATGCCATGTAAAAATGGCAAGTTTCCTCTTTTAGAGTTTTCCATGCAGAATCTCTTAAGAACTTTGTCAATATATGTACTTTGACTAAAACCAATCAACTTCTTAGATCTATCGCGATAAATATTTATGCGAAGGATGTAAGAGATTTCTCCCATATCTTTCATTGAGAAATACTTCCCAACCATGTCTTTACCAACTGAAGTGTAGGAATGTCATTTCCAATTAGAAATAATACTACGCTCCCACCAATTTTCTTGTATACACAAGGTTCATATTTGTTCTTGATGAAGCCAAACTCTTTTACCGATTCATCAAATTGAAGATTCCAACTCCTAGAGGCTTGCTTCAATCCATAGATGGATCTTTACAACTTGCATACTTTGTTAGAATTATTTGGATTGACAAAACCTTCAGATTGTGTCATATAGACATCCTCAAGTAAGTTCCCGTTAAGGAATGGTTTTGACATCCATTTGCCATATTTCATAGTCATAATTGTTGGTGTTGTATGCTCTAGGTAAGTTATTTGAACGATTAATGTTATCACTTTCTTATGATTTAATAAAGACATTGAATGTTTAATTATTATATCCTTTGCATGTTTATTATAATAATCCCCCTCCCTGATAATTATGATTAATTATTAGTATAAGTTTAATAGATAATCATATGATGATTATGTGTATGAGATACAATTAGACTTATGGGTATTTGTTGGAGAACAAATACTGGACTGACCCCTACGAGATTTATGTCATGGTCATAATGTCATAATTAAGTCTCATATAGTTATATCACTGGAATCTCTAGACCTGAGGTTATTACAGTTTTCCACATGATGAACATTATGTTTGATATATTCAAACGTTGCCCCTAACCGGGTAGCTATAAAGAATATGATTGGCGTAATCGGAATCATGTAGGGAAGAGTAATAATCCAAGATGGGATTTGTTCCTCGTCAAGAGAGATGTCAAGCTTTGGCCACTCGATGAATGGTATTGATGAAATGCTTGACTATGCTCAAAAGAATTGATTATATCAATGACATTTGGATTATCAATACATTCGGGATCGAGAAAGCATTGAATTATGTAAGTTGACCATTGACCATGGCTTACGTTTAATAGACATCGTGAAACAAATAAATAGTGTTATGTTCTATTTAGGAAACGAGTAATCTGCTTTTCTGCCCCTCGTACTATGGCCCCAACAAAAATTTGACACTCGTACTGCTGAAACACTAAATGTATGATGCGTACTATGGTTTTATTACCAAAATTAACCAATTTACTATTCAGTTATTAACTTTTTCTAACACACGTTATTTTTTCTAACGAGCATTAATTTATTTTAACGAATGTTAATAATTTAACGGAAACATATAGACCTTTTTACATACATCATGTTAGCAAAACTAACTTTTGTTATCTCCATCATCTTCCCAAACCCAACATCCACCCCACCATTTCCCAGCCCAACACCGCCACCACCGCCCCCATCACCACCGCCACAAACCATCACAACCAGTCACCACTCCACCTAACCAACTCCACCATTTTCAATTCGCCATTCACCCAACACAACAAATACAGCAACAACAAAACTATATGAAGAGCCAAAATCCAAATTTTGGGGTTTTCAGATTTGGGAAAAAACATAAAAAAAATTGCAGCTTCAACCCAGATAGAGAACAAAATGAAATCCAGATTCGAAATGAATTCTAAATTCGAAATAGAACCCAAAAAGGGAAAAAAATGATTACAGAGATGGGTAAAATTGCAGCTTCAACTCAGTGCTATTTCTGAATTTTGAAATAGAACCCACCATTAATTTTCTTCTTTAGGTGTAGAGAGAGAGGGGAGAGTGACTGGAGAGGGTGTGGGGATTTTCCAGCGCCGTCGAGGGGGCCGATGCAGACCTTAGAGAACCGGATCTGGCGACTGTGAGAGTGGCGGAGAGTGAGAGGTAAGGGCTGGATCTGTGACTGCCAGAGGTAGAGGAAGGTTGAATGGAGATGGGGTAAAGGGTGGCCGGTGACGGAGAAGGAGCAGGTCTGCAAGGTCGCCGGGGTTAGGGGAGTGGTGGTGTCGCCGGAGGTGGGGAGGGGTTGCCGGAAGTGGGGAAGGTAGAGAGAGAAAGTGTGTGTGTGCGTTGTGTGTCGGGGGAGGGTGGGTTTTGTTTGGGTCTTAGGGGTAGTTCTGTCTTTTAGGTAATAATCCCTTTGTTAAATTATTAACATTCGTTAAAATAAATTAATGTTCGTTAGAAAAAATAACGTGTGTTAGAAAAAGTTAACAACTGAATAGTAAATTGGTTAATTTTACTAATAAAACTATAGTACGCATCATACATTTGTTGTTTCAGTAGTACGAGTGTCAAATTGATGTTGGAGCCATAGTACGAGGGGCAGAAAAGTAGTTTACTCTTTAGGAAACTTTGGATTTCAAAGTTATACTAATTGGGTAGTCATAATAATGGCTTGCTATAGTCCGCTTATGACTTATGAGGTTTGAATGGTTCACACTTGTTGCCAACTTAGTATAATCCTATTGGGTCACACACGCAGAACATATAATTAAAAGGAGCGAAAAATGAGAAAACTGGTGGAAGCCACCGTACGGCCGGATGCCGTGCGTACGGCTCCTGGACCGCCGTACGGCTGCCTTCCCGGTAACAAGTTTATTTTAAGTCTTTTCTTGTTGGACAAGAAGACCTAAGTCCTTAAGGGTTTTGGACATCCCTTGTATATAATGTGGATTGACAGGAATTGTTCCAATAATATTGATTTGATCAATTCAAAATTCTTTCTTTGAAAGAGAAAATACACATTATATTCTTGGGTTATTGTGATTGATAATTCCCAATCATCAAGTCACAATAATCATTGGGAGCTTTGAAGAATCATTCTTCAACATCGTTTTTCAAACCGAAGGCCTAGCAGTCAAGTTTAAGAAGGCGTTCTTGAAATCTGTTCGTTGTGTGGATCACTGATAGAGGGAGTTTATCTTAACGTCTAATCCAAGTTTTATCTCGATTTACAAGGGTTAGTTTCTTTCATCTTTATATTATGAATTATTGTTCATAGAGAATCCAGGATATTGGGTTTTATTCATATCTTTCTTCCACTGCGCATGATTGCATGAAACCCAACAGTGGTATCAGAGCCCCGTTTTTGATCAATAATTCTAATATTGTCGTGATATAATTATTTAATGCGATTATTTAATTGGTATGATCATGATAAGATGAATTTATGTGATGAATTTTATATGAGATATAAAATTTGCATGCTAGTTGATGATGGGATTATGTGGTTATAATATTAATTCGATTGATATGTATGATCGCATACTTAGATTATCATGTTATAATTGGATTATAATTGTTGATAATATTGATCTAATTTGTATGAGAAATAAATTGGTTATTGTTTGTATGGATTAGATGGGTTAAATTCGTATTCTGTATTTTTCGTATTTCTGTAATCTGATTATGTATAAATACGATAATGAATTGATCGAATTTCTAAAAAACTGGATAATTTGGGATTCTGGGAATTGGCTCCGTACGGCGGCACAGAAAGCGTACGGCACGAGCCTAGCCGTACGGCGCCTATCCCGAATTCCAGAATGTTGCTATGTCTTCTGGTGTCCAGATTGATCTGTAAATTGTTTACAAAATTCGAATATGGAAACAGAAACTGGTTTCAGACGGCTAGTTTTCGAAACCGTGTTTCCTGAAACAGTTTTCTGTCAAGAATTCAGAGTAACTGCAGAAATTAGAGTTCTAAAGAGTTTAGAATTGCTGTAATCTGTGAGATTAAGAGACAATAAAGGGTCTTGAAACAAGTGACCAATCTATACGGGAATGTGGATGCCTTTTGGCTTAGTTTTGACCGTATAGAAAAGTTGCTTGGTTTCCTGATCTTAGTACTGGAATGTGGATGTCTTTTGGCTTAGTTTCGACCGTACAGTTTGTGCTCTCAATTTCAAGATGCTCTGCATATGGTTTGGAAAACACTGATTTTGATCCGTTTTATATGGCTGGTTTTTGGAATCCGTGTTTCCTGAAACAGAGTTAAGTTCAGAAGTCCAAACACTGAGATCAGAATCTTAAAGGAGTGTAAGATTTGCGAAATCTCAAAGTTTCAGACTTTAATCCTATAACTAGCGCAACTATAGTCACATAAAATTAATTCGGTTAATTGATTAACTTTATGTGTATGAACCTTCTTAAAAATTTAAGACACGTGCCGACCCATGATTAAAAAACTTGGGATTACATGGGTATTTTCATGCAGGCTCTAACCCTCGCGAGGTGCATTGATTTTATCCTTGTATGAACAAGATGAGTGAAAGAGTGGTTCCTATGCGTTTAAAGTGGTTTGACTTAATTAGGCTATCAAAAGAGTTTTGGGCCTAAGGCACAGATGAGATTAAAACATGCATGACATAAGATGTCTTGAAAGAATCTCATAAAATATCTAAGAGTCATATATGATATGATTGATAAGGAGTTATCTACCTAAATAGTTTAATTTTATGCATCCTGCCCCCGCGGATGTAAAATTAAATGAAATACGGATCTTAGCACATTTATATTATATTATACATTAGATGTATAAGAAGGTTATATAATTTAGTGGGAGTATTTGTGAAATAATAAATTTTAATAATATCTTTAATTTAGTTGGTACTTATATATGATTACATGTTTGCATAATTGTAGATAATGGCACAAAGTACAAATTCACTATCATTGCGATCTATCCTTGAGAAGGAAAATCTTAAAGAGAATGGTTCTAACTTCATGGATTGGATCCGATGCCTTAGAATTGTTCTAAAGCATGAAGATAAGCTATACATTCTTAATGAACCCGTTCCTGAAGAGGAACCTGCTTCCACTGCCCCTAAGGATGAGAGAAACGCCTACAAGAAGCACAAAAGTGATTCTCGTGAGGTGGGTTGTCTCATGCTTGCTGCCATGTGTCCTGAGCTTCAGAAGACTCTTGAACACTTGGAGTCATATGACTTAGGTGTTGAATTGAAAAACACGTTTCAAGAACATGCAAGGCAAGAAAGGTTCGATACTATAGCTGCTATGATCTCATGTAAGATGAGTGAAGGACAGGCAGTGGGTCCTCATGTTTTGAAGATGAAAGCCCACTTTGAGCATCTAGAGAGGCTTGGACATCCCATCTTTGTTGAGTTGGCCACTGATTTTATTCTTAATTCATTACCTAAAAGCTACAGTCAGTTCGTCATGAACTTTAATATGCATGGTATGGATAAGACCCTGTCTAAGTTGCATGGGATGCTAAAGACAGAGGAAAAGAAAATCATTAAAGAAGATTCTCATGCGCTTGTGGTGTCAAAATATGGAAAGGGCTCTAAAGCCAATGGAAAGGGTAAGGCAAAAGTTGTCAAACCCAATATTAGCAAGGTAACTGTTGCCAATGCTACTGTGGCTAAACCTACTTCCCAAAAGGATGCAATTTGTTTCCACTGCAATGAGATTGGTCATTGGAAATGCAATTGCAAGGTTTACAAGGAAGAATTGAATAAGAAGAAGGGCAGTGGGACTGCTTCTACTTCAGGTATCTATGTTATAGATGTTCTCCTTCTACTTCTAGTTTCTGGGTATTAGATACCGGATGTGGATCTCACATTTGTTTGAATGTGCAGGCACTAAGGAATATAAGGCTACTCAAAGATGGAGAGGTGGACCTATGTGTGGGGAATGGAGCAAGAGTTGCTGCATTAGCCGTATGAACATATGATGTCATTTAACCTAGCGGATTAATTCTTGTTTTGAACAATTGTTATTACGTTCCGGATTTAAGTAGAAATATTATTTCAATTTCTTGTTTGGATAATGAAGGTTATAATTTTCTTATTAAAAATAAGAAGTCTTCTATTTATTTAAATGATATGCTTTATTGTACTGCATGTTCATTTAATAACCTTTATATCCTTGATGTTGAGAATAGAAATAATGAGAATATCTATAATGTAAATAAGAAATCCAAACCTAATGATGTAAATCACACTTATTTGTGGCATTGCCGTCTTGGTCATATTAATGAAAAGTGTATCTCAAAACTCCATGGGGACGGACTTTTAGATTCACATGATTTTGAATCATATGAAACTTGTGAGTCCTGTTTACTTGGAAAGATGACAAAGACACCTTTTACTAAGAGTAGTGAAAGGGCTAGTGACTTATTGGGACTCATACATACTGATTTGTGTGGACCAATGAGTAGCAGTTCTAGGGGAGGATATCAATACTTCATAACATTCACTGATGATTTTAGTAGATATGGCTATGTCTACTTAATGAAACATAAAAGTGAATCTTTTGAGATATTTAGAATATTTCAAAATAAAGTACAGAATCAACTTGGCAAAACTATTAAAGCACTTCGATCTGATCATGGTATAGAATATTTAAGCCAAGAATTTGACAATCATCTTAAAGATTGTGGAATTGTTTCACAATTAACTACACCTGGAACACCACAATGGAATGGTGTGTCTGGGCGGAGAAATAGGACTTTATTGGATATGGTCCACTCAATGATGAGTCAAGTTGATATTCCATTATCTTTTTGGGGACATGCACTAGAAACTGCTGCACTTACACTAAATAATGTTCCAACAAAATCTGTTCCAAAGACGCCATATGAGATGTGGACTGGAAAGAAGCCTAATCTTTCTTTTATGAAGATTTGGGGTTGTGAGGCATATGTCAAGAGGCTCATCTCTGAAAAACTCGCACACAAGTCTGATAAATGTAATTTCGTGGGATATCCTAAGGAAACTAAAGGATATTACTTTTGCAATCGCGCAGACAACAAGGTGTTTGTTACTCGAGATGGTGATTTTCTAGAGAAAGTGTTTCTCTCTATAAGAACTAGTGGGAGTAAAATTAGTCTTGAAGAGGTTTAAGAACCCGAAAATAACATGGAACCGATAGTTGGATCTGAACAAGCTTCACAAGGAGTTGTGGAACTGTTGGTCCCAGAGGGCAACAAGGGTATAGAACCACTAGAGGAGGGGGGTGAATAGCGGTCCAAACGTTTTTGAAAATACCCTTGAAAATCAACCGAGTACTTATCAGTTTGGTCAACTGCAGTTTAAAGCACTTAAACCGAACTGATAAAATGCACAGCAGAGTCTTACAGTTTGGCCAAAAGGATATTTAAAGAGTTTGGCGGTTTGACTCGGGTTGAAAACACTATGATGCAACCGATTATTTCAACTTAAAGATAAAAGAAAAACAAAATTCACTTTTCAAGTCATTTCGTATGAGTATTAAGTTAAAGACCACAAACAGAAAAGTAAATAACAAGACAGAAATAAAAGATCAAACACACAATTTGAAGAGGTTCGTTTTTTAATGAACTACGTCCTCTACCTAGATAGTTAATCTAGGATTTTCTAATAGCTACTAGACTTGTATTAATTAGAGGAGGTTTTACAAGATGAATCTAAACTCTAACTAATCAATCTAACCTATAAAGCTATTATAACAACCGGTGTATTCGAAGTATATAATCTATGTGATCATATACATTGGGTGTGTGTGTGGAAAGAAATAAAATGCTCTAAGTATCTAAATGATGGTTGAGCAAATGAAGAACTTTCTGTGTAAAGGCTGAGTATGGAAAGGTTGTTAGGCTTAAAGCTTGATGAAGGAATTCTGAGTTTGCTAAGGAGATGTTTGAAAGTATGAATTTCTAGGTTTCAATCTTCAAAGCAAACTTGAACACTTGGGAGTATTTCTCTTGAAGCTCAGCAACCTTCATTGTTGAGAAATAAAGGCTATTTATAGGCAGTGCAACCCTTGTGACCGTTGGGTAAAGATTTGAAATAAATCTGATGGTACAACTGCTGTCGATATCCCATTGGTTGAGATGTCATTGTCGTCCTTGGTTTTGTCTTGTAGTCCTAGGTAGTTGTAGCACCACTACCTGACAACTGTCCTTTGTTACAGAGAAAGGACTAACGGTAAAGAATTTGAACTGCTAGACAAACCGACATTCCTTGCAGAAACTCCAAGTTAACTTAGAGTTATTTTGACAAGACATAACACATTCCTTTATGGTTGAAAAGGGAATGTTTGTCTAAGGAATAAATGACTTCTCTTGAATTCTTCAATAACTGATCGGCGGTTCCACCAGGCATAGGAGCGGTTCCAAGAATGAACTTGATGTGCGGTTTCATAAGAAACTGAAGTACGCAGTTACATGATTGCGGTTCCATCAAGTTGTCATTAGCGGTTCCAAGAAAGACTTGAAGAGCAGTTTCATCAAAGCCACATAATGCGGTTTGATGAACAATAAGCGACTCCATGCTGGTGGTTCTAGGATAGCACGAATGCGGTTTTAAGAACTAAACCGTTAGGTTAACCAAACTAAATACTCAGCCTAGACAAATAAAAATCTATAAATGGACTTGTCTAAAAATTGAAGTATAACTTCATTACATGCGGTCCTAAAATCCATAAAAAGACACGTGGCATGGATCAATCAAATTAAGTGGGTGTACTAACAATGAATCCTAACAGGAACCTATTCAGAATACTCAAGTTCCTCGCAGAACTGGTAGGGTGCGATCCGAACTTGAGAGATATAGATTTCTCATGACGGATAGCAATGAAGTAGAAGTCATAGTTGATGACGAACCTACTTCCTATCAAGAAGCAATGTCCGCTCCTGATTTAGATAAATGGCTTAGAGCCATGGAATCTGAAATTAAGTCCATGTATGATAATCAAGTTTGGAACTTGATAGATACACCCAAAGGTGTAAAAACCATAGGATGCAAGTGGGTTTTCAAAAAGAAAACTGACATGGATGGAAAGGTGCATACTTATAAAGCTAGACTTGTAGCGAAAGGCTATAGACAGATTCATGGTATTGACTATGATGAAACCTTTTCGCCCGTAGCAATGCTCAAGTCTATAAAAATTTTACTTTCCATAGCCACATATTTTAACTATGAGCTATGGCAAATGGATGTCAAAACAGTATTCCTTAACGGGAACTTACTTGAGGATGTTTATATGACACAACCTGAAGGTTTTGTAAATCTAAAAAATTCTAACAAAGTATGCAAGTTGCAAAGATCCATTTATGGATTGAAGCAAGCCTCTAGGAGTTGGAATCTTCGATTTGATGAATCGGTTAAAGAGTTTGGTTTCATCAAGAACAAAGATGCACCTTGTGTATACAAGAAGATTAGTGGGAGCGTAGTACTATTTCTGGTACTATATATTGATGACATATTGCTCATTGGAAACAACATTCCTGCACTACATTCTGTAAAGACTTGGTTAGGAAAGTGTTTCTTAATGAAAGATATGGGAGAAGCCGCCTACATCCTTGGCATAAGGATCTATCATGATAGATCTAAGAAGTTTATTGGTTTGAGTCAAGATATATATATTGACAAAGTTCTTAAGAGATTCCGCATGGAAAACTCTAAGAGATGAAATTTGCCAGTAGGTCATGGCATAACTCTTAGCAAGAATCAGTGTCCTAAGACAACTGATGAGCGTGAGAGAATGATTGGAATCCCATATGCTTCTGCTATTGGATCCATCATGTAAGCCATGATATGTACTAGACCTGATGTCTTGTATGCTTTGAGCATAACGAGCAGATACCAATCAGATCCTGGTGAGAGTCACTGGATTGCAATCAAGACGATTCTTAAGTACTTGCGAAGGACTAAAGATTCGTTCTTGGTATATGGAGGTATGGAAGATGATCTTGCTGTAAATGGTTACACAGATGCAAGCTTTTAAACCGACAAGGATGATTATAGATCGCAATTTGGATTTGTGTTTGTGCTTAACGGAGGTGTTGTTAGCTGGAAGAGTTCTAAGCAAAGTACCGTAGCAGATTCTACAACTGAAGCTAAGTATATTTCTGCATCCGATACTGCTAAAGAGGCTGTTTGGATTAAGAAGTTCTTTGGTGAACTAGAGGTGGTTCCTAGCATTGCTAATCCAATAGACCTTTATTGTGATAATAATGGTGCTATTTCTCAAGCAAAGGAACCTAGATCGCATCAGAAATCCAAACACATACTTAGGCGTTTTCATATCATTCGAGAGATCATTGCTAGATGGGACGTGAATATATGCAGAGTACCAACTGATGATAACATTGCCGACCCATTGACAAAGGGTCTTCCACAAGCGAAGCATGATGGTCATGTTAGGTCTATGGGTATTCGATACATTAATTAGGCCTAGTGCAAGTGGGAGATTGTTGGTGTTGTATGCTCTAGGCACGTTATTTGAACGATTAATGTTATCACTTGCTTATGCTTTAATAAAGATATTTAATGTTTAATTATTATATCCTTTGCATGTTTATTATAATAATCCCCGTCCCTGATAATTATGATTATTTATTAGTATACGTTTAATAGATAATCATATGATGATTATGTGTATGAGATACAATTTGACTTACGGGTATTTGTTGGAGAACAAATACTGGACTGACCCCGATGAGATTTATGTCATGGTCACAATATCATAATTATGTCTCATATAGTTATATCACTAGAATCTCTAGACCTGAGGTTATTACAGTCTTCCACATGATGAACATTATGTTTGACATATTCAAACGTTACCCCTAACCGGGTAGCTATAAAGAATATGATTGGCGTAATCAGAATCACGTAAGGAAGAGTAATAAACCAAGATGGGATTTGTTCCTCGTCAAGAGAGATGTCAAGCTTTGGCCACTTGATGAATGGTATTAATGAAATGCATGGCCATGCTCAAATGAATTGATTAGATCAATGACATTTGGATTATCAATACATTCAGGATCGAGAAAGCATTGAACTATGTAAGTTGACCGTTGACCATTGACCATGGCTTACGTTCAATAGACATCGTGAAACAAAGAGATTGTGTTATGTTCTATTTAGGAAACTTTGGATTTCAAAGTTATACTAATTGGGTAGTCATAATGGCTTGCTAGAGTCCGCTTATGACTTACGAGGTTTGAATGGTTCAGACTCGTTGCGAACTTAGTATAATCTATTGGGTCATACACGCAGAATGGATAATTAAAAAGAGCGAAAAACGCGAAAACTGGTTGAAGCCACCATACGGCTGGATGCCGTGCGTACGGCTCCTGGACCGCCGTACGGCTTCCTTCCCGGTAACCAGTTTATTTTAAGTCTTTTCTTGTTGGACAAGATGACCTAAGTCCTAAAGGGTTTTGGACATCCCTTGTATATAATGTGGACTGATGGGAATTGTTCCAATAATATTGATTTGATCAATTCAAAATTCTTTCTTTGAAAGAGAAAATACACATTATATTCTTGGGTTATTATGATTGATAATTCCCAATCATCAAGTCACAATAATCACTGGGAGCTTTGAACAATCGTTCTTCAACATCGTTTTTCAAACCGAAGGCCTAGCAGTCAAGTTCAAGAAGGCGTTCTTGAAATTTGTTTGTTGTGTGGATCACTGATAGAGGGCGTTTATCTTAACGTCTAATCCAAGTTTTATCTCTATCTACAAGGGTTATTTTCTTTCATCTTTATATTATGAATTATTGTTCATAGCAGATCTTGGCTATTGGGTTTTATTCATGTCTTTCTTCCGCTGCACATGATTGCACGAAACCCAACAATAATATGCGGCTATGGTAAGTATAATTCTTTTAGACTTGATTATTGCTACGGGTGAAAATGTTTCATCATAGTCAATACCATGAATCTGCCTATAGCCTTTCGCTACAAGTCTAGATTTATAAGTGTCCACCTTTCCATCCATGTCGGTTTTCTTTTTAAAAACCCATTTGCATCCTATGGTTTTTACACCTTCGGGTGCATCTATCCAGTTTCAAACTTGATTATCATACATGGATTTAATTTCAGATTCCATTGCTCCAAGCCATTTATCCGAATCAGGATAGGACATCGCTTCTTGGTAGGAAGTAGGTTCATCATTATCAATGATTTCTACTTCATTGCTATCCGTCATGAGAAATCTATATCTCTCGGGTTCGGATCGCACACTACCTGTTCTGCGAGGAACTTGTGTATTCTGAATATGTTCCACAACTCCTTGTAAAAATTGTTCAGATCCAACTATCGGTTCCATGTTATTTTTGGGTTCTCGATCCTCTTCGAGATTAATTTTACTCCCACTAGTTCTTTTGGAGAGAAACTCTTTCTCTAGAAAAGCACCATCTGGAGCAACAAACACTTTGTTGTCTGTGCGGTTGTAAAAGTAATATACTTTAGTTTCCTTAGGATATTCCACGAAAATACATTTATCAGATTTGTGTGCGAGTTTGTCAGAGACAAGTCTCTTGACATATGCCTCACATCCTCAAATCTTCATAAAAGAAAGATTAGGTTTCTTTTCAGTCCACATCTCATATGATGTCTTTGGAACAGATTTTGTTGGAACATTATTTAGTGTAAGTGCAGCAGTTTCTAATGCATGTCCCCAAAAGGATAAAGGAAGATCAACTTGACTCATCATTGAGCGGACCATATCCAATAAAAAGTCATATTTCTCCGCTCAGACACACAATTCCATTGTGGTGTTCCAGGTGGAGTTAATTGTGAAACAATTCCACAATCTTTAAGGAAACAATTCCACAATCCTTAAGATGATTATCAAATTCTTGGCTTAAATATTTTCCACCATGATCTGATCGAAGTGATTTAATAGTTTTTCCAAGTTGGTTTTGAACTTTATTTTAAAATATTCTAAATATTTCAAAAGATTCACTTTTGTTTTTCATCAAGTAGACATATCCATATCTACTAAAATCATCAGTGAATGTTATAAAGTATTGATATCCACCCCTAGCACTGCTACTTAATGGTCTATATACATCAGTATGTATGAGTCCCAATAAGTCACTTGCCCTTTCACTACTCTTAGAAAAAGGTGTCTTAGTCATCTTTCCAAGTAAACAAGACTCGCAAGTTTCATATGATTCAAAATCATGTGAATCTATAAGTCCGTCCCCATGGAGTTTTGAGATACACTTCTCATTTATATAACCAAGACGGCAATGCCACAAATAAGTGTGATTTATATCATTAGGTTTGGATTTCTTATTTACATTATAGATATTATCATTATTTCCATTCTCTACATCAAGGACATAAAGGCCATTAAATAAATTTGCAGTACAATAAAGCATATCATTTAAATAAATAGACAAGTTGATTTCACGGTTGTGTGATTTCACAGTTGCTTGATCTTTAAACAGTTGAGAAATAAAACTATAACAATTGATCCTCAATTTCTCAGATGTTTAAATTTAAAAACTGAGACATTCATTTCCCATTTGTTCATAGTTGAGTATAAAACTAATTAATTTATGTTTTGATTTTCACAAATGATACTCAATTTCTTAGATGCTTAATGGTTATTGTCACAGAACATTATAAATAACACAGATAAATTAATTTCACAGTTGTGTGGTTACACAGTTGTGTGATAACATATGTCCTTTTTATACAGTTGAGAAAGCTATTTATCACAAATAAATTCAAAGCTCAATTGCTCAAACTTGTGTTTCTTTTTTTTCATTTTGCACTTTTAAAACTAATAAATTCATGTCCCAAATTTTTTTTTTCATTTTCACAAATGATACTCAGACATAGGTATTAGATGGTGTTCTCTCTTTCTAGAGAATGTATATGCTGCCACAAGAATGTCAGTCCCAGCCACTACTAAATCGAAGAAACTCCCTATTGGTCCCTAAGGGGCAACAAGGGTGTGAAAAATCGCTAGAGGGGGGGGGTGAATAGCGTTTTAAAATTCTTTTCAAACCCTTTTGCAATTCAATGGCAAATGCGCACAACTCTTATTTTGGCTAAGTATAACGCGCAGCAAGAGTGTGAAATGCACAGCGGAAATTTAAAGCAGCTCTGCGCAGGGTATACTGCGCAGAGATAAAAACGCACGCGCTAAGTTTGAGGCTAAAGAGTAGCGCAAAAATGGTTCTAAGGAAAATGAGCAATAACCATTACAATAGTAAAGTGTAGCAATCTGAAAGATCAAACAAAGTAGTTCATAAATAGTTAAGCAGGAAATATGCAGTAAATATAATGAACGCGCTATTTGGAGAGGTTCGATCGATGAAAGATCTACATCCTCTACCAAGATGGTTAGTCTTGGATTTCTAAAGGAGATCTTATAATATAAGTGAGTATTACAAATTACAACATTTGAGCTCAATACTAACTCAAGATCTATTATCTATGAAGAACATATCCTAGACTAAACCGGTGTATCTCAAGAAGTTAGATCAAAATGATCAAAGCTTCAAGAGGTGTGTGTGTGATAGAAATTCTGGGCTCTATGAATATGAAAGATGAAGAGCACCAAGAATTCTGGTGATATAGGGCTTTGCAATTTTGAGCAGGAGTTTGAAGGTTTGAAGATCTTGAAGGCTGTTCTAAGGAATCTGGAAATATTGAGCAGCAGTCTCCAGATCTTCAAGGTATCTCAATGAAGCATGAAACTCGAGCTCTTGAAGCATGCAAGCTTTTAAACTTGGAAATGGGAATGAGCATGCTATTTATAGCTGAGCTGCAAAAACTAGTCGTTGGAGCTCTGAGCAAGGACGATGTGCTGGCATAATGTGATTGGCGCGCAGGTGTCCTTTATAGCCATTGGAGATAGAGCAAGGACAATGAGCTGGCACAATATGATTGGTGCACAGGTGTCCTTTGTACCCGTTGAAGACTGAGCATGAAGACCAAATTCAAAAGCTTCTTCTAGAAGGTTGACAGCTGTCTTCACTTGAGATATTTCTTTGAAGCGTGTCTCCACCAATGGTTTTGCTGAGTGTGCTTATTTTATCGTTTGTGCACACCTCAGCACTCTGACTCAATCCAAAAAGCATAGCTTGTCTTGTCGCTTTCCAAGCTTCTAGAATATGAGATCAGGAGATGAGGAATTTGATCAAAATTGAGTGTCCGCGCACAAAGGCATGCGCATTGCTGGCGCGTATGAATGCTGCGCATGGGAAGCATGCGCACCATGCTTGGTCACTAAAACATCTCTTCAGAGTATAGGTAATAAGACCTTGACAACTGAGCAGGGTCAAAAGCTGCGCAATATATCTATGCGCAGTGGCGACCTGCGCAGAGAACATCCTGCGCAGTGAAATGAATCCTGCTTAGGAAATCTTCGATCCTTCATAGCTTCAAGTCCTATAATCTAAGCCTATACTATAAAAAGGACTTGGCTAAAAATTGAAGTTATAAAATTCTTTACATGAGGTCCTAAAGTCCATAAAAATACTCATAGGTGATGGTATCAATCAATTCTAACAAAATGTAGGAGGGTTAAGTGATAAGCATACCCAACAATCTCCCCCTAAATGATTGATGCCATTACCTACTATAGCAAAGGCAATTCATTGTACTTGATAATAACATGTCCCTAAAAATGTGAATGGTAACTCATGCCTCAAGTCAATGCACACACTAGCCAGTGCTATAGATTTCTATTCTATCCAAAAGATTAAAACTTACAAGATAGGGAAGATAGAAATATCATCCAGCGCATAAATAATATGAGTTTTAGTTTGAGTATGCGTTTAAACTGAGTGTTTAAACATCATGCATGGAAAACATGAGCGGTAAAGATTATGCGCATGAGTTTAAGTAATAATGCATTCAATGTTCCACAAACGAATGGTTTGAATTGAACAAGGTTTTGTGAAAGCATAGTGATGCATTCTTCTCATTAAAACTTGAAGGATTATCAGTTACAGAGTACAAGCTTTAAAGAGGAAAAACAAAAGAGTGCGCATAAAAACAAAAGCGCACGAAACAAAAGCGCATAAAACATACTATGCGCAACGAGAACAAAAGATCTCAAAAAGTAGTAGAATACTTACAAAGGAAGCCTAGTCTATTCTGATGCGGTAAAGGGCTTCACGCAGCTCGTTCTGGAGGCTGTTGAACTTGTTCATGAGTTCCACCTTTAAATCTTGAAACTTGTCCTGGAACTCAACAGCTTTACCAACGTAATTGTTCATGCCTCTACGTATATCGGCATTGTCATCCACCAGCTCTCTGAACTTTGCTCTGTAGTCCGTCTGGATGGCAGTCTGCGTAGCTTCCAGTCTTGTGTCGGTATGAAGGCGCTGAGTGTTGACGCTGTCTTGAATATCTAGCATTGCGTAGTCCATCTTGGCGTTGAACACAGAAGAAAAATCCGTCATGGACTTAGTAATGCATTTACGCACTTCTTTAATATTAATCTCACTTCCATGCGCAGAGCTTCCTTGACCAATCTTCTCCATCTGAGCTTGAAGATCATCAAATCCTTTATGTAACCCATCTGCGAGGGTTTTCTTTAGCTTTTTCAGTATGTCCCTGAATCCACCATCAATCGCTCCAAAGGTGCACACATTATTGAGTAGTGCGCTGACATTTTCAAGCTGGGTGCTGATGGTTCTCAGGGAGTCCAGGATAAGTTGTTCCAAGGTTATGGGAACTTGTTCTTGTGCCTTTTCTTACGCAGGCTCAGAGAGATGATCAGACGAACTTGCCTTTGTACTCTTAGCACTCTCTGTGCTCTCCTTTGCCTCCTTTGCACTTGCCTTTGCTTCCTCCTTCGCTTTTTCCCCCTTAATGGTATCAATCTCCAAACGATGCATATCTAGACGGTACAATAAAGCAGTTTGAGCAGTAAGGAGTTGATTCAGCTGCAACTGCGTAGCGACTTGATTTGCTTGAACAGAATGCAAGGCTTGCACGATCTGGCGCAGCTCATCCGAAGAGGAAGTAGGAATCTCAGGAGCTGTAGATGAAGGCTTAACTTCTACTTTAGACGAGAAGAGACATGTACGATATCAGCACTAGGGACGGCTTCTTGAGTAGCTTCGTGCCTTTGCTCCCCCTAAACCGCAGCATCATCTGAATCACCACGAAAATCAGCCTTGCGCTTCATTGTGGTTGGCTTTGAGGGAGCAGGAGTTGGTTTACTGGTAGGAACTGCCTCTTTGAATGAAATCCCTTTGGTGGATTGAACCAAAGGAATGTCCTTGATCTTTTTGCCACTGGGCGTAGCAATGCCCTTCCCCTTGCGTTTATACGCATCTTCTGAGGTTTCTTGCGCAGCATCAGGTAGAGATCTACCTGCACTTTTTTTGGACTTGGCCACAGGAATTGGGCCTATCCAAGGTTCCTTGTTGGGAGCGGAATCAGACAGCCATATTTCATAGTATTCAGTGTTACCGATCTCACTGCGCAAATTCTGGAGATGCACTCTGGAGTAATACTTTGCATCACAAGACTGCTTCTTGATTGACTGTTCTTCAATCATAGGTGGCCAGTTCGCCATAAGTCAATAAGAGTTTAGTTAGCAATCTGCAGTGAGTTCGATATTTAGTCTTCCCTGCATTCAGCTTCTTGTCATAGCTTGTCATTCCCTTCACAATCTCATTGAAGATAATCTGCGGCCAGTCGAGTTGAACTTCGTTGAAGATGGCTGCGCAGTATTCCCACTGCTTTGAGATGAAATGCCCATTATTCCCATTCTTGTAATTGAGAGAGTCTCCAATGATGGTGCACAGGTGATACATCACCTCACCAAATTCCTTTCTGTTATGCATTGGCCACTTTTTGTTTAGAGAAAATATGCCAATAAGCTTCTGTGCAAGTGTATTTTGATGAACCTCATCATAGTTGACTGAAGTATTATCAACGTTGAAGTTTAGGAGACTGCGAATGTGGTTAGGATGAACCATTACATCTGTCGCGACCCCGGACCCCGCGGGCCCGAGACCGCGATCTGGACGTCGACTCTAAAACCAAAACTGTGAAATACCGAAGTTAAAAATTCCATTTGATACCAAAAGGTGATAACACAAGGTTTTAAAAATCAACTTGAACAACAAGGTAAAACTAGTATAAACTCCATAAGTTTATACACCAAAGTTACAAAATACACAAATCCTAATGACGTCAATGTTTGGTACAAATATCCCAAAAGGTTACACATTTATATAATGTAAACCAACTTATACAACTTTCCCCAAAAGAATGTATCCACACTCGACGTCCTCTTTCTCGTGATCAGCGAGACTAATCCTTAGCACCTGGGGGGGGGGTTAAGGAAGAACAAAGATAAAAAGAAAAGGGGGTGAGATAAATCTCAATAAGTTACTAATGCAACTACATGACATGCTATGATGCAATAAGCAATAAGCAATAATAAATATCACATAGCACATAGCATTTATCACATAACAGATAGCAGCGGAAATAAACACATAACAAAGGATATAGCCAAGGTTTTCCAAGCCGGAACATCCAAATAAAGGATCGCTGCGCAGCTTCAATAATCAACAAATCATCATCTTCATAATAGCATGAAAGCCGAAGAGAAAACCCCCGGTACCGGAACCAATAACCAAATGAAGTGTCACAAGGGACGGGAGACATGCCACAAAGTCATGCTCCAAGTAAAGCTAAAATGCACACAAAGGAGCTAGCTCTTCTCACATCCAAGGCCAATCTGGAGGAGGGTAATAATGGGGAAAAACAATGGTCAACATCACAATGGACTTGGCCGTGCCATCATAATGTTTCGCATCGCCCAAACACACACAAAATACCAGCTGGACTTTCACGTAAAGGCTAAGTAATAAAATACTAGCACGATAAACAACAAAGGATTCCAAAGTAGGGAATCAATCCAATTAAATCACCACAAAGGTAAACCAATACAAACCGCACATCAAGGATGAACCACATTCCCAAAATGATACTTAATCAAATTCCATACCATATTTATTCACAAAAGAATCAAATCCAATCATTAAAGTGTTCCACGGTGTTATCTTAAGTTAATTAGAAGGGATAAACCTTAACTAGTTAAGCCTTAAGTCTTAAACCAAGCAAAAGGGAAAAATTCCCAAGCAGGCGGGCGGGCGGGCGCTCGGGCAGGGGCAGGCGCGCGCTTGTTTGGCCAGAAGGTTTGGGTCGCTGGAAAAAGGGGTGCAGGCGGGCGCCTGGGTCAAGGCGGGCGGGCGCCTGGTCTACGCACAGGCCAAGAACATAGCTGGGTAAATGCCATTTTCGACCAAAACACAATCCTTCACTTAAGTTATCAAAATCAAAGCTTCCCAATACATTTCTAAAGCTCCTAAACAACATCCAACCTAAAGGGAACCTAAAGAACACCCTTTAATCATCCAAACCAACACCAAATCCCCACATTCAAGATTTCACCATTTTTACCCAAAAACTCAAATAAATTCAAAGTAAGTTCTAAACTCAACCAAACTTCAAATATAACACATCAAACATCATATAAACATGATATGAACATTTTAGCATCAAGATGGGGGAAAAGTAACTTACCTGATAAATCTCAAAGTTGACGGATTTCAATTCTTTTTGGTTCTACGCGATCCTATCGACGATCTAAACAAGGTTCATGCTTTAAGAAATGAGAGAAGATGAGAGGAAGATGGAGAAAATGAAGAGAGAAGGAAGAGAAAGTTTACCTTCACAAATGGAGAGAGAGAGAAATATGCTGGGAAGATGATGGAGAGAGTGAGGGAGAAGGTGAGGGAGGTGAGGGGAGTAGGGGGAAATAATTCAAAATGTTACACTCAGGCCCCTTCCCATTCAACTAACGCAAATACTTACACTCCCTACTAACAATTAAGACCCAACAATACCACACTAACCCAAATGACCCAAATAAAATGCTAGGCATAATTATTATGAAACATAAAATGCACACATAATATCTAAATAAATAATAATTTAAATAAATAAATAAGCAAATAATTAAATAATAATCATTCAATTACTAATAAAATAGAGCCTAGATTTCGGGTCGTGACATTCACTCCCCCTTAAAGAAAATTCGACCCGAATTTTAACGAGACTTACCTTAAACAAAAAGCCACGGAAATTTCCTCTCGATCTCACCACGAAGCTCCCACGTCGACTCCTCGATATTATGATTCCTCCAAAGAACTCTAACCAACGCAATGCTTTTGTTTCTCAACTCTTGAACTTTAGAATCTAAGATTCGAACCGGTCGTTCCTCATAAGACATATCGGGCTCAATATCCTCCGGTATCCTCGGTAACACGTGAGATGGATCATGAACATACTTCCGAAGCATAGAAACGTGAAAGACGTTGTGCAACCGGTCCAAAGATGGCGGTAACGCAAGACGATACACTAGAAGTCCAACCTTTCCCAAAATCTCAAACGGGCCAATAAACCTCGGAGCCAGTTTGCCTTTCTTCCCAAATCTACGAATACCCACCTTTGGAGACACTTTCAAGAAAACCAAATCACCAATCTGAAAACTAAGATCTCGCCTTCGGTTGTCTGCATAGCTCTTATGTCGACTCTGGGCTGTTTTCAATCGATCCCGGATAACTCTAACCTTTTCAACTGAATCCTGAAGCAAATCAATACCCACGATCTTCGCTTCACCAACCTCATCCCAACAAATACGCGATCTACATTTTCTCCCATACAAGGCCTCAAACGGTGCCATCTCGATACTAGCCTGATAACTGTTGTTGTAAGAGAACTCCACTAACGGTAGGTGCGAATCCCAAGAATCGGAAAAGTCTATCGAACACGCTCGCAACATATCCTCCAAATCTGAATAGTCCTCTCGGATTGACCGTCGGTCTGTGGATGAAAAGCCGTACTGAATCGCAAATCTGTACCCAAAGCTTCCTGAAGCGCCTTCCAAAATCTAGAAGTAAACCTCGGATCTCGATCTGACACAATGCTAACCGGAACCCCATGCAATCTAACGATCTCATCGATATAAAGGGTCGCAAGCTTCTCCATCGAATATCTAATGTCAATAGGCAAGAAATGGGCACTCTTGGTTAATCTATCCACTATTACCCAAACACTGTCATACTTCCTACGGGTACGAGGTAGTCACGTAACGAAATCCATAGTCACATGCTCCCATTTCCACTCGGGAATCTCTAACGGCTGAAGTAATCCCGCGGGTCTCTGATGCTCGGCTTTGACCTGCTGACACGTTAAACACTTCGAAACATACTCCGCTATCTCTCTTTTCATATTAATCCACCAAAATTGTTGCTTCGAATCCTGATACATCTTCGTACTACCCAGATGAATAGTATACCTCGATTTGTGGCCCTCATCAAGAACTTGCCTCTTTATTCCACCAACATCGGGTACGCACAAACGACCACGGAAAGTCAAAACTCCACTCGAACTCAAAGAAAAATCCTCGAAATTCCTTTCCTTCAATTTACCCATTATTTTCACCAACTCGGGATCCTCTTTCTGAGCTTCCTTTATCCTCTGAATTAGGGTCGGAGACACCCTAATATTCACAAAAATAGCCCCATGTCTCGATTCACGAGGAGACCAATCTCGAACATCCTCAAGCATTTTCCATTCACGGACCATCATCGAAGCCACATAAGATTTCCTACTAATCGCATCGGCTACCACATTCGCCTTTCCCTGGTGATAAGAAATCGTACAATAGCCGCTAACTCCATATCATGAGTGGGGTAATTCTGTTCACTAGGGGTCAACTTCCTCGAAGCATACGCAATTACTTTCCCATTCTGCATCAACACACAACCCAAACCCTCGTTCGAAGCATCATTGTAAATCACTAGGCCATAGCTTCCATTAGGCAAAGTCAAGATCGGTGCAGTAGTCAACCTCTTCCGGGTCAACTGAGTCATCGGAGTAGCGATCCTCGAAAACCCCTCAATAAATCTTCGGTAATAACCGGCTAAACCCAGAAAACTATGAATCTCGGTCACTGACTCGGGTCTCTTCCAATCCACTATGGTTTCAATCTTTGATGGATCCACCGAAATCCCATCTTTAGAAATCACATGGCCCAGAAATGACACCTTCTCGAGCCAAAATTCGCATTTACTAAACTTCGCAAATAATTTCTCCCTCGCAAGAACGGATAAAACTGTCCTCAAGTGCTGCTCGTGCTCCTCTCGAGATTTCGAATAAACAAGAATGTCGTCGATGAAAACTACCACGAACGAATCAAGATAGGGATGGAAAACTCGGTTCATCAAATCCATAAACACTGCCGGCGCGTTAGTCAACCCAAACGGCATAACCAAGAACTCATAAAGACCATAACGAGTGCGAAAGGCAGTCTTCGGAATATCCTCCGATCGAACCTTCAACTGATGGTACCCACTCCTCAAATCAAGTTTAGAGAAAACCACGGACCCTTGAAGCTGATCAAATAAATCATCGATGTGAGGTAGGGGATACTTGTTCTTCACCGTAACCTGATTCAACTTTCTGTAATCTATACACAATCTCAACGAACCATCTTTCTTCCGCACGAACAAAACCGGTGCTCCCCACGGGGAAACACTAGGGCGGATAAACCCTCGATCAAGCAACTCTTGCAACTGAACCTTTAACTCCTTCAACTCTGCGGGGGCTAACCTATAAGATGCTTTTGAAATCGGAGCCGTACCTGGCAAAAGATCTATACAAAACTCAATCTCACGATCGGGAGGCATATCATACTCGGTAGAGAAAACATCGGGAAATTCCCGAACTACCCGAACACTATCAAAACTAGGGGATTCCTTCCTAGTATCAAGAACACTAGCCAAATACCCCTCACAACCACTATGCAATAATTTTCTCGCTTTCATAAAAGAAATTAAGCGAACCCTTCTACTCAGAGGACTAGCCTCAAACACAAATTTAGGCACATCGGGAATAGAAAAAGTAACAGTTTTCTTACGGCAATCAACGAAAGCATGAAACTTGCTCAACCAATCCATACCCAAAATGACATCAAAGTCTTGGATAGGAAGAACTACCAAATCCGCACAAAGGACTCGACCACAAATAACCACGTCACACGCACGAAAGACTCGATCAGAAATCAAGCATTCTCCTATAGGGGTCGACACCTCTAGCACGTACGGTAAAGACTCGAATGCAGCATTTAACATGGAAGCAAATTGCACAGAAATGTATGAATGAGATGATCCTGGATCTACTAACGCTCGTGCGCTCACATTAGACACAGAAACAATACCTCCAATAACAGAAGGATCATCGGTCGCTTGTTGTTGATTCATGGCAAATATCTTTCCTTGAATTTTGGGCTTCCCAGCGGCATCCCTTTTCTGACCCTGATTAGTACCAACTCCTGACCCGGATGCTTGTACTCTACCTCTCGGGCAATCTTTTAAAAAGTGACCCATTTGACCAAAATTGGTGCACCTTCCTTGCTTCTTCCAACAACGGTCTTCAGAATGACCTTCCTATTGACAATACGAACTGTCGCGACCCTGCACCCCGCGGGCCCGGGACCGCAATCTGGACGTCGACTCTAAAACCAAAACTCAGAAATACTGAAGTTAAAAATTCCATTTGATACCAAAAGGTGATGATCCAAAGTTTTACAAAACCAAGTTTGATAAAAGCCCAATACAACTATCATAAACTTCCACAAGTTTATGCTTAACAAAATACAATTACACAATTCTTAATGACGTCAATACTTGGTACAACTATCCCAAAATGGTTACACATTTACATAATGTAAACCAACCTATAATAACCTTCCCCAAAAGAATGGATCCACACTCGACGTCCTCTTTCTCGGGATCAGCGAGACTAATCCTTAGCACCTGGGGGGGGGGGTTAAGGAAAAACAAAGATAAAATAAAAGGGGGTGAGATAAATCTCAATAAGTTACTAATGCAACTACATGACATGCTATGATGCAATATACAATAAGCAATAATAAATATCACATAGCACATAGCATTGATCACTTAACAGATAGCAGCGGAAATAAACACATAACAAAGGATATAGCCAAGGTTTTCCAAACCGGAACATCCAAATAAAGGATCGCTGCGCAGCTTCAATCATCAACCAATCATCATCTTCATAATAGCATGAAAGCCGAAGAGAAAACCCCGGTACCGGAACCAATAACCAATGAAGTGTCACAAGGGAAGGGAGACATTCCACAAAGTCATGCTCCAAGTAAAGCTAAAATGCACACAAAGGAGCTAGCTCTTCTCACATCCAAGGCCAATCTGGAGGAGGGTAATAATGGGGCAAAACAATGGTCAACATCACGATGGACTTGGCCGTGCCATCATAATGTTTCGCATCGCCCAAACACACGCAAAATACCAGCTGGACTTTCAAATAAATGCTAAGTAATAAATACTAGCTTAAATAAACAACTTAAGGTTCCAAAAATCCAATTAAATCACCACAAAGGTAAACCAATACAAACTGCACATCAAAGATGAACCACATTCCCAAAATGGTACTTAAATAAATTCCATAACATATTTATTCACAAAAGAATCAAATCCAATCAATAAAGTGTTCCACGGTGTTATCTTAAGTTAATTAGAGGGATTAAACCTAAACTAGTTAAGCCATTAGTTTTAAACTAAGAAAAAGGGTCAAATTCCTGGAACAGGGGGCGGGCGGGCGCCTGGCATGGGGCAGGCGGGCGCTTGTTTGTCCAGTAAGTTTGGGTCGCTGGAAAACAAGGGGCAGGCGGGCGCTCGGGTTAAGGTGGGCGGGCGCCTGGTCTGGGTTCAAGGTCGGGAAACAGAGCTGGGCATCATCAAATTTCGACCCAAAACACCAAATTCTCAAAATCAAACACCATTAATCTTCCACCAAGCATAAATATGACCCACAACCACTTATAACTAGAATGGGAATCCAGATACAACATTTATCAACCCAAAACCAAGAATCAAACCCAACATTCATCAATCCACCATTTTTACCCAAAACTCAAATAAATTCGAAATAAATTCTAAACAAATTCAAAACCCAACCAAACTTCAAATATAACACATCAAGCATTATCTAAACATGATATGAACATTTTAGCATCAAAGTGGGGGAAAAGTAACTTACTTGGATTTTCTCAAAGTTGATGGATTTCGATTCTTTTTGGCTTCCTACGATCCTATCGACGATCTAAACATGTTTGACGTTTTAAGAAACGAGAGATTAAGAGAGGAAGATGGAGAAAATGAAGAGAGAAGGAAGAGGAAGAAAACTTACCAATACTTGGAGAGAGAGAAAGAAATGGCTGGAAGGAGAGGGGAGAGTGAGGGAGAAGGTGAAGGAGGTGAGGGGGAAATAGGGAAATTATTCAAAAACTTACACTTAGGTCCCCTCTCTCACACTACACACAAAACTACACTCCCTACTAACAATTAAGACTCAACACTTCCACACTAGCCCAAATTACTCGAATAAAATACTAGGCATAATTATTATAACACATAAATTGCACACATAAATATTTAAATAAATAATAATTTAAATAAATAAATAAGCAAATAATTAAATAATAATTATTTATTACTAATAAAATAGAGCCTATAATTCGGGTCGTGACATTCACTCCCCCTTAAAGAAAATTCGACCCGAATTTTAACGAGACTCACCTTAAACAAAAAGCCACGGAAATTTCCTCTCGATCTCATCTCGGAGCTCCCACGTCGACTCCTCGATATTATGATTCCTCCAAAGAACTCGAACCAATGAAATACTTTTGTTTCTCAACTCTTGAACTTTAGAATCTAGGATCCGAACCGGTCGTTCCTCATAAGTCATATCGGGCTCAATATCTTCCGGTATCCTCGGTAACACGTGAGACGGATCATGAACATACTTCCGAAGCATCGAAATGTGAAAGACGTTTTGCAACCGGTCCAAAGATGACGGTAACGCAAGACGATACGCTAGAAGTCCAACCTTTCCCAATATCTCAAACGGGCCAATAAACCTCGGAGCCAATTTACCCTTCTTCCCGAACCTACGAATACCCACCTTCGGCGACACTTTCAAGAATACCAAATCACCGGTCTGAAAACTGAGATCTCGCCTTCGGTTGTCTGCGTAGCTCTTATGTCGACTCTGGGCTGTCTTCAATCGATCCCGGATAACTCTAACCTTTTCAACTGAATCCCGAAGCAAATCAATACCCACAATCTTCGCTTCACCAACCTCATCCCAACCAATAGGCGATCTACATTTCCTTCCATACAAGGCCTCAAACGGTGCCATCTCGATACTAGCCTGATAAATGTTGTTATAAGAGAACTCCACTAACGGTAGGTGCGAATCCCAAGAATCGGAAAAGTCTATCGAACAAGCTCGCAACATATCCTCCAAAATCTGAATAGTCCTCTCGGATTGACCGTCGGTCTGAGGATGAAAAGCTGTACTGAATCGCAAATCTGTACCCAAAGCTTCCTGAAACGCCTTCCAGAATCTAGAAGTAAACCTCGGGTCTCGATCTGACACGATGCTAACCGGAACCCCATGCAATCTAACAATCTCATCAATGTAAAGGGTCGCAAGCTTCTCCATCGAATATCTGATGTCAATAGGCAAGAAATGGGCACTCTTGGTCAATCTATCCACTATTACCCAAACACTGTCATACTTCCTACGGGTACGAGGTAGTCCCGTAACGAAATCCATAGTCACATGCTTCCATTTCCACTCGGGAATCTCTAACGGCTGAAGTAATCCCGCGGGTCTCTGATGCTCGGCTTTGACCTGCTGACAAGTTAAACACCTCGATACATACTCGGCTATTTCCCTTTTCATATTAATCCACCAAAATTGTTATTTCAAATCCTGATACATCTTCGTACTACCCGGATGAATAGTATACCTCGATTTGTGACCCTCATCAAGAACTCTCTGTTTAATTCCATCAACATCCGGAACACACAAACGACCACGGAAAGTCAAAACTCCACTCGAGCTCAATGAAAAATCCTCGAAATTCTTTTCCTTCAATTTACCCATTATCTTCACCAACTCGGGATCTTCTTTCTGAGCTTCCTTTATCCTCTGAATTAGGGTCGGAGATACCCTAATATTCACAAAAATAGCCCCATGTCTCGATTCACGAGGAGACCAATCCCGAACATCCTCAAGCATTTTCCATTCACGAACCATCATCGAAGCCACATAAGATTTCCTACTAATCGCATCGGCTACCACATTCGCCTTCCCCGGATGATAAGAAATCGTGCAATCATAATCCTTCAACAATTCCATCCATCGACGCTGTCGGTTGTTCAATTCCTTCTGAGAGAATAGGTACTTCAAACTTTTGTGATCGGTAAAAATCTCAAACTTCGATCCATAAAGATAGTGCTTCCATTTGTGCAACGCAAATACAATAGCCGCTAACTCCATATCATGAGTCGGGTAATTCTGTTCACTAGGGGTCAACTTCCTCGAAGCATAAGCAATTACTTTCCCATTCTGCATCAACACACAACCCAAACCCTCTTTCGAAGCATCACCGTAAATCACTAGGCCATCGCTCCCATTAGGAAAAGTCAAGATCGGTGCGGTAGTCAACCTCTTCTTCAATTCCTCGAAACTCTTGTCACATTTCTCGGTCCACACAAACGGAACATTCTTCCGGGTCAACTGAGTCATCGGAGTAGCAATCCTCGAAAACCCTTCAATAAACCTTCTGTAATACCCGGCTAAACCAAGAAAGCTTCTAATCTCTGTCACTGATTCGGGTCTCTTCCAATCCACTATAGCTTCAATCTTTGAAGGATCCACCGAAATCCCGTCTTTAGAAATCACATGACCCAGAAATGACACCTTTTCGAGCCAAAATTCGCATTTGCTAAACTTCGCAAATAATTTCTCCCTCGCAAGAACGGATAAAACTGTCCTCAAATGCTGCTCGTGTTCCTCTCGGGATTTAGAGTAGACGAGTATATCATCAATAAAAACCACCACGAACGAATCAAGATAAGGATGGAAAACTCGGTTCATCAAATCCATAAACACGGCCGGCGCGTTAGTCAACCCAAACGGCATAACCAAAAACTCATAATGACCATAACGAGTGCGAAACGCAGTCTTCGGAATATCTTCCGATCGAACCTTCAACTGATGGTACCCACTCCTCAAATCAAGTTTAGAGATAACCACGGACCCTTGAAGCTGATCAAACAAATCATCAATATGCGGTAGAGGGTATTTATTCTTCACCGTAACCTGATTCAACTTCCGGTAATCTATGCACAATCTCAACGAACCGTCTTTCTTCCGCACAAACAAAACCGGTGCTCCCCACGGGGAAACACTAGGGCGGATAACCCTCGATCAAGCAACTCTTGCAACTGAACCTTTAACTCCTTCAACTCTACGGGAGCTAACCTATAAGGTGCTTTCGAAATTGGAGCCGTACCCGGCAAAAGATCTATACAAAACTCAATCTCACGATCGGGAGGCATATCATACTCGGTAGAGAAAACATCGGGAAATTCCGAACTACCCGAACACTATCAAAACTAGGGATTCTATCCTAGTATCAAGAACACTAGCCAAATACCCCTCACAACCACTATGCAATAATTTTCTCGCTTTCATAAAAGAAATTAAGCGAACCTTTCTACTCAGAGGACTAGCCTCAAACACAAATTTAGGCACATCGGGAATAGAAAAAGTAACAGTTTTCTTACGGCAATCAACGGACGCATGAAACTTGCTCAACCAATCCATACCCAAAATGACATCAAAGTCTTGGATAGGAAGAACTACCAAATCCGCACAAAGGACTCGACCACAAATAACCACATCACAAGCACGAAAGACTCGGTCAGAAATCAAGCATTCTCCTATAGGGGTCGACACCTCTAGCACGTACGGTAAAGACTCGAATGCAGCATTTAACATGGAAGCAAATTGCACAGAAATGTATGAATGAGATGATCCTGGATCTACTAACGCTCGTGCGCTCACATTAGACACAGAAACAATACCTCCAATAACGGATGGATCATCGGTGGCTTGTTGTTGATTCATGGCATAAACCTTCCCTTGAACTTTGGGCTTCCCGGTAACATCCCTTTTCTGACCTTGATTATTACCAACTCCTGACCCGGATGCTTGTCCTCTACCTCTCGGGCAATCTTTTACAAAGTGACCCATTTGACCACAATTGGTGCACCTTCCTTGCTTCTTCCAACAACGGTCTTCATAATGACCTTCCTTTTGACAATACGAACAAAGCCTCCTAATTTGGCTCCCTTGGTTCCCAGAAGTGGTACCCGGGTTCCTTGGGATCGGTTGCCCTCGGAACTGAGATTGTCCCCCAAAGTTACCTCGATTATCGGAACGGTGTTGAGGCTTGCCTTGAGCTCCTTGCTTACTTGGGTTAGCTACCTCGGTCTTCCTTTTATGCTCCCCGATATCTTGCTCTATCAAATAGGCTCGGTCCACCGCATCTTGGAAAGTCACAATCCGTTGAGCAATCAGTTGAGTACGGATGGAGGTCTTCAATCCCCGAATGAATCTCATAGCCTTTTGTTCCTCGTCCTCACCAAATAGTCGCAATACCGGGCTAATTCTATGAACTTAGCCGAGTATTGTGCTATAGACAACACACCTTGCTCTAGGTTGAGTAGCTCGATCTCCTTTCGGTTTTGATCAACAACCGGAATGAAATGCTCCTTGAATTTACGCACAAACAACTCCCACGCATACACCGTGTGGTATCATCCCAAGTAGCTTTAATACCTTTCCACCAATGCTCGGCGGCTCCCACAAGTTTGTAAGCCGTGAACCGGACCTTGTCCTCATCCGAACACCCAAATACATCATAAATCTTCTCCATAGACTCAATCCACAACTCAGCTTTCCTTACATCGGGCTCCCATTGAATTCAACCGGTTTCAACTTCAGAAATTGCTCCAATCCATTGCGGGGTGTGTGCTTGTTCTACCCTCGGACCTTGATCATGTATGGCCTTCATGGCCGCCTCAAACATGCCTTGAAACATGGTACGAGCTTCTTCCCTTGTATCGTTCTGATTCTGTGCCCCACTAGTACCTCCTCGGTTTCTTCTTCCAGACATTGCGAGTAATTACCTGCATAGGACATCAACCGTTAATCACTCCGCACACTACTACCCACCTAGGTCATACTAATCCACCTAGACTTATACATAGAGCTAATGCCATAGCTCTGATACCAACTGTCGCGACCCCGCACCCCGCGGGCCCGGGACCGCGATCTGGACGTCGACTCTAAAACCACAACTCAAAAATACTGAAGTTAAAAATTCAATTTGATACCAAAAGGTGATGATCCAAATTTTTACAAAACCAAGTTTGATAAAAGCCCAATACAACTATCATAAACTTCCACAAGTTTATGCTTAACAAAATACAATTACACAATTCTTAATGACGTCAATACTTGGTACAACTATCCCAAAATGGTTACACATTTACATAATGTAAACCAACCTATAATAACCTTCCCCAAAAGAATGGATCCACACTCGACGTCCTCTTTCTCGGGATCAGCGAGACTAATCCTTAGCACCTGGGGGGGGTTAAGGAAAAACAAAGATAAAAGAAAAGGGGGTGAGATAAATCTCAATAAGTTACTAATGCAACTACATGACATGCTATGATGCAATATACAATAAGCAATAATAAATATCACATAGCACATAGAATTGATCACTTAACAGATAGCAGCGGAAATAACACATAACAAAGGATATAGCCAAGGTTTTCCAACCGGAACATCCAAATAAAGGATCGCTGCGCAGCTTCAATCATCAACCAATCATCATCTTCATAATAGCATGAAAGCCGAAGAGAAAACCCCGGTACCGGAACCAATAACCAATGAAGTGTCACAAGGGACGGGAGACATGCCACAAAGTCATGCTCCAAGTAAAGCTAAAATGCACACAAAAGAGCTAGCTCTTCTCACATCCAAGGCCAATCTGGAGGAGGGTAATAATGGGGCAAAACAATGGTCAACATCACGATGGACTTGGCCGTGCCATCATAATGTTTTGCATCGCCCAAACACACGCAAAATACCAGCTGGACTTTCAAATAAATGCTAAGTAATAAATACTAGTTTAAATAAACAACTTAAGGTTCCAAAGTAGGGAACCAATCCCAATTAAATCACCACAAAGGTAAACCAATACAAACTGCACATCAAAGATGAACCACATTCCCAAAATGGTACTTAAATAAATTCCATAACATATTTATTCACAAAAGAATCAAATCCAATCAATAAAGTGTTCCACGGTGTTATCTTAAGTTAATTAGAGGGATTAAACCTAAACTAGTTAAGCCATTAGTCTTAAACTAAGAAAAAGGGTCAAATTCCTGGAACAGGGGGCGGGGCGGGCGCCTGGCATGGGGCAGGCGGGCACTTGTTTGTCCAGTAAGTTTGGGTCGCTGGAAAACAAGGGGCAGGCGGGCGCTCAGGTCAAGGCGGGCGGGTGCCTGGTCTGGGTTCAAGGTCGGGAAACAGAGCTGGGCATCATCAAATTTCGACCCAAAACACCAAATTCTCAAAATCAAACACCATTAATCTTCCACCAAGCATAAATATGACCCACAACCACTTATAACTAGAATGAGAATCCAGATACAACATTTATCAACCCAAAACCAAGAATCAAACCCAACATTCATCAATCCACCATTTTTACCCAAAACTCAAATAAATTCGAAATAAATTCTAAACAAATTCAAAACCCAACCAAACTTCAAATATAACACATCAAGCATTATCTAAACATGATATGAACATTTTAGCATCAAAATGGGGGAAAAGTAACTTACTTGGATTTTCTCAAAGTTGATGGATTTCGATTCTTTTTGGCTTCCTACGATCCTATCGACGATCTAAACATGTTTCACGTTTTAAGAAACGAGAGATTAAGAGAGGAAGATGGAGAAAATGAAGAGAGAAGGAAGAGGAAGGAAACTTACCAATACTTGGAGAGAGAGAAAGAAATGGCTGGAAGGAGAGGGGAGAGTGAGGGAGAAGGTGAGGGAGGTGAGGGGGAAATAGGGAAATTATTCAAAAACTTACACTTAGGCCCCCTCTCTCACACTACACACAAAACTACACTCCCTACTAACAATTAAGACTCAACACTTCCACACTAGCCCAAATTACTCGAATAAAATGCTAGGCATAATTATTATAACACATAAATTGCACACATAAATATTTAAATAAATAATAATTTAAATAAATAAATAAGCAAATAATTAAATAATAATTATTTATTACTAATAAAATAGAGCCTATATTTCGGGTCGTGACACGAACAAAGCCTCCTAATTTGGCTCCCTTGGTTCCCGGAAGTGGTACCCGGGTTCCTTGGGATCGGTTGCCCTCAGAACTGAGATTGTCCCCCAAAGTTACCTCGATTATCGGAACGGTGTTGTGGCTTGCTTTGTGCTCCTTGCTTACTCGAGTTGGCCACCTCGGTCTTCCTCTTATGTTCCCCAATATCTTGCTCTATTAAGTAGGCTCGGTCCACCGCATCTTGGAAAGTCACAATCCGTTGGGCAATAAGTTGAGTACGGATGGAGGTCTTCAATCCCCGAATGAATCTCATAGCCTTTTGTTCCTCGGTCCTCACCAAATAGTCGCAATACCTGGCTAATTCTATGAACTTAGCCGAGTATTGTGCTATAGACAACAATCCTTGCTCCAAGTTGAGTAGCTCGATCTCCTTTCGGTTTTGATCAACAACCGGAATGAAATGTTCCTTGAATTTGCGCACAAACAACTCCCACGCATACACCGTGTGAGTATCATCCCAACTAGCTTTAACACCCTTCCACCAATGCTCGGCGGCTCCCACAAGTTTGTAAGCCGCGAACCAGACCTTGTCCTCATCTGTGCACCCAAATACATCATAAATCTTCTCCATCGACTCAATCCACAACTCAGCTTTCCTTACATCGGGTTCCCCATTGAATTCAACCGGTTTCAGTTTGAGAAATTGCTCCAATCCATGGCGGGGTGGTGCTTGCTCTACCCTCGGACCTTGATCATGTATGGCCTTCATGGCCGCCTCGAACATGCCTTGAAACATGGCACGGGCTTCTTCCCTTGTATCATTCTGATTTGCATTACCGGTACTACCTTCACCACTCCTTCTACGAACCATTCTAAACAAGTACCTGCATAAAACATCAACCGTTAATCACTCCGCACACTACTACCCACCTAGGTCATACTAATCCACCTAGACTTATACTTAGAGCTAATGCCATAGCTCTGATACCAACTGTCGCGACCCCGGACCCCGCGGGCCCGAGACCGCGATCTGGACGTCGACTCTAAAACCAAAACTGTGAAATACCGAAGTTAAAAATTCCATTTGATACCAAAAGGTGATAACACAAGGTTTTAAAAATCAACTTGAACAACAAGGTAAAACTAGTATAAACTCCATAAGTTTATACACCAAAGTTACAAAATACACAAATCCTAATGACGTCAATGTTTGGTACAAATATCCCAAAAGGTTACACATTTATATAATGTAAACCAACCTATACAACTTTCCCCAAAAGAATGTATCCACACTCGACGTCCTCTTTCTCGTGATCAGCGAGACTAATCCTTAGCACCTGGGGGGGGGGGGGTTAAGGAAGAACAAAGATAAAAAGAAAAGGGGGTGAGATAAATCTCAATAAGTTACTAATGCAACTACATGACATGCTATGATGCAATAAGCAATAAGCAATAAGCAATAATAAATATCACATAGCACATAGCATTTATCACATAACAGATAGCAGCGGAAATAAACACATAACAAAGGATATAGCCAAGGTTTTCCAAGCCGGAACATCCAAATAAAGGATCGCTGCGCAGCTTCAATAATCAACAAATCATCATCTTCATAATAGCATGAAAGCCGAAGAGAAAACCCCCGGTACCGGAACCAATAACCAAATGAAGTGTCACAAGGGACGGGAGACATGCCACAAAGTCATGCTCCAAGTAAAGCTAAAATGCACACAAAGGAGCTAGCTCTTCTCACATCCAAGGCCAATCTGGAGGAGGGTAATAATGGGGCAAAACAATGGTCAACATCACAATGGACTTGGCCGTGCCATCATAATGTTTCGCATCGCCCAAACACACACAAAATACCAGCTGGACTTTCACGTAAAGGCTAAGTAATAAAATACTAGCACGATAAACAACAAAGGATTCCAAAGTAGGGAATCAATCCAATTAAATCACCACAAAGGTAAACCAATACAAACCGCACATCAAGGATGAACCACATTCCCAAAATGATACTTAATCAAATTCCATACCATATTTATTCACAAAAGAATCAAATCCAATCATTAAAGTGTTCCACGGTGTTATCTTAAGTTAATTAGAAGGGATAAACCTAAACTAGTTAAGCCTTAAGTCTTAAACCAAGCAAAAGGGCAAAATTCCCAAGCAGGCGGGCGGGCGGGCGCTCGGGCAGGGGCAGGCGCGCGCTTGTTTGGCCATAAGGTTTGGGTCGCTGGAAAAAGGGGTGCAGGGGGGCGCCTGGGTCAAGGCGGGCGGGCGCCTGGTCTACGCACTGGCCAAGAACATAGCTGGGTAAATGCCATTTTCGACCAAAACACAATCCTTCACTTAAGTTATCAAAATCAAAGCTTCCCAATACATTTCTAAAGCTCCTAAACAACATCCAACCTAAAGGGAACCTAAATAACACCCTTTAATCATCCAAACCAACACCAAATCCCCACATTCAAGATTTCACCATTTTTACCCAAAAACTCAAATAAATTCAAAGTAAGTTCTAAACTCAACCAAACTTCGAATATAACACATCAAACATCAGATAAACATGATATGAACATTTTAGCATCAAGATGGGGGAAAAGTAACTTACCTGATAAATCTCAAAGTTGACGGATTTCAATTCTTTTTGGTTCTACGCGATCCTATCGACGATCTAAACAAGGTTCATGCTTTAAGAAATGAGAGAAGATGAGAGGAAGATGGAGAAAATGAAGAGAGAAGGAAGAGAAAGTTTACCTTCACAAATGGAGAGAGAGAGAAATATGCTGGGAAGATGATGGAGAGAGTGAGGGAGAAGGTGAGGGAGGTGAGGGGAGTAGGGGGAAATAATTCAAAATGTTACACTCAGGCCCCTTCCCATTCTACTAACGCAAATACTTACATTCCCTACTAACAATTAAGACCCAACAATAACACACTAACCCAAATGACTCAAATAAAATGCTAGGCATAATTATTATGAAACATAAAATGCACACATAATATTTAAATAAATAATAATTTAAATAAATAAATAAGCAAATAATTAAATAATAATCATTCAATTACTAATAAAATAGAGCCTAGATTTCGGGTCGTGACAACATCACAGTGCTGTACAGTGGCCATAATCATTTCCGTTGGCTTTCCTTCAAGTTGTGCCGGGACAACTTTTGCTGTCTTGAAAAATTCATCTACCAGCGCAGGCACTATGAAGGATTGATTAAGAGTGAATAACGGAAGAATGCCAGAGGAACTGAGAAGGTGCAGCAGACGACGTCCAACTGCGTCTAGAGAAAGATCTGCCTGAATCAGTTCCCAACCAGGTATGAAGTAAATGTGTCCCTGCGTAAAACAATGGATAGAATTAGACAACCTATTGCACATGGAGATGTGCGCATTTGCAAATAATGCAGATATACCTTGGCAAAAGTTCCATGATAAGCAAAAATATTTATGCGCGGAAAATAAGGGATAATGCGCAGAGAGAATAAATACTTGAAAAGAAGTGTGCGAAAAAAAAATTAGATAAAACTATATGCGCAGAAAACTATGCGCAGAATACAAATACTCGGGGATATATCAATTGAAAAAATAAAATATAAAAAAAATAAGAAAGAATATTTAAGAACATGAAGAACCCCAAAGAACACCGAAAAACAAAAGTTGACAAAATTCAGCGAAATGCTTATCAAAATGACCGCGTTGACCAGACGATTCAAACTATAAAAAAGCATAAAGTCAACAGTTGAATAATAAACCCAGAAATCAAGAAAAAACAGTTTGTCTGCCATGGAAGTTACGAAGCCCAAAAATTGACGAAAAACACATGTAACGACCATTGATCATGAAATAAACTACATGAAGGAGTATATCAGGTTAGTACAAACACATAACAACCAACGATTTCACAAATGATCAACAATCAAGGGAGAAATCGAAAAAGGGAGTTTTGAGACCTCCAAGAGCAACAAGAGATGAAAAATGAAGGTTTAGAACAGAGGTTAGTGAAACATACCATGTCATTGACGGTGGAATGCCCTGATTGTTGTTCTAGTTCTTCTTCGTTCTGAGAGTTCCCAGGATTGGAGTGAGAAGAAGAGTCAGAGATGATGATTTCGGGTTGTTGAGTTTTGGTTCTCTTAGGCGCCATTGAAATGGTTTGAGAAAACAAAAAATTGAGGTTGAAGATAAAGAACAGGAGATGAAAAATGAAGGTTTAGAACAGAGGTTAGAGAGAGAGAGAGAGAGAATTAGAGAAGAGAGAGGTAGAGAGAGAAACGGTTTAAGTAGGAAGGAGAGGTTAGGCGCACGATAGCGGAAAATATTTAAGAAAAAGTGCAGTGGCGCAGGATAGCAATGCCACGTGTCACTAAAGGGAACGCGCGTGCAGGCCTATGCGCGCGTGTGTGTGTGAAGTCCTAAGCCGGTCACTGTCAAGTCAACTTCCTCATAAATGCTGAGTCAGTTAAAGGACGGGCGCACGTTAGCAGGGTGACGTGGCCAAAAAGGGGACGCGCGTGCGCAGTCTTTGCGCGTGCGTGTGTCAGCGAAGAGAGGCTGACGGCTGTTGCATCACCTTCCTCATTAAATGGTGAGCAGACATTCGCAAGGTGCGCTGTCATTAATCGCAGTTTGCATTAAATGACAATGGGACATGCGCAGGGGTAAAAAGGTAATTTCCCAAAATTCAAAAAATAAAGGCGCGAGAAAATTTAAATTACACAAATACCCTTGTGACTAAGAGTTGACTTTTTAGTCAAGGACCTATGTGCAAAATCTAATAAATAGAGTACTTACCTGCGGTCCACTTAAAAGTGCGCATAGCGAATATTGAGCAAAGATTCTTCAAATCTCAACTTAATTTTTCATGCGCATTATGTCGCACCCCAGACCCGTGGTCCTACTTGGCCCCACGCTCGGGACACGATTGGAAGACGTTATAAAACACATTTAGAAAAATTTTCGAAATATACTTTCATAAATTTTAACAAATCCACACTTGAAGTTCAAAGACTTCCACTGACTTTCAAACAAACTTTCACAAACGAAACTATTTAGCCCGAAGGCTTACAAACCTTTATACAAATGTACTCACACCAACATTATCCAAAATATAGGTGTTACAAGACGATGAAGTCAAGGAAACTCTACCCAAAAGGTTATACATTTATGTAATGTAACCTTGACAAAACAAAACCCAACTCTTACCATTTTCAACGTCCTCCCATGCCAAAGTGTCCTATCCCCTGGACTTGCTTTTATCTAAAACAGTAAACAAATAAAGGGTGAGAATGAATCTCAGTAAGCTACTAAAATGAAACTACGTTACATGCTAATATGATAATCATAAAGAAACAATATCAACACATAACATGAGAGGCTCCCTATCGCCAACCGCCCCATACCGGTTGGAAATAACGACCAACTCATCATACAACACATAGTGTACGAGTAAACACTCTTACGAGAATACCAAGCCAAGGTTTACTGAAGTAACATAACCATCTGAGAATACCATCTGAGAAAACCAGTTGAGAAAACCATCTGAACAGCATAAATAGCTAAAGCCGGGATCCCGAAAACCAAACCATAATCAATAGAACCAAAGTAACAACGGGGTAGCATCAATAGCTGAAGCAGGTTCCGGAACCATATAACACAACAACAACAATAGCGGGTGAAAATGACACAAAGTCATACCCCTAAATGCTCACGCAAGGGAGCGAGTTCATCCCATCCAAGGCCAATCTGGACTGAGGATAAAGGTACCAGTGGACAACCTTATAGTGAACTTGGCTTGTGTGCCACTATAACTCTCCCACTGCCCGACTCAAGGTACCAATGGAAAACTGTTGGGTATGCCCACATATATCTCAGTTTTAATGTAATAGGATTTATTAGATTTGATTGATCCATCACCTAAGTTTTATTTCATGGACTTTAGACCCACATGTAAGAAGTATTTATACTTCATTTTTTAGGTTGTCCATTGTAATAGAATCGGCTTAGAAATAGGGCAAGAAGATCAAGATTCAAGAAAATCACATTTTGAGTTGAGCCATGCGCCTATGCGCCATGCGCTGTCACGACCCGAAAACCAGTCTCTATTTTCTTGGTAATAAAATGATTATTTAATTATTTAATTGCTTAATTGATTATTTGAATTATTTATTTATTTGGATAATTATGTGTGCATTTTATGTTTCATAATATTTTATGCCTGGCATTTTATTTGGGTCATTTGTGCTAGTGTAGTGTTTGGGTCTTAGTTGTTAGTAGGGAGTATTGTAGTTGAGTTAGTAAGTGGAGGAAGGGGCCTAAGTGTAACTTTTCAAAAATAATTTTAACTACTCCCTCCCTACTCTTCCTTCTCCCTCACTCTCTTCCTCACCCTACTCCCTCTCTCCCAGCATTCTCTCTCTCCTCCATAGCCAAGAAAGGTAAGATTTCTCTCTCCCTTCTCTCTTCATTTTCTTCCTCTTCCTCTCATCTTTTCTTAGTGCTCATTTTATGAAATGTTCTTGGATCATCGATAGGATCGTAGGAAGCTAAGAATATTCGAATTCCGTCAACTTTGAGAAATCCGAGTAAGTTGCTTTTTCCCTATTTTATGCTAGAAATGCTACTCCGTGTTTATTTGATGATATGAATGCTATTTGTTTCATCTTGGGTGGATTTGGGAATGATTTACATTTTGCTCATTTTTGTGAAATTTTGGTATTTGAATCATCCTTGATTGAGGTTTTCTAGATGATGTTCTAGGAGTTCTTTTGGTTTCCAAGTGGTGTGGGTACTTTAGTTTATATATTGGTAGTGTTAGTCTTGAGTTTGGCTTGAAATGGTGAAGATTTGGGTTTGGTTTGATTTGGGTTGAAAATGGAAGAAACCCAGGAATTTTGGCCGGAATTTGCCCCTCCGGGCAAAGGGGCGCGCGCACCCTTTGGGAGGGGGCGTGCGCACCCTTATGCCCTTTGTTACCAACACCTTCTGATCACCTAGGGCGCGCGCACCATTTTCTAGGGGGCGTGCGCTCCCTCATTGTTTCATCAAACTCAAAAACCTTCTAATGCCATAGGGCGTGCGCACCCTTTTCACGCATGCGCGCGCACCCTCCCCTTGGCCCTTTTGCATAAACCTTCTGATCCTCTAGGGCGCGCGCACCCTTTCTGCGCGGGCGTGCGCCCCCTTCGCTGTACAAGCCCTGAGCTTCACCCTCTTGTACTCTTCGCAGACAATCTTCGATAATTCGTAACTCCCTCATCCGGACTCCGTTTTAGGTGTATAAGTTATTGTTTTAAAGCTCTCCTTGAGCTCTTCGAGATTAGCGAGTAGTTTTGGTTTAGTGCTTGATTTAAATGGATCCTTTGTGATCAAATGTGATATGGGAATTGTGTTATCATTGTTGAGATTATTGGAACACTTTAATTGTGTGTTGTTGGTTCATTTCACTTTCTTGGTGACTTCTTGATAAGGTTCCCTACTTTGGAATCAGTGGTTGTTTAATGTGCTAGTATTTTATTACTTAGCCTTTATTTGGAAGTCCAGCTGGTATTTGTGGTTGTGTCGGGCGATGGGAAAGATTATAATGGCACGAGCCAAGTCCATTATAATGTTGACCATTGTTTTGCCTATATTTTCCTCTTCCAGATTGGCCTTGGAATGAGATGAGCTAGCTTCCATTGTGAAGTAGTCTAGCTAACCTTTTGGAGTATGACTTTGTGGCATATCTCCCGTCCTTTGTGACATGTTACTTGGTTATTGTTCCGGTACCGGGGTTTTCTTTTCGGCTTTCATGCTACTATGAAGATGTTGATTGGTTGATTGTTGAAGCTGCGCAGCGACCCTTTATTTGGGTCTATCGGTTTGGAAACCTTGGCTAATATCCTTTGTTAATTGTTTATTTCCGCTGCTACCTGTTATCTGATAACTGTTATGTGCTACATGGATTTTTATATTGTTTATTGCCTATTGCATATTAGCATGTCATGTAGTTGCATTAGTAACTTATTGAGATTTATCTCACCCCCTTTTCTTTTGTCTTTGTTTTTCCTTAACCCCCCCCCCCCAGGTGGAAAGGATTAGACTCGCTGATCACGAGACAGGACGTCGAGTGTGGATATAGCTTTTGGGGAAGGTTGTTATTCAGTTTGTATTATTTAAATGTATAACCTTGGGATAGTGTCACCAAACAATGGCGTCATTAAGAATTGTATATTTTATATTCTGGGGTATAAGCTTGTGGAGCTTATGTTAGTTGTATTTTGTTGTTGTTAAACTTGAATTTATAAAACTTCGTATCACCTTTTGGCATTAAAATGGAATTTTTATCTTCGTAACTTTGGTGTATTGGTTCTAAGTCGACATCCAGCTCGCGTACTCCGGGCCCGCGGGGTCGGGGTCGCGACAGTTGGTATCAGAGCAATGGTTTAGCTCTAAGTATAATTATAGGTGGATTAGTATGACCTAGGAGGGTAGTTGTGTTCGGAGTGAGTAACGGTTAATGTTTTATGCAGGTAATTGTCACAATGGCTAGAAGGAGGACAGGTGAAAGTTCTGATGGGGCTCAGAATCAGAATGATCTTCGGGAAGATAACCGTGCAATGTTTCAGGGCATGTTTGAGGCGGCCATGAAGGCCATACATGACCAAGGTCCGAGATTAGAACAAGCACCACCTCCTCGATATGGTTTGGAGCAATTCTTGAAACTGAAACCGGCAGAGTATAATGGGGAACCCGATGTGAAGAAGGCCGAGCTATGGATAGAATCAATGGAGAAAATTTACGATGTCTTTGGTTGCACCGATGAGGACAAGGTCCGGTTCGCGGCCTATAAGCTTGTAGATGCCGCCGAGCATTGGTGGAAAGGGGTTAAAGCGAGTTGGGATGATACTCACACAGTGTATGCGTGGGAATTGTTTGTGCGGAAATTCAAGGAGCATTTCATTCCGGTAGTAGATCAAAACCGAAAAGAGATCGAGCTTCTCAACTTGGAGCAAGGTTTGTTGTCTATAGCTCAGTACTCGGCTAAGTTCACAGAATTAGCCCGGTACTGTGACTATCTTGTGAAGACTGAGGAGCAGAAAGCCATGAGGTTCATCCGCGGTTTGAAAACATCCATCCGTACTCAGCTTATAGCCCAGAGGATTGTGACATTCCAGGATGCGGTAGACCGTGCATACTTAATCGAGCAAGACATTGGAGAACATAATAGGAAAACCGAGGCATCGAATGCGGGTAAACAAGGAAGCCATGCTAAATCTCAACCACAACACCGTTCAGATAACCGAGGTAATTCGGGAGCACCATCTCAGTTTAAGGGACAACCCACACCGAGGAATCCGGGTACTACTCCGGGGAATCAGAATAGGAAGCCTTGTACCTATTGCCAGAGGGAAGGCCATACGGAGGATAGGTGTTGGAAGAAACAGGGTAAATGTACCAATTGTGGTCAAATGGGGCACTTTGCGAGAGATTGCCCGAGGAGTAGAGGACAACCATCCGGGTCAGGAGTTGGTACTACTCAGGGTCAGAAAAGAGATGCTGCGGGAAAGCCCAAGGTCCAAGGAAGGGTATTTGCCATGAATAAACAACAAACTACCGATGATCCATCCGTTATTGGAGGTATTGTTTCTGTGTCTAATGTGAGCGCACGTGCGTTAGTAGATCCAGGATCATCGCATTCTTACATATCTGTGTGTTAGTACCCGATCTGAAAATGAGTTTATTAGGGATTTCCCAAATACACAAGGACTTTATAGGAATTACAAACCTTGCAAAGACTTGTCCCGGATTCCCAAAATATACCTCATTGTTATAGAATATCTTAAAGATGGCCAAAATAGGGTTTCCATAAAACATGCAAAACCCTAGCTTAATAATTAAGTCAGCCAGGAATGATGGCCACGCGGCCACATTCGCCCAAGCTCCAACCTTGGCCACGCGGCCAACATCGCCGCCGCCCTCCATCTTGGCCACGCGGCCACATCCGCCCTGGATGATCTGGACCGTCAGATCTCTCCATCAGTTTCCTATTTAAAGACCTCCCTTGCCTCATAATTAGAGGATCCGAATTTTAGAGCTTCCAAGTGATGATTTTGCTCCCAAATCAAGTCATTCAAGCCTCCAAGAACACTCTCAAGAATCCCAAGAAGATCCAAGTTTATTTCTTGCCAACAAAGGTTAGTTTTCTAACTTTTTCTTCATGTTCTTGTCATATTATTAATTTAGATCCATAATATTCATATTCTTAATATGTTTATTCATGTGTTCTTCATAATATTCATATTCTTAATATGTTTATTCATGTGTTCTTCATAATATTCATGTTCCTAACATCTTTATTCATATTTTCTTCATGACATTCATATGTTCATAATATGTTCTTCGCATGTTCATCATATTCTTAGGTTAAAACCTTATTTATGCTATATTTAGGGTTGCGATCTTCATGTTAACATGTTATTTCATAGCCGATGATGATCTAGGGTTCATCAACCCGAGGATGATCTAGGAACTACTTCTAAACCCTAATCTTTAGGTAATTCCCCCCTCATTATGCATGATCCCGATTCTTCTGCCTATTCTAAATTCTTCTCGAACTACGTTGACCTGAGATTCTCACATTGAGAGGAATGTAGGAAATATTCAGATCCGGTCTCAATCACTAACACACTACTAACACCGCATCATGATAGAAAGACCGATCAATTCGGGCAATATGAGTGATAATGTAAATATTCTTCTCTTGTTGTAATTTGACCCCCGAACCCACTAAAATGCTTTTTTCAATGTTTTGGCTATAATTAAAACGGCGTGGCGACTCTCATATTTTAATGTTACTATGAATATCCCAAATTCAAACACACGTATTCACAGTGCCGACTCTGCTGGGGACTGCTTTAAAACTTTTTCAAACTTAGTGGGTCTAACTTTCATCACATCATGATGCTTGCCATGTTTACACATGCACACACTTGCCATGTTTACACATGCACACACTTGCCATGTTTAGACATGCACACACCTGCCATGTTTATACATGCACACACCTGCCATGTTAAACATGCACACACCTGCCATATTTATACATGCACACACCTGCCATGTTTACACATGCACACACCTGCCATGTTTACACATGCACACACCTGGCATGTTTACACATGCACACACCGGCCATGTTTACACATGCACACACCTGCCATGTTTACACATGCACACACCTGCCATGTTTACACATATACACACCTGCCATGTTTACACATGCACACTTGCCATGTTTTCACGTGCCCCCTACAGTTAAGCCATGTTTACACATACACCCGCGCACTCCGCCATGTTAATACTCGTACCTTGTACCTTGTACCATGTACCTTTGTTATTTTCGCCTTAGTATTAGGGTCAAACAAAACTCTGCTATGCTCCCTTGTACATTATTTTCCTTCTCCTACATTGCATTGCATAGCATCATTCAAACATTCAAAACTTCTCTCTTTTCTCCTTAAAAAGAATTAGTTTCTTGCCACACACTACCACTAGTCCGTGTCAGCACTGCACAGGTCCCTACTACCCGGAGTATTCGATGTGCAGGAATTTGTGCGCTACTGCCTCACATTTTTCGAGTCACTCGTCTACTCCACTCACCGTGTACGTTCCGCGAGCGGTGGGAACCTTTAACCTAACCCGTGTCAACCCACACATAGAGATTAGGACACTCCTCGGACCACCCATTTAGGATGTAAATAAATGCAAAACTTTTCGCAAAATAAAATGTTCATTGCATCTAGGCGACCTCTAAGGTCCATCGCTCATCCGTTGGGCCATCATTGCGATCCATTTGGGTCTGCCCTTCACCTTCGACCGCCTAGGTCAACCTTCTCAACCTTTGACTGCCTAGGTTAACCTTCTCAACATTTGACCCCCTAGGTCAACCCTTACCAACTTTTGACCTCCTAGGTCAACCTTATCCGCCTGTGACCCCTTAGGTCAACCTTTGACCTCCTAGGTCAACCTTTGACCGCCTAAGTCAACCTTCTCAACCTTTGACCCCCTAGGTCAACCTTTGACCGCCTAGGTCAACCCTCTGAACCTTTGACCTCCTAGGTCAACCTTTGACCCCCTAGGTCAACCTTATCAACCTTTGACCGCCTAGGTCAACTTTATCTACCTTTGACCCCTTAGGTCAACCTTTGACCCTCTAGGTCAACCCTTACCAACTTTTGACCTCCTAGGTCAACTTTATCCGCCTCCGACCCCTTAGGTCAACCCTTGACCTCCTAGGTCAACCTTATCACCCCCGATCTCTTAGGTCAACCCTTGACCTCTTAGGTCAACCTTTGACCCCCTCGGTCAACATTATCACCCATTGACCTCTTAGGTCAACCTTTGACCTCCTAGGTCAACCCAATCACCTTTGACCTCTTAGGTCAAACTTGGACTCCTAGGTCAACCTTATCCGCTATTGACCTCTTAGGTCAATCTTTGGTCCCATAGGTGAACCCAATTACCTTTGACCTTAACCCGCTTAGGTCTAACCGTCATCCTGACCTACCTAGGTCATTATTTGACCCACCGTTGTCCATACCAACCTAGGTCAACCCGTCTCAACCCGTTTAGGTCCACGCACTATCCTCGACCCATCTAGGTCAACTCGTCCGTCTTAGGTTAAAACTACCCCTTTACCTTTGACCCATCTAGGTCAACCCGCGACCCCCTTGGGTCGACTTACCTATCTTGGATCCATCTAGGTCAATCTCAAACATTCCTTGGTCCACCAACCCGAATAGGTCAAACCATGTCTATCCCGCTTAGATCATCCCATAGGCAACCCGTTACATCCCGCTATCTTGATTCATTCACCATATAGGTCAATCCAACCCTTCTCATTTAGGTCGACCTATCCTTTACCCATCTAGGTCAACCCACCATTATCGTCACATCCTAGCTTGAACCATTTCTTGTCTCAAACATTAGGTCAAACCTTAGGTCAAATTTAGGTCAAACCTTAAGTCAAACCTTACCCGATTCCTATAGGTCTTCCTCACCCATGCTTGACTACAGACCGAGTCATCTCCCTCTTTTTGACCCCTATGGTCATCTCTCACCTCTTTTTAAAAGTCTAACTTGACTCGAACTACGGCGACCTGAGCCTCTTATTGTGTGGGACCTCTCCCTCATGGTAAGGGGAACGTAGGCAACTTCGGCCCGGTCAAACTTTCAAATTTTTGTCAAAAATGCATTTCAAAGTGTGGAGACCGACTCTTTTCCAAAAGTGATTTTATAACGATGCCTTGTCATTAATTATAAATCTAAGCTCAATTCAAAGACATAATTCCCCCACAACTATTGTAGATCATGCATCATGTCTGTTGAAAGGAACATCCAAGTTGCAAATGAAGCTATTACCCAAGGGCTCGAGATAACTCTCCACACCAATACTGATCTCAATGAGCAAGCGCTCCATTTCGAGACCATCCTCAACGAGCAAGCAACCCTCTTCCGGACCGCTCTCGACGAACAAGAAGCCTACTTTGAGACTGTCCTCCTCAAGCAAGTTGACCGCTTTCAAAAAGAGATGTGCAAGGCTCTAAAGGACACCGAGAAGCGCCTTCACTCTGATATTTATTGCATTTATGATTACCTCGGCCGAGTTCTCCCTCTTGCTCAATTTCAACACCCGTACGCTCCTCAAATGTATGGACCATCACAGATTTCCCCCGTTGGGATGCCTCCTAAGACTACTCATCAACGACAGGTACCGGTACCTAAACCACCCTCAAAGACAGTTCGGAAGGACGAACGCGAGTACAATGACTTGGGTATGCCGTTAGCCAAACTCTACAAAAGTCTAGTTCAAGCCGGCAAGTTGTCTCCTTTGTTCAACTATGAACCAAGTAGGGTGAAGCAAGGCTTGGATCCCTCCAAACACTGCCAATACCACCAGTACATTGGGCATGACACCGAAGATTGCCTCCAATTGAGGAGAAAGATTCAAAGCCTCATTGAAAGCGGAGCCATCACCCGCCAACGGAATACATGGGCATGGGCAAAAGAGGAAATTGGGGCTACCTCCTTTAAATAAAAGAAAAGAAAAGGGTCATTCAGTCTTCGTAGGTTCTAGAGTGTCCTTAGTCAAAAGTCCACCTTGGACGATTTTTGTTTCTTTAAGTAAAAGTCCACCCCGGACTAGTCAGTTTAAATCTTTTAGTTCCAATAAAAGGGTCTTTATTTCTTTTCTTTTCTCTCTAGACTTGAGACATAAGCTTGCATATATCAATTTCATGAAAATTGTCTTATTCAACATTTTCGCTTGATTGCTATATCTTTATATGATGAATTAATCTTAATCTTACTCATTAATGACGACTCATTAAAAGGTAAATAGACCCACAAACCATTCACATAACTAAGTAAACGATTAATCTCAAAATAACAAATGCTTCGATCAATTGGGATGAACGAATCACTTTCTCTTCTCTCTACATTCTACCCCCATACACTCTCTCTATACACTCACCCCTTGTACACACTTCATGTACACTCTCTATATACACCTTCTCCTATACACTATCCTCATACGCCTCTCATCCCACCATTAGACCCCTTTTTATAAGGTCGTGACAAAGAAATGGACTGCGGTTGCTCATCATCAAATAGACATCCATGCTGCCACAATTTAAAGGGTTGGTTTGTTCCCTTCATGAGTACTACTTGCCGTTACACTGGGGTTGTCCGTATTCCATCGCAAATGTAAGGCAAGTGCACGAAGTAATTCATGCAATTAATTGGTCCACATGATAATCCAATGGAGCTCTACCGGAGAAAATCAAGGGGCTAGGATGCCCGCCGCCAGCAAAAGGCCGCTTGAACTATAAGGAAGCTACCTCGCAATCGAGAGAGGCGAAAGCAAACTAGGGGCTTATCTTGCCCAATGTTTCATGTACAAATATAAATATATATATATATATATAAAAAAATATGGCTCGCTAGGTTGAAACCCAAAAGGGAAACCTAGGCAAAAGTTAGAGCATTGCACAAAAGAAGCCCGCTAGGTTGAAAACCCGAAAGGGCGGCCTAGGCAAAAAAAAAAGGTGTGCACAAAGAGATAAAATAAAAAAGAAAAAGAAAAATAGAAGGGGCTATCACCATGAAAAAGTAAAAGTCCCATTTTCTTTTCACCTCAAATGTTCTATTTTCCTTTCTTTCCTTACAAAGTAGATAAACGGCAGCAACCCATGACAACTACGATGGAGCAATCCACTGCAACAACTACAAATGAGTAATCCACCACAATGAGCTACAAAGAACAACTCACCTCAAACGAACCTCACACCCCTAAACTCAAAAACCAACTTCATCGTCAACCGGGCAACCACTCAAAGCCAAACATAACCTACCTTGGGCCAACTTTCTTTCTTTTCTTTCCTCCCACACATACCCACTGAAACCCGACACCATCGTCAAGCGGGTCATCCCCGAACTACGTGGACCTGAGCTCCTCACCTTGAGGAGAACGTAGGCAACCTCCCGGTTCGGTCCAAAATATACACAACCCACCTCGAGCCAATTTTCTTTCTCTTCTCTCTTCCCCCATATTTCTACTCCTGACTTCTTCACTCACAATTGATCAAAACATTTATTAATTTGAGGCTACTTGTTTACCAATTAACCATAACTCATTAACTAATCAACGAGGTCCATTATCGAGCAATCAAATGAGAATCTTGAATAAAAGAATTTTCAAATGTCTCGACAAGTCTTCTGTTCTACAATCTAGGAAAGAGCTAAACACTTACTTTCTGTCAAGCAGGGGCTTCCTTCCTTTTATATACACTCAATTGTCCAAAGAGTCAAAATGCGAGTACTATCTCTCTCTCCCTCTCACTATCACCAAAATGCCCCCGCATGTTTAAACAATTATTTTTCCTTTTTTAGTCGACTGAATGATTTTGAAAAAAAAAAAAAAAAAAGATGACGCAAAAGAGATGCCCGATAGATTGAAAACCCGAAAGGGCGGTCTAGGCAGAAAAAAGGGTGCGTCTTAAAGGAGGTAGGATACCCCGCTCTACACCCTTATCGAATTGGGGCTTCCCCAACAGAATGGGTCGACTATGTGTTTTCTCGGAGAATACCGAGGTCCCAACAAGGATACACTTAGAAGAAGGGCACCCCTCATCGTCAAACTCGGGACGCGACGACCTATTTGGATTGATTAGAATCATAATTAATTATAAGGCATCTGTATAAGATCATAACACTTTCATAATGTTTTCTCCTCCCCGACACTTTGTTTATAAACCCGCATTCTCGGTCTCCACAAAATTGTAAAAACATCTTCGATCCGTCCGGGACCCATCTATGTGATTCCCAGAGTTGACTCGGTCCTTTACCCTATCTCCTACACTTTAGGGAACCTTTAGGACTAAACCCTCAACTCTCTAGGTCCCAAGCCTACCCGGTCAGTCTTACCTAGGTTACACCATAACTCCTTAGGTCCCGAACCTACCCGGTGAGTCTTACCTAGATTACATCATAACCCCTTAGTTCGACCTTCCGCAAGTTTGTAGCATGACCCCTTAGGCCTTAAACCGGTTCTACCCAGACCTTCAAACCTTAAACCGGTTGGCCAATGCCAAGTCCTTAGGATGAACCATTAGGTCCCGAACCTACCGGTCCCAAGCCTACCCGATCTCCTAGATCTCAAACCTACCAACACATACTCGTCCTTACCCTATCTAGGCCATAGCTCTCTTATCATCCTAGGTACAGCCTCTTAGATCTACCCAGTCTAACCTGTTGAACGATCCCTTAGATCCCAAGTCCATGCAAGGCCGCCAAACACCTACCTTATAGGTCTCTAGCATATCCGATTCACACCTCAGGTCTCAACTCCTAAACCCTTTAGATCACAAAACTGTCTACCCTCTAAGTCTATAACCTTAGAGCTCGTCCCTTAGAACTCTTTAGTTCCCAAGCCTACTTGGTCCAACCAAAACAATGTCATCTACGCCTACCGTCATACCCAAACCATGGCCCTGCCACTCTTAAACCTAATGTTGCTCCTTAGCTTCAAAAGACTTCCTAGTCTGACCTTCAACCCCTTAGGTCTCTAACCTACTTAATCCGAGCCGAGTCTAAACCTCGCCACCTACAAGGTCCACCCTTGAACTCCATGGATCTCAAACCTTTCTTCCCCACGAGTCCAAACCTCAAACGTGCTCGAACGCATAGGACCTCCCGCGTACCGTGATATGCCATAAAGATATCAAAACCCGTCCAGTCAAAAATCGTACGCTTAACACCTTTGGTCCCATACCAAACCCACCTTCGCAATCGCCGAACGAGCTTGGTCACGCACAATGACCTCTGAGACAAACTTAAGACCTAAGCATACCCAATCCAACTTAGGTACCTATTGTACTCAAGCAAAGTCTTGGACACTCTATCCCTTTACCTAAATCGCCAACATGGTCATATATCCAAAACCATTTCCCGCACCTATGGTTCGCACCTAGCCTAAACTTTCAAACACTCTAGGATCCAAGCCCGACATGCGTATTAGGTACTAGGATCATCCAATCCCAATCCGTTGCTCCTTGGCCGACCTCAAGCCTGCTTGGTCCTAACCCATAACGCGGTTTCTCTAGGACAAAAGACTTACCCGCTTGAAAGCCTTATGTCCCAACGCTACCCTGCCTAGCCTTCAATCTCCTAGATCTCACGCCTACCATTCCATTAGGCCCCGGTCTCCTTAACACATGTCTGAGTCTTACCCTAGCTAAACCCTAGCACTCTAGCCTAGGTCTAACCTATCGAGCCTATCCAGCCATGAGGTATCAAGCTCACCTGCCCCAAACCGCAACACTCTTAGACCTCAAACTTGCTCGGTCTAAACCAAGACAAACCTTCAAATGCTTTCGGTCTCCAAACCCTATCCTTAAGCCTAAGTAGTCACATTCTCTCCAAACCCTAGCCTCAAGCCTAGGTAGTCACCTTCTATTCAAAGCCTAGCTTTAAACCTAGGTAATCGCATTCCCTCTAAACCCTAGTCCCAAACCTAGGTAATCGCCTTCTCTCTAAACCCTAGCCTCAAGCCTAGGTAGTCACCTTCTATCCGAAGCCTAGCCTTAAACCTAGGTAATCACATTCTCTCAACCCTAGCCTCAAGCCTAGGTGGCCACATCCTCTACAAACCCTAGCCTCTAGCCTAGGTAGTTACATCCTTCTTAAACCCTAGTCTCGATCCTAGGTAGCCACATCCTTCCTAAACCCTACCCTCGAGCCTAGGTAGTCACATTCCCTCCAAACTCTAGCCTCAAGCCTAGGTAGTCGATATTCTTTCTAAACCCTAGCCTCAAACCTAGGAAGTCGCGTTCTCCCCAAACCCTAGCCTCGAGCCTAGGTAGTCGCATTCGCTCTAAACCCTAGCCTCGAGCCTAGGTAGTCGCATTCGCTCTAAACCCTAGCCTCAAGCCTAGGTAGTCGCACTCTTTCTAAAGCCCTAGCCTCAAGCCTAGGTAGAAATTATCCTCTTTAAACTCTATCATCAAGCCTAGGATTCAACATTCCCTTCAAACCCCAGTCCTATACCTAGGAAACTCCTTCACCTTAGTCTCAAAACGTAGGAAGTTTACAGTCCTTAGCCTTAAAACCTAGCCTAAAGCCTAGGTTACCATGAACATTTCCAAGCCATAGTCACCAATCCCAGAAAATAGTGAACCCTAACATCAAGCTTAGTGGACCTTCCACAAAAGCAATCCCTCTTCCCAACGGTCCATGGTCTCAAGCCTAGGAAGTCACAACCCTTTCAACTCCCAGCCTTAGGTCCAAAGCCAATGCCTTTGTAACCTCTGAACCTACCACAACTCCAAGCCCTAGCCTCGAAGCCTAGGATGTTTCTAAACCCTAGTCCCAAACCTAGGAGAGTCGTGGTCCTTAAACACCAGTTTCCAAACCCTTGTTCGAAACCCTAACATCTAGGAAGTTCCCAAACCTCAACCTCTCCAAACCCTAGCCCCAAACCTAGGAATCTGCATTCTCTCCAAACCCTAGTCTCAAGCCTAGGAAGCACCATCCTCTTTAACCCTAGCCCAAGTTCTAGGGAATTTCCAAAGCCCTGTGTGCAACATCCTTTCCAAATTCCCAAAACCCTAGTCTCGAAACCTAGGAAATTTATAATCTCAATCCCCCGCTAGTCTTATGCCTAGGATACAATAGCCTTTCCATATTCTCTCCAAACCCTAGCCCGTAAGCCTAGGAAACCCACATTGTATCCAAGACACAATCTCAAGTCTAAACAACCATAACATCTTTTGCATCCTTATCTCAAGGCTAAGAGGCTACCCATCCCCTTTCCTTAAAAGCCTTAGGTCCTACCCTAAGCAACCAAGCAAAATGTCCCTTACCTAATACCTTCATCTTAATGGTTCGTAGCCTCATATTATGTATTCCTCCTAATTTAGGGTAAGCGGATCCCAAACATTACGCTTTCTGTGGTCATCCTTTGCTCACCAAAGAGTCATTTACCTTGGCGACTCCCGAGAGTCCATCACCTTTGTGACTCCCCAAGAGTCCATCACTTCTGCGATTCCCTGAGAGTCTATCACCTTCATGACTCCTTGAGAGTTCATCCCGTTTGCGACTTAATAACGATCCATCATCTTTGCCTCCGCATGTAAAATCCCATTTTTACCCCTGACCTGTTTCATCCATTGTAGGTGCCCTTAACGCTATTTTGACTGATGTTCGTTATTTTTGGGTACGGGAAGCCTCTTAAAATTTCCATTCTTCACCGAATATTTGCTTAGGATTCGTATGGTTGTAGAGACTTCAGCGCCTCTATGACATACGCATCCTAGATTGATCGCGGTTGGCAGAAGCCTCGGCATTTTTGTTTGCGAGAGATCCAGCATCTATTATTTGCTTAGGATTCGTATGGTTGTAGAGACTTCGGTGCCTCTATGACATACGCATCCTAGATCGATCGCGATTGGCAGAAGCCTCGGCGTTTCTGTTTGCGAGAGATCCAGCATCTATTATTTGCTTAGGATTCGTATGGTTGTAGAGACTTCGGCGCCTCTATGACATACGCATCCTAGATCGATCGCGATTGGCAGAAGCTTCGGCGTTTCTGTTTGCGAGAGATCCAGCATCTATTATTTTAGCACTTCCTAATATTTGCTTAGGATTCGTATGGTTGTAGAGACTTCGGCGCCTCTATGACATACGCATCCTAGATCGATCGTGATTGGCAGAAGCCTAGGCGTTTCTATTTGGGAGAGATCCAGCATCTATTATTTTAGCATTTCCTAATATTTGCTTAGGATTCGTATGGTTGCAGAGACCTCGGCGCCTCTATGACATACGTATCCTAGATCAATCGAGATTGGCAGAAGCCTCAGCGTTTCTGTTTGCGAGAGATCCAGCATCTATTATTTTAGCACTTCCTAATATTTGCTTAGGATTCGTATGGTTGTAGAGACTTCGGCGCCTCTATGACATACGCATCCTAGATCGATCGTGATTGGCAGAAGCCTCGGCGTTTCTGTTTGCGAGAGATCCAGCATCTATTATTTTAGCATTTCCTAATATTTTCTTAGGATTCGTATGGTTGCAGAGACCTCGGCGCCTCTATGACATACGCATCCTAGATCGATCGAGATTGGCAGAAGCCTCGGCGTTTCTGTTTGCGAGAGATCCAGCATCTATTATTTTAGCATTTCCTAATATTTGCTTAGGATTCGTATGGTTGTAGAGACTTCGGCGCCTCTATGACATACGCATCCTAGATCGATCGTGATTCGCAGAAGCCTCGGCGTTTCTGTTTGCGAAAGATCCAGCATCTATTATTTTAGCATTTCCTAATATTTGCTTAGGATTCGTATGGTTGTAGAGACTTCGGCGCCTCTATGACATACGCATCCTAGATCGATCGTGATTGGCAGAAGCCTCGGCGTTTCTGTTTGCGAGAGATCCAGCATCTATTATTTTAGCATTTCCGAATTTTTGCTTAGGATTCGTATGGTTGTAGAGACTTCGGCGCCTTTATGACATACGCATCCTAGATTGATCGTGATTGGCAGATGCCTCGGCGTTTCTGTTTGCGAAAGATCCAGCATCCATTATTTTAGCGCGATCGGCAGAAACCCGGGCGTTTCTGTTTGCGTTTACCTCACCGTTTATTACTCCACCTCGGGATTATTTAGACAAACGTAGTCTTTATTGTCCCATTATCCCTCTTGCTTCAAATGACTTCATTTCCTAACGAATGTTCGTTCTTCATACAGGATAGTGCCCGTAGGTTTATTATCCCTAGCAGAAGTACGATGGCTCGTTTTTCCATAATCGCTCTGAACTACGACCGGCTTGATTCCTCTGAGGATACGTAGGAAACCTGAAAAGGTTCAGCCACCCGACCGACGCGGTCATCTATCATCCCCAGCAGGTGCATTTTCCCCAGCAGAAGACGTTGCTCCCCATCAGAGGACAGTCATTCCCAAATTCCCATCAGATTTGAACTACGTTTGGCTTGATTCCCCCGCGGATATGTAGGTCTCCTGCCAAGGTTCAGCCGTTCCCTTACCTTTCCACTGTTTTGAAACTCATGTTTCAGAACGGTTCCTATTTTTATCGTCGACCCTCCATTGCCTTGCAAGAAGCGTCGCCGAGGGGCTACTGTTAGTACCCGATCTGAAAATGAGTTTATTAGGGATTTCCCAAATACACAAGGACTTTATAGGAATTACAAACCTTGCAAAGACTTGTCCCGGATTCCCAAAATATACCTCATTGTTCTAGAATATCTTAAAGATGGCCAAAATAGGGTTTCCATAAAACATGCAAAACCCTAGCTTAATAATTAAGTCAGCCAGGAATGATGGCCACGCGGCCACATTCGCCCAAGCTCCAACCTTGGCCACGCGGCCAACATCGCCGCCGCCCTCCATCTTGGCCACGCGGCCACATCCGCCCCGGATGATCTGGACCGTCAGATCTCTCCATCAGTTTCCTATTTAAAGACCTCCCTTGCCTCATAATTAGAGGATCCAAATTTTAGAGCTTCCAAGTGACGATTTTGCTCCCAAATCAAGTCATTCAAGCCTCCAAGAACACTCTCAAGAATCCCAAGAAGATCCAAGTTTATTTCTTGCCAACAAAGGTTAGTTTTCTAACTTTTTCTTCATGTTCTTGTCATATTATTAATTTAGATCAATAATATTCATATTCTTAATATGTTTATTCATGTGTTCTTCATAATATTCATATTCTTAATATGTTTATTCATGTGTTCTTCATAATATTCATGTTCCTAACATCTTTATTCATATTTTCTTCATGACATTCATATGTTCTTCGCATGTTCATCATATTCTTAGGTTAAAACCTTATTTATGCTATATTTAGGGTTGCGATCATCATGTTAACATGTTATTTCATAGCCGATGATGATCTAGGGTTCATCAACCCGAGGATGATCTAGGAACTACTTCTTAACCCTAATCTTTAGGTAATTCCCCCCTCATTATGCATGATCCCGATTCTTCTGCCTATTCTAAATTCTTCTCGAACTACGTTGACCTGAGCTTCTCACATTGAGAGGAACGTAGGCAATCTTCGGATCTGGTTTCAATCACTAACACACTACTAACACCGCATCATGATAGAAAGACCGATCAATTCGGGCAATAGGAGTGATAACGTAAATATTCTTCTCTTGTTGTAATTTGACCCCCGAACCCACTAAAATGCTTTTTTCAATGTTTTGGCTATAATTAAAACGGCGTGGCGACTCTCATATTTTAATGTTACTATGAATATCCCAAATTCAAACACACGTATTCACACTGTGCAATTTGCTTCTATGCTAAATGCTGCATTTGAGTCTTTACCTTATGTGCTAGAGGTGTCGACCCCTATAGGAGAATGCATGATATCTGATAGAGTATTTCGTGCTTGTGATGTGGTTATTTGTAGTCGTGTCTTATGTGCGGACTTGGTAGTCCTTCCAATTCAAGACTTTGATGTTATTTTGGGTATGGATTGGTTGAGCAAGTTTCATGCTTCTGTTGATTGTCGTAAGAAAGTTGTTACTTTTTCTATTCCCGACGTGCCTAAGTTTATTTTTGAGGCTAGTCCTTTGAGTAGAAATGTTCGTTTAATTTCTTATGTGAAAGAGAGAAAATTATTGCATCGTGGTTGTGAGGGTTACTTGGCTAGTGTGTTAGACACCAAGAAGGAATCCCCTGGTTTGGAAAGTGTTCAGGTGGTACGGGAATTTCCCGATGTTTTCTCTTCTGAATATAATATGCCTCCCGATCGTGAGATAGAGTTTTGTGTAGACCTTTTGCCAAGTACAGCTCCGATTTCGAAAGCACCGTATAGAATGGCTCCAGCAGATTTGAAGGAACTAAAGGTTCAGTTGGAAGAGTTGCTTGATCGAGGGTTTATCCGCCCTAGTGTTTCCCCGTAGGGAGCACCAGTTTTGTTTGTGAGAAAGAAAGATGGTTCGTTGAGACTGTGTATTGATTACCGGAGGTTGAATCAGGTGACGGTGAAGAATAAATACCCCCTACCGCATATTGATGATTTGTTCGATCAACTTCAAGGCTCAGTTGTGTTTTCTAAACTTGATTTGAGGAGTGGGTACCATCAACTAAAGATTCGATCGGATGATGTTCAGAAGACTGCTTTTCGCACCCGGTATGGCCATTATGAATTCTTGGTTATGCCGTTTGGGTTGACTAACGCACCCGCCGTGTTTATGGACTTGATGAACCGAATTTTCCATCCTTAGCTTAACTCGTTCGTAGTGGTTTTTATCGATGATATTCTTGTCTATTCAAAATCTCGAGAGGAGCATGAACAACATTTGAGAACAGTTTTATCCGTCCTTACGAAGGAGCAACTATTTGCGAAGTTTAGTAAGTGCGAATTTTGGCTTGAGAAAGTCTCATTTCTGGGGCATGTCATTTCTAAAGATGGGATTTCTGTGGACCCTTCGAAAATAGAGGCCATTGTAGATTGGAAGCGACCGGAAACCGTAACCGAGATTAGAAGTTTTCTGGGGTTAGCCGGGTATTACCGGAGGTTTATAGAAGGATTCTCGCGGATTGCTACTCCGATGACTCAGTTGACCCGAAAGAATGTTCTGTTTGTGTGGACTGAAAAATGTAACAACAGTTTTGAAGAGTTGAAGAAGAGATTGACCACCGCACCGATTCTTGCGTTACCGAATGGGAACGACGACCTAGTAATTTACAGTGACGCTTCGAAAGAAGGTTTGGGTTGTGTCTTGATGCAGAATGGGAAGGTTATCGCGTATGCTTCGAGGAAGTTGAGCCCGAGTGAGCAAAATTACCCGACGCACGATATGGAATTGGCGGCTATCGTATTTGCTCTTCAGAAATGGAAACACTACCTTTACGGGGCGAAGTTTGAAATTTTCACGGATCATAAGAGTTTGCAGTACCTTTTCTCTCAGAAGGAGCTTAATAACCGACAGCGTCGATGGATGGAACTTTTGAAAGATTATGATTGTAAGATATCCTATCATCCCGGGAAAGCGAATGTAGTAGCCGATGCGATTAGTAGAAAATCTTATGTGGCTTCGATGATGGTTCGGGAATGGAAAATGCTTGAGGATGTTCGAGATTGGTGTCCTCGCGAATCGAGACGTGGGGCGATTTTTGCGAATATTAGGGTATCTCCGACCCTAATTCAAAGGATAAAGGATTCTCAGAAAGAAGATCCGGAGTTGGTAAAAATAATGGGAAAAATGAAAGAGAAAAATTTCGAGGATTTTACTATTGGTTCGAATGGGGCATTGACTTTCCGTGGTTGTTTGTGCGTACCCGATGTTGATGGAATAAGGAGGCAAGTTTTAGACGAGGGTCACAAATCGAGATACACTATTCATCCGGGTAGCACGAAGATGTTCCAAGATCTGAGGCAACAATTTGGTGGAACAATATGAAGAGAGAAATAGCTGAGTATGTTTCGAAATGTTTAACTTGTCAGCAGGTCAAGGCCGAGCATCAGAGACCCGCAGGACTACTCCAACCGTTAGAGATTCCAGAATAGAAGTGGGAACATGTGACAATGGATTTTGTTACGGGACTACCTCGTACCCGTAGGGGATATGATAGCGTATGGGTAATTTTGGACAGACTGACCAAGACCGCTCATTTCTTACCGATGGATATTCGATACTCGATGGAGAAACTCGCAAACCTTTATATAAATGAGATTGTGAGATTGCATGGGGTCCCGGTTAGCATTGTGTCAGATCCCGACCCGAGGTTTACTTCCAGATTTTGGAAGGCGTTACAAGTGGCTTGGGTATAGATTTGCGATTCAGTACAGCTTTTCATCCTCAGACTGACGGTCAATCCGAGAGGACCATCCAGATTTTAGAGGATATGCTTCGAGCGTGTTCGATAGACTTCTCTTATTCTTGGGATAGACATCTACCGTTAGTGGAATTCTCTTACAACAACAGTTATCAGGCTAGTATCGAGATGGCACCTTACGAGGCTTCGTATGGGAGAAAGTGTAGATCGCCTATTTGTTGGGATGAGATTGGAGAAGCAAAGATTTGGGGTATCGATTTGGTTCAGGATTCAGTTGAGAAAGTTAAAATTATTCGAGATCGATTGAAGATAGCCCAGAGTCGACATAAGAGCTATGCGGACCACCGAAGGTGAGATCTTAACTTTCAAACCGGAGATTTCGTGTTTTTGAAGGTATCCCCGAAGGTGGGTATTCGTAGGTTTGGAAAGAAGGGTAAATTGGCTCCGAGATTTATTGGACCGTTTGAGATTCTAGATAAAGTGGGACTTCTGGCGTATCGACTTGCATTGCCATCTTCTCTTGATCGTTTGCACAACGTTTTCCACGTTTCTATGCTTCGTGAGTATTTGCATGACCCATCTCACGTGTTACCGAGGATACCCGAGGATATCGAGCCCGACATGTCTTATGAGGAGCGGCCGGTTCGGATTCTAGATACTAAAGTCCAAGAGTTGAGGAATAAGAGCATATCGTTGGTTATAGTTCTTTGGAGAAATCATGATGTTGAGGAATCAATGTGGGAGCTTCGAGGAGAGATGGAACGGAAATATCCGTGGGTTTTTGGTTCGGGTAAGTCTCTTTAAAATTCGGGTCGAATTTTTCTTAAGGGGGAGTGAATGTCACGACCCGAAAACCCATCTCTATTTTCTTGGTAATAAAATGATTATTTAATTATTTAATTGCTTAATTGATTATTTGAATTATTTGTTTATTTGGATAATTATGTGTGCATTTTATGTTTCATAATATTTTATGCCTGGCATTTTATTTGGGTCATTTGTGCTAGTGTAGTGTTTGGGTCTTAGTTGTTAGTAGGGAGTATTATAGTTTAGTTAGTAAGTGGAGGAAGGGGCCTAAGTGTAACTTTTCAAAAATAATTTTAACTACTCCCTCCCTACTCTTCCTTCTCCCTCACTCTCTTCCTCACCCTACTCCCTCTCTCCCAGCATTCTCTCTCTCCTCCATAGCCAAGAAAGGTAAGATTTCTCTCTCCCTTCTCTCTTTATTTTCTTCCTCTTCCTCTCATCTTTTCTTAGTGCTCATTTTATGAAATGTTCTTGGATCGTCGATAGGATCGTAGGAAGCTAAGAATATTCGAATTCCGTCAACTTTGAGAAATCCGAGTAAGTTGCTTTTCCCCTATTTTATGCTAGAAATGCTACTCCATGTTTATTTGATGATATGAATGCTATTTGTTGCATCTTGGGTGGATTTGGGAATGATTTACATTTTGTTCATTTTTGTGAAATTTTGGTATTTGAATCATCCTTGATTGAGGTTTTCTAGATGATGTTCTAGGAGTTCTTTTGGTTTCCAAGTGGTGTGGTTACTTTATTTTACATATTGGTAGTGTTAGTCTTGAGTTTGGCTTGAAATGGTGAAGATTTGGGTTTGGTTTGATTTGGGTTGAAAATGGAAGAAACCCAGGAATTTTGGCCGGAATTTGCCCCTCCGGGCAAGGGGGCGCGCGCACCCTTTGGGAGGGGGCGTGCGGACCCTTATGCCCTTTGTTACCAACACCTTCTGATCACCTAGGGCGCGCGCACCATTTTCTAGGGGGCGTGCGCTCCCTCATTGTTTCATCAAACTCAAAAACCTTCTGATGCCATAGGGCGTGCGCACCCTTTTCACGCATGTGCGCGCACCCTCCCCTTAGCCCTTTTGCATAAACCTTCTGATCCTCTAGGGCGCGCGCACCCTTTCTGCGCGGGCGTGGGCCCCCTTCGCTGTACAAGCCCTGAGCTTCACCCTCTTGTACTCTTCGCAGACAATCTTCGATAATTCGTAACTCCCTCATCCGGACTCCGTTTTAGGTGTATAAGTTATCGTTTTAAAGCTCTCCTTGAGCTCTTCAAGATGAGCGAGTAGTTTTGGTTGAGTGCTTGATTTAACTGAATCCTTTGTGATCAAATGTGATATGGGAATTGTGTTATCATTGTTGAGATTATTGGAACACTTTAATTGTGTGATGTTGGTTCATTTCACTTTCTTGGTGACTTCTTGATAATGTTCCCTACTTTGGAATCAGTGGTTGTTTAATGTGCTAGTATTTTATTACTTAGCCTTTATTTGGATGTCCAGCTGGTATTTGTGGTTGTGTCGGGCGATGGGAAAGATTATAATGGCACGAGCCAAGTCCATTATAATGTTGACCATTGTTTTGCCTATATTTTCCTCTTCCAGATTGGCCTTGGAATGAGATGAGCTAGCTTCCATTGTGAAGTAGTCTAGCTAACCTTTTGGAGTATGACTTTATGTCATATCTCCCGTCCTTTGTGACATGTTACTTGGTTATTGTTCCGGTACCGGGGTTTTCTCTTCGGCTTTCATGCTACTATGAAGATGTTGATTGGTTGATTGTTGAAGCTACGCAGCGACCCTTTATTTGGGTCTATCGGTTTGGAAACCTTGGCTAATATCCTTTGTTAATTGTTTATTTCCGCTGCTACCTGTTATCTGATAACTGTTATGTGCTACATGGATTTTTATACTATTTATTGCCTATTGCATATTAGCATGTCATGTAGTCGCATTAGTAACTTATTGAGATTTATCTCACCCCCTTTTCTTTTGTCTTTGTTTTTCCTTAACCCCCTCCCCCCCAGGTGGAAAGGATTAGACTCGCTGATCACGAGACAGGATGTCGAGTGTGGATATAGCTTTTGGGGAAGGTTGTTATTCGGTTTGCATTATTTAAATGTATAACCTTGGGATAGTGTCACCAAACAATGACGTCATTAAGAATTGTATATTTTATATTCTGGAGTATAGGCTTGTGGAGCTTATGTTAGTTGTATTTTGTTGTTGTTAAACTTGAATTTATAAAACCTCGTCTCACCTTTTGGCATTAAAATGGAATTTTTATCTTCATAACTTTGGTGTATTGGTTCTAAGTCGACGTCCAGCTCGCGTACTCCGGGCCCGCGGGGTCGGGGTCGCGACATGCGCCTTCTAGCGCGCGCATATAAGCATTCTTCTAAGAAATGCTATGCGCCTCATATGCCTTAGCGCGCGCATTCTCTATGCGCCTCTTGGCTCAACGCGCCTCAAAGTGTTTATTCAACACTCAGTGATTTATTGAAGATTCAAAGACTTGAAGAGAATTCAAATTACGCTAATGATCCAACGGTGGTTAAAAGATGCATATGCGCCTAATCTGTTGACACGTGTCCACAACGGTCACATTTATGTTGAGTGTCAAAATGGCCATAATATATGCATGCTCCAATCAACGAGCGACATCACATCTTATCCACAAGGATCTCCAACGGCTAGTTTTTGGAAGTTCACTATAAATACCCCATAACTTCAACATTTTGAAGTTGCTGAGTTTTGCTAAGAATTTCAAGAATTTCTCTCTCAAAGCATTTGTTGAAGATTTGAAGATTGCCTTTCTTTTTCCAGAATTCCTCAACAACATCTTCATACCTTCATCCTTAGCCCAGATCTTCAAGCTATAACACTTTAGTTTCATTATGATCTAAATCATAAAGATCTAAAGAGCCTTGATACTAAAATCACACACGCACCTCTTTAAGTTTGATCACTTAGATCCTTCTTTTAGAGATACACCGGTTATTGTTTTGGATTTGTTCATTCATAGAATATTAGATCTTGAGTTAGTGTAGAAGCTCAAAAGTTGTAATTTGTAACACTCTCTCATTATATAAGATCTCCATTAGAAATCCAAGGCTAACCATCTTGGTAGAGGACGTAGATCTTTCATTGATCGGACCTCTCCAAATAGCTTCTGTTATTATCTTGTCATTTACTTTCAAGTTATTATCTTCACTCACTATTTGCTTGTTTACTCATTGTAGATTGATTGATCTGAATTGTGTTGTGTTGTTAACTCATTTGCCTTAGTTTCTATTTCACCCACTTTGAGCCAAAATACTTAGAGTGTGTGTGCGCCCCCTTATCATACTTTGCGCCTATTTACATTACTAAATTCCGCTGTGCATTTCACTCACTCACTTAGGCGCATATCATAACGCTTATTTGATAAAGTGCGCATTTGCAATTGAGTTTATCAAGGGTACGAAAAGAATTTTAAAACAGCTATTCACCCCCTTTCTAGCTATTTTTCATACCCTTGTTGCCCTTTAGGACCAACAAGTGGTATCAGAACAAACACCTTTATAAAACATTTTCGTTTTTCAAGCTTAACAACTTGGATGCCGATTCTAAATGGCAAACTCAAAACCTATGGCAACTGCAAACTACACTCACGTTTCGGTCTTTGATGAAGATCATTTTGACGTGTGGAAATTCAGCATCTTAACTCATCTCAACTCAATCGATGAAAGACTTCATGACACCGTGGTTTATGGACCTTACATTCCTATGAAAGCGAATCCAAATCCGCGCACAAATGTTGTTCAACCAACCGTCAAGAAACCAAAAGAGGAATGGACTGAGGAAGAAACAAGAAGAGTTGCAAATGATGGCAAAGCAAGAAACATACTTCTAAGCACTCTAAGCACGGCTATGAAACAACAAGTCATGCATTGTGCTACCGTTAATGAGCTATGGGATGCTATTGAAGAGCATATTGAAGGAGACACCGTCTGTAAGGAAAACAAGAAATATGAAGTGCAAAAGAGATTCAACAATTTCTCTCAACTCCCCGGTGAAACTTTAAGACAAACTTATGAACGCTACTGTGAAATTATAAATCTATGTATTTCACTTGGCATGAAGTTTTCTAACAAATATTTGAATGTCAATTTTCTCCAAGGCTTTGGATCAAGATACCTACATAAATCTAGCGCTCTTGAAGACGCCGGAACTTTAGATGTATGGACTTTAAGGAACCTTTATTCAAATCTCAAGGTTTATGAGCTCAAACTCCAACGAATCAGCGAAACTGAAGGAAAGTCAAAATCTATGGCTATGGTGGCGCATAGAGAAGCTGCGCCTACACCTGCGCCTGCTCCAGCGCCTACTCATGATGAGAAAAGTTCAGATCCCAAAATTTCTACTTCTGAGCTATTGGACATGGACGATGAAGACTTCGCTTTATTTGTGAAGAGATTCCAGAAGTTTAGAAAATTCACCAAGCCCGGCTCAACCAGCAAATTTCAAGGATCTACCAGCAGAGCTCCTCCAAAGTTCATGAGGAGCAGTGACTCAAAAAGAAAAGATGACCTTGTTTGTTTTAATTGCAGGAAACCAGGACACTTTACTTCAAGCTGCCCAACTCCAAAATTTGAATATATGCAGAAGAAGAGCAGCCATACTCCCAAGTTCACTCTCAAATTCACTCGACACAAGGGAATGGTTGCGGAAGAAGAAGCACCAGCAAATGAGCAGAACACTTGGATTTAAACAGACTCGGATGAGAGCGATGAAGATTCCGATGATGGACTCGTTTGTTTGATGGCAAATGATGATGAAGTTGATACTTATGATTCTGATGATGACTTCTCCAAGGATGTTCCCGATATGAATGCCTTGAATAAACCTATCAAGAAATATGCAGGTTTTCAAGAAGTGAAAAGGAAGAAAGGACCAACCATCAGCGAGCTCGTTGAACAAGGATTTCTCACTCTGGCTCAAAGCGATGGTGGATTGTTATTCTCATGATGTGATCTTAGTACAAGGAACAAGTTGAGAAAAGGAGCATACATTAGACCTCAAGTTGAACCAACTGCTCCAATCTCCAAAATCAATGATGATGAAGTGATTGTGGAACAAGAAAAATTGTTCAAAAAGGCTGAAAAGGTAATCACTAGATTTGATAGTATGAAGGAAGCTTTAGCACTATCATGTGATGAAATTTCCCAGCTTAAGACCGAGAAATCTCTACTTAAATCTGAACTCACCCTCCTTAAGGAGCAGATAAAGAGCATGACTCCTCTTACTGTTAAAAACACTTTTCTAACAGAACAGAACTCACTTCTTAAAGTTCAAAACGATGAATTGGTTGCTCAAATTACTGATCTTAAAAAGATTACAAATGATTGGTCCAATTCTCGTGTCACTATGGAGAATATATTTGAGTCCCAAAAAGTCAGTGGTGATAAAAGTGGCTTGGGATTCTCATCAACTAGTGACAACTTTAAATATGATGTATGTGCTGAAAGAGATAGTGAATTTACTAACCAGTAAACTTTTGAAATTCCCAAGGAAAAACATTCTAATTCAATGGGTAAAGGACAGGAAAAAGTCAAGAGACAAACATTCCATTATGTCTACCCAACGAAGCAATTTGGGAAAGCTAATGGGAAAGATATAGCTACAGATGAACCATCTCCTAGCAAAATCATTCTTGAAAATAGGCGCGCTCCTTCTCCGAGTGCTCATTATGCGCCTAAGAGCCACGCGCCTCATCGCCGTGCGCCTCCTAGCCCTATGCGCCCTCCTAGAAAAAGCGCTCCAAAATTTCAAAAGAAAGATTTTGTTAAGGCTAGTTCATCTGACCCAAAGAAGAATGCCATCCCCAAGAAAAGTAAAGAGTTTGTGAAAACTCACGTGATTGGTGGCTTTCATCATTGTTCCATTTGTGATTGTTCAGGACACAAGGCCGTGGAATGCCTTTTGCGATTCACTCCCAATGCCAAAGGACATAAAAATCCTAAGGTCAAGCAAGAGTGGGTTGTCAAAAGTTGCTAACCCTAGGACCCAAAAGGAATAAAGGGGACCTGCTTAAATGTCTATATTTCAGGTTCTTTGTTTCATGACTGGATCTTCAAAAGCTATAAATTATGAATGGATTCTCGATAGTGGGTGTTCAAGACACATGACTGGAGATGAATCCTTATTAGAAGATGTCCATGAAGAAAGAGGTCCCTCCGTAACATTTGGTGATAATAACAAAGGTCAAGTTGTAGCATATGGAAAGCTCAAGAAAGACAAAGTATGCATTGAAAGAGTCTCACTCGTCGAAGGGCTCAAGCACAACTTATTATCCATATCTCAATTCTGCGACAAAGGATTAGAATGCCATTTTACTTCAACGCAATGTCTTATCAAGAATGGCAAAACTGGAGCTATCTTACTCACGGGATATCGTAAGACAAATATTTATATTATTGATTTCCATAGTATGAACTCTAGTACTAATCTTTGTTTTGTAGCAAAAAGTGTGAGCGAAAATAGTTGGCTGTGGCACAAGCGCTTAAGTCACTTGAACTTCAAGTATCTATCTAAACTCAGCAGGAATAATCTTGTCAAAGGACTTCCCAAGGTTGCTGATCATCATGACAAAAAGTGTGCCGCGTGTCAACTTGGCAAACAACCGAAGCAGTCATTTTCAAGCAAGTCAAATCCTTCAACTACTAGATGTTTCCAACTGCTTCACATTGATCTATTTGGACTAGTTTCCACCGCAAGTATTAGAAGAAACAAGTATACTCTAGTTGTGGTGGATGATTATTCAAGATATACATGGGTGGAGATGATGATTACAAAAGATGATTGTTATGATATTCTCACTACCTTATTTCGACTGCTCCAAACCCAAAAAGAAGATGACATCGTTAGTGTTCGATCCGACAATGGAACAGAATTCAAGAACAACGGTGTTGCTCGATATTGTGAAGATCATGGGATAGATCACAACTTTTCAACCACCGGAGTCCCTCAACAAAATGACGTTGTTGAAAGAAAGAATAGGACGTTGATTGAAGCGGGAAAGACGATGATAGCTGAAGCAAAATTGCCTAAGTACTTTTGGGAAGAAGCTATCAACACTGCATGTTTTACTCAAAATCGTTCCCTCATCAACAAACTTCACAACAAGACTCCGTATGAACTTTGGCGTGGTAGAACTCCCAACATTGCATTCTTCAAGATCTTTGGTTGCAAATGTTATATCCTCTACAACGGAAACGAACATAGAGGTAAATTCGATGCCAAAACCGACGAAGGTATTTTTGTTGGGTATGCCAAACACTCTAAAGCTTTTCGCATTTTTAATAGAAATACATTAGTGATAGTTGAATCTGTACATGTTACATTTGATGAACATTCTCTCCTTGAGCCACATTTGGCTCCAAATGTTGCTGATGATTCTGTTGAGCTAAATGATATAGGTGCTCCTATTCATGTTGCGCCTACTCAACATCAGAATTTATCAACTCAAGGAAATCCATCTACATCAAATGCGCCTAATTCATTGAATGGTGAGCCTGGTGAATCCTCTATTGCGCCTCATTCCAATGATGCGCCTCATGATTCCTCTCACGCGCCTATTTCTACTGCGCATCTGGTGTTAACCCAAATTTCGATTCTGAGCCAGTTCAACCCCCAAATTTCAATGACTTTGAATCTGGTGAAGATGTACCAATTGAAGACCTTCAAGTTACTACGACTCAACCTAACTTACCTCCTGAAATTCGTGAAGTTAGAGGTCACCCAATTGCTAATATCATCGGTGATCTACAAGTTGGTGTTCGTACAAGGAGAGCTACAAACTTTGATGCTTACACAGCTTTTATCTCTCAAATTGAACCGAAGAAGGCTGATGAAGCGCTCCAAGATCCTAATTGGGTTGTTGCAATGCAAGAAGAACTCAATCAATTTGAACGATGTAAGGTTTGGACTCTAGTTCCAAGACCAAATGATCATGGAGTGATTAGTACGAAATGGGTGTTCAGAAACAAGATGGATGAGAATGGAACCATCACAAGAAACAAAGCAAGATTGGTTGCACAAGGCTATAGGCAAGAAGAAGGAATTGACTACGATGAAACTTTTGCGCCCGTAGCAAGACTTGAAGCTATCAGATTATTTCTAGCTTACGCCGCTCACAAAAACTTCAAGTTATATCAAATGGATGTGAAGAGCGCGTTTCTAAATGGTGAACTCCAAGAACAAGTCTACGTAGCTCAACCACCTGGGTTTGAAGATTCACAATTTCCAAATCATGTGTACAAACTCCAGAAAGCTTTGTATGGACTCAAACAAGCACCAAGAGCATGGTATGATACACTATCAAAGTTTCTCATCGAAAAAGGCCTCACTCGCGGTAAAATCGATACAACTCTTTTCATTGCCAAACATAATGGTCATAAATTACTTGTTGAAATTTATGTTGATGATATTATATTTGGTTCTACTAATGAATTGTTGTGCAAGCGCTTTGAGAAACTAATGAAGAGCAAGTTTGAAATGAGCATGATGGGAGAACTCACATTCTTCCTTGGACTTCAAATCAAGCAAATGAGTGAAGGCATTTTTCTAAATCAAGCCAAATACACAAAGGACTTAATCAAGAAGTTTGGACTTGAAAACGCTAAATCATACGATACTCCAATGGCCACCGGAAACAAACTCGACAAAGATTTAAAAGGTAAACGTGTTGATCAAACGCTCTATCGAGGTATGATTGGCTCACTCCTTTATCTTACTGCTAGTAGGCCCGATATTATGTTTAGTGTTTGTGTTTGTGCTCGTTATCAATCCGACCCTAGAGAAGCACACTTAATTTCTGTGAAACGTATTATAAGATATCTCTCCGGTACTGTTAACCTTGGACTTTGGTACACCAAAGATTCGAACTTTAAACTTGTAGGTTATTCAGATGTGGATTACGCAGCGTGCACAATTGATAGGAAAAGCACTAGTGGCACTTGTCATTTCCTCGGATATCGACTTGTGTCATGGGCAAGTAAGAAACAAGCTTCTGTATCTGTCTCAACAACCAAAGCCGAATATATCGCTGCGGGAAGCTGTTGTTTTCAAATACTTTGGATGAAGCAGCAATTGGTGGACTATGATATCATCGAAGAAAATTGTCCCATCTACTGCGACAATACATCAACAATTGCGGTTTCTGAAAATCCTGTCATGCACTCAAAGACCAAGCACATCGACATCAAATATCACTTCCTCAAAGACCACGTGGAAAAAGGCAATATTCATTTGGAACACGTGGGAACCGACTATCAAATCGCTGACATTCTAACGAAAGCACTCGACGCAGAGGTGAAATGGGTATGCTTGAACTCAACTAAATTCAATACAGTTTTGTCAATACTAATGATTTTATGTTTTGTTGAGTTATGAGTAAACTAGGTTCAAATGTTAAATCATTTCAAAGTTTCAAGGAAACTTCCTGCGCGCCTAGCACCTCATGCGCGCCTATCATCTCATACGCGCCTAAGCATCTCATGAGCGCCTAGCATCTAATGCGCGCCAAACGCTTATGCGCTCTCAAACATCTCTGCGCGCCTATTACGTAATGCTATCTATATCATTTCTGCGCGCCTTGATGAATAATGCGCCCCTTCATGCGCGCATTTACTTCTGCGGCTCAATCATTGCTACCATACTTATTATTTCAATAATTGAAGGTATTAAATTTTCACAAGTACCAGGTACGTAAATTCCCATCATTTATTATAGGAATTTTTATCTTTTGACATTCCATTAATTGTTCAAGAGTACTTGTGCAATTAATTTTTCCCTCGTTTTGCGTTTTTCAAAAACTTTATTTTCTGGGGATATATTTCTTGCACCCCAAACTTACACCAAAATAAATGTTTTTGGGGTTTGTGCAAAAATTAGTCAAAATTGCTCATACACTTAAAGGGAAAGTGGAGCAGTTTTTCTTTTACCCAAGATGTCACATCAATCGTACTTTGTGTCATTCTGCATTTAATGTTCTTCAAATCACAAAAAACCCTCATAAATGCGCCGTACCTTCCTGTCATGATGAGCCGAAATCATGAAATCCCTCATTAATGCACATCCTTTCAACTTCCCATCTTTTTAAATTTTTGACAGTATTATTTCCATATCAGTGCAAAATTTTAAACCTAACCTATATATACTTCCCTTCACCCTCTCTCTCTCTCACCAACTCCATCATTTCCCTACACACCGCCTCCTCTCTATCTCTCTCACTCTCTCTCATTCTCTTTCTCTTTCTCTATATATATTTCTCTTTTCTTCTTCTAAATTTCATTAATGGGTCCTAAGAAAGCTTCGAAATCTATTCAAGACGAAATGGTATGAATTCTCAACCCTCAAACTCCTAAATTTCTGCAATTTTCTTCTGTTTCATCATTTTCTGTTTTTTTTCGTCTTTTTCAAAAACCGGATGCCCTTTTTCTTTGATTTTTCATGTTTCGGTTATCCGTTTTCAAAATCGTTTGTTAGGTTATGTTCAGTTTACGATTTCGAGTCTTTATAGCTAAACTTTTCAACGATCAAGTTGTTATATTTCGCAAATCTGGAGATTTTCTATTTTTGACTTTTCGGTTTTTCGGTTCTTTGAATCCATTTACTGGATTCGTTGTTGATTCTTACTTGTTTTGTTTTACATTTTTGTTATCCTTGTCTTCGTGCGGTCATTTTGATATATTGTATGCTTGATTTGGTGAAGTTTTACGAATTATGTGTTCTTGGTGTTCTTGGTGTTCTTCGAGCACTCAAGGCATGTTCTTCGTGTTCTTCATTATTTTTGCTTGACTTGGGTTTCATAATTTTCAAAACTTGTTTTTCAAAATTTTCACGTTTTGATTCTGAAAACTTGCATATGTATGTTTGCATGTATTTGTGAGTTTTTATACTAAGTTTAAATTTCTACATAAGTAATGCGCCTATATATGAATTCATGCGCCTAGTATGATTATGAGTACAATGATATTATGCGCCTCAAAGAGATTCTTGCGCTTACTTGTGTTTGCGCCTCAATCCTTTATGCGCCTAATAACATTATGCGCCTACACTTACTATGCGCCCCAAATTCATACTTAGTCAATTTTTATGTTCAAATTTTTTCTTAGTATATTTCATAGAACCATAAATATGCGCCCTGTATTTCTATGCGCCTCATAATTTCATGCGCCTACTATAATCATGCGCCTTGACTCACTGTGCTCTCTTATGCGCCTATGACTCTCTGCGCCTAATTATTTTATGCGCCTAAAATTTTGTATGCGCCTAGTCCTCACTTTGCTTATTTATGATTCTATGCGCCTGATTCACACTAATTCCTTTCAATGTTTCTCTTTTTCAGGATCTCAATAATTTCAGACCTGGTGAAACCTTTGATTTAAATGAGATAGCTGCTGATCCCATGGGTGTAGATGTTATGGAATATATCAGACTTGCTGGACTCCTTCCCTTATTCACTCTGGAGCAACCTTTCTACTCTCCGCTCCTAGTTGATGAATTCTTCTCCACAGCTAAATTTGTGGAAATTCCAACTGATGTAGAAGGGATGGTGCGCTATCGAATACGCGCAGTGGTTCAAGATGTTGAAATCACTATGTCTGCTGGCACTATCAAAAAGATTGTCAACTTCAACACTACTGGCCCTTTGAGTGTTGCTGGCAAAATCAGTTCTTATTCAGACGCTGCTCAAAATATTATGGCGCACTCTCTTCTTAAGATTCCTACTCTTCAAAACAATATCAAAACTGTGGAAATTAGAGATGGTGGTGATCTACTGGTGCATATTGCGCATCTGGTTGGCACTTCCATTATCTTCAAAACTAGAAATGTCAACAGATTTACTATGGAGCAGTGGGAATATACAGCTGCTATTATGGCAAAGACCATCCTCAACTGGCCTCATATCTTATTCACAAATCTTCAGGACCAGATTGACAAGTACAATAAAAACAAGGCTGAGGGAAAGACGAAGTTCAAGACTCACTGCCGTATTCTAACCAAGATCTTTCTCTCCTATCCTGCTCTTGCAAATTTCCTTGCTCAGAACACAGCCTACCAAACCACTGATGTCCCTATTTTTGGTAAGGACAGTTTAGTGATGAAAAGGCGCAGAAAGCGTATGGCCAAGCGCGCGCCAAGGGTGAAAGGCGCTCAGTTGGTTGATGAAGCCACTGATTCTGATGAAGAAACAGCTGGCGCAGATGGTGAAGAAGAACCTACAGTAGCGCCACACGCAGAATCTAGATCCGCTCCTGGCGCAGTTAAAGGAAAAGGCAAAGGGATTGCTGAAGAACCAAGCAGACCTGCTAAGCACCCCAGAACCGACACTGAAGAAGAAAAAGAGCTGAAATGCGCTAAAGAAGACAGTAGACTGGAAGCGCAGAAGAAAAGAGATGAAGAATACAGATTGCAACAGGCTGCTGATTTATCTAAATCTGAAAGGCGCAAAGGCGCAGGGTCTAGCGCTGATGCACGCGCGCCTGCTCTTGATGCGCCTCCAACTGTTCATGCGCCTCCATCTGATCGACAACAACTCAAAGAAAAAATCTCTGTAGATTTATTTGGTGAAGATATTGAGGATCAACCTCAGGGGGAGCCAGAACCTTTAAGGCACAAACCATCTTCAGTGCGCCCAAAGGCTCCTGCGCCTCAACCTGAAGAAATTTCTTCAAGTGCAGAGTATCTTCCATCTCCTCCCCGCGCTCCTACTCCTCCGATGTGCCCCTCTACTCCTGCGCCTCCTCCTCCCACTCCTGATATGAGTGTGGTTATTTCTCTTCTACAGCAACTCCAGCAAGGCCAGTCTCAAATGAACTCACAATTAGAGCTTCATACTTCAATGCTTACCCAGCAGGCTGATGAGATTGCTGCCATTAAGGGGGAGATAAAGCGCATAGATGCCAACATCAAGGACAAACACTTCCTGACCCCTCAACAGTGGAATGATGCTATTGATCAGATGAACGATCTATTCAAAGGTACTCTTGCTTCTCTTCATGAGCGAATTAGCGCTGGCATCCATCTCACCGATGACCAAGATTTTATTAACGCTATAAAGGAAGTAGAGTTGAACATAGCGGGTGATATAAGGAAGCTGTTTGAAATGGTGGCTGGAGATAGCCATAAGTTATTGAGCGTTGTTGATAAGCTCAAAGAAGTTAAGGATGAGCTACAAATCCTAGGACTATCTGTCTATGGCGCAGAACCAAATGATGAACCAAGCGCTGCTCCAATTGCGCCTGATTCACATGCGCTTGGATCTCATGCGCCCTCTTCCAGCTCTGCTCTAGCTCCTAGCGCGCATGTTGACATTAATTCCCTGCTTTCAAAGATTGAAGTTTTGAAGGAATTAGTTGTCACTCACTTCAACTCCGCGCATTCCAGTGCAGACAGGCGCTCAGATAGGATTTCCTCTGACATTGTTTCAGCGCAGGCTGCCATTGAAGCAAACTTTCAGAACGTTGCAGAAAACGTCGCTCAACAGCAAGCCATTACTCAACGCACCATTGATGAATATCAAAACATCAATGTTGGTCATTTGCGCTACATCTGAGACGGCGTCACGGACACTCATGGTTTAGTGAACCGTAGTCATCAGCTTGCAAAGCAAATTCAGCGCTCCATTTCAGAGATCGTTGAAGGATTAAAGGACGATGACGCGCCTCCCAACCCTTAGTTTCTATTTTGATTGTAGGTTTTTAGGATCTTTTGTGATAGAAACTATTTTTTTGTTAGTGATTTAGTGCTTACTTGTTTTAGCACCTTTTGTCTTTGTTCTATTCAAAACTTGTAATCTGTAACTCCTACATCCCAAGTTTTAATGAGAACAATGCATCACTTATTATCAAACTTTGTTCACTCAAACTCCTTGTTTGTAGAACAATGAATATTGTTTAAATTCATATGCATCATATTAAATTGTTTCATACTTTCATGCATTGAGTTTAAACTTGGTTTAAACACATTTCAAAACTAAAATTCATATATCATTTTGAATGTGTTGAAACTATTATTTGAATCTTTCCATATGTAATGCTTTATCCTTATTAGATTACAAATCTATATCTTGGACTAGTGTGTCCATTAACTTGAGACATGATTTATCAAAGTTATCTATTTGAACATGTTTTTATCAAGTATAATGTTTGTCCTTGATATAGTAGGTAATGGCATCAATCAAATAGGGGGAGATTGTAGGGTATGACCACATATATCTCAGTTTTAATGTAATAGGATTTATTATATTTGATTGATCCATCACCTAAGTTTTATTTCATGGACTTTAGACCCACATGTAAGAAGTATTTATACTTCATTTTTTAGGTTGTCCATTGTAATAGAATATGCTTAGAAATAGGGCAAGAAGATCAAGATTCAAGAAAATCACATTTTGAGTTGAGCCATGCGCCTATGCGCCTATGCGCCATGCGCCTTCTAGCGCGCGCATATAAGCATTCTTCTAAGAAATGCTATGCGCCTCATATGCCTTAGCGCGCGCATTCTCTATGCGCCTCTTGGCTCAACGCGCCTCAAAGTGTTTATTTAACACTCAGTGATTTATTGAAGATTCAAAGACTTGAAGAGAATTCAAATTACGCCAATGATCCAACGGTGGTTAAAAGATGCATATGCGCCTAATCTGTTGACACGTGTCCACAACGGTCACATTTATGTTGAGTGTCAAAATGGCCATAATATATGCATGCTCCAATCAACGAGCGACAGCACATCTTATCCACAAGGATCTCCAACGGCTAGTTTTTGGAAGTTCACTATAAATACCCCATAACTTCAACATTTTGAAGTTGCTGAGTTTTGCTAAGAATTTCAAGAATTTCTCTCTCAAAGCATTTGTTGAAGATTTGAAGATTGCCTTTCTTTTTTCAGAATTCCTCAAGAACATCTTCATACCTTCATCCTTAGCCCAGATCTTCAAGCTATAACACTTTAGTTTCATTATGATCTAAATCATAAAGATCTAAAGAGCCTTGATACTAAAATCACACACGCACCTCTTTAAGTTTGATCACTTAGATCCTTCTTTTAGAGATACACCGGTTATTGTTTTGAATTTGTTCATTCATAGAATATTAGATCTTGAGTTAGTGTAGAAGCTCAAAAGTTGTAATTTGTAACACTCTCTCATTATATAAGATCTCCATTAGAAATCCAAGACTAACCATATTGGTAGAGGACGTAGATCTTTCATTGATCGAACCTCTCCAAATAGCTTGTGTTATTATCTTGTCATTTACTTTCAAGTTATTATCTTCACTCACTATTTGCTTGTTTACTCATTGTAGATTGATTGATCTGAATTGTGTTGTGTTGTTAACTCATTTGCCTTAGTTTCTTATTTCACCCACTTTGAGCCAAAATACTTAGAGTGTGTGTGCGCCCCCTTATTATACTTTGCGCCTATTTACATTACTAAATTCCGCTGTGCATTTCACTCACTCACTTAGGCGCATATCATAATGCTTATTTGATAAAGTGCGCATTTGCAATTGAGTTTATCAAGGGTACGAAAAGAATTTTAAAACAGCTATTCACCCCCCCCCCTCTAGCTATTTTTCATACCCTTGTTGCCCTTTGGGACCAACAAAAACCTTATAAGGAACTTAACTTGTGCCCCTATAATTCTCTCACTGCCCGACTGAACAACACAAGACCAGCTGGACTTTACACGAGAGCACAGTATTAAATACTTGCTAAACAACAACAACTAGGGAAATGATTCTAAAATAAGGAACCAAGCCAAACACATCAAAAGATGCAAACACATTACTCATAAAAGAGTTCACAACATTGACATTAGGTCACAACACAATCCTCAACAACCAAGTATGTTAAACCCATTTTTTACCCAAGGGATTCCAAAGTAAGAAATCCTACGAAAGCATCATAAAGATGTACCACACTCAAAATGAACCTAAACGGTTACATTATTCTAAACTCGATCGCAACGGACCCATTTCTATCACTTTGGTGTTCCACAATAACCCTCTAGGTACCCTAGTTCCAGCACAAAACCAGTCAGTCATATGGGCGGTCGCCCACCCCATTCTGGGCGGTCGCCCTAGACACTCGACAGGCCAAAAACTTAGAATTTTATACTCCCTTCGTTTCACCGTCCCAAAAGTATAACACTTACAACACTTAACGTTTATAACCTTACTGAGGCTACAAATTCAGTCCCAAAACAACTCTTGAATCCAACTAGAACCAATTCCCATACTACTCCCTTTGCCCCAAAATTACAAGTATCACAAAAATTATCCAATTACAAAATAACAATCACAAGTATCATATATAACATATATGACCATTTTAACATTTAAAGGGGAATTAGTAACTTACCCACTTTCGAAATATTCACCGTCTAAAATGAATTTTGTTCGGATATAATTGATCACCTACTCGAGAGCTCCACCGTCGTACTGTATTTGATTTGATATCATCGATCAAAATGAATTTTAGACAGTTAATTGATCAACGAACCTTTGTTTCGTTCTGCTCTTCCTCACTCTTTGTATATTGATTTTGAGAAGGGATAAGAGATATAATAACAAGCTAGGGATGAGTCATGATGAAGGGTAGTGGGTCTATGGGTGCCACGTAATTGCCCAAATCAACCTTATTAATAAGGTGATAGCTTTTACAAATTGAATTAGAAAGCACTATAGTATTATTAAATAGACAACTTCTCCAACCTTCTATTTTTATTTTTATTTTCACTTCTCAGCCTTTTCTCAGCCCATGTGATGATCGACAAAGTCCAACTACATAGGTGAGGTGTCAATTTCTTATAGGATAGTAAAATAAAAGTCAAATTGTGTCAATTTTTCTATTGGCTGAAAAATCAGTCCATTTTGACTGTTCACCTGGAATTTTCCACTCAATCAAATTACACAAATAATACTTATTTAGAAAGCCTTATATGTCTAGTTCAGAACGTAATTTCGGTTCGTCAATCCGAATTTTCTATACAAAGTTACGTCTGTTTTAGCGCAGACTAGTCGAGCTGCCAAAAATGACGATATTTGATTTAATAATATCTTCTTTTGTGCTATTTCGCTTATTTCAAAGGTATATAAAACACAAGAAATGATATACCCAAATCATAAACACATCAAATAGTAACAAATAAAAATGCTACCTAAATGACATGCAAGAATGATGTGAAGCCCAAATGAAAGTAGACGCGAACTAAGCTAAGCGTGACCGCTCGCTAGGTTCTTACAATTACTACTAACCAAAATAGTAACACAATTAATCTAACAATATGTGCAAGTCATAAAATATGACGCAACACATAAAATGCAAACATAATTTCAAATTAAAATCCCCAAAATATAAAATAAATAGGAACGGGTTTCGGGGTCGTTACACATTAACTTACTGCGCAGTGGCTGCGCAGATGCATGAAATCTTATCCTTTAAAAACTTATCAAGCAAACACAAAAACATTAGTATTGACAAGTTATATGGACAAGTTAGCTGAGTTCTTCAAGCATACCCATTTCTCCTCTCAAGAAGACAAATCTTTTTGCGTCAAGTGCCTTTGTGAGGATATCAGCAATTTGATTATCTGTGCCCACGTGCTCTAAGTGTATATTTCCTTTTTCCACGTGGTCCTTGAGAAAATGATATTTGATGTCGACGTGCTTTGTCTTTGAATGCATGACAGGATTGTTGGAGACTGCTATGGTGGACATATTGTCGCAGAAAATTGGGCAATTTTCTTTATGAATCCCATAGTCCACAGATTGTTGCTTCATCCATAAGATTTGGCAGCAGCAGCTTCCAACAGCAATATATTCTGCTTCAGTAGTGGAGATGGACACAGCAGCTTGTTTCTTGCTCGCCCATGCTACAAGTCGATTTCCAAGGAAATGACATGTTCCACTTGTGCTCTTCCTGTCAATGGTGCACGCTGCGTAGTCCGCATCTGAAAAACCTAGCAAATCGAAATTCGAATCTTTGGTGTACCAAAGTCCAAGGTTAATAGAGCCAAAAATATATCTAATACATTTTATAGCATTTATGTGCGCTTCTGAAGAATTAGCATGATAGTGCGCACAGATACAGACAACATAATATCTGGCCTACTTGCAGTAAGATAAAGGAGAGAGCCAATCATACCTCGATATAAAGTTTGATCAACTTTCTTACCTTTCAAGTCTTTATCAAGTTTATTGCCCGTAGCCATTGGAGTGTCGTATGCTTTAGCATCCTCAAGTCCAAATTTTTGATTAAGTCCCGTTTACTTGGCTTGATTTATGAAGATGCCATCATTCAATTGCTTGAGTTGAACCCCGAGGAAGAAGGTGATTTCTCCCATCATGCTCGTCTCAAGTTTGCTTTTCATTTTCTTATCAAAGCGCTTACAAAGTAACTCATTAGTAGAACCAAATATAATATCATCAACATAGAATTGAACGAGTAAAGAATGATCATTATACTTAGCAATACAAAGAGTTGTGTCGATTTTACCGCGCTTGAAGCCTTTCTCTAGTAGGAATTTTGATAGAGTATCGTACCATGCTCTTGGAGCTTGCTTAAGTCCATACAAAGCTTTCTGAAGCTTGAAGACGATTTGGAAATTGTCATCTTCAAACCCAGGAGGTTGAGCTCCATTGACCGTCTCTTGGAATTCACCGTTGAGAAATGCACTCCATATCCATTTGATTTATGAGATGCATAAGCTTGCTTTGATTCTGTGATGCTTCCATTTTCATCCATTTTGTTTCCGAACACCCATTGAAGCGCTAAATATTGGATGAGATTTTCTTGCACTTCTTGCATAACATCGATCCAGCTTAAAACATGGAGCACTCTATCAATCTTCTTTGATCCGACATGAGAGATAAACGAATGCTACACCACAAAGTTTGATGCTCTCGATGTGCGAACCCCTACATTTAGATGATAGGAATACGAATATCAATGGGTATTTCATTTACTTCAGTATCAGAATCTTCAAGTGTGATTTGCTGAAGCGGTAAAACATCATGCGCTGAATAAGGGATCTGCGCATCAGGAGTCGTCACTTCTGGCGCAGCATCTGGAGTTGGCGCATGGGATGGACTTGCTTGATTCTGGTTTTGATCTTGATTATCATTCTGCGCAGGTGCAGTTTGAGGCTGCGTACCTGTCTCAACATTCTCAGCAGAATCATCAGAATCATTTGGAGCCAAATGTGGCTCAAGGAGAGAATGTACGTCAAATGTAACATGTACAGATACTATAATAACTAGATATTTGTTCTATTATGATCACGAAAAGCTTATAGAATGATTGGGATACCCAACGAGAATACCTTCATCTGCTTTGGCGTCGAATTTACTTCTATGATCTTTGCCATTGTAGAGGATATAGCATTTGCAGCCAAAGAGCCTGAAGAAAGCAATGTTGGGCGCTCTTTCTCTCCATAGATCGTATGGAGTATGATGTAGGCTTTGTTGATGAGGGATCTTATTCTGAGTAAAGCATGCCCTGTTGACAGCTTCTTCTCAGAAATACGTTAGAAGTTCAGCTTCTACTATCATTGTCTATCCATCCTCAATCAACGAGCAAATCTTTCCACAATGCCATTTTGTTGAGAACTCCAGCAACGGAGAATATGTGAAGAATACCATTTGTTGGTTCTTGTTGGTTCTCACAATATTGAGCGACATCGTTGTTCATAAATTCTGTTCCGTTGAAGTATCGAACTCTAACGATGTCTTCTATGTTTGGAGATTTCGAAGGAGAACAGTCAGGATATCATTGAGATACCACAAGTTGGTCCAATGCTCGCGGTAGTGAGCGGTCCAAACACATGAGGTGAAGCGGTTGAAAGCGTTTTGACATTGGAGCAATCTTGCTAGAGGAAAACTGCTCAGGCTGCTTACTAAGCTGGCATGGTGCTTATACCATTGCTAGCTGCATTCACTTATGTTCTTTGCTATAAAACAAGGATTAGTAATAGAAATTATAGCGATAAGATTAATAATATAAAAATTGGTCTTACGAGTCCTTGTGAGCAAAGTTAATCCAAAAACGCCATCCTTGATATAGCAGTACGTTGAAGTGAAATGGCATTCCAGATCTTTATCGCATAATTGTGATATGAAGAGCAGGTTGTGCTTGAGACTATCTTTTATGATTAGTCCAAATCCAATTATGTGCCCTTTGTTGTTGTCACCATATGTTACTGAGTGATCTCTTCCTTCATGCACATCTTTAAGAGTGTTGACATCTCCAGTCATGTCTAGAATCCACTGTCGATACCAACTGAGCTTGAGAGTGCACAGTGAAGTAGAAGATCTTTTCTGCTTGTTGAAACATTGACTTGCGCTATACAGCAGAGTTATCATTTAAGATCAGCAGGTACTTTAAGAGATTCCTTATGCGGCTGCGTAGTTGGTGATGACGTAGCTTTGTCAGGTTAGCTCTGGCAAATAGGTACTTGCCATTCTGTCTGCTTGGTGAAGGTGTCCCATTTCCACTAGAGTGAAGGGACCTTTCTTTGATTGTCCTTGGTGCATGCTCAGGTTTCATTTCAGAAACAGCTTCTGAATCGTTGTTAGCATTTGCCACTAAGCAGAGCAGTCCATCCTCAGAGTCAGCATCGTTGTCTTCAGTGTCAGTCTCCAAGTCCTTAGCTCCTTTTCTGCGCAGTTTTCTTCAGCAGCCATTCCTTACTGCTTAGATGCATTGTGCGCAGGGTTGTTTTTCCTCGTACTCAAATTTTGGAGTAGGCTTTTTGAAGCGAAATGTCCTGGCTTTCTGCAGTTGTAGCAGACCAAGTCATCTTTCTTTGAGTCTCTATGAGAGAGAATAAGAGGTTTGCTTGAGGATTCACCAAGTTTGGAAAACTGTCTGAATTTGATCTGAGGTTTGAGCAGGCGCAGGAATATGTGAAAAGTTAGCCATTGCCCAAGATTTTGAAGCCATATTGAATCGGCACCCAAGATGTTAAGCTTGAAAAACAGAAACGTGTTTTATGAAGGTGTTTGCTCTGATACCACTTGTTGGTCCCTAAGGGGCAACAAGGGTGTGAAAAATCGCTAGAGGGGGGGTGAATAGCGTTTTAAAATTTTTTTCAAACCCTTTTGCAATTCAATGGCAAATGCGCACAACTCTTATTTTGGCTAAGTATAGCGCACAGCAAGAGTGTGAAATGCACAGCGGAAATTTAAAGCAGCTCTGCGCAGAGTATACTGCGCAGAGATAAAAACGCACGCGCTAAGTTTGAGGCTAAAGAGTGGCGCAAAAATGGTTCTAAGGCAAATGAGCAATAACCATTACAACAGTAAAGTGTAGCAATCTGAAAGATCAAACAAAGCAGTTCATAAATAGTTAAGCAGGAAATATGCAGTAAATATAATGAACGCGCTATTTGGAGAGGTTCGATCGATGAAAGATCTACATCCTCTACCAAGATGGTTAGTCTTGGATTTCTAAAGGAGATCTTATAATATAAGTGAGTATTACAAATTACAACATTTGAGCTCAATACTAACTCAAGATCTATTATCTATGAAGAACATATCCTAGACTAAACCGGTGTATCTCAAGAAGTTAGATCAAAATGATCAAAGCTTCAAGAGGTGTGTGTGTGACAAAAATTCTGGGCTCTATGAATATGAAAGATGAAGAGCACCAAGAATTCTGGTGATATAGGGCTTTGCAATTTTGAGCAGGAGTTTGAAGGTTTGAAGATCTTGAAGGCTGTTCTAAGGAATCTGGAAATATTGAGCAGCAGTCTCCAGATCTTCAAGGTATCTCAATGAAGCATGAAACTCGAGCTCTTGAAGCATGCAAGCTTTTAAACTTGGAAATGGGAATGAGCATGCTATTTATAGCTGAGCTGTAAAAACTAGTCGTTGGAGCTCTGAGCAAGGACGATGTGCTGGCATAATGTGATTGGCGCGCAGGTGTCCTTTATAGCCGTTGGAGATAGAGCAAGGACAATGAGATGGCACAATATGATTGGTGCGCAGGTGTCCTTTGTACCCGTTGAAGACTGAGCATGAAGACCAAATTCAAAAGCTTCTTCTAGAAGGTTGACAGCTGTCTTCAATTGAGATATTTCTTTGAAGCGTGTCTCCACCAATGGTTTTGCTGAGTGTGCTTATTTTATCGTTTGTGCACACCTCAGCACTCTGACTCAATCCAAAAAGCGTAGCTTGTCTTGTCACTTTCCAAGCTTCTAGAATATGAGATCAGGAGATGAGGAATTTGATCAAGATTGAGTGTCCGCGCACAAAGGCATGCGCATTGCCGGCGCGTATGAATGCTGCGCATGGGAAGCATGCGCACCATGCTTGGTCACTAAAACATCTTTTCAGAGTATAGGTAATAAGACCTTGACAACTGAGCAGGGTCAAAAGCTGCGCAATATATCTATGCGCAGTGGCGACCTGCGCAGAGAACATCCTGCGCAGTGAAATGAATCCTGCTTAGGAAATCTTCGATCCTTCATAGCTTCAAGTCCTATAATCTAAGCCTATACTATAAAAAGGACTTGGCTAAAAATTGAAGTTATAAACTTCTTTATATGAGGTCCTAAAGTCCATAAAAATACTCATAGGTGATGGTATCAATCAATTCTAACAAAATGTAGGAGGGTTAAGTGATAAGCATACCCAACACTCCCCTTTATCAAGATCATCCTAATTTTCATACTTGGGTAATGTCCAGCAAAAACATGAATCTAAAGATGGAGCAAAAACATGAATTTGAAAATGGAGCATGCATAAATATTTCCATGGAGATCTCAAATATAATCTGCACGTAAATATATTTAAGGACTGAATGAGATGTATATCACATTTGGCAACATACACCAAGATAAAACAAACCCCTCAATTTCACGTTTACAACGAAAAAATTGTAGGGTTTTGAGGGTCCTTGCGTAGCGGAAAACGGTAATAAAATCAACAAAACCCATGAGCCTATGGATCCATTCATGATGATTAAGTTATTAGGAAGATGAATTTAGAATACTAACCGTTGTTGTGCGTTAAAAAAATTTTGGATCTTCAAATCTTCAAGTCTTCAAGCATTAGATTTGATCTCCTCGTTCTTCGCGTTCTTCAGATCACGATCACAGGAACACAAACTTGAGATGATAAAGCTAGCACCATCTATATTTATCCACACGCGAACAAATATCTAGAACGATTCTAGATCTGGAATGCTAGATCCCATCATTAGAAAACACGCTTTTCTAATCTTCAAAGGCTATATGAATTTATTGGTGGTCTTGAGCTTTTGATTCTCAATCTAAACTCAAGAATGTGTTTCTCAAACACATGGAGGCTACCAATAAGTTACCCATATGAATTAGGTCAATCACATGTAAAGAGAGGGGTATTTGTACTTATTAAACCTAAACCCTTTAGGAGAAATAGGCCAAAAACCTGTCAAAAATCGGAACAAGAAGTCAGAAACCCGGAACAAAGGAGGTCCGCCCGGGGAACCACATGGGTCCGGTCGGACCATGCTAAAATACCCATAGGTCCGGTCGGGTCATAGCATGGATCCGGCCGGACCATGCTTTCCTTTTTCACTTTTCTGATTTCCTTTAAATCCGATTTTTACGCTCTTTTACGTAATTCTAATTTTAGCCTTTTTTAGATTCGTTCTTTTATGTGTGACCCCATAGGATTATATTAAGTTGGTGTAAGTACCCCAATATGAAATTAACCAACTTTAGAGGAACTCTTAGCACTATTCAGGGATAAACTGATGGGCTGAGACCTCACTAAGAAAAACCTAAAATTCCAGGACTACTCTGGAATTAAAATTGGAAAAATCCAGAAGCTCGCCAGACTGAGCCATACGGATGGTTTGGACGCGGGAGGGGCCAATCCGTACGGATGGTTTGGGCACCCTCAGTCCCTATAAATTGAACCCTTGGCTGATCATTTCAGGGGGAAGAAATCATTATGTGAGTGCAAAACTCTGTCGAATTGAGGGCAGGTCAAACACATAAACACACATTTGAGTCAAAAAAGAGAAAGAAATTAGGCTTAGAACCAAAATTGGTGAGGCCTCCTTCTCCCCATCTTCTCTTCATCTCATATTCTATCTTTCTTTTGTTTAATTTATGTAAATGTCTTTACTTTTCTCGTAAATATTATGAATTGGAACCAAGTTCTTGATATGAATCAATGGTACCCTCATGTTCTATGCATGATCAAGGGTCCAAACCTAAGATGATCAAGACTTGTTATCATTTAATGTCTCTTTAAATTATGTCTTTACATTAATGCACTTTATATTATGTATTTACATTAATGTTTTTTACATTATGTCTTTACTTTTATGCAATTTACATAATGTCTTTACATTTATGCAAGTTAAATTTCATGTCTTTACTTTTAAGTGTATTTTATGGTGTAATGATCAAGTTTGGATGATAAAGTTTCAATCTTTATCATTCAAACCTTGATCTAACTCCAATAATGTCCCTTTGGATGGTAAAGACTCAATCTTTATCAATCCGAAGGTTGATTTTTGATATCCTAAGGCATTTCCTTGGAAGAATCATCCATTTGGATGTTAAAGTTTCCATCTTTAACCATCCAAATGATGATTTTAGCTCAAATGCCATGTTCATCACCTTTCTTATTTTTTCCCCATTTATTGCCTTGATCACACCCAAAACCTTGTGTTTTGGTGTTTAATTAGTTATTAACAGCATAGGGATGATTTAATTCAAGCTTTGTGTGAGTAAATAAACTGGAAAGATGTAAACAATTCAGTTTCAGCAGAATGCTCTGTTTCTGCCTGAAACTGGACTGATTTCTTGACAATCTGTAAAAACCCCAGGGACGGCCTTCCCAGCCGTACGGCTAGTTTGGCCGGAGGGGTGAACTTTCAGTCTATCCCCTTTTCTGTCAAACTGTTTACAAAATAACCCCTTTTGTTAAGTTTCTAACTGATTTTGTTAAAAGTCAGTTTCTCCCATTTTTAAGAACACACACGCACACACTTGCACAATTTTGTTAACATACTTAGGGAGACTCGGTTTTTTCCGAGGTACTTTGGATGAACTACCGGTTAAGTTCTTCCCAAAGTGTAACATTGTTGGGTTTCGTAGTAACATGCGCAGCGGAATATAGCAATTAAAATTTTATGAAACCCAAAGCCATGGATCCGTTCATATGACTAAATCAAATACAACATAATGAATAGAGGAAAAACTAACCCTTGATGACTATGAATTCTAGCTTTGAATTTGGTGAAGAACTTGAAACTTTATCACGGACAAAATTCACGAACTTTGAAGATGATAAAATTCACCCTCTAGCGGTATCCACACCACGAACGAATATCAAGGAGCTTCTTGATCTTGGTTGCTAGACCAATAATTATGAAACACACTTTCACAATTTAATAAAGAAATATATGAAATTATTTTGTGAATTATTTTGTTCTTCAATCCAAGATGTCTTGGAACAAAATAATAACTCTCTCAAACTCTTTGGAGGCACACAAAACACTTGGGCTAATGGTCTGGCCGAACATGGCTTTTTATACACAATTAAGACCTATTCCAAATAGGAATCTTGTGCCAAAAACCTTCCCAAATCGAATTAGGAAATATTATGCCGCCTAGACCAAGCGCCCGCCTGGTACCAACCGAGCGCCCGCTCGCTGCCAGAAAATCCAGAATTTTCCAAAAATTCCTTTGAGGTCCTTCGACCCTAAATTCCAATACAGTCCTTTTATTTAAGATTCGTTCTATTGTGTGTGACCCTCTAGGATTATACTAAGTTGGCAATGGGTTCAAACATGAAACCATAAGACATGATTAGGTTCTAGCAAACCGTCATACCTACCCAAATAGTATAACTAGATACAAGTTCGCATTCCTTTAGAATATGTCATAATCCTTTTGTCCACGATGTCATTGAACACAAGTCATGGTCAAACAGTCAACTTGTCTTGTTCAATACTTTCTCGATTCCGAATATGTTGATAATTCAAATGCTATTGATCCAATCAATCCATTTGAGTCCGGCCGAACATTTCATCAACATCATTCCTTCGAGGGGCCCAAGCTTGACATCTCTCCGTGGAGGGACAAATCCATTTAGCTTATTATTCTTCCCAACGGGAATCCGATTATGCCAATCATACCCTTTATAACTACCGTGTTAAGGTAGCGTTTGAATATGTCAAACACAATATTCATCAAGTGGAAGACTATAATAACTTCATGTCTAAGGATTCGAATGACATAACTAATATGAGATATATGTACGACATAGACCATGACATAAATCTCATACAGCGGGTCATGTCCAGTACCTTGTTCCAAACAAGTACCCATAAATCTAACATGATCATCCCATAACCATTTAGCCTTTATACTAGTGCTTAACAGGTACTAGGGACGGGGATTATTATAAGTAAACATGAACAACAATAATAATCAAAACAACTCTTTATTGATATGAAATAAATGATAACAATTACAACGTTTATTAAACGTGCCTAGGGCACCACTACCAACAATCTCCCACTTGCCCTAGGTCCATTCTCCCATGTATCTAATACCCATGGACCTAACATGACCATCATGTTTAGCTTGTGGAAGTCCCTTTGTTAGCGGGTCCGCAACATTGTCATCAGTAGGTACTCTGCATATATTTACGTCTCCCCTATCAACGATCTCTCGAATGATATGAAAACGCCTAAGTATGTGTTTGGATTTCTGATGTGCTCTTGGTTCCTTTGCTTGAGCAATAGCACCATTATTATTGCAATAAAGGTCTATTAGATTAGCAATACTAGGAACCACTTCAAGTTCAGTTATGAACTTCTTAATCCAAACAGCTTCCTTTGTAGCATCCGATGCAGCAATATACTCAGCTTCTGTTGTAGAATCAGCGGTTGTACTTTGCTTGGAACTCTTCCAGCTTACAGCTCCACCATTTAACATAAACACAAAACCCGATTGCGATCGGCTATCATCTTTGTCGGTTTGGAAGCTTGCATCCGTGTAAGCATTTACAACGAGATCATCTTCCATTCCTCCATAGACCAAAAACGAGTCTTTAGTTCTTCTCAAGTACATAAGAATCGCTTTTACAGCTATCCAGTGATTTTCGCCAGGGTCGGATTGGTATCTACTTGTCATGCTCAAAGCATAAGATACATCCGGCCTAGTACAAATCATGGCATACATGATGGACCCAATTGCCGAAGCATATGGAACATCATTCATTTTCTCACGCTCATCGTTTGTCTTGGGACATTGAGTTTTGCTTAGAGAAACTCCATGTAACACTGGCAAGGTACCTCTCTTAGAATTTTCCATACGGAATCTTCTAATGACCTTGTCCATGTATGTACTTTGGCTTAAACCAAGTAGCCTCCTAGATCTATCTCTATAGATCTTAATGCGAAGCACTTTCCTAACCAAGTCTTCACAGACTGAAGTGTAGGAATGTCGTTTCCAATGAGTAATATGTCATCCACGTATAAAATAAGGAATAGCACTATGCTCCCACTAATCTTCTTGTATACATAAGGCTCATCTTTGTTCTTGATGAAACCAAACTCTTTGACCGATTCATCAAAACGTAGATTCCAACTCCTTAAAGCTTGCTTCAATCCATAGATGGATCTTTTCAATTTGCATACCTTAGAATCTTGTTCAAAACCTTCTGGTTGTGTCATATACACATCCTCTTGGAGTTTTCCATTCAGGAAAGCGGTTTTGACGACCATCTGCCATATTTCATAGTCATGATATGCGGCAATGGCAAGCAAAATTCTTATAGACTTGATCATTGCTACGGGTGAAAAAGTCTCATCATAGTCTATACCATGAACTTGCCTATAACCCTTCGCTACAAGCCTAGATTTGTAACTATGCACCTTCCCATCCATGTCAGTCTTCTTCTTGAAGACCCATTTGCATCCTATGGTTTTTACACCTTCGGGTGCATCAATCAAATTCCAAACTTGATTGTCTTGCATGGATTGCAATTCGGATTCCATGGCTCCAAGCCACTTGTCCGAATCAGGAGAAGACATCGCCTCTTGGTAGGTTGACGGCTCATCATTCTCTATGATTTCTACCTCATTACTATCCGTTACGAGAAATCCATATCTCTCGGGCTCGGATCGTAACCTACTAGATCTGCGAGTTGCTTGTGTATTTTGAACAGGTTCCACAACTCCTTGTGGTTCTTGTTCTTGTTCCACTATTGGTTCAATGTTATTTTCTGGGTCTCGAATTTCTTCAAGATTTATTTTACTCCCACTGATTTCTTTGGAGAGAAACTCTTTCTCTAGAAAGACACCAGTTCGGGCAACAAACACTTTGTTGTCCTCACGGTTGTAAAAGTAATATCCTCTAGTTTCCTTAGGATATCCCACGAAAATACATTTATCAGATTTGTGTGCAAGTTTGTCTGAGACAAGTCTTTTGACAAAAGCTTCACAACCCCAAATCTTCATGAAAGATAAACAAGTTTTCTTTCCGCTTCACATCTCATATGGAGTCTTTTGAACCGATTTAATTGGAACACGATTTAGTGTGAAAGCAGCGGTTTCTAGAGCGTAACCCCAAAAGGATATTGGAAGATCGACTTGACTCATCATTGATCGAACCATGTCTAACAAAGTCCTATTTCTCCTCTTGGACACACCATTCCATTGTGGCGTTCCGGGTGGAGTCAATTGTGAAACTATTCCACAATTCTTTAGATGATCATCAAATTCTTGACTCAAGTATTCTCCACCACGATTTGATCGAAGTGCCTTAATACTTTTGCCAAGTTGTTTTTCTACTTCATTTTGAAATATTCTAAATATCTCAAATGCTTCACTTTTATGTTTCATTAGGTAAACATACCCAAATCTACTATAATCATCAGTGAAGGTTATGAAGTATTGAAATCCTCCCCTAGAATTGCTACTTAATGGTCCGCATACATCGGAATGTATCAACCCCAATAAGTCGCTTGCCCTTTCACCCAACTTGGTAAAACGTGTCTTAGTCATTTTTCCAAGAAGACACGACTCACAAGTATCATATGACTCGAGGTCACATGAACCTAAAAGTCAGTCCCCATGGAGTTTTGAGATACGCTTCTCATTAATATGACCAAGACGGCAATGCTATAAATAGGTATGATTTACATCATTAGGTTTAGATTTCTTATTTACATGATAGACATTGTCATTATTTTCATTCTTGACATCCAAGATATAAAGGCCATTAAATGAATTAGCAATACCATAAAGCACATCATTTAAATAAATAGAAAATTTCTTATTCTCAATAAGAAACTTAAAACCTTCATTATCCAAACAAGAAATTGAAATAATGTTTCTACTTAAATCCGGAACATAATAACAATTGTTCAAAACAAGAATTAATCCGAAAGGTAAAGTGACTTCATAAGTCCCTACGGCTAATGCAGCAACTCTTGCTCCATTCCCCACGCGTAGGTCTACTTAACCATCTTTAAGCAGTCTCCTATTCTTTAGACCCTGCACATTTAAACAAATGTGAGAACCACATCCGGTATCCAATACCCAGGAATCAGTGGTAGAAAGGAGAATATCTATCATATAGATACCTGAAGTCGACGCAGCCTTGCTGCCCTTCTTCTTCTTTTGCTCTTCCAAGAAGGCCTTGCAATTACGTTTCCAATGACCAATTTCTTGACAATGGAAACAGATTGCATCCATTTGTGAATCGGGTTTTGCCTCAGAAGCCTTGGCAACACTTGCCTTGCTTATTTTGGGTTTGACAACTTTCTTACCCTTTCCTTTGGCACCAGCCTTCTTCCCATCATGAACTAAGAGCACGGGAGAACCTTTCTCCGCAATCTTCATCTCCGCAGTTTTAAGCATCCCATGCAACTCGGAGAGATTCTTATCCATTCCATGCATGTTATAATTCATCACAAACTGATTATGACTTTTAGGCAATGAATTAAGAATGAGATCCGTGGCTAGCTCCAATGCGATTGGATAGCCAAGTTTCTCAAGGTGCTCCACATAACCTTTCATTTTCAGCATGTGAGGACTCACTTGTTGCCCTTCATTCATTTTGCAAGTAGTGAATGCAACAATGGTCTTGTACCTCTCTTTCCTAGCTTGCTCTTGAAACATGGCTCTTAACTCCACGCCTATCTCATAGGCTTCCAAATGTTCCAAACTTTGTTGGAGTTTTGAGCACATAGTAGCAAGCATGAGACAACTTACATCTCTAGAATCATTACGATGTTTCTTGTAATTGTCTCTTTTTTCCCTAGGGGCAGTAGGTTCTGGTTCAGCAGGAAGAGGCCCATCGAGAATGTACAACTTATCTTCTTGCCTTAGAACAATTCTAAGGCTACGGATCCAATCCATAAAGTTCGTACCATTCTCTTGGAGCTTATCCTTCTCAAGGATCGATCGCAACGAAATTGATTGAGTGTTAGTAGTCATTATCTACAAATATGCAAAATTTCCAAAATTTAATAAGTACCGGTTTTCATTAAAGAAATAAACAATGTATTTTTCAAACAAAATACTCCCACTAAATTATATAACCTTCATAACATCCAATGTATAATATAATTTATTTGGGCTAAGATCTAACTTTAATTTAACTTTTGAGTCCACGGAGGCGGACCGCTCAAAACTAAATTAATTAGGTAGACAATCATGTCAATCATGTCCCATATGATTCTTAGATCTTTTTATGAGATTCTTTGAGAAATCCAATTTCAAAAAGCATGTTTAATCTCATCTTTTGCCTAGGCCCAAAACTGTTTTGACGCCTAATTAAGTCCAACCATTTTAAACGCATAGGAACCATTCAATTTAATGCACCTTGCGGAGGCAAGCCCACATTAAATTAATGAACCTCATATTGCTCATACATGAATAAGATTAATGCACCTCGCGGAGGCGAACCCACATCAAGATTATCCATGTATAAACAAGTGTTTTAATCATGGCATGGCAAAGAAGGACTTAAAACTTTCTTTGAAGGTTCATCATATATAGCATATAACACATTTATGAGCACATAATATAAACATGTTACACATCAAGTTTAGCCACTAAATTAATCTCCATTAATTCAAGCATGATATTTATGTGTCATTAGTTTCTCTATAATTATGAGGATGAGACTATTTCAACTTTAGTTATTATCTCCAAATCAAGACAACAAGAAGTGCGGTCGAACTAAGACATTAGGCAACCACAATCCCGCACTAATTCAAGAAACCAAGAAAGTAGTCCATGTGGCCAAAAATACGCAATAGATGTTCTCGATGAACGTAGGCCAATTGCATCCACAATTCCACATGGATCTCCAAACTTTGAATCAAGAACGTTGTTTCTCAATTTTAGCAATTATGAACTCTTCATAATTCTAACTTCGTTTTATCTTTGAAACTTTGATTGCGATCAATTTTGGGAAACACAATCTCAATGAACGCAGATTAGCCATCCAAAACTTGAACCAATCTAGGAATCACAAGACTAAAACAAATAGGAAAATCAAACCCCAAAATCCACACACAAACCAACTACACAAAACCCATTCCAGATCAGCAAGTCTGGACTGGTTCTGTTACTGGTTTTGTTGAATTTATCGAAAATTACATATTCAGATTTTAACCAAAATCAGAACAGATTCTGACGAGCGAGCGCCCGCCTGGTATTGACCGAGCGCGAGCCTGAAGCAAGCCTGAAGCAAGCGGCCGCCTGGTCCCCAGCGAGCGGGTGCCTGTTTGGTCAGAATGGTACAGAATTTTAAAGTTCGAAAATTTTGTCTCAAAATTATTTTTCCCCGATTATTAAAACTTTGATCTGATAAAAAATCAATAATCGAAATAATTCAAAATCCACCATAATTTTTTATTGCGATTGAATCGTGCGATTAAAGTTGCAAAACAATAAACCACATAAAATCACAAAACACATAAACATCATATATTCCAATATTCATATCATGCAAGGCACATAAACAATTTATATACACATAACATGATCCAAGTATTGAATTAATCAACATGAACGGGGCTCTGATACCACTGTTGGGTTTCGTAGTAACATGCGCAGCGGAATATAGCAATTAAAATTTTATGAAACCCAAAGCCATGGATCCGTTCATATGACTAAATCAAATACAACATAATGAATAGAGGAAAAACTAACCCTTGATGACTATGAATTCTAGCTTTGAATTTGGTGAAGAACTTGAAACTTTATCACGGACAAAATTCACGAACTTTGAAGATGATAAAATTCACCCTCTAGCGGTATCCACAGCACGAACGAATGTCAAGGAGCTTCTTGATCTTGGTTGCTAGACCAATAATTATGAAACACACTTTCACAATTTAATAAAGAACTATATGAAATTATTTTGTGAATTATTTTGTTCTTCAATCCAAGATGTCTTGGAACAAAATAATAACTCTCTCAAACTCTTTGGAGGCACACAAAACACTTGGGCTAATGGTCTGGCCGAACATGGATTTTTATACACAATTAAGACCTATTCCAAATAGGAATCTTGTGCCAAAAACCTTCCCAAATCGAATTAGGAAATATTATGCCGCCTAGACCAAGCGCCCGCCTGGTACCAACTGAGTGGAAGACTATAATAACTTCATGTCTAAGGATTCGAATTACATAACTAATATGAGATATATGTACGACATAGACCATGACATAAATCTCATACAGCGGGTCATGTCCAGTACCTTGTTCCAAACAAGTACCCATAAATCTAACATGATCATCCCATGATCATTTAGCCTTTATACTAGTGCTTAACAAGTACTAGGGACGGGGATTATTATAAGTAAACATGAACAACAATAATAATCAAAACATCTCTTTATTGATATGAAATAAATGATAACAATTACAACGTTTATTAAACGTGCCTAGGGCACCACTACCAACAAACATGACCTCCGAATCCTTTGTCTCTAACCATTTTTCGTTAAGTTTGGGTTTAAAGTTAAACTAACGTGGCGACTCAGTTTTTTCCGTTAAAGTACCGTGTTTGATTCTCGAGGGGAACCATTCGTTTTCCCCGCGGGTATCTTACAATGGCGACTCCTCTGGGTAATAAAGTGTTTTCAAACTTCTTTTTGGAAGCTTTGGGGACACTTTTGTGTGGGTCAAACTCTCGTCCCCGTTTGTTGACTTTGTGCATGTTTTGTGTGTATTTTATGCTTTTGTTTTGATTTCTAGGAGTGAAGCTGTTCTGGAAATGCAATAAACTGGGGCTTGATGATCAGAATTTGAGAATTTGCAAAAATAATGCAGCTACTGCTCTAGTCGTACAGCTAGTTTGGTTGGGCCCACAGAATGCTTCAAGCTAACAATTTTATGCAGGGCAGAAGCATTCTGATGGTCCCCTTGCATTTCTTCTTGTCCAGGTTCCATTTACAGCCTCTACTTGTGCACCTTTACCTTCATTTTTTTTGGCTAAAACTCGATTTTTCAAAGCTTGGTAATGCACAAATCTTTTGGACATAAAATTGGGTTTTCAAAGCATCATTGTGCATTGCCCCTTTTTATAAAAGTTTTGGTTTCTCAAATTCTTTCGTTGTGCACAACCTTTTTATACAAATGATTTCAAAAGGTTGTTGTTCTTGTTGTAAAATTTTGGTTTCGAAAACCTTTGGTTGTTCACAACCTTTCTATGTACAAAAATTTGATCCTTGCTTGTTCATATCCTTGCTTGATTACTTGTGCAAATGCTGGTTTATTATACTTGCTCATATATTGTTCATACATTGTTCATGATATTAAAACAAATTGAAAATTCCTATTTTGACTCAAAAGAGAACATAGAAAGCTTCACACAACGCGCACTTGACCTTGTGCACGTTCCAAAAACCCTTTAAACCTGAGATGGATGCCACGATGCAGCTTGATTGGTTCTCTTGTGCCCTTCTCGCGCGCACAGGTCCATTCCACCTCCCCTTCCGAGCCGAGTCAACCACACATGTTTGTGACACACAAAATATCGTGACCTTTGTTGGTTTTTGGTCTATCCCACATCATCACGTCCTTAATACTTGCCCAAAGTTGATTATGGCCAAGTTAACGCCCGAGTCACGACTCCTTGCGAAAGCAAGTGTGACCAAGGTCATCTTTGACCCGGTCCTTGACTTATGTGTTAATTCCAACCATAATTAACCTAAGTAATGTATTAAGGATAGGGTGACACCCTGTCGTTAAGCCCTAATGTTTGATTCATCCTAATCATCCTTAAGCCCAAGGTTGAGGTTAAAGATCCCTCGTTAAACGAGGTCATGCCAAATTTTCGTTAAGGCACTAAGCTTGACCTTAACTGTGGCTTAATTTTGATAAGAATGGCCCATGCATTGGAACTTTGGGACACACTAGACCCTAGGTTGGTTTCTCTCAATCGGTGGAAGCTGCGTGCCCTAGAGGACCCTCGCCCGGGACAGTCCGTCCTTGGGAGTGTGCAATACAGGTGAAATATGAGGGGTCTATAGGCGTAGTGATGGCCTCCACTGATCCAGGATTTAGATTAGTTGCGAAAAAGAAGAGAAGTATTTTCCAACCAATTAGGAATAAAATGCGTTTTAAAGAGAGCTCGAACAATAAATGAAAGCACATTTTTAAATTGCGCTCTAACGTTTGTTCATGTGAAAAATCAGCCAATAAAAATGTTTTTTTTTTAAAAAATGAAATGGGTGAATTCCCCAAAGTGCATGGCTCGGGTCTTTCCCCAAAATTTTACCCTTCCAAGTCGAATCTCCGTGTGTCAAAGCTCATTTCTTACTCAAAGCATGGCTTTTTCCGTGAACCTCTTCGAAGCGTCCTTATGGCTTGTCGGTTCATCATTTAATAGGAAAGGATGGAAGCTCGCCTAGAAATCATTGAGAGAACCCTGGATGTCATGCAGCAAGTGATGAAAAGGCTGGAATATGATCAGGGCTGTCTGTTTGGGATTGTCAATAGAATGCACGAGAGACAATCTTCGGACTTGGAAAAGGAGACCGAAAGGATTTGGGTTCGAATGCTCCACCCTTGTCTTCGTGAGCTCTTGAAAGACAGGGAGAACAATTGGCACCAAGAAAGGAAGAGCGTGAAAGATGAAATGGATTCGCAAAGTCGCATCCATCAAGAAGACATGAAAAATGTCCAATCTTGCATGAACACAATGGTGGAGGCGATTCTAGATATTAGAACCTACCTCAGAAATCACCCTCAGCTCAAAAATCCTCCTGCCGGGCTTGCCCCGAGCAATCTCTCCCCTGTTACTTCCATCATCTCTCAAATGACCTCAAGTCAACAAGAAATCCTTCCTCCCCAATCACAACCCCCGAATGTAAGAGTACCGCACAGAAACAGTCGACCCGGACCCATTGTTCCCAAGCCAATTCGCCCTCAAAGAGCTGCTCCATATCATCTCTTCCATGAATTGGGGATTCCGAGAGTCCAATTACTTGATCAACTGCTTAAGGAGGGAAAGATCTAGTTACTCAATCCGGATATGCTCTTAGTTGAACACTCTCACCAACGATCCGATGAAACCCAATTCTGCCGGTACCATCAAGGAGTGGGGCACACTACCGGAGCTTGTGATGCTTTGAAAGACAAGATCCAGGAACTTATTGATGAGGGAATCATCACAAAGAAAGGAAATCAGTGGGTGTAAACCCGAGTGAAAGCAAGGAAGACGAGGTTGAGGTTGTAAGGAGAGGAGAAGAGTAAAAAAAAGAAGGGGAAAGTAGGTAAGAAGTGGTCTGGTTAGGTTCTAAGATTTCCCAAAAGTCTATCATGGACATGTTTTTACTTTCCCTAAGGCATGGTTGTGTAAAAGTCATCAAAATGGTATATGATTGGAGCCCATCAACAGTAGAGTCATTCGAGTCTGTAAAAGGTTTGAATCCTCCGTGCAATGAAACAATTATTTTCCTTCTATTCTCTCTAGAATTGAGACATTATTTGCAAATTACATTAATTCTTGGAATTGCCTTACTTAATATTGTCAAATGATTGCTAAGTTCCCAAAATGATGAATTGACTTCTAAGCATACTAGTCAATAACGACTCATTAAGGACGAATGGACTCAACACAAATAAAAACGTTCAATGCAAACAATCAATCTTGATATGAATAAATGTTGTGATCAATTGGCATAAAGAAACCATTAATGGAAAGCCTTCCCCGATACACATTCCCCGATACACAATCCGATACACTTTTCCATGCAAACCCTTGATGCAAATAAAAAGGCATCCCAAGACAATGAAAGTGAAAGGATGTTGTTGCTCAACCACCAAAAATTCAATCGTGATCGCACGTGCGCGACCAAGCAAAGGACTTCCCGTATCTTCAAAGTCAAAGCTAGAAGTGACGGATATTCCACCAAGGGGCTATAAATGAGCCAATGTCCAAGATAGTAAGTTGGGGCTAATCTTTCCCCTCTCCCCAAAAAAAAAAAGACTCACCCCGAGAGAGTCATCAAAAAAAATGGAAATAGGGAAAGGAAATGAATATGGAAAGGAAGTCTATCTCAAAAGACAACCGAGAAGGGAATCACCTCAAAAGGGGCCCATCCATCTCAAAAGGATCTCACCACAGAGTAAAGTGATCTACATCAAAAGGGCAACAACATCCTTCAAAAGGACACCAACCCCAACAAAAGGTGGTACAAGGCCAAACTACGGAGACCTGAGCTCCTCAAACTGAGGGGAACGTAGGCAACCTTCGGGTCCGATCACAATATGAAACAAAATTATAAAACCTTGGTTCTCTCCAAAATGACCAAGTCTCTTTCCCAAGGTCCCATCAATGACCGGTTTTCCCAGAAACGCTTAGCTCGGTCACATCAAAAGCCGATCCCCTAAACACATCTCCTTTCTCGATCTTGCCATTAATTGAATCCTAATCTTAATTGATCATGATATTTACGCATCTTAAGGCTAATTGCTTGTAGTAATCCTAACTTAATAATGGACCTGGTCCATTCAAGCAATCATTTTGACAATCTTAACTGAGGAGAATTTCAAATGTCTCGACAAGTCTTCGTTTCCACATTTTAGGAAAGAGCCAAACACTAAATTTCTGCCCATAGGCTTCCTTCCTCAGAAAAGGGACTCACTCCCGCAAGTGCCTATGTCTGTGCTTCCTCTGTTTTAGCAAGCGTAACTTGCTCCTATCTCGAGTCAACTAGACCACTCCAAGGAAAAGAAAGTAAGGGGTGTGAAGAGAGCAGACGGTACGATTGAAACCCAGAAAATATGGCCCGTGTAAAGGATAGGTCAGGTTCCGAATGAAGGAGGGTTCACGACAAAGGAGGATTCACAACGAAGGAGGGTCTACACCCAAGGAAAGTTGACACCCGAGGGGCACCTCCCGTTCAAAGAGTAAACCCGGGGCTAGCAAGTCACGATAAGCACATTGGAGAGATTAATGGGAAAGTCATGCTTTGGTAAACCCAGTTAGATCAGAACCCAGGGTCATAATCTCCCAATAAAGGTTCTTAGCTTTTGGAAATTCCCCAGAGGTCCTCAAAATTTTGTCAAAGAGTCAACCCTCTGTGTCAACCGTACGGATGGTTTGTCCCAAGTAAAAATTCATATCAGCAGTCCTTACCAGCAAACTGCCCACAAGTGAAACTCACTTCCACTTGTTCAAAAACCTGTCAAAACATGTCCCAGGTGTACATAATTGAGTCTAAAAATGAATTCTCAAAGACAAAAGTTTTAAACGTTAACGGAATAACAGGTTTTCATACGCATTGTTTTTGAAAAATAAAACAAAACAAAAGAAAATTGTTCAAACAGGTACACCCTAGTCAGAATCTGGGTACGGGTCAACGGGAGGAGAGCACATATTCGGGTCAAAGAAAAACAGAGACTCCACTAAACCCATGTCGCCACCCGAGGAAGATTGGCCAGGGAAGAAAGAGGGTGGAATTTGAGAAGAGGGACCCAAACGGCCAATAGGCGGAGGTTCGATGCGCTCCAAGGCTAGATGAGCAAAAGAATCTGGAGCGGTATCATGAATGCCCGTACCTCGAAGGGAATCCCAAAAAAAGGCCAAATCAGCAGCACCCAGGGACTGGCTGCGAACATAGGAGGGAGGCAGCTCTATGCTCGAGGCCCTCTTGCGGGGCCTATCCTCACCGCTCACTGAGCTCTGGCCCTGCACAAAGCTATACTCGGATAGAGGTCCCTTGGACGAACGACCCGTGAGCCTCTTGAACCACCTTTTGTCCCGCCCCATGAAAGTTGGCCGTTGTAGCAATGCTCACCCCGTAATCTACACGAAGGGATGAAACAACTCAGCAAAGAAGGAGACAGAAATGTGGGATGTGTGTGCACAGATGGAAAAGAACGCATACCACATCATTGGATATCTCTTCGACTAGGGCTTCCCCTCCTGCAACAGACAAGTCTACCATGTGAACCCTATTGTCTGTAAAGATGAAAGAGTAGTCCACCCACGCTGGAGGAACCACCCCAGAAGCCACCACCTGTGGCGACCGCAACCTCGTGGCCACAAAACAATCGTATGGCTTGTCAGTGATTAAACCAGCGGCATCCGCTCCCATGAGATAGGGGTGTTGGGTTTCGTAGTAACATGCGCAGCGTAATTAAGCATTTAATTTTTTTTCATGAAACCCAAAGCCATATATCCGTTCATATGATTATATCAAATACATACAATATGAATACTAGAATACTAACCCTTGATGCCTTTGAATTTCAACCTTTAGTCTTGGTGGAGATTTAGAAACTTGATCACGAACACAAATCTTGAACACGAACTTTGAAGATGATGAGTTTCACCCTCTAGCGGTATCCACACCTCGAACGAATATCAAGAGCACTTTATCTTGGTTGCTAGACCAAAATTATGAAACACACTTTCACAATTATTTTTGACTATATGGAATTATAAATTCTTGATCTAATCAAGAATATTGTCTCTATAAGAGGCTTGGAATAATACCCTTAATGGCTGGTGAAAAGATCCTTTTATAGGTCCTAGTCATTAACCCTCAATGACCTAGGATTCCTAAAACCCGTCACCCAAATTAAGGAAATAACTTTCTGTCCAAGCAGCACTGGCACAGTCGTGCCCTAAAACTGGCACGCCCATGCCAATAGGTTCGAGCCTGGCCTCCGGTTTCTGAATATATGCACGGTTGAGCTTTATAATCTGCACGGCCGTGCCGAGCACGGTCGTCCTTTATAACTAGCATGGTCGTGCCATCAGGTTCGAGCCATCCATCCCTTTGCCGATTAATGGCATGGTCGTGTCTTATAATCGGCACAGTCGTGCTGATCCAATCAGCACGGTCATGCTGATCCAATCAGCACGGTCGTACGTTATATTCAGCATGGTCGTGCCAGTCCAGAAAAGCTAATTTCTCCATAATTCCAATTCAGTCCTTTATGATTCGTTCTATTCGTGTGTGACCCTCTAGGATTACACTAAGTTGGCAATGGGTCCAAACATGATCCCATAAGATATGATTAGGTTCTAGAAAACCGTCATACCTACCCAAATAGTGTAACTAGATACAAGTTTGCATTCCATTTAGAACATGTCACAATCCCTTTGTCCACGATGTCATTAAACACAAGTCATGGTCAACAAGTCAACTTGTCTTTGTTCAATACTTTCTCGATTCCGAATATGTTGATAATCCAAACGACATTGATCCAATCAATTCATTTAAGTCCGGCCGAACATTTTCATCAACATCATTCCTACGAGAGGCCTAAGCTTGACATCTCTCCGAAGAGGGGCAAATCCATCATAGCTTATTATTCTTCCCTACATGAATTCGATTATACCAATCATACCCTTTATAACTACCCGGTTAAAGGTAGCCTTTGAATATGTCAAACACAATGTTCATCAAGTGGAAGACTATAATAACTACATGTCTAAGGATTCAAATGACATAACTAATATGAGATATATATATATATATATATATATATATATATATGACATTGACCATGATATAGATCTCATAAAGCGGGTCATGTCCGGTACTTAACAAGTACCCATAAATCTAACATGATCATCCCATGATCATTTAGCCTTTATACTAATACCAAACAAGTACTAGGGACGGAGATTATTATAAGTAAACATGAACAACAATAATAATCAAAACATCTCTTTATTAATATGAAATGAATGATAACAATTACAACGTTTATTAAACGTGCCTAGGGCACTAACACCAACAATCTCCCACTTGCCCTAGGCCCAATTTCCCATGTATCTAATACCCATGGACCTAACATGACCATCATGTTTAGCTTGTGGAAGTCCTTTTGTTAGCGGGTCCGCGACATTGTCATCAGTTGGTACTCTGCATATATTCACGTCTCCCCTATGAACGATCTCTCGAATGATATGAAAACGCCTAAGTATGTGTTTGGATTTCTGATGTGCCCTTGGTTCCTTTGCTTGAGCAATAGCACCATTATTATCACAATAAAAGTCTATTGGATTAGCAATACTAGGAACCACTTCAAGTTCAGTAATGAACTTCTTAATCCAAACAGCTTCCTTTGCAGCATCCGATGTAGCAATATACTCAGTTTCTGTTGTAGAATCAGCGGTTGTACTTTGCTTGGAACTCTTCCAGCTTACAGCTCCACCATTTAATATAAACACAAAACCCGACTGTGATCGACTATCATCTTTGCCAGTTTGGAAGCTTGCATCCGTGTAAGCATTTACAACGAGATCATCGTCCATTCCTCCATAGACCAAAAATGAATCTTTAGTCCTTCTCAAGTACTTAAGATTCGCTTTTACAGCCATCCAGTAATTTTCACCGGGGTCGGATTGATATCTACTTGTCATGCTCAAAGCATAAGATACATCCGGCCTAGTACAAATCATGGCATACATGATGGACCCAATTGCCGAAGCATATGGAATATCATCCATTTTCTCACGCTCATCTATTTTCTTAGGACATTGAGTCTTGCTTAGAAAAACTCCATGTAACACTGGCAAAGTTCCTCTCTTAGAATTTTCCATGCGGAATCTTCTAATGACCTTATCAATGTATGTACTTTGGCTTAAACCAATTAGCTTCCTAGATCTATCTCTGTAGATCTTAATGCCAAGTATATATGCGGCTTCACCCATATTTTTCATTGCAAAACACTTTCCTAACCAAGTGTTTACAAACTGAAGTGTAGGAATGTCGTTTCCAATGAGCAATATGTCATCCACATATAGAATAAAGAATAGCAGTATGCTCCCACTAATCTTCTTGTAAACACAAGGTTCATCTTCGTTCTTGATTAAGCCAAACTCTTTGACCGATTCATCAAAACGGAGATTCCAACTCCTAGAAGCTTGCTTCAATCCATAGATGGATCTTTGCAATTTGTATACCTTAGAATTTTGTTCAAAACCTTCTGGTTGTGTCATATACACATCCTCTTGTAGTTTTCCATTTAGGAAAGCGGTTTTGACATCCATTTGCCATATTTCATAGTCATGATATGCGGCAATGGCAAGCAAAATTCTTATAGACTTGATCATTGCTACGGGTGAAAAGGTTTCATCATAGTCAATACCATGAACTTGCCTATAACCTTTCGCTACAAGTCTAGCTTTGTAAGTATGCACCTTCCCATCTATGTCAGTCTTCTTCTTAAAGACCCATTTGCATCCTATGGTTTTTATACCTTTAGGCGCATCAATCAAGTTCCAAACTTGATTGTCTTACATGGATTGTAATTCGGATTCTATGGCTCCAAGCCACTTCTTCGAATCAGGAGAAGACATCGCCTCTTGGTAGGTGGTTGGTTCATCATTATCAATGATCTCTACCTCATTACTATCCGTTATGAGAAAACCATATCTCTCGGGCTCGGACCGTAACCTACCAGATCTGCGAGTTACTTGTGTATTTTGAACAGGTTCCACAATTTCTTGTGGGACTTGTTCTTGTTCCACTATTGGTTCAATGTCATTTTCTGGGTCTCGAACCTCTTCGAGATTTACTTTACTCCCACTGATTTCTTTGGAGAGAAACTCTTTCTCTAGAAAGATACCAGTTCGGGCAACAAAGACTTTGTTGTCCGTTCGGTTGTAAAAGTAATATCCCTTAGTTTTCTTAGGATATCCCATGAAAATACATTTATCAGATTTGTGCGCAAGTTTGTCTGAGATTAGTTTTTTGACAAAAGCTTCGCAACCCCAAATCTTCATGAAAGACAAACAAGGTTTCTTTCCGCTCCACATTTCATATGGAGTCTTTTGAACCGATTTTGTTGGAATACGATTTAGTGTGAAAGCAGCGCTTTCTAGAGCATAACCCCAAAAGGATAAAGGAAGATCAAATCGACTCATCATTGATCGAACCATGTCTAACAAGGTCCGATTCCTCCTCTCAGACACACCATTCCATTGTGGTGTTTCGGGTGGAGTCAATTGTGAAATTATTCCACAATTCTTTAGATGATCATTGAATTCATGACTCAAGTATTCTCCACCTCGATCCGATCGAAGTGACTTAATACTTTTTCCAAGTTGTTTTTCTACTTCATTTTGAAATATTCTAAATATCTCAAAGGCTTCATTTTCATTAGGTAAACATACCCAAATCTACTATAATCATCAGTGAAGGTTATGAAGTATTGAAATCCTCCCCTAGCATTGCTACTTAATGGTCCGCATACATCGGAATGTATCAACCCCAATAAGTCGCTTGCCCTTTCACCTAGCTTGGTAAAAGGTGTCTTAGTCAATTTTCCAAGAAGACACGATCGCAAGTATCATATGACTCAAGGTCATATGAACCCAAAAGACCGTCCCCATGGAGTTTTGAGATACGCTTCTCATTAATATGACGAAAACGGCAATGCCACAAATAAGTATGATTTACATCATTAGGTTTATATTTCTTATTTATATGATAGACATTTTCATTATTCTCATTCTTGACATCCAAGACATAAAGGCCATTAAATGAACTTGCAATACCATAAAGCACATCATTTAAATAAATAGAAAATTTCTTATTTTCAATAAGAAACTTAAAACCTTCATTATCCAAACAAGAAATTGAAATAATATTTCTACTTAAATCCGGTACATAATAGCAATTGTTCAAAACAAGTATTAAACCGGAAGGTAAAGTGACTTCATAAGTTCCTACGGCTAATGCAGCAACTCTTGCTCCATTTCCCACTCGTAGGTCCACTTCACCCTCTTTAAGTAGTCTCCTATTCTTTAGTCCCTGCAAATTTAAACAAATGTGAGAACCACATCCGGTATCCAATACCCAAGAATCAGTGGTAGAAAGGAGAATATCTAACATATAGATACCTGAAGTTGACGCAGTCCCACTGCTCTTCTTCTTCTTTTGATCTTCCTTAAAAGCCTTGCAATTACGCTTCTAATGACCAATTTCTTGACAATGGAAACAAATTGCATCCTTTTGTGAATCGGGTTTTGCCTCTGGAGCCTTCGCAACCTTTGTCCTGCTTATTTTGGGTTTGACAACTTTCTTACCCTTTTTTTTTGCACTAGCCTTCTTCCCATCATAAACCAAGAGCACAGGAGAACATTTCTCCACAATCTTACTCTCCACAGTTTTAAGCATACCATGCAACTCAGAGAGATTCTTATCCATTCCATGCATGTTATAATTCATCACAAACTGATTATAACATTTAGGCAATGAATTAAGAATGAGATCCGTGGCTAGCTCCAATAGGATTGGATAGCCAAGTTTCTCAAGATGCTCTACATAGCCTTTCATTTTAAGCATGTGAGGACTCACTTGTTTCCCTTCACTCATTTTACAAGAAGTGAATGCAACAATGGTCTTGTACCTCTCTTGCCTAGCTTGCTCTTGAAACATGGCTCTTAACTCCACGCCTATCTCATAGGCTTTAAAATGTTCCAAACTTTGTTGGAGTTTTGATAACATGGTAGCAAGCATGAGACAACTTACATCTCTAGAATCATTACGATATTTCTTGTAACTGTCTCTTTCTGCCCTAGGGGCATTGGCTTCTGGTTCAACAGGAAGAGGCCCATCGAGAATGTACAACTTATCTTATTGCCTAAGAACTATTCTTAGGCTACGGATCCAATCCATAAAGTTCGTACCATTCTCTTGGAGCTTATCCTTCTCAAGGATTGATCGCAACGAAATTGATTGACTGTTGTTAGTCATTATCTACAATTATGCAAAATTTTCAAAATTTAATAAGTACCAATTTCATTAAAGAAATAAATAATATATTTTTCAAAAATACTCCCACTAAATCATACAACCTTCTTATACATCCAATGTATGATATAATTTAAATGGGCTAAGATCCAACTTTAATTTAATTTTAAGTACGCTTTGGCGCACCGCTCAAAATCAAATTAATTAGGTAGACAATCATGTCAATCATATCCCACATGACACTTAGATCCTTTTCTGAGATTCTTTAAGAAATCTAATTTCAAAAAGCATGTTAAATCTCATCTTTGCCTAATCCCAAAACTGTTTTGACGCTTAATTAAGTCCAACCATTTTAAACGCATAGGAAACTCTTATTCACTCATCTTGCTCATACATGAATAAAGTTAACACAATTTGCTTTGGCGAACCCATATTAAAGTTACCCATGTACTTACAAGTGTTTTAATCATGGCATGGCAAAAAGGACTTAAAACTTCCTTGAAGGTTTATCACATATAGCATACAACACATTTATGAGCACATAATATAAACATGTTACGCATCAAGTTTAGGCACTAAATTAATCATCATTAATTTAAGTATAATATTTATGTGTCATTAGTTTCTCTATAATTATGAGGATGAGATTTCTTTGAACTTTGGTTATCATCTCCAAATCAAGACAACAATAAGTGCGGCCGAAACTAAGCCATAAGGCAACCACAGTTCCACACTAATTCAAGAAACCAAGAAAGTAGTCCATGTGTCCGAAACTAAGCAATAGATGGTATCGATGAGCGTAGGCCAATTGCATCCACAATTCCATATGGATCTCCAATCTTTGAATCAAGAACTTTGTTTCTCAATTTTAGCAATTATGAACTCTTCATAATTCTAACTTCGTTTTATCTTTGAATCTTTGATTTGCGATCAAGTTTGGGAAACACAATCTCGATGAACGTAGATTAGCCATCCAAACCTTGATCCAATCTTGGAATCACAAGACTAAACAAAATAGGAAAATTAAACCCCGAGATCCACACCCAAACCCTAGCAAGAGTCCCTAAACCGAAACCCTAGGTTCGGCCGGGTCTCTTCATTGGGTCCAGTCGGACCTCCTCTGAAAAATCCCAGATTTTTAAAGTTCCAAAATTTATCTCAAAATTGTTTTTCCTGATTCAATTAGGATTTGGTGTTCTTGGTGATCCAATCACCATGATCATCAAAACCTTGAATTAACAATTCATGAATCCTTGAATTATCAAAACTTTGATCCAATAAAAAATTGATAACCCAAACAATTTTAAATCCACCATAATTTTTATTGCGATTGAATAGTGCGATTAAAGTTTATAAAACAATAAACCACATAAAATCATATAACACATAAACATCATAATCCAATATTCACATCATGCTAGGCACATAAACAAACAATTTATATACACACAACATGATCGAGTATTGAAATAATCAACATGAACGGGGCTCTGATACCACTGTTGGGTTTTGTAGTAACATGCGCAACGGAATTAACATTTAATTTTTTTCATGAAACCCAAAGCCATAGATCCGTTCATATGATTATATCAAATACATACAATATGAATACTAGAATACTAACCCTTGATGCCTTTGAATTTCAACCTTTAGTCTTGGTGGAGATTTAGAAACTTGATCAAGAACACAAAGCTTGAACACGAACTTTGAAGATGATGAGTTTCACCCTCTAGCGGTATCCACACCTCGAACGAATATCAAGAGCACTTGATCTTGGTTGCTAGACCAAAATTATGAAACACACTTTCACAATTATTTTTGACTATATGGAATTATGAATTCTTGATCTAATCAAGAATATTGTCTCTATAAGAGGCTTGGAATAATACCCTTAATGGCTGGTGAAAAGATCCTTTTATAGGTCCTAGTCATTAACCCTCAATGACCTAGGATTCCTAAAACCCATCACCCAAGTTAAGGAAATTACTTTATGCCCAAGCAGCACTGGCACGGTCGTGGCCTAAAACTGGCACGCCCATGCCAATAGGTTCGAGCCTGGCCTCCGGTTTCTGAATATATGCACGGTCGAGCTTTATAATCTGCACGGTCATCCTTTATAACTAGCACGGTCGTGTCATCAGGTTCGAGCCATCCGTCCCTTTGCCGATTAATGGCACGGTCGTGTCTTATAATCGGCACGGTCGTGCTGATCCAATCAGCACGGTCGTGCGTTATATTCAGCACAGTCGTGCCAGTCCAGAAAAGCTGATTTCTCCATAATTCCAATTCAGTCATTTATGATTCGTTCTATTCATGTGTGACCCTCTAGGATTACACTAAGTTGGCAATGGGTCCAAACATGATCCCATAAGATATGATTAGGTTCTAGCAAACCGTCATATCTACCCAAATAGTGTAACTAGATACAAGTTCGCATTCCATTTAGAACATGTCACAATCCCTTTGTCCACGATGTCATTGAACACAAGTCATGGTCAACAAGTTTTTGTTCAATACTTTCTCGATTCCGAATATGTTGATAATCCAAACGACATTGATCCAATCAATTCATTTGAGTCCGGCCGAATATTTTCATCATAATCAATCCTACGAGAGGCCTAAGCTTGACATCTCTCCGAAGAGGGACAAATCCATCATAGCTTATTATTCTTCCCTACATGAATTCGATTATGCCAATCATACCCTTAATAACTACGCGGTTAAAGGTAGCGTTTGAATATGTCAAACATAATGTTCATCAAGTGGATGACTATAATAACTACATGTCTAAGGATTCAAATGACATAACTAATATGAGATATATATATATATATATATATATATATATATATATATATATATATATATATATATATATATGACATTGACCATGATATAGATCTCATAAAGCGGGTCATGTCCGGTACTTAACAAGTACCCATAAATCTAACATGATCATCCCATGATCATTTAGCCTTTATAATAATACCAAACAAGTACTAGGGACGGATATTATTATAAGTAAACATGAACAACAATAATAATCAAAACATCTATTTATTAATATGAAATGAATGATAACAATTACAACGTTTATTAAAAGTGCCTAGGGCACCAACACCAACAAGGGGTCCTCCCCTCGGTGAGCCACAAACATGGTCTCGGGAGGATCCACGAGCACCCTCTGCATAATCCCCAGTCCATGCTGCCACAGAACCCTCTCACCTAAATAAAAGGTCTCGCCCCGAAAACCTACCAACAGCCTCCTCTGCCTAGTCACCCACAGAGCCTCGCTCAAGTCAATATCTACCTCCTGCTCTTCATACCTCGACCATGGAAAGAGGTTGAGCTCCACTGGCATGGGTCCTCCCTACACTGCCTTGACATCGGCATAACAGACAGCAACTTGTCCCTTGGACCCCTTCTTCTCCCGAGCCTCCCTAGCCTAGAAAATCATGGCCGGAAAATGGATACTCTGGTCAAGAGTCGGCCTCCACGGGTAGTTTCCGAATACCTCGTAGTACCAAGCCTGAAAAGGAAAAGGCAGGAAAACCGTCAGCACCTGTAGACACCCCGCCTTGGACCTCTCATGTCCCGATTGTATACACATTTCTTTGTCTTCCTCTTTTCTGTTCAGTTTCGTTACTTTTCATTAACTTTCGTTACTTTCCGTTAAGTTCTCGACTTACTCCATTAGTCTTAGATTTGACTAAGTGACGAAGTCAACCTTGAGTCTTTGTTTCACTTGTTTTTCGTTGACTCTCGTGGTGTTCGTTAAGTTTCTGACTGATCTCGTTTGTTTTGGGACTTAACTGCATAACGGGGTTAACTTTTGGGCTGAAATTTGGATTTCCTGAAGATGGATGGAGCGCGCCTCCGCCATCCTTTATGGGACGCTCGCGCCTCCCATAGGGGGGGCAGGAGGTGCGCGCTTCCCACCTCCAGAATCCCAGATTTTGCCAAATTTCCCTCATTTTCTGATTTGTAACTCCAAAGCCATTATGGCTTGGCTTGATCTGGGGAAGGACCATCTTTGTGACCACAAAGACCTTACCTAACACCTATAAAAACCCCTCTAATCCATCATTGGAGGGGACCTCTTTTGGGGACTTTTCTTTTCACTCTCTTAACAAAAAGAGGAAGAATTCTTGAATAAAAAACACTTTAAAACACATAAAATCCATTTTCAAAGAGTGGTCACTATAGACAATTTGGTTCTTCCCCATTCAAGTACAAGGTACAATGTTCATTCTCTTATAAACTTTTAATCTTATCTTTATTTTCTCTCCTTGTTAAAATCTTTTTATTACACTATTCATCTTTAATGTGTATGCAATCTCCATAAAAGGGATACAACCAAAAGGCCACTTCACTATTGAAGTTTGGCCAAGGTTACATCCCAACATTCCAAATTCCACTTTAATTTTCATTTCATTTCTTCATGTAATTGTTTGGCATAATTGTTACATGTAATATTTTAGCATAAATTAATCAATAAAAACAATTCTCTTTTATTTCCTTTTAATTTTCCCCTTTTTTCCATTGTAATTGTTAGCACTTCTTATATTAATAATTGAAGGACTTTTCTTTTTAGTATTAGAACACAAAAAGTAGCAAGACCCGCGTAAGCGGGGAGGAGTGGGTGTTTAAGTACTTCCCACTCCGTCACCTAACCCCCGAACCCCTCATCTCAAGAATCTTTGGTTTCGTAATCAATAAAAAAGCTATTTTCTTAGGTTTTCTCGCGTTCCTCTAAATCGTGGGTGGCGACTCTTAAAATCAATTAGACATCCTAGGTAATTCACCGCTCTAGCCAAGCCGCGGTTTCCCGGGGTATCTACAGTGGCGACTCTGCTGGGGACATAGAGGGTTAAACTTGCATTTTCTGCTTTTAGTGTTCTTATATCTGTTTTCTGGGCATTCTGGTAAAAAGGGGTAGGAAACGCGCGCCTCCGGTCTTCTTGGCCTAAAGCGCGCGTGTCCGACCCTTATTACCAGAATCGCCCACCTTCCATATTGTCCTTCAAATTTCATATTTCTATGCTAACAAGTTTCTGCAGGGGAAACTTACATAATTTGGGACCAGGGCAATCCCCTGAGTCCGCGGTTTCTTCTGACATTCTGACAGGTACCCCAGATGCGCGCGCCTCCCACATTCATGGCGCAATGCGCGTGGTTCCCACGTAACTTCCCTGAGTCGCGCGCTTCTGGGCCATTTTCCAGAACAGAACAGTAAACAGAACAGTGAACAGAATGGGCAGTTTTGACAGTATGTGGGCACCGGGCCTGCATACACCCCCTTTTACTTTTGTTTATTCATTTTTACCGATCACACGGGTGATTCGGGAGTTGTAAATTACGTGCTTATTTGTTCTTTTTTATTTCCTTTGAAAAAAAAAATATATTTTGTCACTTGTCAGACCTCACACTACGCGCACAATTCTTATCAACTGCTCACTATCGAGTCGCACAAGTCCAACCCCAAACCCGTCGAGGCCCGTCCTAGGAAGTTTCAAGCTCCACCCGACCTTGACTCTTCCGAAGCGGTAAAACTCAGCCCGTGGCGTATTTCACGACTACATGCCGGGGGTGACCTTTAAGCCTCATATTTAAGCCGAGCACAAACCACACAATTCTAGTTAGGGTCTAACACTCCGTGATCAAGTCGGTTTTCATGTACCGATATTTCCCTAAACTAATGTCATCAAATCATACATGCCGTTTCCAAAAGAAACAAATGGTTGTTATGGGACAAAATAAAACTCCGTCCCCAAAGTGGTTATTTTGGACGAAAATAAAAAAATCCGTCCCCACATGTATGCTTTATGACATTAATTTAGTTTAATCCCGTCACATGTAGGTATCACAAGCGTGGTGGAATCCGATGAGTATATGGGACCACGAGAAGGTCTATATACTAGTGTGACGATTCCACTATTTTTCTAGAAACCCCAAAAAGGACCACGTCCTTCCGACTTTTGTAAATAAATAAAAAAAGAGTCATTTTTATTATGTGGTTGAGTCTTTTTCCTTTCTTTGTGGGTTAATTATTTTACTCAAAATATGTTTGTGGGGCCAACCTAAGATCGACCATGTTCTCTCAATAGGTCCAATGGCTTCCAACGGAAACAACAACAAGGGTGAGAACATCTCCATGTCCAACGAAAGGCTCTTCAACATAATAAGAGCCTTGGGGGAACAAATGGATAGACTTGTCGAGGATGCCCGCCGCAAGGATGATTTGTGGCAAGACCGTCTTGATCTCGAGAGGAAAATTCACATGGAAGAAGTGTCCGAACTTAAGGCTCGCTTGCAAGAGCTCACCGACAGCAAGGCAAAGGTCCACAGTAAAGCACGCTCAAGTGGCTCACCCCTCAAAAGTCACAAAGGTGCCACCAACGACCGTGTCTATACCCCTCTCAATGGCATGACCATCACTAAAGCCTACAAAGCTCTCAAAACCAAGGGACAAGTTTCTCCTCTCCAAGGTTACAAGCAACCACAACCGTTACGTCGTAACCATGCCCACCACAAGTGGTGTGACTATCACCAATGCAGCGGTCATCTCACCGAGGATTGCTTCTCCCTCCGCGACATCATCCAAGATTCGATTGACAATGGTGAGTTTACCGTGGTTGAAGAACAACAGTTAGAGAGTGAGAACATGCAAGAAATCATCAAGGAAGGGGCTCAGATTTGAAATAGGGCCTCAAGAAGAGATCATGCCACAAAGAAGACTACAACGACAATGGGGACTACAACAAGAATCTCCGTTTCTCTTTCTCTACCTAGAAATAGGATATAAAAAAATGAAGAAAGAGTCAAAAGTCCTCTTAAGTATGCATTAAAGTTTTCTTTCGGCCCACTTGTGTGAATGTTCGAGTCAATTATCAAATTAAAGTCGTTCTTGTCCTCATACACTCTTCCAAGTTGTTCAATTTAATTCTTGGCAAAATAATGAAAAGATGTCTAAACACGTTTTAGAACGAAGGCCATCGCTTGAACGCCTAGAGGCTAAACATCGACGACGGTATCAACAACGAAGACATCAACAACGACGAAATCAAGACAAAGAAAGGTGGAGCAATGATCATGAAGCAAAGTTTTCAAAAGGGGATATAAATAAAAAAAAAAAGAAAAAAAAAAAAGAGGCTCGCTAGGTTGAAATCCTCAAATCAACCTATGCAAAAGTTAGAGCACAAAAAAAAAAAAAAAAAAAAAAAATCCCCCTTCATTCAAAGAAGTTCACAACAACAATATCATTCCACCAAACGAAGGACGAAGCAACATCGGCAACAATCACGACGAGGCAACAATTCATCACGGCGAATGGAGAATCCACAAGAACTACGGTGACCTGAGCCTCTACACTGGAGGAACGTAGGCAACCTTCGGGTCCGGTCTCATGCAAGAAAGAAGATATGTCTAGCCCTAGCGCGTTATGGTGATCGGCCTTCATCTCGAACTTGTCAAGACATCTTTGTACGATTCATTTGCCAATGAATTAATCACCAAAAGATTGAACAACTTTCTTAGATTTGGAATCGCTTTCCGTTCCTTGTCGAGTCTAGGGGTTTCTCTTCTTTTTGCGATACTCCCAGTTTCTTGCAATCAAACTGGGGCTTTTTTTCTCTTCTCTCTTAATGACTTACTTGCCTTCGTGAGTCATTCAAAAAATATACATACATGAAGTCAATACTAGGGACACTTCCCTAGTCGAGTCAATGTCACTCATCTTTATTGACAAGAGGTCTTCACCGCAAAATCACATGTCTTATCTCCTTAGCCAGAGTCAATGCACACTTCCTCATTAATCGAGTAAAAAAAAAAGAAGACGCAAAAGAGATGCCCGCTAGATTGAAAACCCGAAAGGGCGGTCTAGGCAAAAAACAGGGTGCGTCATAAAAAAAATGAGAGAGTGAGAGAGAGAAGGGAAAGAGAAATGGAGATCTCCGGCCTCTAAGGAAGACAACTGCACAAGCTCTACATTGGATCTCCTCAACAAATCAATTCCCCACCGAGTCAACTTTGGGATTGCAAAAGGCTCGACAAGATATGGCACCATCAAAGGTTGTCTTGGGTTATCGGCATCATTCTCTAGCAGTGTGCATTTTTTGGTTCATGAAAAGAAGACCCGTGGTAACCAAGACCCATCTGAGAAGGAGCCCATCATAAAAGGGCACGAGGTTGCACAAATAATCCCTAGCTAGTCAATTGGCTTGGGCAGCAAATAGCAACAACATGTGTCTCAATTTTCAAAGCTTCTGCAAGTATGTGCTTCTAAAGTACGCCAAAAGGCTCCTGAGAAATGGAGTAGCTCTTGCCATGTCCTCTCATGTTTGTTCCCTCGCACAAGGATGAGTCACTCTTGCTTTGCTCAACAAATGGTGATGCCCTAGGGGCTATGTGACTCAAGAACAAGGGCTTCTTTTGCTTCATTTGACAATCAATAAGCCCTAGGGGCTATGCTCGAGAAAGATGTGTGAGACTATCCTCAAAGTCTCTCAAAAGGGGTGTCAAAAATCCCTCTTGTCATGTGTGCCCATACTCGTTCCCCCAATCAAGGATGGACCTTTCTCGCAATCAATGATGGAACTCTAGGGGCTACGGTCAAGTCTTAAAGGCTCCCTCGGCAAGAAGCAATTCACTTCAATGTCCCCAGCAACATTTGAAGCTTTATACCGAAAGGTCTCAAGGGGCTTCGCAATTTACAATCTTTTGGGCTACGGCATACAGTGATACAAGCAAAGGACAATATTGGGGCTTCGCAATAAACAAGCTTTTGGGCAGTGGTACCCGAGCAATGCAATTTAGGAATAGTCTTATGGCTCCATGAAAGGGATCAAACTTCAATGGTCCCTCAACACTTCCAGTCAAAAGGCCTCTTGGTTTTAAATGAAGGCTCCGATGATATGAATGAATTTGATGATTCTTGTTAGAACTCACAGCAAGATTCTGAGGGAAGTCTTAGAGAAAAGGAAAAATATTCAATATGCTAGACTCACCCGGCTGAGTTATAGCGGGCAATGCCAATATGTTAACTCTATAAGCAGAGTTACGGCCAATCCCAATGTTTCTGCAATACAGCACCCCCTTCTCCAAGATCAAAAGCACAGGCTGCATCCGAACATCCGCCGTCGGTTCGACTCAAGAAGACTCGAGCAAACATACCGTTCGAGACTTTATCACACCAAGACCTTATCATCTGCAACAACATCACCATCTCCCACGAGACGTCTCCCGAAGACCGTACTACATTTTCAACATGGACCTTCCGACATTCGAGTATCAACCACAAAAAGGGTCATCCATCTCCAAGCAAGAGAAAGAAGGAGATCGCCTTCAAGAGTTCTTCCCAATAGCACCATCCGCTCCCAACATAATGCTAAGCCGATTCCAAGAAAATTTGAGGCTTCACACCGAAAGGTCTCCACATCCCACCATCTACAAACTTGATAAGCCCATGACATTTGGGGCTTAGCAATCTCTCAAAGCTTGGTATCAATGATCTTCTCTTGGGGCTTGCCCACGTCGACAACAAAAGACAGTTTATTTGAATGGGCTAAGAGTTGATTCATCTTGGGGCTTCATAAGCCACTCAAAGTTCAGCATTCGAGGGCCTTTGCAAATAGCAACCCTTTGGCATCTCGGCATCAATAGTCCCTTTTGAAGCCCCATAATCGACAAATCTCTTGGGGCTAGACATCAATTTCGTTGGACACCATGGCAACAACGACATAATTCAACAAGGAAATCCGGACTTCGATTGAACACGACTTGATCTTGGGTTGGCTTTACAAACACACAATGGTTAAAATGGTTCACCCACGAACTAAAAAAAAAAAAAAAAATCTTTTTGTCACATGTGTGCATATTCTTTCCCTTCTAATCAAAATAAAAAAAAAATTCTTTTTCTTTTTCTCCTTCTATGTGCAAAAGTATGTGCTTTACTTTGCTTTGCTCCTAGCTTCTCCTCCAGCATTCTCCATCATCCTTGAACTACGCTGGTCTGATTCCTTCCAAGGGATACGTAGGCAGCCTTTTGGCATGACCAACCCACCATCCAGAATACCATCTCGCCGACACTCCTTCAAAGGCAAAAACAATTCATCATCACCAACATCATCATTCTCCATCCAAAGCATGAACATTCTTCATCAAAAGCATCAAGGCATCCACCACCACAACACTAATCCATCCAACGGCAATGGTAAGTGAAGGTATGAATACATCTGAGGCTTTCCTCAAATCACACCGCACATAAAATCACTTTCTCTATTCTTACAAAAACTCTCTCTCATGCAAAACTGCTCTCAAATCACATTGCACCACGAGAAAAATTTCTCTCTTCATTTCACACTTCATGCATCTTCTTGCACAAACACATATACCTGCCAAGCACACACATAACAGGTACCACTACGAAGTCAACAGCGTCCGCTACTCAAGGCACTTCATCCCAAACAAGAAATGGTCCACAGTCAACCATGTCCGCATCCCCACGATAAAGTCAACAGCAACTGCAGCTCTAGACAGCCATTTGGTCCACGGTGATCCCGCAATTAGCAAACGGATCCCGCCATTAGCAAACGGATCCCGCACCAGCAAACGGATCCTGCAATCAGCAAACGGATCCCGCAATCAGCAAACGGATCCCGCCTTCAGCAAACGGATCCCGCATCAGCAAATGGATCCATCCTTAGCAAACGGATCCCGCATCAGCAAACGGATCCCGCCTTCAGCAAACGGATCCCGCCTTCAGCAAACGGATCCCGCTTTCAGTAAACGGATCCCGCATCAGCAAACGGATCCCGCCTTCAACAAACGGATCCCGCATCAGCAAACAGATCCCGCATCAGCAAACGGATCCTACGTCAGCAAACGGATCCCACACCAACAAACGGATCCTGCCTTAGCAAACGGATCCCGCCTCCAGCAAACGGATCCCGTACCAGCAAACGGATCCCTCCTTCAGCAAACGGATCCCGCCTTAGTAAACGGATCCCGCATCAGCAAATGGGTCCCGCATCAGCAAACGGATCCCGCCATTTCCTTTCTATATCAATAAATCCGCTCATACAGGGAGCGTACCCCTATCCTTCGCAAATTTCAAATTCATGTTTTATCAAGTCTTTGTTTTCTCTTGTCGATGTCCTCGGCGGTTGTCTTTCTTTTGTCGACGCGTTTTGCTTCGCAATCCACGTCGCCGAGGGGCTCTGTAGACACCACACCTTGGACCTCTCATGTCCCGATTGCATACACATTTCTTTGTCTTCCTCTTTTCTGTCAAGTTTCGTTACTTTTCGTTAACTTTCGTTACTTTCCGTTAAGTTCTCGACTTACTCCGTTAGTCTTGGATTTGACTAAATGATGAAGTCAACCTTGATTCTTTGTTTCACTTGTTTTTCGTTGACTCTCATGGTGTTCGTTAAGTTTCTGACTGATCTCGTTAGTTTTGGGACTTAACTGCATAACGGGGTTAACTTTTGGGCTGAAATTTGGATTTCCTGAAGATGAGAGGAGCGCGCCTCCGCCATCCTTTATGGGACGCTCGCGCCTCCCATAGGGGGGCAGGAGGTGCGCGCTTCCCACCTCCAGAATCCTAGATTTTGCCAAATTTCCCTCCTTTTCTGATTTGTAACTCCAAAGCCATTATGGCTTGGCTTGATCCGGTGAAGGACCATATTTGTGACCACAAAGACCTTACCTAACACCTATAAAAACCCCTATAATCAATCATTTGAGGGGACCTCTTTTGGGGACTTTTCTTTTCACTCTCTTAACAAAAAGAGGAAGAATTCTTGAATAAAAAAACACTTTAAAACACATAAAATCCATTTTCAAAGAGTGGTCACTATAGACAATTTGGTTCTTCCCCATTCAAGCACAAGGTACAATGTTCATTCTCTTATAAACTTTTAATCTTATCTTTATTTTCTCTCCTTGTTAAAATCTTTTTATTACACTCTTCATCTTTAATGTGTATGCAATCTCCATAAAAGGGATACAACCAAAAGGCCACTTCACTATTGAATTTTGGCCAAGGTTACATCCCAACATTCCAAATTCCACTTTAATTTTCATTTCATTTCTTCATGTAATTGTTTGGAATAATTGTTACATGTAATATTTTAGCATAAATTAATAAATAAAAACAATTCTCTTTTATTTCCTTTTAATTTTCCCCTTTTTTCCATTGTAATTGTTAGCACTTCTTACATTAATAATTGAAGGACTTTTCTTTTTAGTATTAGAACACCAAAAGTAGCAAGACCCACGTAAGCGGGGCGGAGTGGGTGTTTAAGTACTTCTCACTCCATCACCTAACCCCCGAACCCCTCATCTCAAGAATCTTTGGTTTCGTAATCAATAAAAAAGGCTATTTTCTTAGGTTTTCTAGCAAACATAAGTCTCATCTTTGATGAATTTCAAACGATTTGAATACTTCATCAAAATGATTGTTTCAACTCCAAGAAGCTTTCTTCAATCCATCACATGGATTTCCGCAACTTACATACTTTATTAGAATTTTTCTGGATTAACAAAACCTTTGGGTTGTATCCAATACATCCTTAAGTTAGTTCCCATTAAGGAACGCTATTTTGATATCCATGTGTCAAATTTCATATTCTAAATATGAAGATATGACAATGAAAATTCTAATATCTTAAAGCATGACTACGAGTGAGAAAGTTTCATCATAGTCAAAATATGAGTCAACCTTTTCACCTTTTGTCTTGCTTAATTAGCATGTTCCTTGCTACACATGTTCGTTTTCTCCAAGAAAACTCAATTCCATCATTTGGTTTTTACACTTTAGGTTAGAATGATCAAGTTCCAAACTTAATTATTATACATGGATTGCCTTTTAGATTTTATGACTCCAAGCCATTAATCTAATATGGAGCGGACATTGCATTTTGATAGGTGGTAAATATGTCATTCTCAATGAACTTCACCTCAATACTTTCTATTTTGAGAAATCTAATATTTCTTGTTATAGATCGTATCCTATCATATATGCAAGTAACTTGTGTAACTTGAACGAATAATCACAACTCCTTGTGAAAGTTTGTTCAACTTCCATCTAAGGTTCTATGTTATTTTCTAGGTCTCGAACCATTCGAGATATATTTTACTCCCACTGGTTCTTTTAGAGATAAACAATTTATCTAGAAAAGTACCATTATAAGCAACAAACAATTTGTTTCTTATAGGTAAAATAATATCCTCAAGTTTCCTTAGGATATCCCATGAAAATACATTTATTAGATTTAAGTGTGAGCTTGTCCTAGACAAGTCCTTTCAAAAAAGGTCTCACCATCTTAAATCTTCATGAAAGACAAATCAAGTTTTCTTTCATTCCATATCACATATGGTACCTTTGAACCTATTTTGATGGAACTCAAATTAGTGTGATTATAGCGGTTTCTAATGTATAAACCCAATATAAATTATGGAAGATCAGTTTGACTTTATCATCTAACGAAACATATCCAATAAGGTTCTAAACCTCCATTTAGACACACCATTCCAAAATGATGTTCTTGGTGAAGTTAATTGTGAAACAAGTTTGTTGGTCCTAGAGACACAACAAGGGTATGAAAAAAGGCTAGAGAGAGGGTGAATAGCCTATTTAAAATTTCAACCTTTTTTCAAAATTCAACCTTATGCTTACACTTGAATTTTGCGGTAGATGAAATACCACGCGGGCAAGTATAAAATGCACATCGGAAGTTTTCGTTAAAACAAGTTGAGTTGTTTTTGATAAGTTTAATGCGGTAGGTTTATAGTGCGGTAGATAGGGAGTGCGGTAAGATAGATTGAAAACTTGTGTCTTAGAGATTTTTGGCAAATGATAAGTTAGTCAGATTTTAGCTTAGGCAATTAGGTAGATATACAAACACAATTCACAATTGTTCATAAATCTGAAAGGATCAAAACACTAAACAACAAACAAGATTAATATGAACAATAAGAACAAGATGAACAAGACTTGAAATAGAGTGAAGAAAATAAAGAGTAGTAAGTAAATGACACAATGATTTGAAAATGTTCGATCTGTTAAAAGATCTACGTCATTTACCAAGATTGTCACTCATGGATTTTGAATGAGGTATATATTTGATTCGAGTGATTACAGATTACAGAGATGAAGTATTGAATCAACACCTATTTCTATGAAGAACAATCCTAGATTTACACCAGTGTACAATCCTAGATTTACACCAGTGTATCCCTAATGATTCAATCTATGTGATTGATCAATTGGGGTGAGTGTGTGTTAAGAATCAAGATCTCTTTGGAATCTATATGATTTTAGATCCTAATGAAACTTGTGTGATGAGGCTTGAGATTTGATCTTGAAGGTTACTGGAGACTAGTTGAAGACTTAAAGGTTGAGTGCTTGAAGATTCGAAGGATTCTGGAAATCTTGAGTATGATCTTCAATCACCAAGAATTTCAACAACAATTTCTCTCTTAGAATCTCAGCGTAAGTTCAATGAAGAACTCAAGGACTATTTATAGCCTTGAATGAGAAACTAGCCAATAGAAATACTTGAGCTTCAAGTTGAAGGACAATGAGCTGTTGAGTTCTAATTGGAGCTCAGTCTGAGTTGTCCTTTTGTTGTAGAGTTATGGTGGTCCAACTGTACTATGATGAAGTTGTATTCATATTTGAAATTTGAATTTGCAACGTTCAAAATTAACCAAGGTGATGGACACAAGTGACCATGGTTAAGTTTGAACCAAACTTGAGTTTCTTCAACCAAGGTTCCATACGGCAGGAATCAACCATGCGGTAGACATCTCCACACGGCAAATGAATTTCAAGACTTGGTCATGCGGTAGATGATGCTTACACGGAAGGTAATTTATGCGGTAGATGGAGCCTTGCCACAAGTCTCCTGACTTAGAAAAATTGAGGGTCCTATTCTGCTAAGACTATCAAACTAGAAAGTGGACTATTCTAAATGAAGTACAAGTACTTCTTACAATATAGCCTAAAATCCACAAAGAGTAAAATAAGGTTATAGGATCAATCAAATTAAGGTAATAGGAGTGGTTTATAATAAGCATACCCAACAAATTTCACAACCTCAAAGATGATTGTCAAATTCTTGGTTTAATTATTCATCATCTCGATCAAATCAGAATCTTTGAATAGTTTTACCAAGAAGTACCAAAATCCTCTTTTAGCATTGCTACTTAATGAACCATATACATCGACATGTATTAGGTCTAATAAGATATTAGCTTTTTACTACTCCTAGTTAAAGATGTATTGGTCCAAGTAAATAAGATTTGTATATATCACATGATTCAAAATCATATGACTTTAAAACTATGTCTCATTGAGTTTTAGATATGCGTTTCTCATTTATTTGATCAAAACAATAATGCCTTAAAAATTTAATTGTTTTATGTTATAACCTTATTAATTATTTTGGTCTTCAATATTTAGGATATAAGATTTATTTATATGATTTAACAGTATGATAAAGCAAATCATAATAAATAAAGCATTTTTCTTATTCTCAATAAGAAATAAATATCTTTCATTATCTTAAAAAGGAAAACAAAATAATATATTCTACTTAATGAGTAAAATCACTTCATAAGTGTTCTACGAACAATGTTGCAACTCTTGCATCATTATCATTCGTAGATTAACTTTACCTCTCATAAGTAGTCAATCTATTTATTAATTGTTGCACATTTATACAAATGTGTGATCTACATCCGGTATCCAATACCCAATAATTAAAAGTAGAAAGATTAATCTTATAACATAAATGTCCGAAGTGGTAGTGTAGATCCCCGATCTCGCACCTCTCATCAAACCCCTTTAATCGGTCTAAACCCTAAAATTGACCTAGAGCCCTCGATTTGGCTATGCGGGAGTGCCGTGAGCCTTATCGGTGCATCGAATGGATTAACGGACTTCAAATTCATGATCAGAGCGAAAAAAACGAGTAAACAAGCATGTACTTCAATTTTTGAACTACGGGACTCAAAACGGGGCCCGCACCCTTAGAACTGCTCGTTATTATCCATTTTGTGCACTTAAAAATGTATAATTGTCATTCCTTGCTCATTAAAATATTTCAGATAGACGTACGTGACCACAAGATTATTTCAAGCAACTTCCATGTTGGGACCGCGGACAACCGGGACACCATTGTGCGCACACTCGGACAAAACTTGGACTATTGCGGAACCAATACCGGAGCAGGAATTGTGATCATCTACGTTAAAAATTCAAAGAATAAATGATGATGACCAACCACCATCCAGCTAATGGCAGTGGATGGTCAATCAAGAAGACCATGGTCCAACCAGAGCGCGACACGTGGCAAAATCAGATCCCCCTGGCAGCCAGATCCAACCGTACGGCTGGTTTGGGAAGATCAGACCAGCAGTTTGTTCTTCAGTAACTTGGCCACAAAATTCATGATTTTGATCATTCCCAGCTGCTCCTACCCGGGTAGATGACCCCTAAAATGGCTCCTAAGCCTAGCAAGGGTGGCCTAAGGTCATTTCCCACCTCCCTCCTCCATATACTCACCTCCCTCATCCATTTTATCATAGATGATACACACCACACTCTTGCTCTCTCTAAGCACAAAAAGAGCTCTCAAACCTCAATCCACAAACCACCACAACACCACCATAATCCCACCCTAAACACTACACAAAGCAAAGCAAACAACTCACTCAAACACTCTCTCAATCACAAGGCAAACACCTTAAGAAAACAACCAAAAAAGTCTTCCCTTGGAAGCAATGGAAACACAACCTAGGTAATCTCTTCATCTTGTAATCTCTTTCAATGTAAAATGTAGATGATTATGTAGTTTATTTTGGGGTCTAGCCACTTTGTTAGGCTAGACCCCCATTTGATGTTCCAAGATACAAATGTTGACATTCTTGTTGTTCTTCTTTTTAAATGATGATATACCATGACTAAATACTCATATGGTTGTTGTCTTGTGTTGTTAGGATGTATATCTATGTATGTCCAAAGTTTCATGCTCATACCATCTCATTTGAGTGAGTTTTCATGGGTGTTTTCATCCCTTTTGTAGATTTCCAGCAGACTGTCCATATGCACCTTTCTGTCTTGTTGCTCTCTTTGTGCATAGAAAACTTGGGTTTTGGTCTTAGACCAAAAAAGGTATTTTTTTTTTTCTAAACAAATAGAGGAAGATGAAAATGTAAATATCATATTTTTACCCTGAGTGGAAGAGGTTCTTTCCATTTTTTGTTCCAACTCTCTGTTCTCAGATTTACATATCTCCTGTTCTGACACCAAAATGTCAGAGGTGTTTTGCATGCCCTAATCTTTCTTGATGTCTTTGAAATGCTCCAGATCTAAACTTTGATATGTTAGGAATAACTTTCATGTTTAGTGTTCCCCATGATTTACCCGTTTTCATGATTCACAAAGTGGATCGTTTGTGGAAGTATGAATATCTGTCAGATTAGGCTGTTGAAAGTATGATCTTGCATGCCTTATTTGGACACCATAACATGCCCCTAAAATCAGAGGAAAAATCATGGTTGACACTTGATGTGTTAGGAACTTTTCTTGACCTTTGCTTTCCAGATTAAGCAAGTGTAAGAACAGGTACACAAAGAAGGAAGGGACAGCAGTCCCTAAAATCTTTGGGGACGGAGTTTGGACATTCTTTTTTATATGGGATTTGTTTCCCTTTTGTTCACCATTGTAAATATGAATCCCCCACCCCCTCTTTATGATCTCCTTCACTGGATATGAATGCTAAACCATTTTCAAAACCAAGTGTGAGTCCACCCAAACCGACTCTCATTTGTGAATTAAAGCAAACATTCCTAGAATAGGAAGACTTCCTCTTATATAAATCACCATTTTTGTTAGGGCATAAACGCAAGGCATGAAAGGCATAAAATTGAATCTATGTGGCATGCATGCTAGAGACCATAACGGGCGAGGAGAGTGCCTAACCCCTTCTCTTCTCGTAACTAAGCCCCCTAACCCACTTTCTCTAAACAAAAGGTTTTGTCTTCATTTTTCCTAAAATAAAGTGAGGTGGCGACTCTTGACTGTTTTGATTCCAGTGAGAGGAAACCATTGTGTGAGAACCGAGCGCATTTCCAAAATCGCATAAGCACGAAACGGACCCGAATCGCTTTCACGAGCGATCATTTCGCGGTTTGGCTTTCGAGCGCGGGCTCTCTTTAGATACCCCGGGAAACCACAACTTGGCTAGAGCGGTGAATTATCCTAGGATGTCTAACTTGTTTTAGATTGTTTAGAGTCGCCACCTATGTTTTTAAAGGAACATAAGAAAAACCTAGAAATAGCCTAATTTATGTACAAAACCAGAGATTCGGGAGAGAAGGATTCGGGGGTTAGGTGACGGAGTGGGAAGTACTTAAACACCCACTCCGCCCCGCTTATGCGGGTCTTGCTACTATTGGTGTACAAATGTTAAATGTCCTTCAATTTATTAATAGTGCTAACAATTATAATGTAAAGAAAAGAGGGGAAGAAAAGAGAATTGTTTTATTTATAAATTTATGCTAAACAATTACATTAAGAAATGTATAGGAAATTAAAGTAGAGATTAAAATGTAGGGAGATAACCTTTAACCAACTTTAATGGAATAAAGTGATCGTTAGGTCATGTCCCATTGATGGGGATTGCATACATTGACTAGAACATGAATAGAATAAAAGAAGAAGACTTGTACCTTTAGAAAGAAGACTTCAAACTTGGACTTGAAAATGATGTTGTTGTGTAGAGATTTGTGTAGAGTTTTGTTGTGTAAAACTCTTGTTGGGAGAATTTGTGTAGGGAAAATGATATAGAATTTGTGTAGAGAGAAAGTTCCAAGTCCCTTTCTAAGGTAGAAGATGATGGTTTTTATAGGTAAAAAAGAGAGGGAAAGGTTGGAGGGAAATTGGTCAATCCATGTGAGATGGAATTGACCAATAGGAAATAAGACAAATGAATAAAAGAAAAATAAAAGAAATAAAAGAAATCAAATAATAAATGAAAGAAATATTAGTTTTTTGGGAAAATGCTTAGAATTTGGGATTGGGAGTTAATGAGAAAAAGGGGGATGAATGTGGATGTAAAAAGGGTTGTTTGTGATCAAGAAAAAGATGTTTGTAAATAAGAAAAGGGAGGGAAATAAGGTGCAATCCGTTACTGCCATAATGGGAGGCGCACGGGTCCAGCTTTAGGGGAGAGACGCGCGCGCAGCCCGTTGACAGTGTCGGAGGCGCCCGCGGCAGAAAATGACAGAATGACAGAAATGACTCTAAAGTTAACTCTGTTATGCAGTTTAGTCCAAAACTAACGGAATCAGTTAGGAACTTAACCGAAGTAACAGAAATTAACGAAAATAAGTTAAATAAAAATACTTTGTATGCAATCGGGGTGAGAGGTCCAAGGCGGGGTGTCTACAGAGCCCCTCGGCGACGTGGATTGCGAAGCAAAACGACGAAGGTAAAAACACCCGCCGAGGACATCGACAAAGAAAAAGAAAGAAAAGAAAGCAAAGACTCGATGAAAGCAGTAATTTGAAATTGCTAGAGATAGGGGTGCGCTCCCTGTGTGAGCGTCTTTTGTTGATAGAGGGGGGCGGCATGATCCGTTGGTAAACCTGCCGGCTGAATCCGTTGAGTGAGGCCGTTAGTGAACCTTTGAGGAGGCCGTTGGTGAACCTTTGAATGAGGCCGTTAGTGAACCTTTGAGGAGGCCGTTAGTGAACCTTCGAGGAGGCCGTTAGTGAACCTTGAGGAGGCCGTTGGTGAACCTTTGAATGAGGCCGTTAGTGAACCCTTTGAAATGAGGCCGTTAGTGAACCTTTGAAGAGGCCGTCAGTGAACCTTTGAATGAGGCCGTTAGTGAACCTTTGAAATGAGGCCGTTAGTGAACCTTCGAGGAGGCCGTTAGTGAACCTTGAGGCCGTTAGTGAACCCTTTGAAATGAGGCCGTTAGTGAACCTTTGAAGAGGCCGTTAGTGAACCTTTGAAATGAGGCCATTAGTGAACCTTCGAGGCCGTTAGTGAACATTTGTTGTCGAATCCGTTAGTGAAATCCGTTGATGAGGCCGTTAGTGAACCTTCGAGGCCGTTAGTGAACCTTTGTTGACGAATCCGTTAGTGAAATCCGTTGATGAGGCCGTTAGTGAACCTTCGAGGCCGTTAGTGAACCTTTGTTGTCGAATCCGTTAGTGAAATCCGTTGATGAGGCCGTTAGTGAACCTTCGAGGCCGTTAGTGAACCTTTGTTGACGAATCCGTTAGTGAAATCCGTTGATGAGGCCGTTAGTGAACCTTCGAGGCCGTTAGTGAACCTTTGTTGATGAATCCGTTAGTGAAATCCGTTGATGAGGCCGTTAGTGAACCTTCTAGGCCGTTAGTGAACCTTTGTTGACGAATCCGTTAGTGAAATCCGCTGATGAGGCTGTTAGTGAACCTTCGAGGCCGTTAGTGAACCTTTGTTGACGAATTCGTTAGTGAAATCCGCTGATGAGGCCGTTAGTGAACCTTCGAGGCCGTTAGTGAACCTTTGTTGACGAATCCGTTAGTGAAATCCGCTGATGAGGCCGTTAGTGAACCTTCGAGGCCGTTAGTGAACCTTTGTTGACGAATCCGTTAGTGAAATCCGTTGATGAGGCCGTTAGTGAACCTTTGACGAATTGCTGCTTTGAAGCCGTGTGCTGTTTGGCGTTGCGGTTGACTTTTGCGGGGATGCGGGCATGGTTGATTGTGGACCATTTTTTGCTAGGGATGAAGTGCCTCGAGTTGCAGATGCTGTTTGACTTCGCGGTGGTACCTGTTATGTGCTTTGCAGGTATATGTGCTAGTACAAGAAGATGCATGAAGTGTGAAATGAAGAGAGAAATTGTGCTCGTGGTGCAATGTGATTTGAAAGCAGTTTTGCATGAGAGAGAGATTTGCAAGAATGAAGAAATTGCTTTTGTGTGCTGTGTGATTTTGAGGAAAGTATTAATGAATGATGTTCATACCTTCACTTACCATGGCCGCTTGATTCGGGATGTAGATGTTGTGGCTTTGATGAAGATGATGAACTGCTGCTGCTTTCGATGGAATGTTGTTGAGATGACATTCTGAATGATGGGTTGGTCGTGCCAAAGGCTGCCTACGTATCCTTTGAAGGGAATCAGACCAGCGTAGTTCAAGGATGATAGAGAATGCTGGAGGAGAAGCTAGGAGCAAAGCAAAGTAAAGCACATACTTTTGCACATAGAAAGAGAAAAAGAAAAAGAAAAATCTTTTTTTTTTTTTTTTTTTTTAGATTAGAAAGGAAAGAATATGCACACATGTGAGGAAAAGATTTTTTTTTAGTTCGTGGGTGAACCATTTTAACCATTGTGTGCTTGTGAAGCCAACCCAAGATCAAGTCATGTTCAGTCGAAGTCCGGATTGCCTCGCTTGAATTCTGTTGTCGCCGGTGTGCCCAACGAAGATTGATGTCTAGCCCCAAGAGATTTGTCGATTATGGGGCTTCAAAAGGCTTTTGATGCCGAGATAAGGGGTTGCTGATTGTAAAGCCCCTAGAATGCCTTTGATGCCAAATTTTGAGGGACTTGCATAGCTCTAAGATAAATCAGCTCTTGGCCCATTCGAGTAAATCTCCCTTTGTTGTTGTAGTGAGCAAGCCCCAAGAGGAGATCGTTGATGCCAAGCTTCGAGAGATTGCAAAGCCCCAAGTGTCGTGGGCTTGTAGATGGTGGGATGTGAAGACCTTTCATTGTAAATCCCCAAATTATCTCGTGATTGGCTCGGCATTGAGAGCGGATGTACCGTTTGGTAGAATTCTTGATATAGATCTCCTTCTTGCTCTTACTGGGGAGATGAATGGCCTCATTGTGGTCGATACCCAAATGGCTGAGGGCTTATGTCAAAGGATGCAGTAATGTCTTGCGGTGCCGTCGAGGTCGCGGAGGATAAGGTCTTGGCGCGATAAAGTCTCAAATGAGTATGCTTGCTTGACTCTTCTTGAGTTGAACTAATGACAGATCTTCGGATGCAACTAGTGCTGTGGCCCAACTTTATCTGAGCTGCACCTTGTGCTTTTGATCTTGGAGAAGGGGGTGCTGAATTGCAGAAACATTGGGATTGGCCGTGGCATCTCCCGCTATAACCCTGTTTTGATTAGAGTTTAGCATATTGAATCTTTTTCCTTTTCTCTAAGACTTCCTTCAAAATCTCGCTGTGAGTTCTAACAAAAATCATCAACTTCATTCATAACATCGGAGTCTTCATTTAAAACCAAGAGGCCTTTGACTTGAAGTGTTGAGAGATCCTTTGAAGCTTGATCCCTTTCATGGAGACTACTCCCAAATTGCGTTGCTCGAGTATTGTTGCCCAAAAGATTGTCGGTCGCGAAGCCCCAATATTGCCCTTTGCTCGGATTACTGTAATGCTGTAGCCCAAAATATTGTAGATTGCGAAGCCCCTTGAGACCTTCGGTGCTGAATTGAGGAAGCTTCCAATGTTGCACATGACTTGGCTGGGGATACTGCTGGGGAGTTAATTGCTCTTTGCCGAGGGAGCCTTTAAGACTTGACCGTAGCCCCTAGAGTGCCATCATTGATTGCGAGAAAGGTCCATCATTGATTGGGGGAACGAGCACGGGCACACGTGACAAGAGGGATTTTTGACATCCCTTTTGAGATACCTTGAGGATAGTCTCACACATCTTTCTCGAGCATAGTCCCTAGGGCGTATTGATTGTTAAATGAAGCAAAAGAAGACCTTGTTCTTGAGTCACATAGCCCATAGGGCGTCACCATTTGTTGAGCAAAGCAAGAGTGACTCGTCCTCGTGCAAGGGAACAAACATGATGAGGACATGGCAAGAGCTACTCCATTTCTCGGGAGCCTTTCGGCGTACTTTAGAAGCACATACTTGAAGCAGCTTTGAAAACTGAGACACATGTTGTTGCTATTTGCTGCCCAAGCCAATTGACTAGCTAGGGATTATTTGTGCAACCTCGTGCCCTTTTATGATGGGCTCGTTCTCAGATGGGTCTTGGTTACCACGGGCCTTCTTTTCATGAACCCAAAAGTGCACACTGCTGGAGAATGATGCCGATAACCCAAAACCACCTTTGATGGTGCCGTATCTTGTCGAGCCTTTTGCAATCCCAAAGTTGACTCGGTGGGGAATTGACTTGCCGAGGAGATCCAATGTAGAGCTCGTGCAGTTGTCTTCTTTAGAGGCCGGAGATCTCCATTTCTCTTTCCCTTCTCTCTCTCACTCTCTCATTTTTTTTATATGACGCACCCTGTTTTTTGCCTAGACCGCCCTTTCGGGTTTTCAATCTAGCGGGCATCTCTTTTGCGTCTTCATTTTTTACTCGATTAATGAGGAAGTGTGCATTGACTCTAGCTGAGGATGAGAGACATGTGATTTTGCGGTGAAAACCTTTTGTCACTAAAGATGAGTGACATTGACTCGACTAGGGAAGTGTCCCTAGTATTGACATGTATTTTTTTTTTTTTTATTGAATTGAATGACTCACGAAGGCAAGTAAGTCATTAAGAGAGAAGAGAAGGAAAGCCCCAATTTGATTGCAAGAAATTGAGAGTATGCAGAAAGAATAGAAGTCCTTAGACTCGACAAGGAACGCGAAATGATTCCAAATCTAAGAAAGTTGTTCAATCTTTTTTGATGATTAATTCATTGGCAAATGAATAGTACAAAAATGTCTTGACAAGTTCGAGATGAAGGCCGGTCACCATAACGCGCTAGGGCTAAACATTTCTTCTTTCTTGCATGAGACCGGACCCGAAGGTTGCCTACGTTCCTCCAGTGTAGAGGCTCAGGTCACCGTAGTTCTTGTGAATTCTCCATTCTTCGGGATGGAATTGTTGCTTCGTCGTGTAGCTTCGTCCTCCTTTGGTGGTGGAATGATGTTGATCTTGATGTGAACTTCTTTGATTGAGGGGGATTTTTTTTTTTTTTTTTTTGTGCTCTAACTTTTGCCTAGGTTGATTTGAAGAGTTCAACCTAGCGAGCATTTTTTTTTTTTTTAATCCCCCCCTTTGAAACATTGGTTGATTTTTCTCCATGGTTGTTGTTTCACCTTTGATGTCTTGGCTTTGTCTTCGTCGTTGATGATGTTGCTTTCGTCACAATGTTTAGCCCCTAGGGATTCAAGTGATGGCCTTCATTCCAAAACTCGTTTAGACATCTTTTCATCATTTTGCCAAGAATTAGATTGAACAACTTGGAAGAGTGTATGAGGACAAGAACGACTTTTTATTTGATGATGAGACTTGACTCAAAATTTCACATTAATTGGACAAAGAAAACTTAATGCACACTTAAGAGGACTTTGACTCTTTTTTTTTTTTAATTCCTATTACTAAGTAGAGAAAGAGAAACGGAGATTGTTGTTGTAGTCCCCATTGTCGTTGTAGTCTCCTTGTGGCATGATTTCTTGTACAAGCCCCATTTCGAAACCAAATCATTCTTCTTTGATGAGTTCTTGCATGTTGGCACTCTCTAAAGGTTGCTCTTCACCCACAGTAAATTCGTCGTTGTCGAACAAATCTTGGATGATGTTTCGGAGAAGGAAGCACCCTTCGGTAATATGGCCACTATGCTTGTGGTAGCCGCACCATTCACCATGTGCATGATTCTTCGGTATCGTCTTCGGCTTGTACCCCTCTAAAGGCTTGACCTTTCCACTTGCCACCAAAGTTTCAAATGCTTCGGCTTGGGTTACTCCTAGGAGAGGAGTGAAAACTCGGTTGTTGGCGGTACCTTTGTAGCTTTTGAGGGACGGGCCACTGGAGCATGCTTTACCCTTAAACTTTGCCTTGTTGTTGGTGAGCTCTTGCAAACGGGCTTTGAGCTCGGAAACCTCTTCCTTGTGAATCTTCCTCTCGAGATCAAAACGGACTTGCCACAAATCGTCTTTTCGGCGGGCATCCTCGGAAAGTCTATCCATTTGTTCCCCCATGGCTCTTATTATGTTGAAGAGTCTTTCGTTGGACACGGAGAAGTACCCACCATTGTTGTTGTTGCCGTCGGAAGCCATTGGACCTATTGAAAGAACACGGTTGATCTTAGGTTGGCCCCACAAATACCTTTTGAGTAAAATAAATTTAACCCACAAACACGAAAAAGACTCAACCATATAAAGAAAATGACTCTTTTTTTGTTTTTTTTTATTTACAAAAGTCGGAAGGACGGGGTCCTTTTTGGGGTTTCTAGAAAAAATAGTGGAATCGTCACACTAGTATATAGACCTTCTCGCGGTCCCATATACTCATCGGATTCCACCACGCTTGTGAGACCTACATGTGTCGGGATTAAACTAAATTAATGTAGTAAATCATACATGCGGGGACAGATTTTTATTTTCGTCCAAAATAACCACTTTTGGGGACGGAGTTTTATTCCGTCCATTGCAACAAGTTGGCATATATGATTTGAAGACATTAGTTTAGGGAAATCTCGGCACATGAAAAACCGAATTGGTCACGGAGTGTTAGACCCTAACTAGAATTGTGTGGCTTGTGCTCGGCTTGAATATGAGGCTCAAAGGTCACCCCCGGCATGTAGTCATGAACTACGCCACGGGCTGAGGTTTACCGCTTCGAAAGAGTCAAGGTCAGGTGGAGCTTGAAACTTTCTAGGACGGGCCTCGACGGGTTTGGGGTTGAACATTGTGCGACTCGATAGTGAGCAGTTGATAAGAATATGTGCATGTAGTGTGAGGTCTAACATGTGACAAAACATTTTTTTTAAAAGAAATAATAAAAAAAACAAATAAGCACATAATTACAACTTTCGAATCACCCGTGTGACCGATAAAAATAAACAGAAAGTAAAAACTGTTTTGTGCAGGCCCGGTGCCCACACATTGTCAAAACCACTCTGTTCTGTGCACTGTTCTGTTTCTGGAAAATGCCCAGAAGCGCGCGCATTAGGATGCCTATTCGGGAGGCGCGCGCGTTAGACAAAGAGGGGAAGAGGCGCCCACATCTGGGTAACAACCTGTAAATCAGCGGGTTCAAGGGATTGCCTTGACCCTAAATAAAAATGCTTTCCCCTGCAGAATTTGTTAGCACAGAAACATGGAATGGAAGGACAAGAAGGAAGACGGGCGATTCTGGCAATTGGGGTCGGACGCGCGCGCTTTAGGCCAAGGAGGCCAGAGACGCGCGCTTCCCACCCTTTTTACCAGAATGCCCAGAAAACAGTAATAAGAACACCAAAAGTTAAGAACGCAAGTTTAACCCTCTAATAAGTCCCCAGCGGAGTCGCCACTGTAGATACCCCGGGAAACCACAACTTGGCTAGAGCGGTGAATTATCCTAGGATGTCTAACTTGTTTTAGATTGTTTAGAGTCGCCACCTATGTTTTTAAAGGAACATAAGAAAAACCTAGAAATAGCCTAATTTATGTACAAAACCAGAGATTCGGGAGAGAAGGGTTCGGGGGTTAGGTGATGGAGTGGGAAGTACTTAAACACCCACTCCGCCCCGCTTATGCGGGTCTTGCTACTATTGGTGTTCAAATGTTAAATGTCCTTCAATTTATTAACAGTGCTAACAATTATAATGTAAAGAAAAGAGGGGAAGAAAAGAGAATTGTTTTATTTATAAATTTATGCTAAACAATTACATTAAGAAATGTATAGGAAATTAAAGTAGAGATTAAAATGTAGGGAGATAACCTTTAACCAACTTTAATGGAATAAAGTGATCGTTAGGTCATGTCCCATTGATGGGGATTGCATACATTGACTAGAACATGAATAGAATAAAAGAAGAAGACTTGTACCTTTAGAAAGAAGACTTCAAACTTGGACTTGAAAATGATGTTGTTGTGTAGAGATTTGTGTAGAGTTTTGTTGTGTAAAACTCTTGTTGGGAGAATTTGTGTAGGGAAAATGATATAGAATTTGTGTAGAGAGAAAGTTCCAAGTCCCTTTCTAAGGTAAAAGATGATGGTTTTTATAGGTAAAAAAGAGAGGGAAAGGTTGGAGGGAAATTGGTCAATCCATGTGAGATGGAATTGACCAATAGGAAATAAGATAAATAAATAAAAGAAAAATAAAAGAAATAAAAGAAATTAAATAATAAATGAAAGAAATATTAGTTTTTTGGGAAAAGGCTTAGAATTTGGGATTGGGAGTTAATGAGAAAAAGGGGGATGAATGTGGATGTAAAAAGGGTTGTTTGTGATCAAGAGAAAGATGTTTGTAAATAAGAAAAGGGAGGGAAATAAGGTGCAATCCGTTACTGCCATAATGGGAGGCGCGCGGGTCCAGCTTTAGGGGAGAGACCCGCGCGCAGCCCGTTGACAGTGTCGGAGGCGCCGGCAGCAGAAAAGGACAGAATGACAGAAATGACTCTAAAGTTAACTCTGTTATGCAGTTTAGTCCAAAACTAACGGAATCAGTTAGGAACTTAACCGAAGTAACAAAAATTAACGAAAATAAGTTAAATAAAAATACTTTGTATGCAATCGGGGTGAGAGGTCTAAGGCGGGGTGTCTACACTCTCACAGTGGCGACTCCGCTGGGGAAGATTTTAAAAGTGGGCTCTAATCTTTGTGTGTACCATGCTTTAATTGCCTTCCTTGTGTTATATATATATTTATGCCCTAACCTTTGTTTTGTAGGGATATTCTTTTTCCCTCACCCTCTTATTTGTATATATATGCGTGGTGGGTGATTCCCTTAAAAAACAAAAAAGGAAAAAATGGAAAGAATAAAAAGGGGGAAAAGATTTTCTTTACTTGGTTTTAAAAAAAAAAAAAATTTGAACTTGTAGATACTTCACACACATGCACGTTTTTGAAAATAACGTCTCGTAGAACCGTACAAACCCGAGAAGGTAACCCGAGGGTATAAGGGAGCTCATCGACTTCCCTATAGGGCCCGCGGTGTACATTCTCACCCCAAAGCGCGCCTAATAGTCTTTGCGATGGGTGTAAGCCAATCTTCCCCGTTACCAAACCACGATGTCCAAATTTTTCAAAAAAATGACACGTCCCAGAATTCATGCCGGTTTTTGTCTAGCAATTTCACCTAAATCCTATGCATTTCTCAAAAGGTCATAAACAACCTACATTGTGGAAATTCATTGAAATGCTTGGATTGACTTGAAATTGTCAAGACCCTCCCATAGACCGTAACCGAATGGTGGATCCCAGAAAGAGTATAGGCCCTTCGCTAGGAGCTTGGACGGCCAATAGTACAGGTGCAAAACGTTGGTCCTATACTTTGGAGACGGTATCCACTATTCCAGGAGAGAAAAAAAACGTGTCAAAACAAAGCAAGGTGCTTGTCCGGCATTCATAGGTTTGTGCGTTGCTTGCGCTTCAAATTTAAAAAAAAAAATACAAACAAAAAAAATTAGCTTCTTTTGTACATAAAGCTTCATTCCCCGGAAATCTAAAATAGGTTTTCTTTTCATCCGTCTTGTAGAGGGAGAATTCTTCTTGTTCTCTAGCACGACATTCGAGGTCCGTTTCAAGCACTACTTTGATCAAACCTTACTCCGGTTATCCTTCGAGCTATGACTAAGAAAGGAAAGGAATCTGCAAATCAGAGTGGGAACTCAGGCTACTTTGGGCATACCTTTGCAATGGAAGAGTGGTTAAAACAACGCTTGGAGGCCCATATCAGTGCGAAGATGGCTAATTTCAAACCCGATCCTCAAATGGAACAGTGGTGGAAACAATGTTTGGAAGCCCGAATCAGTGCAAGGATGACTAACTTTTAACCCAACCCTCGAATGGAACAGTGGTTGAAAGAGCGTTTGGAGGCACATACAGATCTTATGTTAAGTTTCTTCCAGGAATGTCAAAAATAAATGGCTAACTGTGTTGTGGCTCTTTTAGTGGACCAACCGAAACTTAAGAATGCTATGCAGACTTGTCCTGGTCCGGAAGCACCAAAGGAAGGAACCTCGTTTGAGATGCCTAATCAAGATGTGAAGAATGACGAGTCACTTCTTTCGGAGATACAACCAATGCTTAACAATCATATGGTGATTCATTCTCCGCTAGCCATTCTAGAAACATCAAAGCTCAGTGCCACAATGGTTTCTTTTGGCCGTGATGCCCTCCCAGAGCAAATTTAAGATCCATAAAACCACTGAGGGCTCAGCGACCCTTTGCCAATTTACTGCCCGATCATCTCACAAGAGCCCGCAAAACATGAGTTTCTTCCGGTCACACTCCTGTAAGGATCCCGTCCCTCGGGGCGAAACAAGCGAAGATCGCACGAGGAAGAAATTCCAAACACGGATAACTTTCCTAACGAAAAAGAAACGGAGTCGCCACATTTGTTAATTTTAAACCAACCAAATGCAAATGGTTAGAGAAGGTGAGTTCGGAGGTCATGTTACACTTTGGGAAGAACATATTTGCGGTTCACCTAAAATGACTCGGAAAAACCGAGTCTCCCTTGTTAGTTTGAAAATGTGCATGTGTGTGTGTGTATTTAACGAAAAATTTTCTGTTATTGGTTTTGTTTGGAAAAACTTAACTGAAAGGGTCTGTTTATTAAGAAAATAGGGATCAGAGGGCAAAACAGACATTTTGCCCCCTGTTCCCAACATAGCCGTACGGATGTACAGGCAGTTTCCTGGGATTTTACAGTTCAGTCAAGAACAGTCCAGTTTCAGAGCAGAAACAGATCAGTCTGTTGAAGCTGGACAGAGCTGTTTTGATTCCAGTTTGTTTAAAACACTTTATAAGTTTAAATACAACATTCCTATGCCAAATGATCATCACTTAGTCCCCAAAACAAGTATTTGGGTGTGATCATGAGCAATCTTTGGAGAAAATTGAGAAAAGTTGATGAACATGCCCTTTGGGCCAAAATTGACCATTTGGTGATTAAAGATTGAAACTTTATCCCCAAAATGGCATTTTTATGACTTATTAACCTTTAAAGAGTCAAATTAACACATAAAGATTGAATCTTTATAACCCCAAAGGGAACTTTAGAGCTAGATCAATGTTGGATGATAAAGATGGAAGCTTTATCATCCAAATGATCATTATTGCCAACAAGAGCATCATTCCAACTAGACAAGAATGTAAATGACAATCAACAAGCCATGATCATCTAGGTTTGAACCTCTTCCACACAAGGCATGGAGGGCACCTTGGATCATCTCATGGATTGGATAAGAGAAATATAGAGTAATATATGTATATTTGCTTGAATGGACAAGTCTTGCATAAATGTAAAGTTGCTTGAATGGACAAGTCTTGCAAGTAATGTAAAAGTGCTTGAATGGACAAGTCTTGCAAGTAATATAAAGATTAACATAAACTTAAACAAATATTAAAGAGAAAATAGAGTTATAGATGAAGAGAAGGGAGGGGGAGAAGGTGGCTTTACCTATTTTGGTTTAGCCAATCTTCCTTTCTCTCTTTCACTCTTTGTTTCACTCTTCTCTCACACTCCTGCAGTGATTTTGACAGAGTAATCCTTCTTATGTTGTTTCTCCCCCTTGAAATGATCAGCATGGGGTTCAATTTATAGAGGCTGAGGGTGCCCAAAGTAGCCGTACGGCTAGGGACCTCATGTGCCCAAACCATCCGTACGACTTGACTTGGGGAGCTTCTGGATTTTTCCAAGTTTAATTCTAGTTCAGTCCTGGAATATCAGGTTTATCCTAGTGAGGTCCTGGCCCATTGGTTTTATCCCTAAATAGTACCAAGAATTCCTCTAAAGTAGGTCGATTTCAGATCGGGGTACTTACAGAGCCCCTCGGCAACGTCGCTTTTGAAGAAAGCGGGGTTGTCGATAAACGCATCCCAATCTGATGGGAGGACGGCATAGCCGATTTGTTTTATGGCTGGACCTAGAGGTATAGGATTCCTACGTATCCCTATTCGAGGGAATCAAGCCTATCGTGGTTCGAAAAGGGTGAGAGATTTTAAGGCTACTCAAACCTATAGGCGACCGTCGAGGTCGAATGGAGAACTTAGCGTCTTAAACCTAAGGGTGACCATTCAAGGTCGGGTGGAGAACTTGGCGTCTCAAACCTTTGGGACCTAGGTGGATATTTTTCATCCTTTCCTAAGGAACGGGCGTGACTCTCCTTTGGTCAGAGGCGGGAACTCGGGTATGACACTCACTCGGTCAGAGGCGGGGACTCAGGTGTGACACTCATTCGGTCAGAGGCAAAGACTCGGGCGTGACACTCATTCGGTCAGAGGTACGGTTTGGGCGTCACACTCATTTGGTCAGAGGAAAGTTTCGGGCGTGACACTCATTTGGTCAGAGGTAAGTTTCGGGCGTGACACTCATTTGGTCAGAGGCAAAGGTTCGGGCGTGACACTCATTTGGTCAGAGGCAAGATCAATCATGGGCTTACGTCAAGGACTGCCCTTCTCACTCTAAGTTTTTTTTCTTTTCTCAAGAAGGGCCATCCGGACGGCCTAGATTTTGCTTTTCACGGGGCCACTCGGGGGGACCTAATTCTAATTTCAAAACGGTCGCTCGGGGGGACCTAACTCTTATCTCAAGACGGTCGCTTGGGGGACCTAATTTTCATTTTACAACGGTCGCTCGGGGGACCTAACTTTTATCTCAAGACGGTCGCTCGGGGGACCTAATTTTATCTCACAATGGTCACTCGGGGGACCTAATTTTATCTCACAATGGTCGCTCGGGGGACCTAACTCTTATCTCAAGACAGTCGATCGGGGGACCTAATTTTATTTCACAACGGTCGCTCGGGGGACCTAATTTTCATTTCACAACGGTCGCTCGGGGGACCTAATTTTATCTCACAATGGTCGCTCGGGAGACCTAATTTTATCTCACAATGGTCGCTCGGGGGACCTAATTTTCATTTCACAACGGTCGCTCGGGGGACCTAATTTTCATTTCGCAACGGTCACTCGGGGGACCTAATTTTATCTCACAACGGTCGCTCGGGGGACCTAGTTTTCATTTCACAACGGTCGCTCGGGGTACCTAATTTTCATTTCACAACGGTCGCTCGGGGGACCTAATTTTATCTCACAACGGTCGCTCGGGGGACCTAGTTTTTATTTCACAACGGTCGCTCGGGGGACCTAATTTTCATTTCACAACGGTCGCTCGGGGGACCTAATTTTCATTTTGCAACGGTCACTCGGGGGACCTAATTTTATCTCACAACGGTCGCTCGGGGGACCTAGTTTTCATTTCACAACGGTCGCTCGGGGGACCTAATTTTCATTTCACAACGGTCGCTCGGGGGACCTAGTTTTTATCTCTGCTGGGCTTACGTCAGGGACGGCCAATTTTCTTGGACATTCAATTTGACTCTCAATGAGTCAAAGTCGGGGCTTGACTCTCTTTTGGTCAGCCGAAGGGATTTTCTCGACACTCATTTGGTCGAATTCGGGATTTGACTCTCTTTTGGTCAATATTTTTTTAACTGGGCTTACGTCAGGGACGGCCAATTTCTTTTCATATTTTTAACCTGACAACCTGGACTTACGAAGTACGGCCGGGCTAAATCACATTCTTAACCTGGGCTTACAAAGTAGGGCCGGGTTAATTTCAACAAAGCTGGTCTTACGTCCATCTATGGACTGCCCGGACACATTTTCAGTGGGAACCTAATTAATTTTCTAGGTTCAAAGCAAATTGCATGAGCCCTAAAAGGGGCATTTTAGACATTTTCCAAAGGGCGGGGACCTAAGTTCTATTTCGGAAACCTAGGGGGAACTATGTTCAAGGCGTCAGGGGCCAGAATGTAAATTGTGGGCTGAGATTCTTCCTCGCCCAAACCAGCCGTACGGCTTTGGAAGGCGTCTCCTTGTTTTTCAAAACAGCAGCCATACGGATGGTTGCTGTGTTTTTCAAAATCCAAGCCGAAAATCCTAGAGAGAGAGGCGATTTCGAGAGGGAAAATCATCAAAATTCTCCGGATTTCGTTCTCCAAATCATTCAAGATTCACTTATGGATACTCGGGCGCGAAGGGGCTACCCGAGAGGGGCGGACAAGCGGCTCGACATGGTCCGCAATTTTTGGGGCTACACCATTGCCCTTAATGACGTGGGAGCGGGGTTCTATAAGTCCCCTAACGTTCATTTATGCCATGACCGAGTGGTAAGTCTTCTTTCCCACTCGATCTTTGTCCATTTTGTGCACCCCCTAGTCCTAGGGTTCATGCTTATGCAATTTGGGCATTTTGTGCTTCTTGGTGCATTTTGTGAAATTGGTACCATAATGATGGAATTGGGATTGTTAAGATTGTGGGCATGTGTTCGTTTTCTCGATGGGTCATGCCTAGCTATACTTTCCGAAGTCAAAGTATATTGCCCGTAATTTTGTGCATAAAGGACTTGTACCTTAGGTTCGACTAGTCATTTTGACACATTCAAGTGCATGCTAGCATTTCCTAGGATAAGTCGTTGCATGTTTGTGGAAATTCGTGACACTAAGTCTCAAAATGGGGACGGATTTCGTTCTTTGGGACAGGGGGAAATTATTTTGAACAAAACTTCACACACCCGTTTCATAAGCAACACACCCTTAAATGCCCAACGCAGTTTAAAAGGGTAAAATCACATTTTTTCACAAGACACACCCTCAAATGCCCAACGCAATTTGAAAAGGGTAAAATCACATTTTTTTTTTGTTTTGCATGATTCATTCGTCATATCCATTTATCATACGCATTGGTATCTTAAAATTGTGTTATTCATACCTTGCTGTGTTTACCTGTAGGGCGGTGATCCCAAATCTCAAGGATCTCCCGACATGTGATGTTCCTTATGGGAGGTCATGCCCGAGGCAATTGGCGATGGGCCTGGTCCGAGAGAGTGGGTAGAGCGTACCGGTTTGGTGCCATTCATCCATGCCGTAGGCCAACTGGTTAGCACTAACAGGAGCTTGGGACTCATCTCTGCCTTGGGCGAGCATTGGTGGGATACGACCCACACCTTTCATTTGAGCTGGGGGGAAGTGACCGTGACTCCCGCAGACTTTTTTGCCATTACCGGGCTCTCCTTCAGCGGCCGACCGGTCATCTGGGTTGACCGGCTCTCGGCCGCGGATATTGAGGCACTCATTGACTTTTCGGGCCCTACCAAGGGCTTAGGGATCCTGTTGCAGGATGTTGACCGGGCCATTCAGGCCAGAATTCCGGAGTATTTAGTAGGTTTGGTGACGGCGGAGGAGCTCGGGCGAGCTTACGTGTGGCTCCTTCTTAGCAACACCCTCTTTGCCAATGCCGATACCACATGCATGTTCCCCCTACTGGGATCACTGTCCACTCCCGAGATCGTCCAGAGTATTGCTTGGGGAGAAGCCGGGTTGGCTGAGCTGTACATGGAGCTCGATAAATTCAGCCGGAAAGCGAGCAAATCCTTGGCTTGTTTCCAGTTCGCCTTGGAGGTACATTCCTTTCCCTCCCTATTTTTCTATTTTCTCCTTCTCATTCACCTTTTCGGTTTTTGGCGCCTTAATGATTTTTGGCCTTTTCCTTTCAGGCTTGGTACTGCGAGATCTTTGGTGGCTATCCATGGGAGCTGACCGTTGATCCCGCTATCACATTCCCGGCCATGGTCTGTTGGGCTCGAGAGGCCCGAAAGAAGAGGGGATCCAAGGGACGAGTCTCCGTCTGTCATGCCGATGTCAGGGCAGTGCTAAGGGGGGCTATGCCGGCTGAGCTTAACCTCTTTCCTTGGTCGAGGTATGAGGGGCAAGGGCTAGGCATTGACCCGTCTGATGCTCTGAGGGTAACCCAGGAGAGGATACTGCTCGTAGGGTTCCGGGGAGAGGCCTTTTACTTGGGAGAGAGGGTGCTCTGGCAGCACGGGCTCGGTCTCATGCAGAGGGCTCCTGTTGACCCTCCTGACACCATGTTTGTAGAAGACCGAGGGGGCGACCCCTACCTCATGGGGGCGGATGCATCCCATTTTATTACCGATAAGCCATACGGACGTTTCGTGGCCCGGAGGCTAAGATCAGCGCAGGTAGTGGATTCTGGGGTGGTTCCTCCGATGTGGCAGGACTTCTCATACATATACTCAGATGGCCGGGTCCACATGGTGGCCACATCTGTGGGGGGAGAGGGGGCCCCTCCTGAGGATTCTCCTGAGGGCGTGGTATGCTATCATTCATTACTTTTGTACACACTTATCGCATACCCCTGTTCCTTTTCACTGAGCAGTTTCACTTTCATGTGCAGGTCGCTGCGCGAGATTTGCTGGAGAAACCTTCCCTCATGAAGCGGGCCATGTCACGACCCGAAATCTAGGCTCTATTTTATTAGTAATTAAATGATTTTTATTTAATTATTTGCCTATTTATTTATTTAAATTATTATTTATTTAAATAATTATGAGTGCATTTTAGGTATCATAATATTTATGCTTAGCATTTTATTTGGGTCATTTGTGCTAGTGTATTATTGTTGGGTCTTAATTGTTAGTAGGGAGTGTAGCATTTGTGGTAGTAGTGTTGTGGAGGGGGCCTAAGTGTAACTTTTTAAAATAATTTCCCTACTCCCTCCCTATTCCCCTCACCTCCCTCACCTCCTCCCTAACTCATCCTCCATCATTCCCAGCCAACTCCCTCTCTCTCCTCCTTTGGGTAAGCATTTTCTCCCTTTCCTTCTCTCTTCATTTTCTCCATCTTCCCATCATAATCTCTCATTTCTTAAAACGTGAAACATGTTTAGATCGTCGATAGGATCGTAGGAAGCCAAAAAGAATCGAAATCCATCAACTTTGAGAATTTGCAAGTAAGTTACTTTTCCCCCATTTTTATGCTAAATTGTTCATATCATGTTTATATGATGTTTGATGTGTTATAATTGAAGTTTGGTTGGGTTTTGAATTTGTTTAGAATTTATTTTGAATTCATTTGAGTTTTGGGTAAAAATGGTGGAATGATGAATGTTGGGTTTGATTCTTGGTTTTGGGTTGATAAATGTTGTATTTGGATTCCCATTCTAGTTATAAGTGGTTTTGGTACATTTTAGAACTTGTAGAAGGAGTTGAGTTTGAGTCTTTGGTGTTTTGGGAGAATTTGGTTCGAAATCTGTAAACCCAGCTCTGTTTTACGCCCAGCCCGTAGACCAGGCGCCCGCCTGACCCTGCCCAGGCGCCCGCCTACATACCCCTTTCTGAAGACCAGACCTTCTGGTCATTCAGGCGCCCGCCTGCCCCATGCCAGGCGCCCGCCCGCCCCCCTGTTCCAGGAATTTGACCTTTTTGCTTGTTTAAACCAAATGGCTTAACTAGTTTAGGTTTAATCCTTCTAATTAACTTAAGATAACACCGTGGAACACTTTATTGATTGGATTTGATTCTTTTGTGAATAAATATGATATGGAATTTGATTTGGTATCATTTTGGGAATGTGGTTCATCTTTGATGTGCGGTTCATATTGGTTTACCTTTGTGGTGATTTAATTGGATTGATTCCCTACTTTGGAATCCTTTGTTGTTTATCGTGCTAGTATTTTATTACTTAGCCTTTACGTGAAAGTCCAGCTGGTATTTTGTGTGTGTTTGGGCGATGCGAAACATTATGATGGCACGGCTAAGTCCATTGTGATGTTGACCATTGTTTTGCCCCATTATTACCCTCCTCCAGATTGGCCTTGGATGTGAGAAGAGCTAGCTCCTTTGTGTGCATTTTAGCTTCTTGGAGCATGACTTTGTGGCATGTCTCCCGTCCCTTGTGACACTTCATTGGTTATTGGTTCCGGTACCGGGGGTTTTCTCTTCGGCTTTCATGCTATTATGAAGATGATGATTTGTTGATTATTGAAGCTGCGCAGCGATCCTTTATTTGGATGTTCCGGTTTGGAAAACCTTGGCTATATCCTTTGTTATGTGTTTATTTCCGCTGCTATCTGATACATGATAATTGCTATGTGCTATGTGATAATTATTATTGTTATTGCTTATTGCATCATAGCATGTCATGTAGTTGCATTAGTAACTTATTGAGATTTATCTCACCCCCTTTCTTTTATCTTTGTTTTTCCTTAACCCCCCCCCCAGGTGCTAAGGATTAGTCTCGCTGATCACGAGAAAGAGGACGTCGAGTGTGGATCCGTTCTTTTGGGGAAGGTTATTATAGGTTGGTTTACATTAGGTAAATGTGTAACCATTTTGGGATAGTTGTACCAAACATGACGTCACTAAGAATTGTATATTTTTATTTTGTTGGGCATAAACTTGTGGAAGTTTATGATAGTTGTATTTAGTCTTTATCAAACTTGGTTTTGTAAAACTTTGGATTATTACCTTTTGGTATCAAATGAAATTTTTAACTCCGGTATTTCTCAGTTTTGGTTTTAGAGTCGACGTCCAGATCGCGGTCTCGGGCCCGCGGGGTCCGGGGTCGCGACAGTTGGTATCAGAGCTATGGCATTAGCTCTAAGTATAAGTCTAGGTGGATTAGTATGACCTAGGTGGGTAGTAGAGTGCGGAGTGATTAATGGTTGGTGTTTTATGCAGGTAATTACTCGCAATGTCTGGAAGAAGAAACAGAGGAGGTACTAGTGGGGCACAGAATCAGAATGATACAAGGGAAGAAGCCCGTGCCATGTTTCAAGGCATGTTTGAGGCGGCCATGAAGGCCATACATGATCAAGGTCCGAGGGTAGAGCAAGCACCACCCCGCTATGGATTGGAGCAATTTCTGAAACTTAAACCGGTTGAATTCAATGGGGAGCCCGATGTTCGGAAATCTGAGTTGTGGATTGAGTCTATGGAAAAGATTTATGATGTATTTGGGTGTTCGGATGAGGACAAGGTCCGGTTTGCGGCTTACAAGCTTGTGGGAGCCGCCGAGCATTGGTGGAAGGGTGTTAAAGCTACTTGGGATGATACTCACACGGTGTATGCGTGGGAGTTGTTTGTGCGCAAATTCAAAGAGCATTTCATTCCGGTTGTTGATCAAAACCGAAAGGAGATCGAGCTACTCAACTTGGAGCAAGGTGTGTTGTCTATAGCACAATACTCGGCTAAGTTCATAGAATTAGCCCGGTATTGCGACTATTTGGTGAGGACCGAGGAACAAAAGGCTATGAGATTCATTCGGGGATTGAAGACCTCCATCCGCACTCAACTTATTGCTCAACGGATTGTGACATTCCAGGATGCGGTGGACCGAGCCTATCTTATAGAGCAAGATATTGGGGAGCATAAAAGGAAGACCGAGGTGGCCAACCCGAGTAAGCAAGGAGCGCAGAGCAAGTCACAACCAAGGATTGATAACCGAGGTAACTATGGGGGACAATCTCAGTTCCGAGGGCAACCGACCCCAAGGAACCCGAGTACCACTTCCGGGAACCAAGGGAGCCAAATTAGGAGGCTTTGTTCGTATTGTCAAAAGGAAGGTCATTCTGAAGACCGTTGTTGGAAGAAGCAAGGAAGGTGCACCAATTGTGGTCAAATGGGTCACTTTGTAAAAGATTGCCCGAGAGGTAGAGGACAAGCATCCGGGTCAGGAGTTGGTAATAATCAAGGTCAAAAAAGGAATGTTACCGGAAGCCCAAAGTTCAAGGGAAGGTTTATGCTATGAATCAACAACAAGCTACCGATGATCCGTCCGTTATTGGAGGTATTGTTTCTGTGTCTAATGTGAGCGCACGAGCATTAGTAGATCCAGGATCATCTCATTCATACATTTCTGTGCAATTTTCTTCCATGTTAAATGCTGCATTCGAGTCTTTACCGTACGTGCTAGAGGTGTCGACCCCTATAGGAGAATGCTTGATTTCTGATCGAGTCTTTCGTGCTTGTGATGTGGTTATTTGTGGTCGAGTCCTTTGTGCGGATTTGGTAGTTCTTCCTATCCAAGACTTTGATGTCATTTTGGGTATGGATTGGTTGAGCAAGTTTCATGCTTCCGTTGATTGCCGTAAGAAAACTGTTACTTTTTCTATTCCCGATGTGCCTAAGTTTGTTTTTGAGGCTAGTCCTCTGAGTAGAAAGGTTCGCTTAATTTCTTTTATGAAAGCGAGAAAATTATTGCATAGTGGTTGTGAGGGGTATTTGGCTAGTGTTCTTGATACTAGGAAAGAATCCCTTAGTTTGGATAGTGTTCGGGTAGTTCGGGAATTTCCCGATGTTTTCTCTACCGAGTATGATATGCCTCCCGATCGTGAGATTGAGTTTTGTATAGATCTTTTGCCGGGTATGGCTCCGATTTCAAAAGCGCCTTATAGGTTAGCTCCCGCAGAGTTGAAGGAGTTAAAGGTTCAATTGCAAGAATTGCTTGATCGAGGGTTTATCCGCCCTAGTGTTTCCCCGTGGGGAGCACCGGTTTTATTGGTGCGGAAGAAAGACGGTTCGTTGAGATTGTGCATAGATTACCGGAAGTTGAATCAGGTTACGGTGAAGAATAAATACCCTCTACCGCATATTGATGATTTGTTTGATCAGCTTCAAGGGTCCGTGGTTTTCTCTAAACTCGATTTGAGGAGTGGGTACCATCAGTTGAAGGTTCGATCGGAGGATATTCCAAAGACTGCTTTTCGCACTCGCTATGGTCATTATGAGTTCTTGGTTATGCCGTTTGGGTTGACTAACGCGCCGGCCGTATTTATGGATTTGATGAACCGAATTTTCCATCCCTATCTTGATTCGTTCGTGGTGGTTTTCATCGACGACATTCTTGTCTATTCTAAATCTCGAGAGGAGCACGAGCAACATTTGAGGACAGTTTTATCCGTTCTCGCGAGGGAGAAATTACTTGCGAAGTTTAGTAAATGCGAATTTTGGCTCGAGAAGGTGTCATTTCTGGGTCATGTTATTTCGAAAGATGGGATTTCGGTGGATCCTTCAAAGATAGAGGCTATAGTGGATTGGAAGAGACCCGAATCAGTGACAGAGATTAGAAGCTTTCTTGGTTTAGCCGGTTATTACAGAAGGTTTATTGAAGGGTTTTCGAGGATTGCTACTCCGATGACTCAGTTGACCCAGAAGAATGTTCCGTTTGTGTGGACCGAGAAATGTGACAAGAGTTTCGAGGAATTGAAGAAGAGGTTGACTACCGCAACGATCTTGACTTTGCCTAATGGGAGCGATGGCCTAGTGATTTACAGTGATGCTTCTAAAGAGGCTTTGCGTTGTGTGTTGATGCAGAATGGGAAGGTAATTGCGTATGCTTCGAGGAAGTTGACCCCGAGTGAACAGAATTACCCGACTCATGATATGGAGTTAGCGGCTATTGTCTTTGCGTTGCACAAATGGAAGCACTACCTTTATGGGGCGAAGTTTGAGATTTTTACGGATCACAAGAGTTTGAAGTACCTATTCTCTCAGAAGGAATTGAACAACCGACAGCGCCGATGGATGGAATTATTGAAGGATTATGATTGTACGATTTCTTATCATCCGGGAAAGGCGAATGTGGTGGCCGATGCGATTAGTAGAAAGTCTTATGTGGCTTCGATGATGGTTCGAGAGTGGAAAATGCTTGAGGATGTTCGAGATTGGTCTCCTCGTGAATCGAGACAGGGGGCTATTTTTGCGAATATTAGGGTGTCTCCGACCCTAGTTCAGAGGATAAAGGAAGCTCAGAAAGAAGATCCCGAGTTGGTGAAGATAATGGGTAAATTGAAGGAAAAGAATTTTGAGGATTTTTCTTTGAGTCCGAGTGGAGTGTTGACTTTCCGTGGTCGTTTATGTGTTCCGGATGTTGATGGAATTAAACAGAGAGTTCTTGATGAGGGTCAAAAATCGAGGTATACTATTCATCCGGGTAGTACGAAGATGTATCAGGATTTGAAGCAACAATTTTGGTGGATTAATATGAAAAGGGAAATAGCCGAGTATTAATCGAAGTGTTTAACGTGTCAGCAGGTCAAAGCCGAGCATCAGAGACCCGCGGGATTACTTCAGCCGTTAGAGATTCCCGAGTGGAAATGGGAGCATGTGACTATGGATTTCGTTACGGGACTACCTCGTACCCGTAGGAAGTTTGACAGTGTTTGGGTAATAGTGGATAGATTGACCAAGAGTGTCCATTTCTTACCTATTGACATCAGATATTCGATGGAGAAGCTTGCGACCCTTTATATCGATGAGATCGTTAGATTGCATGGGGTTCCGGTTAGTATTGTGTCAGATCGAGACCCGAGATTTACTTCTAGGTTTTGGAAGGCGTTTCAGGAAGCTTTGGGTACAAATTAGCGATTCAGTACGGCTTTTCATCCCCAGACCGATGGTCAATCCGAGAGGACTATTCAGATTCTTGAGGATATGTTGCGAGCTTGTTCGATAGACTTTTCTGATTCTTGGGATTCGCACCTACCGTTAGTGGAGTTCTCTTACAACAACAGTTACCAGGCTAGTATTGAGATGGCACCGTTTGAGGCCTTGTATGGAAGGAAGTGTAGATCGCCTATTTGTTGGGATGAGGTCGGTGAAGCGAAAGTTTTGGGTATTGATTTGCTTCAGGATTCAGTTGAGAAAGTTAAAGTTATCCGGGATAGATTGAAGACAGCCCAGAGTCGACATAAGAGCTACGCAGATAACCGAAGGCGAGATCTTAGTTTTCAGATTGGTGATTTGGTGTTCTTGAAGGTATCTCCGAAGGTGGGTATTCGTAGATTTGGGAAGAAAGGCAAGTTGGCTCCGAGGTTTATAGGTCCGTTTGAGATTTTGGGAAAGGTTGGACTTCTAGCGTATCGTCTCGCGTTACCGTCATCTTTGGACCGGTTGCATAACGTCTTTCACGTTTCTATGCTTCGGAAGTATGTTCATGATCCGTCCCACGTGTTACCGAGGATACCGGAAGATATTGAGCCCGATATGACTTATGAGGAACGACCGGTTCGAATCTTAGATTCCAAAGTTCAAGAGTTGAGGAACAAGAGCATTGCGTTGGTTCGAGTTCTTTGGAGGAATCATAATGTCGAGGAGTCGACTTGGGAGCTCCGAGTTGAGATCGAGAGGAAATTTCCGTGGCTTTTCGTTTAAGGTGAGTCTCGTTAAAATTCGGGTCGAATTTTCTTTAAGGGGGAGTGAATGTCACGACCCGAAATCTAGGCTCTATTTTATTAGTAATTAAATGATTTTTATTTAATTATTTGCCTATTTATTTATTTAAATTATTATTTATTTAAATAATTATGAGTGCATTTTAGGTATCATAATATTTATGCTTAGCATTTTATTTGGGTCATTTGTGCTAGTGTATTATTGTTGTGTCTTAATTGTTAGTAGGGAGTGTAGCATTTGTGGTAGTAGTGTTGTGGAGGGGGCCTAAGTGTAACTTTTTAAAATAATTTCCCTACTCCCTCCCTATTCCCCTCACCTCCCTCACCTCCTCCCTCACTCATCCTCCATCATTCCCAGCCAACTCCCTCTCTCTCCTCCTTTGGGTAAGCATTTTCTCCCTTTCCTTCTCTCTTCATTTTCTCCATCTTCCCATCATAATCTCTCATTTCTTAAAACGTGAAACATGTTTAGATCGTCGATAGGATCGTAGGAAGCCAAAAAGAATCGAAATCCATCAACTTTGAGAATTCGCAAGTAAGTTACTTTTCCCCCATTTTTATGCTGAATTGTTCATATCATGTTTATATGATGTTTGATGTGTTATAATTGAAGTTTGGTTGGGTTTTGAATTTGTTTAGAATTTATTTTGAATTCATTTGAGTTTTGGGTAAAAATGGTGGATTGATGAATGTTGGGTTTGATTCTTGGTTTTGGGTTGATAAATGTTGTATTTGGATTCCCATTCTAGTTATAAGTGGTTTTGGTACATTTTAGAACTTGTAGAAGGAGTTGAGTTTGAGTCTTTGGTGTTTTGGGAGAATTTGGTTCGAAATCTGTAAACCCAGCTCTGTTTTACGCCCAGCCCGTAGACCAGGCGCCCGCCTGACCCTGCCCAGGCGCCCGCCTACATACCCCTTTCTGAAGACCAGACCTTCTGGTCATTCAGGCGCCCGCCTGCCCCATGCCAGGCGCCCGCCCGCCCCCCTGTTCCAGGAATTTGACCTTTTTGCTTGTTTAAACCAAATGGCTTAACTAGTTTAGGTTTAATCCTTCTAATTAACTTAAGATAACACCGTGGAACACTTTATTGATTGGATTTGATTCTTTTGTGAATAAATATGATATGGAATTTGATTTGGTATCATTTTGGGAATGTGGTTCATCTTTGATGTGCGGTTCATATTGGTTTACCTTTGTGGTGATTTAATTGGATTGATTCCCTACTTTGGAATCCTTTGTTGTTTATCGTGCTAGTATTTTATTACTTAGCCTTTACGTGAAAGTCCAGCTGGTATTTTGTGTGTGTTTGGGCGATGCGAAACATTATGATGGCACGGCCAAGTCCATTGTGATGTTGACCATTGTTTTGCCCCATTATTACCCTCCTCCAGATTGGCCTTGGATGTGAGAAGAGCTAGCTCCTTTGTGTGCATTTTAGCTTCTTGGAGCATGACTTTGTGGCATGTCTCCCGTCCCTTGTGACACTTCATTGGTTATTGGTTCCGGTACCGGGGGTTTTCTCTTCGGCTTTCATGCTATTATGAAGATGATGATTTGTTGATTATTGAAGCTGCGCAGCGATCCTTTATTTGGATGTTCCGGTTTGGAAAACCTTGGCTATATCCTTTGTTATGTGTTTATTTTCGCTGCTATCTGATACATGATAATTGCTATGTGCTATGTGATAATTATTATTGTTATTGCTTATTGCATCATAGCATGTCATGTAGTTGCATTAGTAACTTATTGAGATTTATCTCACCCCCTTTCTTTTATCTTTGTTTTTCCTTAACCCCCCCCAGGTGCTAAGGATTAGTCTCGCTGATCACGAGAAAGAGGACGTCGAGTGTGGATCCGTTCTTTTGGGAAAGGTTATTATAGGTTGGTTTACATTAGGTAAATGTGTAACCATTTTGGGATAGTTGTACCAAACATGACGTCACTAAGAATTGTATATTTTTATTTTGTTGGGCATAAACTTGTGGAAGTTTATGATAGTTGTATTTAGTCTTTATCAAACTTGGTTTTGTAAAACTTTGGATTATTACCTTTTGGTATCAAATGAAATTTTTAACTCCGGTATTTCTCAGTTTTGGTTTTAGAGTCGACGTCCAGATCGCGGTCTCGGGCCCGCGGGGTCCGAGGTCGCGACAGTCCAAAAGGTGGCTCAAGAGGTTTGTTGGTCGCTCTTCCAAGGGGCCTCGGACTGAATCACAATTCGCGCCGGGCAGAAATTCGGTGAGTGGTGGGGAGAGGTCTTTCCGACGAGCCTCAAGCCTGGAGCTACCCCCGTCTTTTGTCCGTCGCCACACTTTAGGCGGAGCTGATTTGGAGGCCCTTCGGGACTCGCTCCGTGACCCCGGCTTTCACGAGCTCGCCCCGGATCCTTTTGCTCATTTGGCCTTGGACCGTGTGGAGCCCCAGCCGATCAGGCACCCTGATCCTCCTTCCCAGGTTCCTCCTTCCTTTTTTCCGGGTCAGTCCTCTTCGGGTGAAGACTCGAGCTTGGCGGAGTCCATCTTCTTCTTCGACCCCAATATGCACCTATCTCGCCCCTTGGAGAGGGTTCACTCGCCTCCGGAGGATCCTTACCCAGATTCTGATTAGGATGCACCAACCTGAACAATTTTTATTTTCTTTTGATTTGTTTTATTCAAAAAACATTGTATGAGAATTTGTTATCTTTGGTTTTTTAAAACATTGTCCCTTTTATTTGCAAGTTCACCATTTATGCATAGCTTGGGCCTCGAGAGGGCTTTGGGGTCATTTCTGGACCGTCGGGGGTTCCCGAAATGTGTTTGGACTCAATTATGTGGAGTTTGACACATGTCTAACAGGTTTTGAACAAGTAAAAATGAGTTTCACTTGTGGGAAATCAGTTGATACGAGCTGCTGATATGAAAAAAAAAAAAAATTACAGGGAAAAAACCAGCCGTACGGATCATACAAGCATGGTTGACTTTTTTACCAAACTTTCTGAGCATTTTTAGGGAATTTTGACAGACGGGAGACCTTATTTTGACTCAGACCTTTTCACCCATAGCATGACTCTTCGTTGGCCCTTCCATTGCACGATTACGGCTTGCCAGCCCCAGTGCTTTACCTTTGTCGGGAACTACTCCTCGGGTCCCACCTAATTTTTTTAGGTGCGTGTTCTCTTTGCCCGGGACACGGTCTACCTTTGCACGGGCTTCCTCTTCCTAATCAATCCAAACATGTCATTTTTCCCTCTTCCGCATATCCCATCATCTTTTCTTCCTGGGAGTGGCCTAGTTGACTCTGACGCGGACAAAAGCAGATCATGCTTGCTCACACGGATAGACACGCATAGGCATTTACGGGAGTGAGTCCCTTTTCTGAGGAAGGAAGCCTATGGACAGAAGTTCAAGTGTTTGGCTCTTTCCTAAGATGGGGAAAAGAAGACTTGTCGAGGCATTCAAAATCAGCCTTAGTTAATGTCATCAAAATGATTGCTTGAATGAGCCGTGTCCAGCATTAGGTCAAAATTCAAGCAATTAGCCTTAACATGCATAAATGTTGTGATCATTTGAGATTCGGACTCGATCAATGGCAAGATCGAAGTGTGTTTAGGAGGGATTAGTCACTATCCGGGAGATTGGTCATTGACGGGACCAAGGGAAGAGAGCCGGGTCCTCTTGGGAGGACCGAGGCTTGTTGGATTCATTTCATGCTATGACCGGACCCGAAGGTTGCCTACGTTCCCCTCGATGTGAGGAGCTCAGGTCGCCGTAGTTCGGCTATGGGCAGCTTTGGCCGAGATTGGTTTCCTTTTGCTGTCTCGAAGGACGCTGTTGCTCACTTTGCTTTGCGGCGATCCTTTTGAGATGGATCTCTTGGGATGAAACCTCTTGGGTGTGGATGGGTATCTTGAGGCAAGCGTTTTCTTTTTGCTATTTCCTCTCCTCCTTTCCTTTCATTCATTTTCTTTTCTCATCATTCAATTTTATTTTTTTTTAGGAGGAAGACAACACTAGCCCTAGCTCTCTTTTTCGGGTATTGGCTCCTTTGTAGCCCCTTGGTGGTGTGCCTGTCACTTTGGGCTGACTTTGAAAGTCCGGGAAGCCCTTTGCCTGACTGCGCGCATGTGATCACGGTTAAACCTTGGTGGTTGAGCAACAACGCCCTCACTTTTTCACTGTCTCGGGATGTCTTTGGCATGTATCAGGGATTTATCTTAGAAAGGTGTATGGGCTTGTATATCGGGAGAGTGTATGGGGGAGGATTTGCCATTAATGATTTTCTTCATGCCAATTGATCACAACATTTATTCATATTAAGATTAATTGTTTGCATTTCGTACTCTTTTGCGTTTAGGTCCATTCATCCTTTAATGAGTCGTTGTTGACTGTTACGCTTGGGAGTCAACTCATCATTTTGGGGATATAGCAATCACTTGACAATATTAATCAAAGCGATTCCGAGAGTTAATGTAATTTTCAAATAATGCCTCAAGTCTAGAGAGAATAGAAGTAAAAACGATCCATTTCACGGGAGATTCAATTTTTACAAACATAGACTCAACTATTGACTCTATTGACTCGATCATTCTACTATTCACCGCTTCGACCATGCCCAACTCCGTGGATTTTCACATAACATTTGCCTCGCAGGGCTTTTCATAAACGAAACAAAAGACTTTGTCCATAACGGACTTTTCATGGATTTTCTAGAACCTACAACGCTAGACCACTCCCAAAATTCTTTTCCTCTCTTTCCTTTTCTTCATCTCACACCCATTCATCACCTTGCTTGGTGATAACCTCCTTATCGATGAGCGATTGGGTATGATTTCTCAAGGTGAGACAGGCGTTCGTAGAATGACCCGAGGCCTGGTGATACTTGCAGTGTTGCTTAGGATCATGGTGCGCTCCGAGCGGTTCGGCCCATATTACGTGGCGACCCAGCAGTTCCATCTTTCCTATCCGGAGAAAGTGCTCCAACATTTGTTCCCTCGGCATTCCTAACTCATGGAACCAATGATAATGGGCCCCTTTCCCTTGGGGGTGAAATCCTCCTACAACCACCTCGGGCTCCCCATGTGATACTGTAACGGGCTGGAGCTGATCTCGAGACTTTTGCCCATCTTGGACTGAGTGACCGGGGGTGGTCCCCGGGGAGGGAGACAGCTTCTCCGAGGACCTTTTGATTTCCTCGATAGATTTTATAATCTCGTGCAGGCATTCTCGGGTGTTCCTCGAGTTGTGCCTTTCCAGTTCATCTGACAACTCTGCTCGGTTATGTAGAAGTTTGCACCGGCCATCGTATTTTTCCTCGAGGTCCTTCCTAAGCTTTGTGCCATTCTTCTCCCACAATTCTTCGCCCCTCTTGTGGAAGAGTTCCTTAATTTCCTCACGGAGCTGTTGGATCACTTTGATCGCCTCATTACAATCAACCTCGGCCCTCCGCACTTGCTCTCTCATTGTGCTGACTGTCCTTTCTAAGAGCTTTACTCTGCCCTCCAATCGGGCCTGTGCGTCCAATCTGATGTCCATCTCGTTTGCTTGAGCTTTGCCGGCCATTGTTTCCTATAGCGCAAAGGACCGACAAGCCGTAAGGGCGTAAGGGCACCGTGGAAACAATCTCGGAAAGTCATGCTTTGAGTAAGGTGAAGACTTGACACAAATGAGATTTTGACTCATTGAGAGAAATGAGTTTGACCCTTTTGGGGGGGGGGAAGCCCAAGCCATGCATTTTGGATGAACTTAACAATTTCCACCTTTTAGAAAAGGATTTTGCTTATTTTCTATAATCATTATTAAGCGGTTTTGTCACACGAGCAAACGTTAGCGCGCAATTTAACGACTTAACGCTTATTATTCATATACCCTCAAAACACGTTTTGTTCCTAATTGGTTGGAAAAGATTTCTCTTCTTTTTCGCAACTATTCTAAATCCTGGATCAGTGGAGGCCATCACTACGCCTATAGACCCCTCGTTTTTCACCTGTACTGCACACTCCCAAGGACGGACTATCCCAGGCGAGGGTCCTATAGGGCAAGCGGCTTCCACCGACCGAAAGAAATGATCCTAAGGTCTAGTGCGTCGCAAGGCTCCTGATGTGCGGGTCATCCTAATCATGATTAAGCCCCAGTCGGGATCGAGACTGTTCCGAAGGCTGCACCGACATTCTGACATGACCCCATTTTTAATGAGGTGTCTCAATCCTCGACCATGAGCTTAAGGATGATTAACATGACCCGTTCATTAGGGCTTAACGACACGGTGTTACCCTATCTTTAGCACATGACCTTTGTTAATTGTGGTCGTCCTTAACACACGAGTTAGAGGCGAGTTAGGCCACGCTTGCATTACATCAAGGAGTCATAACCCGGGCATTAACTTGGCCACAATTGACTTTGGACACATTCTTAAAGATAATGGCAACGTGAACTAGACCAAAAACCAACCAAAGTCACGCTATTTGTGTGTCACGGACATGTGTGGTTGACTCGGCTCGGAAGGGGAGGTGGAATGGACCCGTGCGCGCTCGAAGGGAACAAGAGCGCCAATCGAGCTGCATCTGGCATCCATCCCAGGTTTAAAGGGTATTTGGAACGTGCAAGGACAAGTGCGCGTTGTGTGAAGTCAAATCTATATTCCCTTTTGAGTCAAAATAGAGATTTTCAATCCGTTTTTCAACATGATGAGCATGGCATAAGCAAGACATGAACAAGTATGAACAAGCATGAAGTATGCAATTTATACACACAATGAATCAAAAGAACATGATTAAACAAAGACCAAAACTTGTACATGTACCAAGTTGTGCTCAACCAAAAAATTTTCGAATCAAACATTTTGCCAAAAGAACAATATTTACATTGAAACCATTTGTACAAAGCAAGTTGTGCACAACGCGAAGAGTCAAAAAAATTTTACAAAAAGGGGGTTATGCACAATGAGATTTTGGAAATCATTTTTATTGACAAACGATCATGCATAACCAAGTTTTAAAAACCAAGTTTTGGCCAAAAGAATAAAGGTAATGTGCACAAGTAAGGCTGTAAATTTGGAACCTGGACAAGCAGAAGCAGAAGGCAATTCAGAATGTTGCTTCCCTGCACAAAATTGTTAATTTGCAACATTCTGGCCCTTTACTAAAGTAGCCGTACAGCTAGACCAAGAGGGTTGACATTTTTTCTCAATTTCTCCAACTTCTGATCATCATGCTCCAATTTATTGCATTTCCAGAACGTATGCACTCAAAACAGTTCAAACAGAAACAGCAAACACACACAATCATGCACAAAGTTAACTAACGGAAACGGGAGTTTGACCCACACAAAAGTGCTTCCAAAGCTTCTAAAGAGAAGTTCGTAAGCACTCTTTTCCCCAGCAGAGTCGCCACTGTAAGGATCCCGTCCCTCGGGGCGAAACAAGCGAAGTTCGCACGAGGAAGAAATGCCAAACACGGGTAACTTTCCTAACGAAAAAGAAACGGAGTCGCCACATTTGTTAATTTTAAACCAAACAAATGAAAATGGTTAGAGAAGGTGAGTTCGGAGGTCAGGTTACACTTTGGGAAGAACATATTTGCGGTTCACCCAAAAAGCCTCGGAAAAACCGAGTCTCCCTTGTTAGTTTGAAAATGTGCATGTGTGTGTGTGTATTTAACGGAAAAGTTTCTGTTATTGGTTTTGTTTGGAAAAACTTAACTGAAAGGGTCTATTTATTAAGAAAATAAGGATCAGAGGGCAAAACAGACATTTTTCCCCCTGTTCCCAACATAGCCGTACGGATGTACAGGCAGTTTCCTGGGATTTTACAGTTCAGTCAAGAACAGTCCAGTTTCAGAGCAGAAACAGAACATTCTGTTGAAGCTGGACAAAGCTGTTTTGATTCCAGTTTGTTTAAAACACTTTATAAGTTTAAATACAACATTCCTATGCCAAATGATCATCACTTAGTCCCCAAAACAAGTATTTGGGTGTGATCATGAGCAATCTTTGGAGAAAATTGAGAAAAGTTGATGAACATGCCCTTTGGGCCAAAATTGACCATTTGGTGATTAAAGATTGAAACTTTATCCCCAAGATGGCATTTTTATGACTTATTAACCTTTAAAGAGTCAAATTAACACATAAAGATTGAATCTTTATAACCCCAAAGGGAACTTTAGATCTAGATCAATGTTGGATGATAAAGATGGAAGCTTTATCATCCAAATGATCATTATTGCCAACAAGAGCATCATTCCAACTAGACAAGAATGTAAATGACAATCAACAAGCCATGATCATCTAGGTTTGAACCTCTTCCACACAAGGCATGGAGGGCACCTTGGATCATCTCGTGGCTTGGACAAGAGAAATATAGAGTAATATATGTATATTTGCTTGAATGGACAAGTCTTGCATAAATGTAAAGTTGCTTGAATGGACAAGTCTTGCAAGTAATGTAAAAGTGCTTAAATGGACAAGTCTTGCAAGTAATATAAAGATTAACATAAACTTAGACAAAGATTAAAGAGAAAATAGAGTTATAGATGAAGAGAAGGGAGGGGGAGAAGGTGGCTTTACCTATTTTGGCTTAGCCAATCTTCCTTTCTCTCTTCACTCTTTGTTTCACTCTTCTCTCAGACTCCTGGAGTGATTTTGACAGAGTAATCCTTCTTGTGTTGTTTCTCCCCTCCTGAAATGATCAGCATAGGGTTCAATTTATAGAGGCTGAGGGTGCCCAAAGTAGCCGTACGGCTAGGGACCTCATGTGCTCAAACCATCCGTACGACTCGACTTGGCGAGCTTCTTGATTTTTCCAAGTTTAATTCCAGTTCAGTCCTGGAATATCAGGTTTATCCTAGTGAGGTCCTGGCCCATTGGTTTTATCCCTAAATGGTACCAAGAATTCTTCTAAAGTAGGTCGATTTCAGATTGGGGTACTTACAACTCCCCAATCAAGATGATGAGACGAAGCATGATAAGTCTCCCAAGTTTAAAGGCCAACAGGGGCTCATTGATCCCCTATCAGATTTCCTTGTAGTCGAATTGAAGAAGGATGAGAATGTTTTAGTCATGTCCCCTGATCAAGAATCCGATCGCGAAAGGGTGGATCCTCCTATTCCAGAAAGTCGTGTAAGGCTCAATAACCCTCCAGCAAGTTCTCCTGTGACTCCAAGAACAAGGGTTATCAACCTCAAGGGTGGTTCATCCATAAGCAAGGAGTTACAACAGAGGCTCAGCAAACCTCTCAAGATGAATGGGCGTGTTCCTAATTCCCCTCGATCGGGTAAATCTATTTGTGTCGACAATAGCTCATCATTTTCCTCTAAAGGCGGCCTAATGGCTATCGCGACGTATTTTCCAGATTGAAAGATGCCCCGGGCATTTCACGAATGAAAAGGAGAAGAAATGATCAACACTCAAGCCATGTAGATGTCCCATATGGCATGTCCTCCCAACGGCTAACAGTGCCACTTTTTAGAATGGGTCTTGATGGGGTCCTGTGGCCTATACAAGAATGCAAGGTTCTCCGCTTGTCACATCCGGCACCGAACCATAGCAAGTATTGTGAATATCACGGAAAAGCCTCACATGCTACTATTGAATGTTACATTCTCAAGGATAAAGTCCGTAATCTCTTGGGGGCTCAGAAGCCCGAGCCAGATATTTGATCCATGGGGCTCATTTGACTCCCAAGTCCACTGCTTTTCACTCCGATGGCGTAGGTAATAAAAGGACAGACTTTTGGTTTGCTAGCTTGCAAGGCTGCAACACTTTTGTTCACTGTTGGGGATTTCTAGCTTCCAGTGTCTAGATCTCTTTTTGCTTGTGACTGGGATCCCCGCCCGTACTCCTAATCCTGTCCCTTTTTGCGTATCTCTTAGTAATGTGCTCACACATCTTCTTTGTCTTCTAAGTCTAGAGTGTGTTGTTGTCTTCGTGCTTTTATTTTATCGCTTGTCATGTAAAAAATGTTTTCAGTCAATGAACTTGCCTTATAACCAAGTGCCTTCTAAATCGCGTATCTTGTAGATCAGGACCCGCAAACAATTAAATATCACTTAATTAAAAGCAATCAATGAGATTTGAACAAAAATTAGACTGTGATTAAATGAGATGGGAACTAGGGCCGAAGGCAATCAACGAAGTTCACGAAGGCGATCGACAAAGTCACCCGACGAACGAAGATTTCAGGGTGCAATCAAGGGCATGATCAGAGAGGCCAATCAAATGGCAAAGGATGAAGACTATCACACTGTTGCAAGTGCAAGTGTCGGCGATTTTCCTTTAATTATGATGCATTGTAAATTCTCGCATATTGTATGTTTATGTTTTTGTAAAAATTGTTGTATTCCGCACGTTATGATGTTTCTTCTTGAGTGCAAAAAAAAAAAAAAGAAAAGAAAAAAAACGAAAGAGAGCAAAAAAGGGGACATCAAAAAAAAAAAAAAAAAAAAGAAGAAGAAGCATTATTCATTTATTTTGGTACATATTCAATTTTCTTTATTGTTTAATTCAATTGTTTTAGAAAGGATATCGCGACACTTCAATTTCATGTGTATGCCTTCAACGACGGCAATTGGCATTTCATTCTGAAGACTTCATCACGTGTTGCATAAAGACAAGACATGGACTGAGGGTCCGACAATCTCATGTGACATCATCAATTTCAAGGAGCACCACGCATACGAGGCCAATCTGCACTAAAGAAGATCTCGATCTTTCAACTATGGGAAAAGTACCATCGACGACGACAACTGGTGACTTTTGTTAGAGACCAACATGCTCTACCAACCCCTTACACTGAGGGATCCCATAAACCAAAAATCGTGCAGCCTCTAATGGTGTGATCAATATCAAGAAAAGGAGACAACGAAGACGAAGGCCTCTCATCAAATGAGGTCAACCTGCGGCGCGAATCATATCACTTGCCCAATGATGTTCTCATGTCAATTTGTCACGGTCTAATTTGTGTTCAAATTATTTGTGAAGCTTATTTAATCAGAATTAAAATGCTAATCCAATTTTAAGGGTCCATTTGATTTTGAGGCACTTGACCATTAACGCTTGTTCAAGTCTTGAGTCTTGATTTCAATGTGTGAGCATATTTTCCCAAGTCTAGGGGCTTCCCCCTACTCTCGTCCTTCCGTCATCTCATTTCTGTGCAAACACGATGTCAGAGATCCCACTGGGATTTCCCTTTGCTTTCACAAAACACTGGCCTCGTGCCTTCCCCTTCCAACTCCTGCAAGTTGTCACAACAAAAGAGACAAAGGAATGCTATTCCTTAGATTTCAAACTCTCAATGTCGGCAATTGATCTTGAATGAATGAACACGAACTGGGGCTGCATATCAGAGTCTTGGGTCAGTTTCAAAAGCAATTGATCTTGAGAATCGTTCTTCGGCAACATCGGGATTGTGTCCTGCTGAACAACTCTCAAAGACAGTCGACTCCCTACCAATTGGGTATCGCATGTCAGAAATTGTGAATTGCCTCCGACAGAGAAGCATCGAATGACAAGACAACTCTCATAAACAGTTAGCTCCCTTAATGTGTGGATCAGCCGAAACACAGTGCCATCTCGGATTGACAGTATGACCCGCAAAGCTCAAAGCCCGTTTGTGTCCGGCCGAACAACTCTCAAAGACAGTTGGTTTCCCCAAAGAAGGAGTATTGAATGTCAAAATCCGTGAATCATGATCAACAACAAAGCATCGAATGTTTGATTAACTCTCAATGCAGTTAAGTCCCCAGAGGTTGAAATGCACCAAAGCATGAAGTTGTCTCCAAACAACAATTTGGATCAACATGAAATTCACTCTTCAAAGTGCAACAAGAGCTGCATATGCCAAATTCAGAGGCTTTTCCTATATTGACTGGGGCTTCCATAGCCAACATCTGAAGTTGATCCTTGCGAGACACTAGGGCTTCTGCAACAACAATGTTGGGGGAATGATGTCAGAAAGAACAATTGGGGTTTCTTCAGTCGAAGACTGGGGCTGACCCAACCATAGCATCCGGAGATATACCGTTGAGTAGTATTGATCAAATGGGTGTTTAGAATTGACCTTTTGAGTGCTCATGCTAGGCTTTCAACTCTGCTTCACCATACACATCTCCATAATCCTCATTTTCGCAAAAATGCAAAAGTAACAATAAAGTGCACAATTCATTTCATTCATGATTCTCCCTCTGTTCATTCATAAACTTTCACTCATTCATTCATAATAAGAAAAGTTTGAGATGGAAGCAATGCACATGTGTCAAATAGAAGAAAAATCAAATGCAAAAAAATTCATCATAAAAGGAGAAAGTTGACTTTCACCCTTCAAAAGAAAAATGGTTGCAAAATGAAAAGAGAATGTATTCTTGTCCCAATCTTTCTCTGAATCTTTCGATCTTAAAGATTTCAATCCATGTATGGGTTCTAAAACTTTTGTTGCACATGAATGACACTCTCGAGCACATTAATGTCGAAGATATATTCTGCTTGCTCTTGAAAATCTCTTGCAGGTACATGTCATCCACCCTGCCGCATCATGGTCCTCACAAGAGGGTCCTCAACAATATCAAGATATATTTTTTGCTTGCTTGTGAAAATCGCTTACAGGTACACATCATCCATTCTACCACATCATGGTCCTCACAAGAAGGATCCTCGACAAAGTCGACGCTCATGTTTCTGCGTAGGGAATGAAATTTCCTAATACCCTTTTCTGCAAAATCAGTTCGAGTTGCCAAAGTCGAACTACGTTGGTCTGATTCTCGAAAGAGATACGTAGGCAGCTTGAATTTTCAGGCATGACCACATACTTGCAAAAAATCTTATGCAGGTACGAAGTTGGAACCACACAACGAATCACATCTTGGTTTCACAAAGAGGTTGCTCATTGCAAGCGATCAAAATCCCACAACAATGGCAAAACCAAAGAGCTAACTTGCAGGTCACAACAGACAATGTTAATCGTGTCATTTCTCCTGATATACGTGAGACTTCAGTCAAAATTGAATGATTCCAACCCGGTATCAATTGCCAAGAGTCGCAGCAACTCCAAAAGCAGAGTAGCTTGATTGTGAAAGAATCAGAAACCCTTTTAGGGTAAACAGGGATCCAGAATGAGGTTGCAGCACTCAAAACGATGCCGACGGACCACGCAAAGTAATGTTTCAGCAACTCTAGAAGCGGAGAAGCTTGACTGTGAAATAATCAAAAACCCTTTTAAGGTGAACGGGAATCCAAAATGAAGTTGCAGCACTCAATATAATGCTAAGAGGCCACGCGAAGTGATGGTTCGGTGCTTAACAAAGCACAAAAATCTCATCACATAGCAAAGCGAAATCCGAAGGACCGGGACATAGCTCAGCATGCAGCGTATCCTTGAAATCATCTTCATGATAGTAGTCTTGAATTTATCATTATCAAAATCATATTAGGTTGAGACGCCTCTTAAAGCTCTCAAAATCATTTTCGGCCGAGATGCCTCTTAAAGTTCTCATTATCAAAATCATTCTAGGCCGAGACGCCTCTTAAAGCTCTCAAAATCAATTTCGGTTTGAGAAAATTTAGATCTCGCCATCAAAATTATATTGTTCCTTCCCCCAGAGTCAGATGCGACTCGACTTGATGTTGAATTAGGTCACCTCCTAGATTTCGAGGTGTCTTTCCCCGAAGAGTCAGATGCGACTCGTCTGTTGAACTTAGGTCATCTCCCGGATTTTGAGATGTACCTCCACTCAGATTGTACCTTGCGTCAATCCTTGAGTAATGTTGATTTTAAACCTTCTCTTGATGTTGAGTCGGTTCCTCCCAGAACTACGACTCGACTTGATTCCCATGGAGGGATACGTAGGCAGCTTACCCCGGTGAACTCAGTCGCCCGTTCTTATAAAATATTGGTCAAAGACCAATCCCCAGAGTCAGAAATGCAAGTCAATTTGATGTTGAAATTAGGTCATCTCTCGGATTCTGAGATGTACCCCCCCCCCCCCCACTCTGATTGTACCATGCGTCAATCCTTGAGCATTGTTGAATTAGGTCATCTCCCAGATTCTGAGATGTACCCCCCGCTCTGATTGTACCTTGCGTCAATCCTTGAGTATTGTTGTTCCACCTTGGTCTTCTCGCCTGCCCGAGTTGTACCTCCCCCGAACTACGTTTTGACTTGATTCCCATGGAGGGATACGTAGGCAGTTCACCCCGGTGAACTCAGTCACCCGTTCTCATAAATATTTTCTCATGTCGATTTCCTCCCCAGCAAAGAGACAACGCATCTCAATGCAACCCCCTGCAGTTTAAATTTCAATAAACCTGTACTACGATTGGTCTGATTCTCGAAAGAGATACGTAGGTAAAACGGTAATCCGGGGCCGACCATTGTTTGTCTTTGTTTGATTGCTTGTTTGAGTTAGAACTACGGAGGCTTGATTCTTGAAAGAGATACGTAGGAAGTCCTACTTTGGACCCAGCCGTTACACCCTAGACGAGATCGTTTGTCTATTAGTGAATCGTAGAATGGATTAACGGACTTCAAATTCATGATCAGAGCGAAAAAACGAGTAAACAAGCATGTACTTCAATTTTTGAGCTACGGGGCCCGTACCCTTAGAACTGCTCGTTATTATCCATTCTGTGCACTTAAAAATGTATAATTGTCATTCCTTGCTCATTAACATATTTTAGATAGACGTACATGACCACAAGATTATTTCAAGCAACTTCCATGTTGGGACCGCGGACAACCGGGACACCGTTGTGCGCACACTCGGACAAAACTTGGACTGTTGCGGAACCAATACCGGAGCAGGAATTGTGATCATCTACGTTAAAAATTCAAAGCATAAATGATGATGACCAACCACCATCCAGCTAATGGCAGCAAGTGGATGGTCAATCAAGTAGACCATGGTCCAACCAGAGCGCGACACGTGGCAAAATCAGATCCCCCTGGCAGCCAGATCCAACCGTACGGCTGGTTTGGGAAGATCAGACCAGCAGTTTTTTCTTCAGCAACTTGGCCACAAAAGTCATGATTTTGATCATTCCCGCTGCTCCTACCTGGGTAGATGACCCCTAAAATGGCTCCTAAGCCTATCAAGGGTGGCCTAAGGTCATTTCCCACCTCCCTCCTCCATATACTCACCTCCCTCATCCATTTTATCATAGATGATACACACCACACTCTTTCTCTCTCTAAGCACAAAAAGAGCTCTCAAACCTCAATCCACAAACCACCACAACACCACAATATCACCACCATAATCCAACCCTAAACACTACACAAAGCAAAGCAAACAACTCACTCAAACACTCTCTCAATCACAAGGCAAACACCTTAAGAAAACAACCAAAAAAGTCTTCCCTTGGAAGCAAAGGAAGCACAACCTAGGTAATCTCTTCATCTTGTAATCTCTTTCAATGTAAAATGTAGATGATTATGTAGTTTATTTTGGGGTCTAGCCACTTTGTTAGGCTAGACCCCCATTTGATGTTCCAAGATACAAATGTTGACATTCTTGTTGTTCTTCTTTCTAAATGATGATATACCATGATTAAATACTCAGATGGTTGTTGTCTTGTGTTTTTAGGATGTATATCTATGAATGTCCAAAGTTTCATGCTCATACCATCTAATTTGAGTGAGTTTTCATGGGTGTTTTCATCCCTTTTGTAGATTTCCAGCAGACTGTCTATCTGCACCTTTCTGTCTTGTTGCTCTCTTTGTGCATAGAAAACTTGGATTTTGGTCTTATACCAAAAAGGATTTTGTTCTAAACAAACATAGGAAGATTAAAATGTAAATATCATATTTTTAGCCTGAGTGGAAGAGGTTATTTCTATTTTTTGTTCCAACTCTCTGTTCTCAGATTTACATATCTCCTGTTCTGACACCAAAATGTCAGAGGTGATTTGCATGCCCTAATCTTTCTTGATGGCTTTGAAATGCTCCATATCTAAACTTTGATATGTTAGGAATAACTTTCATGTTTAGTGTTCCCCATGATTTACCCGTTTTCATGATGCACAAAGTGGATCTTTTGTGGAAGTATGAATATCTGTCAGATTAGGCTGTTGAAAGTATGATCTTGCATGCCTTATTTGGACACCATAACATGCCCCTAAAATCAGAGGAAAAATCATGGTTGACACTTGATGTGTTAGGAACTTTTCTTGACCATTTATTTCCATATTGATCAAGTGTAAGAACAGGTACACAAAGAAGGAAGTGACAGCAGTCCCTAAAATCTTTGGGGACGGAGTTTGGACATTCTTTTTTATATGGGATTTGTTTCCCTTTTGTTCACCATTGTAAATATGAATCCCCCACCCCCTCTTTGTGATATCCTTCACTGGATATGAATGCTAAACCATTTTCAAAACCAAGTGTGAGTCCACCCAAACTGACTCTCATTTGTGAATTAAAGCAAACATTCCTAGAATATGAAGACTTCCTCTTATATAAATTACCATTTTTGTTAGGGCATAAACGCAAGGCATGAAAGGAATAAAATTGAATCAATGTGGCATGCATGCTAGAGACCATCACAGGCGAGGAGAGTGCCTAACCCCTTCTCTTCTCGTAACTTAGCCCCCGAACTCACTTTCTCTAAACAAAAGGTTTTGTCTTCATTTTTCCTAAAATAAAATGAGGTGGCGACTCTTGACTGTTTTGATTCCATCGAGTGGAAACCATTGTGTGAGAACCGAGCGCATTTCCAAAAGCACATTAGCACGAAATGGACCCGAATCGCTTTCACGAGCGATCATTTCGAGGTTTGGCTTTCGAGCGCGGGCTCTCACAGGTAGTCTCACTACCATTCACTTTCTTTGATCATCCAGAATTTTGATTGAAATTTTAAATGGTCAATCCAATTGCCATACTACAAAATTGCATTATTTAGAGTTATAATTTTAGCCACAATTATTTCCTTTTAGATTTGACAACATTTGTCTTACCTTTATCTTTTAATCTTATTTCTTTTTAGAAATTCATGAAGTCAAATATAAAATTTTCGACTTAGATCATCATCTTTCCGTACTAATGTTCAAAAATCTAGAGCACAAACTGTACGGCCGAAACTAAGCCAAAAGGCATCCACATATCCGTACATCATTCAAAAACTTAGAGAACAGTCCATACGGTCGAAACTAAGCCAAAAGGCATCCACATTTCCGTATGGATCTATAGTCTGTTTCTAAATTCCATGTCTAATCAATGTAACTGATATCAGCAATCAAGAACAATTCAGGATTCTGATTTCAGTTTTCTGAATTCTGAATTAACATCACTTTTCAGGAAACACGGTTTCGAATACCAGTCATCTGAAACTAGATTCAACTTCATATTCAAATTCTGAACAACACCTGCTCGGCCGAGTCTTAGAACCCGCTCGGCCGTGCATCACGAAAAGTAGATTTTAAATTTCCAAAATTTAGCCTAGAATTGCTTTCCTCGATTCAATTAGGATTTGGTGTTCACGGTGATCGAATCATCATGATCATCAAAACCAAGAATAAACAATTTATTCATGAATCCAAGATCATCAACAAGTTAATCAAATTAAATTTTGATGATTCTACGGAACATATTAATCAAATTAATATTGCAATTTAGGTTACATAGGATTATTGAGAATGTATAATTTTCGTTCTTGCTTTAGAACAATTCTTAAGCTCATGATCCAATCAAAGAAATTAATTTTATTTTGTTTTAACTTTGTCTTTTTAAAAAATAGATCGCAGTAATAAACATAATTAAAGTTTAATATGACATTCTACACAAATATGCAAATAAATATACACCTATATTTTATACCAATCATTTAAGAGATAAATAGTTGTATTTCTTAAATATTTCCACTAAATTATATAACCTTCATATACAACAATTGTATAATATAATTTATGTAGGCTAAGATCCATATTTCACCCAATTTTGAGTCGGCTAGGGCACGACTGCTTAAAATCAAGTAATTTAGGTAGACAACTCTTATCAATCATATCATATATGACTCTTAGATCTTTTATGAGATTGTTTTAGACATCCAATGTCAATCATGTTTTAATCTCATCTTGTGCCTTAGGCCAAAAATTGTTTTGATAGCCTAATTAAGTCAAACCACGTTAAACGTATAGGAATCACTGTTTCCTCATCTTGCTCATACACTGATAGAATTAATGCACCTCGCTAGGGCGTAGCCTGTATAAAACTACCCGGTGTAATCACAAGTGTTTTAATAATGGATTGACACATGACTTAAATTTTCAAGAAGGTTCTTTCATATAGCAACGTGCATAACAAATGTATAATTAATCTTATTAATTAATGAACGGATACTATGTGAATATAATTATGAATTTTAGATTTTCTTAGAGTCATACTCTTGGTATAATACATACTCCCACCGTCTTTTTAGTTTGTTCAAACTTTGACCAATGCACGGGTTTTAAGGAAAAATGTTTTATATTAGTAGTTGAGTGGGTGTTGTGAGTATGAAAAGCATGATGTGATATGTGAGTGGGATAGTTATTGTGAGGATGACAAGTGGGTCTCATTAAATAAAGAATAATATAAACCTTCCTCTTTGGGAGTGTGAACAATCAAATGAGACACCAAAAATAACAAAAAGTGAGCAGACTAAAAAGACGGAGGGAGTATTGAATAATGACTTCTTTCATAGAGTCCAACTCTATTAAGAATACATTACTTCATAGAATCCAATTTTATGAACAACACGTATTCTACAATGCATCTCCAAGTCTGAAAAACACGAATTCAGAAATCTGTACTGCACGCGAACTGCACGAATTCGTGCATTGCACGCGAACTGCACGAAAATTCTGCACAAAATTCTGGACTGCACGTGCGCTGCACGTAATCTGCACGAAAATTCTGCACGAAAACATGTATTGCACGTGAACTGCACGATCGTAATTTATCAAATCTTGATCCTTTAAGAATTCAACTATTCATGGTAATCAAATTATCATGAACATTAAACCCTAAGAACAAACAATTTGTTCTTCAAGATCAAGAATCATCAATTCAATAATCCAATTAAAGAGATTGATGATCTGATAAATAGATTAATCATATTAATCATGCATCTTGAAAACCTTGTTCATAATCATACTATATCATATATATAATTGTTTCACCAAACAATTAACATAAGTCCCTTTTTCTAAATTCACATCATGCTAGATCATATAATCAAATCATATATTTAACATGATAATATTAATATAACCATACATGAACGGGGCTCTGATACCCCTGTTGGTTTTGAGGGTCCTTGCGCAGCGGAAAACGGCAATAAAATCAACAAAACTCATGAGCCCATAGATCCATTCATGATGATTAAGTTAATAGGAAGATGAATTTAGAATATTAACCGTTGTGTGTTTAAAAAATTTCGGATCTTAAAATCTTCAAGTCTTCAAGCTTTAGATTTGATCTCCTCGTTCTTCGCGTTTTTCGGATTACGATCACAGGAACATGAACTTGAGATGATAAAGCTAGCACCTTCTATGTTTATCCACACGCAAATGAATATTTAGAACGATTCTAGATCTGGACTGCTAGATCCCATCATTAGAAAACACGCTTTTCTAATCTCAAATGCTATATGAATTTATTGGTGTTCTTGAGCTTTTGATTCTCAATCTAAACTCAAGAATGTGTTTCTCAAACACATGGAGGCTACCAATAAGTTACCCATATGAATTAGGTCAATCCCATGTAAAGAGAGGGGTATTTGTACTTATTAAACTTAAACCCTTTAGGAGAAATAGGCCAAAAACCTATCAAAAATCGGAACAAGAAGTCAGAAACCCGGAACAAAGGAGGTCCGCCCGGGGCACCACATGGGTCCGGTCAGACCATGCTTAAATACCCATAGGTCCGGTCGGGTCATAGCATAGGTCCGGCCGGACCATGCTTTCCTTTTTTACTTTTCTGATTTCCTTAAATCCAATTTTTACGCTCTTTTACGTAATTCTAATTTTAGCCTTTTCTTGATTCGTTATTTTGTGTGTGACCCCATATGATTATATTAAGTTGGAAATGAGTCTAACCAAGGTCAAACTCATAAATCGTGAGCAGACTCTAGCAAGCCATAATGACTACCCAATTAATATAACTTAACGAAGTTCGTTTATCCTCTTAAAACATATCACAATCCTTTTGTCAAGCGATATCATATTGAACATAAGTCATGGTCCACGTCAACTTATATTGTTCAATGCTTTCTCGATCCCGAGTAGATTGATATGAGCAAATGACATTGAACACATCAATTCATTTGAGCGTGACCACGCATTTCATCAATCTTACTCTTCGAGTGGCCTAAGCAGATATCTCTCTTAAGGGAGGGACAAATTCCATCTTGACTTATCATTCTTCCCTACAAGAATCCGATTATGCTAATCATAGCCTTTATGACTACCTGGTTAAGGGTAGCGGTTGACTATGTCAAACATAGTGTTCATCATGTGGAAGACCTATGATAATCTCAGGTCTAAGGATATCAAATGATATAACTATATGAGATTTAATTATGACATTTGACCATGACATAAATCTCATATTGGGTCATGTCCAGTACTTGTTCACCAACAAGTACCCATAAGTTTAATTTGTATCACATACACATAATCATCATATGATCATCGATTAAACTTATACTAGTTTTTCATAAGTACTAGGGACGGGGATTATTATAATAAACATGCAAAAAACATATAATAATCCAGGTTATTATCTCCATAACAAATGATAACATGACATAACATGAGGCCTTTCTCAAGGGCCTAGGGCATAATCTCCAACAAAAACAAGACCCATTTAACACTTAGCTCAAAATTAACAAAGTAAAATTAGGGGGAGAAATCAGTCTTTCTTGAACTTTGAGCTTTTTGAATTCACACGAAACTAAAAGAGGACTTGAGATAGATCATATGAAACTATCACTGAAGCATTTCTGCAATTAATTGTTTACTGAGATTCATATGCAATTGAACAAATGAATACTACTACAGCAATGTACTGCTCAAATGCATGATTCCCTTGTTCCCAGTTTCTATCTTCACATAGACATGGACGATACGGTTCAAATCGAATATATGGTCGAAGTATATTGCAAAACTCTAGTTAGCTAAAGCTCAACTCACAAGACTTTGGAGAGAAAACCAGAAAGGGTTTTGTTGGGATTCGTAGTAACATGCGCAGCGGAATTAAGCATTTAAATTTTATGAAACCCAAAGCCTATCGATCAATTCATATGATTATGACAAATACATCTACTATGAACATAAGAATACTAACCCTTGAAGCGTTTCTTGATTTCTTGATCTTTGAGTCTTGGGTTCTTCGCGGCTTTCGAATCACGAATGCAGGAACACGAACACGAAGATGATAATGGAATCACCCTCTATGGATATCCACACGCGAAGGAATATTAATATGGTTAGGACTGATATATTTATATGGGTATAAGTCCTTAACCCTTAAGGACTTAGGATACCCAAATCCCGTCACAATTTGTGCTGTAATTAATTCCTGGCCGACACTACTGGCACGGTCGTGCCCCAAATCTGGCACGGTCGTGCCAATGCCTTCAAGGCAAGCTTCCCATCCGCCCCATTATTAGCACGGTCATGCTTTGTATCTTGCACAGTCGTGCCGAGCTCAGCACGGTCGTGCTTGATATTATGGCACGGTCGTGCCAACCGTGTCGCCAGACATTGCCCTTTGGTTGATTTATGGCACAGTCGTGTCTTCTAAAGAGCACGGCCGTGCCAGACCAAAACACAGCAATTTTTCCCTTTTTCCAATTCGTTCTCTTGTGTGTGACCCCATAGGATTATATCAAGTTGGAAATGAGCCCAAACAAACTTTGTCTCATAAATCATGAGCGGACCCTAGCAGGCCATCATGATTACCCAAATGATATAACTTGTTAAAGTTCGTTAATCCATTATAGAACATAGTACAATCTCTTTATTTCACGATGTCTATTAAACGTAAGCCATGGTCAATGGTTAACTTACATAGTCTAATGTTTTCTCGATCCCGAATGTATTGATAAGACAAATCCTATTTGAGCACGGCCATGCATTTCATCAATACCATTCATCGAGTGACCAAAGCTTGACATCTCTCTTGACGAAGAACAAATCATTTCTTGGCTTATTACTCTTCCCTACATGATTCCGATTATGCCAATCATATTCTTTATAACTACCCGGTTAGGGGTAACATTTGAATATGTCAAACATAATGTTCATCAAGTGGAAGACTGTAATAACCTCAAGTCTAAAGATTCCAGTAATATAACTATATGAGACTTAATTATGACATTGTGACCATGACATAAATCTTATATGGGTCAGTCCAGTATTTGGTCTCCAACAAATACCCATAAGTTTAATTGTATCCCATACACCATAATCATCATATGATTATCTATTAAACTTATACTAACAATTAATACATAATTATCAGGGACGGGGATTATTAGAATAAACATGCAAAGGATATAATAATCAACATTCAATATCTTTATTAAAACATAATCAATAGATAACATTAATCGTTCTCATAACGTGCCTAGAGCATACAACACCAACAATCTCCCACTTGCACTAGGCCTAATTAATGTATCGAATACCCATAGACATAACATGACCTTCATGCTTCGCTTGTGGAAGACCTTTTTTCAATGGGTCGGCAATGTTATCATCAGTCGGTACTCTGCATATATTTATGTCTCCTCTATCAACGATCTCTCGAATGATATGAAAACGCCTAAGTATGTGTTTGGATTTCTGATGTGATCTAGCTTCCTTTGCTTGAGAAATAGCACCATTATTATCGCAATAAAGGTCTATTGGATTAGCAATGCTAGGAACCACCTCAAGTTTACCAATGAACTTCTTGATCCAAACAGCCTCCTTTGCAGCATCGGATACAGCAATATACTCAGCTTCCGTTGTAGAATCTGCGACGGTACTTTGCTTAGAACTCTTCCAGCTAACAGCACCTCCATTTAGCACAAATACAAATCCAGATTGCGATCTTGAATCATCCTTGTCGGTTTGGAAGCTTGCATCTGTGTAACCACTTACAACAAGATCATCTTCCATTCCTCTATACACAAAGAACGAATCTTTAGTCCTTCTCAAGTACTTAAGAATCATCTTGACTACAATCCAGTGACTCTCACAGGATCCGATTGGTATCTACTCGTCGTGCTCAAAGCATACGAGACATCGGGTATAGTACATATCATGGCATACATGATTGATCCAATTGCGGAAGCATATGGAATCCCAATCATTCTCTCATGCTCATCAGTTGTCTTAGGACACTGATTCTTGTTTAGAGTTATCCCATGCCCTACTGGCAAATTTCCTCTCTTAGAGTTTTTCATGCGGAATCTCTTAAGAACTTTGTCAATATATGTATCTTGAATTAAACCAATCAATTTCTTCGATCTATCACGATAGATTCTAATGCCAAGGATATACGCGGCTTCTCCCGTATCTTTCATTGAGAAACACTTTCCTAACCAAGTCTTTACGGACTGCAGTGCAAGAATATCATTTCCAATGAGCAATATGTCATCAACATATAGTACTAGAAATAATACTATGCTCCCACTAATCTTCTTGTATACACAAGGCTCATCTTCGTTCTTGATGAAGCCAAACTCTTTGACCAATTCATCAAATCGAAGATTCCAACTCCTTGAAGCTTGCTTTAATCCATAAATGGATCTTTGCAACTTGCATACTTTGTTAGAATTTTTTGGAATTACAAAACCTTCAGGTTGTGTCATATAAACATCCTCAAGTAAGTTCCCGTTAAGGAACTCTTTTTGACATCCATTTGCCATATCTCATAGTTAAAATATACGGCTATGGCAAGTAAAATTCTTATAGACTTGATCATTGCTACGGGCGAAAAGGTTTCATCATAGTCGATTCCATGAATCTGCCTATAGCCTTTTGCTACAAGTCTAGCTTTATAAGTATGCACCTTTCCATCCATGTCAGTTTGTTTTTGAAAACCCACTTGTATCCTATGGTTTTTACACCTTCGGGTGCATCAATCAAGTTCCAAACTTGATTATCATACATGGACTTAATTTCAGATTCCATGGCTCCAAGCCATTTTTCTGAATCAGGAGCGAACATCACTTCTTGGTAGGAAGTAGGATCGTCATCAACTATGACTTCCACTTCATTGCTATCCGTCATGAGAAATCCATATCTCTCAGGTTTGGATCGCACGCTACCAGTTCTGCGAAGAGCTTGAGTATTCTGAATAGGCTCCACAACTACTTGTGAAACTTGTTCAGATCCAACATTTTGTTCCATATTATTTTCGGGTTCTCGAACCTCTTCGAAATTAATTTTACTCCCATTAATTCCTTTGGATAGAAAGAAATGTACCATCTCGGGCAACAAACACTTTGTTGTCCGTGCTGTTGTAAAAGTAATAACCCTTAGTTTCCTTAGGGTAACCCACAAAATAACATTTGTCAGATTTTGGTGCAAGTTTGTCAGAGAACATTATCTTAATATAAGCCTCACAACCCCAAATCTTCATGAAAGACAAACTAGGTTTTCTTCCAGTCCACATCTCATATGGAGTCTTTGGAACAGATTTAGTTGGAACTCTATTTAGTGTAAGAGCAGCAGTTTCTAGTGCATGTCCCCAAAAGGATAAAGGAAGATCAATTTGACTCATCATGGAGCGGACCATATCCAATAAAGTCCTATTTCTCCGCTCGGACACACCATTCCATTGTGGTGTTCCGGGTGGAGTTAATTGTGAAATAATTCCACAATCTTTAAGATGATTGTCAAACTCTTGGCTTAAATATTCTCCACCACGATCGGATCGAAGTGCTTTAATAGTTTTGCCAAGTTGATTTTGTACTTCATTTTGAAATATTCTAAATATCTCAAAGGATTCACTTTTATGTTTCATTAAGTAGATATAGTCATATCTACTAAAATCATCAGTAAAAGTTATGAAGTATTGATATCCTCCCCTAGCACTGCTGCTCATTGGTCCACACACATCAGTATGTATGAGTCCCAATAAGTCACTAGCCCTTTCACTACTCTTAGTGAAAGGTGTCTTTGTCATCTTTCCAAGTAAACATGACTCACAAGTTTCATATGATTCAAAATCATGTGAATCTAAAAGTCCGTCCCCATGGAGTTTTGAGATACGCTTCTCATTAATATGACCAAGACGGCAATGACACAAATAAGTATGATTTTCCATCATTAGGTTTGGATTTCTTATTTACATTATAAATATTCTCATTATTCCCACTTTCAACATCAAGAACATAAAGGCCATTAAATAAACATGCAGTACAGTAAAGCATCTCATTTAAATAAATAGAAAACTTCTTATTCTTAATAAGAAAACTATAACCTTCATTATCCAAACAAGAAACTGAAATAATATTTCTACTTAAATCCGGAACGTAATAACAATTGTTCAAAACAAGAATTAATCTGCTAGGTAAAATGGCATCATATGTTCCTACGGCTAATGCAGCAACTCTTGCTCCATTCCCCACACGTAGGTCCACTTCGCCATCTTTAAGTAGCCTTCTATTCCTTAGTCCCTGCACATTTAAACAAATGTGAGATCCACATCCGGTATCTAATACCTAGGAGCTAGAAGTAGAAAGAAGAACATCTATAACATAGATACCTGAAGTAGAGGCAGTCCCACTTCTCTTCTTCTTCATCTCTTCCTTTTAAACCTTGTAATTGCGTTTCCAATGACCAATCTCATTGCAGTGGAAACAAATTGCATCATTTTGGGAAGCAGGTTTAGCCACATTAGCATTGACAACAATTGCCTTGCCAATCTTGGCTTTGACAACTTTTGTCTTACCCCCTTTTCCTTTGCCTTCCTAGCCCTTTCCTTCCTTTGATACTATGAGCATAGGAGCGGCTTCTTTACCAATTTTCTTTTCCGCTGTCTTTAGCATCCCATGCAACTCAGATAGTGACTTATCCATCCCATGCATATTAAAGTTCATTACAAACTGATTATAGCTTTTGGGCAATGAATTAAGAATAAAATCAGTGGCCAACTCAACCTCAATGGGATGGCCAAGCCTCTCTAGATGCTCAAAGTGAGCCTTCATCTTTAGAACATGAGGGCCCACAGCCTGCCTATCACTCATCTTGCATGAGACAATGTCACGACCCGAAAACTAGGCTATATTTTATTAGTAATAAATAATTATTATTTAATTATTTGCTTAATTATTTATTTAAATTATTATTTATTTAAATAATTATGTGTGCATTTTATGTGTTATAATATTATGCTTAGCATCTTATTTGAGTCATTCGGGCTAGTGTAATATTGTTGAGTCTTAATTATTAGCGGGGAGTGTAGTATTGTGTTAGTAGTAAGGGAGGGGCCTAGATGTAACTTTTTAAATAACTCCCTACTCCTTCTCTACTCCTTCCCTTCTCCCTCACTCACTCCACCTCCTCCCAGCTCATTCCTCTCTCTCTCCCCAAAAAGAAAAGAGTAAGTTTTCTTTCTTCCTTCTCTCTTCATTTTAGCTATCTTCCTCTCATAATCTCTCATTTCTTAAAACGTGAAATGTGTTTAGATCGTCGATAGGATCGCGTAGAATCAAAAATATTTGAAACCCACCAACTTTGAGAAAATCCAAGTAAGTTACTTTTCCCCCATTTTGATGCTAAAATGTTCATATCATGTTTATATGATGTTTGATGTGTTATATTTGAAGTTTGGATGAGTTTAGAATTTATTTGGAATTTATTTGGATTTTGGGTTAAAAATGGTGATTTGTGAATGTTGGGCTTGATTCTTGATTTTGGGTTGTTAAATGTTGTTGTATGAGTCTTTTTAGACTTATAAGTTGTTTTGGTACATTAGTAAGCTAGTTAGAAGGTTAGATTTTGGGTGAAATGTGTTTTGGGTTTGAAAATGGAAGAACCCATGTTGTTCTTCCCGATTTCTGGCAATTCCAGAGTATTGGGCGACCGCCCAAAATTGTCTGGGCGACCGCGCATCTTTCTGAAAGCTTTTGTGCTTGGTTGAGGGCCTTGTTGGGCGACCGCACAGTCCCGTTTGGGCGGCCGCACAGTCCCCTGAAAGTTTTCATTTTGTTGGTTTGTGTGATTGAAGAATGCGTTTTGGTCCAAATCTTGGGTGTCCTTCTAGTTGACCTTAGTGAACATTGTAGTACACTCTAGTGATAGAATTGGGTCCTTTGTGATGAAGTTTGTGATAGAAATTAATTAAGGGTTAATTGGGTTTTTGAACATCTTATTAAGGTATTGTTGGTTTGACTTATCTTTGTGATGATCATTTAGTATATGTTTGGGCATCTTATGATATGTTCGTGATCATGTTCTAATAAGTGTAACCTTTTGTGTTCGTTTGGGGTGTTGATAATTGGTTCGTTTATGAACGAATATAAAGCGTGATATGGTGATTGGGTACCTATGGTTTTGATTAGCTTCTTTATGGTGTATTCATTCGGACTTCCTATTTGGAATTCTAGGTGTATAAATATAGGGAGTTGATAGTCTTAGTACATCTTCATGAGTAAACGGTTAGATTCATCTTGGTAACAGTCGTTATACTATTTGTGAGCGACCGTTTGGGTTGTGTTCCTTATGAATAACTTGTGGGTATCATCTTTGGAATGTATCTATTATGGTTCCTCTTTATGGAATTATCGTATTCTAATAGTCTTTGTTGTTGAGCTCCTTATGAGCAATTCCGTTTATCGTTGTTGTGCTCTTTATGAGAAATTCCGTTTATCGTTGCTGTGCTCTTCATGAGAAACTCTTGTTATTGTTGTTGTTAAACTCTTCATGAGTAACCGTTGCATCTTTATGGTGATTATTTGGCATGGTTCCCTACTTTGGAACCCTAAACTGTTTAATTAAGCTAGTATTTATTACTTAGCATTTATTTGAAAGCCCAGCTGGCATATTGTTGCATCGGGCGATGGGAAAGATTATAATGGCAAAACCAAGTCCATTATAATGTTGACCATTGTTTTGCCCATTATTTACCCCTTCTCCAGATTGGCCTTGGAAAGGATAAGTTAGCGTTCCTTTGTGAATGTATCTAGCTAACGGGCATGACTTTGTGTCATGGTCCTTGTCCTTTGTGACACTTTTATGGTTATTGGTTCTGGTACCGGGGTTTTCTCTTCGAGCTTTCATGCTGCTATGAAGATGTTGATTGTTGATTATTGAAGCTGCGCAGCGACCTTTATTTGGTTCTTCAGTTGGGTGAAACCTTGGCTATCTATCCACTTATGAGTGTTTATTTCAGCTTTATGTGTTGCATGTTGAGCTGGTCGTTATTTCCAACCGGTATGGGACGGTTGGCGATAGGGAGCCTCTCATTTGTTGTTATATGTTTATTTATATGATTGATTATTGGATGTTACCGTTCGTCAGTATGTCACTTATTATTCCGCTGCTATCTATCTTATGTTAATTGCTATCGGTCTTTGCATATTAGCATGTCATGTAGTTGCATTAGTAACTTACTGAGATTTTATCTCACCCCGTTTATTTCCATATTTGTTTTTCCTTAACCCCCCCCCCCCAGGAGGAAAAGGATTAGGATTCGCGGTTCAAGGAGGACGTCGAGAGGATTGAGATTTTGGGGCAGGTTGTTATGGATCGGTTTACATTATTTAAATGTATAACCTTTTGGGGATAGTTTTACCCTTTATTGACGTCATTAAGAATTGTATATTTTATTTTGATGGGCATAAACTTGTGGAAGTTTATGATAGTTGTAATTGGTTTTTATCAAACTTGGTTTTGTAAAACTTTGGATCATCACCTTTTGGTATCAAATGAAATTTTTAACTTCGGTTTTTCATAGTTTTGGTTTTAAGTCGACGTCCAGCTCGCGGTCTCGGTCCCACGGGGTCCGGGGGTGCGACAGTTGGTATCAGAGCTATGGTTTAGCTCTATGTATAAGTATAGGTGGACTAGAATGACCTAGGAGGGTAGTGGGTTCGGAGTGAGTAACGATGAGTATTTTATGCAGGTATTTGTTTGTGATGGCTAGAAGAAGAGCTGGTGAAGGCATCAGTGGGACTCAGAATCAGAATGGTCTACGGGAAGAAAACCGTGTAATGTTTCAGGACAGGTTTGAAGCGGCCGTGAAAGCAATTCATGACCAAGGGCCGAGAGAGGAACATGTAGCACCTCCGCGATATGGGTTGGAGCAGTTCTTAAAGTTGAAACCAAGTGAGTACGACGGTGAGCCGGATGTGAAGAAAGCCGAGCTATGGATAGAATCGATGGAGAAAATCTATGATGACTTTGGTTGCACTGATGAGGATAGGGTTCTGTTTGCAGCTTATAAGCTCGTGGGGGCTGCGGAACATTGGTGGAAGGCACTGAAGACCAGTTGGGATGCGACTCTTGTACCATATCCTTGGGAGTGGTTCGTGAGGAAATTCAAGGATCATTTTATCTCTCTAGTGGATCAAAACCGGAAGGAGATCGAGTTCTTCAGCTTGGATCAAGGCATGATGTCAGTAGCACAGTACTCGGCTAAGTTCGCAGAATTAGCCAGGTGTTGTGACTACCTTGTGCGGACCGAGGAGCAGAAAGCGATGAGATTGATCAGGGGTTTGAAGACAGCTATTAGGACTCAACTTTTAGCCCAAAGAATTCAACCTTTTCAGGATGCGGTGGATCGAGCCTACTTGATTGAGCAGGATATTGGGGAACACAAAAGGAAGACTGAGATGGTTAACCCGGGTAAACAAGGAGGGCAGAGTAAGTCACAACAGCAACATTCAGATAACAGAGGTAATTCTGGAGTGAAAACTCGATTCAGAGGGCAACTTCAAGGGCAACCAACAGTAGGAAATCAAGGTTCTAATAAGGGGACACGAAATGGGAAAGTCTGCAGCTACTGTCAGAGGAAAGGACACTCAGAAGACAAGTGTTGGAAGAAGCAAGGAAAATGTGTGAAGTGTGGTCAGTTGGGACACTTCGTTAAAGATTGTCCGAGGTTTAGAGTTCAGTCATCGGGGACAGGAACTGGAATACCACAGGGTCAGAAGAGGGATGCTTCGGGGAAGCCCAAGGTTTCGGGTAGAGTATTTGCAATCAATCAGCACTCATCAGGTAATTGAACAATTTCGGGAGGTATTATTTTGCGTCTTGAGAGCGAGCCCGTGCATTTTAGGATCATCGCATTTATGTGTTTCTGTGCATTTAGTTGCATTTATTTCTTCTGAGTCTTTGACTTATGTGTTGTAGGTGTCTACTCCTATGGAGGAGTTTAGGGTATCTGATGAAGTCTTATGTGCTTATGATGTGCTTAAGTATGGTTATGTCTTACCTGCTAAATTAGCCATGTTGCTATTACAAGATTTTGATGTTACTCTTGCTTTAGTCGATTGTTGTAGGAAGATGGTTATATTCTCCATTCCTGATTTCTTAAAACTGTTTGAGACCGTTCCTTTGGGTAGAGTTATACCTATCTTTTCTTAATTGAAATCCGAGTATTTAGTTTCGGTCAAATTGTTGGGTGTAATTATCATTGTAAGGTTTCTACTTTCTTCTAAATAGTACTTAGTGTTTGAGGAGAAGCTTGGGTTAAATTGGGGTGTTGTGGTACAAGGTTGTAATGCTAATTTTTAGATCAATATCCATATTGTATCGGTTGAGTTATAGGAGTTGAGGATTCAATGAGGATCTCTTGAGGAAAATTTTGGTCACTTTTAGTGCATCTCCGTGAATGTATCGGAATGGATTAGCATGGAGAGGTGTACGATTTGTTATGGATGATGAGTTTGTGGTAGGAGTTATGATCATTAATGGTGGTAAGCGTGTTAAGTTAGAAAGGACTTAGTACATTTTGGGAGAGTAATAATTTCTCGATCTATGTTAAAGGCATTTTGAAATTTTGGTTAGATAGTGGTTCTATGGTTCTAAATCCCTTCTTGGTGGCGTTTCCCGAATTGGATCAAGGGTATGTGAAGGAAGTGGAGTATCAATACTTGGGCATATTAAAGAATACTACGATTTGGTATTGGGTAAGTTGGAACGTTGCTAGCTAATTGGTTTATTATGATGGTAGTACTATTGAGCCTAAGTATCATTAGGTTAATAAATGTATGCGTGAAAGACTAACTTGGGTTAGCTATTGAGGTTTGAGATTTGTTGATTTCCTTGGGTATATGAGCACAAATTATTAACTAAAAAGGGAGCTAGAGGAAATCCCTTGAAGATAAAATTTAGATCATTTTCGGACTGTTTCGTATTCGTAATTATTTTAGGCTTTCAAGGATTGGAGTTTTATGACGATGATATTATGGCGTAGATTTAAGTGAACATTTTGTATTAAAATTTTGGGTTTATATTACACCTCTAGTTTAAGGTGCTACCTAGAGCGAGAGCACTATAATGGGAACCCTTAGAGATATAGCCTTTGGTGAATATTATGGGGATGGAAAAATTTCTTTAGCCTTTCATATTTTAAAAGCTAATTAAGCTCAAGATGGTAATGTTTTGAAAATTCTGGGGAATAATACTAAGCATGCGATTTACAAATGGAAGTACCTTTGCGGTGTAGTTAAGGCTATGAATAAGGCTAGCTTGAGATATCTCGAGAATTATGTATGGAAATAATTTGGATTCTTCGATTTTGAGTACGGATTTTGATTAATAATAAAGTTAATGATGGAACGATTCGGTTCATGAGGTAGTGTTATCGTAAGCATCATTTGAGGTTACCTTGTAGTGAGTTAGATTGGATAATTGAGGAATTTGAGAAATGGCGAAACTATCGTATCCGTAGCTAATTAGTCTTTCGGGTAAGTCTCGTTAAAATTCGGGTCGAATTTTCTTTAAGGGGGAGTGAATGTCACGACCCGAAAACTAGGCTCTATTTTATTAGTAATAAATAATTATTATTTAATTATTTGCTTAATTATTTATTTAAATTATTATTTATTTAAATAATTATGTGTGCATTTTATGTGTTATAATATTATGCTTAGCATCTTATTTGAGTCATTCGGGCTAGTGTAATATTGTTGAGTCTTAATTATTAGCGGGGAGTGTAGTATTGTGTTAGTAGTAAGGGAGGGGCCTAGATGTAACTTTTTAAATAACTCCCTACTCCTTCTCTACTCCTTCCCTTCTCCCTCACTCACTCCACCTCCTCCCAGCTCATTCCTCTCTCTCTCCCCAAAAAGAAAAGAGTAAGTTTTCTTTCTTCCTTCTCTCTTCATTTTAGCTATCTTCCTCTCATAGTCTCTCATTTCTTAAAACGTGAAATGTGTTTAGATCGTCGATAGGATCGCGTAGAATCAAAAATATTTGAAACCCACCAACTTTGAGAAAATCCAAGTAAGTTACTTTTCCCCCATTTTGATGCTAAAATGTTCATATCATGTTTATATGATGTTTGATGTGTTATATTTGAAGTTTGGATGAGTTTAGAATTTATTTGGAATTTATTTGGATTTTGGGTTAAAAATGGTGATTTGTGAATGTTGGGCTTGATTCTTGATTTTGGGTTGTTAAATGTTGTTGTATGAGTCTTTTTAGACTTATAAGTTGTTTTGGTACATTAGTAAGCTAGTTAGAAGGTTAGATTTTGGGTGAAATGTGTTTTGGGTTTGAAAATGGAAGAACCCATGTTGTTCTTCCCGATTTCTGGCAATTCCAGAGTATTGGGCGACCGCCCAAAATTGTCTGGGCGACCGCGCATCTTTCTGAAAGCTTTTGTGCTTGGTTGAGGGCCTTGTTGGGCGACCGCACAGTCCCGTTTGGGCGGCCGCACAGTCCCCTGAAAGTTTTCATTTTGTTGGTTTGTGTGATTGAAGAATGCGTTTTGGTCCAAATCTTGGGTGTCCTTCTAGTTGACCTTAGTGAACATTGTAGTACACTCTAGTGATAGAATTGGGTCCTTTGTGATGAAGTTTGTGATGGAAATTCATTAAGGGTTAATTGGGTTTTTGAACATCTTATTAAGGTATTGTTGGTTTGACTTATCTTTGTGATGATCATTTAGTATATGTTTGGGCATCTTATGATGTGTTCGTGATCATGTTCTAATAAGTGTAACCTTTTGTGTTCGTTTGGGGTGTTGAGAATTGGTTCGTTTATGAACGAATATAAAGCGTGATATGGTGATTGGGTACCTATGGTTTTGATTAGCTTCTTTATGGTGTATTCATTCGGACTTCCTATTTGGAATTCTAGGTGTATAAATATAGGGAGTTGATAGTCTTAGTACATCTTCATGAGTAAACTCTTAGATTCATCTTGGTAACAGTCGTTATACTATTTGTGAGCGACCGTTTGGGTTGTGTTCCTTATGAATAACTTGTGGGTATCATCTTTGGAATGTATCTAGTATGGTTCCTCTTTATGGAATTATCGTATTCTAATAGTCTTTGTTGTTGAGCTCCTTATGAGCAATTCCATTTATCGTTGTTGTGCTCTTTATGAGAAATTCCGTTTATCGTTGCTGTGCTCTTCATGAGAAACTCTTGTTATTGTTGTTGTTAAACTCTTCATGAGTAACCGTTGCATCTTTATGGTGATTATTTGGCATGGTTCCCTACTTTGGAACCCTAAACTGTTTAATTAAGCTAGTATTTATTACTTAGCATTTATTTGAAAGCCCAGCTGGCATATTTGTTGCATCGGGCGATGGGAAAGATTATAATGGCAAAACCAAGTCCATTATAATGTTGACCATTGTTTTGCCCATTATTTACCCCTTCTCCAGATTGGCCTTGGAAAGGATAAGTTAGCGTTCCTTTGTGAATGTATCTAGCTAACGGGCATGACTTTGTGTCATGGTCCTTGTCCTTTGTGACACTTTTATGGTTATTGGTTCCGGTACCGGGGTTTTCTCTTCGAGCTTTCATGCTGCTATGAAGATGTTGATTGTTGATTATTGAAGCTGCGCAGCGACCTTTATTTGGTTCTTCAGTTGGGTGAAACCTTGGTTATGTATCCACTTATGAGTGTTTATTTCAGCTTTATGTGTTGCATGTTGAGCTGGTCGTTATTTCCAACCGGTATGGGACGGTTGGCGATAGGGAGCCTCTCATTTGTTGTTATATGTTTATTTATATGATTGATTATTGGATGTTACCGTTCGTCAGTATGTCACTTATTATTCCGCTGCTATCTATCTTATGTTAATTGCTATCGGTCTTTGCATATTAGCATGTCATATAGTTGCATTAGTAACTTACTGAGATTTTATCTCACCCCGTTTATTTCCATATTTGTTTTTCCTTAACCCCCCCCCCCAGGAGGAAAAGGATTAGGATTCGCGGTTCAAGACGTCGAGAGGATTGAGATTTTGGGGCAGGTTGTTATGGATCGGTTTACATTATTTAAATGTATAACCTTTTGGGGATAGTTTTACCCTTTATTGACGTCATTAAGAATTGTATATTTTATTTTGATGGGCATAAACTTGTGGAAGTTTATGATAGTTGTAATTGGTTTTTATCAAACTTGGTTTTGTAAAACTTTGGATCATCACCTTTTGGTATCAAATGAAATTTTTAACTTCGGTTTTTCATAGTTTTTGTTTTAAGTCGACGTCCAGCTCGCGGTCTCGGGCCCACGGGGTCCGGGGGTGCGACAGTTGGTATCAGAGCTATGGTTTAGCTCTATGTATAAGTATAGGTGGACTAGAATGACCTAGGAGGGTAGTGGGTTCGGAGTGAGTAACGATGAGTATTTTATGCAGGTATTTGTTTGTGATGGCTAGAAGAAGAGCTGGTGAAGGCATCAGTGGGACTCAGAATCAGAATGGTCTACGGGAAGAAAACCGTGTAATGTTTCAGGACAGGTTTGAAGCGGCCGTGAAAGCAATTCATGACCAAGGGCCGAGAGAGGAACATGTAGCACCTCCGCGATATGGGTTGGAGCAGTTCTTAAAGTTGAAACCAAGTGAGTACGACGGTGAGCCGGATGTGAAGAAAGCCGAGCTATGGATAGAATCGATGGAGAAAATCTACGATGACTTTGGTTGCACTGATGAGGATAGGGTTCTGTTTGCGGCTTATAAGCTCGTGGGGGCTGCGGAACATTGGTGGAAGGCACTGAAGACCAGTTGGGATGCGACTCTTGTACCATATCCTTGGGAGTGGTTCGTGAGGAAATTCAAGGATCATTTTATCTCTCTAGTGGATCAAAACCGGAAGGAGATCGAGTTCTTCAGCTTGGAGCAAGGCATGATGTCAGTAGCACAGTACTCGGCTAAGTTCGCAGAATTATCCAGGTGTTGTGACTACCTTGTGCGGACCGAGGAGCAGAAAGCGATGAGATTGATCAGGGGTTTGAAGACAGCTATTAGGACTCAACTTTTAGCCCAAAGAATTCAACCTTTTCAGGATGCGGTGGATCGAGCCTACTTGATTGAGCAGGATATTGGGGAACACAAAAGGAAGACTGAGATGGTTAACCCGGGTAAACAAGGAGGGCAGAGTAAGTCACAACAGCAACATTCAGATAACAGAGGTAATTCTGGAGTGAAAACTCGATTCAGAGGGCAACTTCAAGGGCAACCAACAGTAGGAAATCAAGGTTCTAATAAGGGGACACGAAATGGGAAAGTCTGCAGCTACTGTCAGAGGAAAGGACACTCAGAAGACAAGTGTTGGAAGAAGCAAGGAAAATGTGTGAAGTGTGGTCAGTTGGGACACTTCGTTAAAGATTGTCCGAGGTTTAGAGTTCAGTCATCGGGGACAGGAACTGGAATACCACAGGGTCAGAAGAGGGATGCTTCGGGGAAGCCCAAGGTTTCGGGTAGAGTATTTGCAATCAATCAGCACTCATCAGGTAATTGAACAATTTCGGGAGGTATTATTTTGCGTCGTGAGAGCGAGCGCGTGCATTTTAGGATCATCGCATTTATGTGTTTCTGTGCATTTAGTTGCATTTATTTCTTCTGAGTCTTTGACTTATGTGTTGTAGGTGTCTACTCCTATGGAGGAGTTTAGGGTATCTCATGAAGTCTTATGTGCTTATGATGTGCTTAAGTATGGTTATGTCTTACCTGCTAAATTAGCCATGTTGCTATTACAAGATTTTGATGTTACTCTTGCTTTAGTCGATTGTTGTAGGAAGATGGTTATATTCTCCATTCCTGATTTCTTAAAACTGTTTGAGACCGTTCCTTTGGGTAGAGTTATACCTATCTTTTCTTAATTGAAATCCGAGTATTTAGTTTCGGTCAAATTGTTGGGTGTAATTATCATTGTAAGGTTTCTACTTTCTTCTAAATAGTACCTAGTGTTTGAGGAGAAGCTTGGGTTAAATTGGGGTGTTGTGGTACAAGGTTGTAATGCTAATTTTTAGATCAATATCCATATTGTATCGGTTGAGTTATAGGAGTTGAGGATTCAATGAGGATCTCTTGAGGAAAATTTTGGTCACTTTTAGTGCATCTCCGTGAATGTATCGGAATGGATTAGCATGGAGAGGTGTACGATTTGTTATGGATGATGAGTTTGTGGTAGGAGTTATGATCATTAATGGTGGTAAGCGTGTTAAGTTAGAAAGGACTTAGTACATTTTGGGAGAGTAATAATTTCTCGATCTATGTTAAAGGCATTTTGAAATTTTGGTTAGATAGTGGTTCTATGGTTCTAAATCCCTTCTTGGTGGCGTTTCCCGAATTGGATCAAGGGTATGTGAAGGAAGTGGAGTATCAATACTTGGGCATATTAAAGAATACTACGATTTGGTATTGGGTAAGTTGGAACGTTGCTAGCTAATTGGTTTATTATGATGGTAGTACTATTGAGCCTAAGTATCATTAGGTTAATAAATGTATGCGTGAAAGACTAACTTGGGTTAGCTATTGAGGTTTGAGATTTGTTGATTTCCTTGGGTATATGAGCACAAATTATTAACTAAAAAGGGAGCTAGAGGAAATCCCTTGAAGATAAAATTTAGATCATTTTCGGACTGTTTCGTATTCGTAATTATTTTAGGCTTTCAAGGATTGGAGTTTTATGACGATGATATTATGGCGTAGATTTAAGTGAACATTTTGTATTAAAATTTTGGGTTTATATTACACCTCTAGTTTAAGGTGCTACCTAGAGCGAGAGCACTATAATGGGAACCCTTAGAGATATAGCCTTTGGTGAATATTATGGGGATGGAAAAATTTCTTTAGCCTTTCATATTTTAAAAGCTAATTAAGCTCAAGATGGTAATGTTTTGAAAATTCTGGGGAATAATACTAAGCATGCGATTTACAAATGGAAGTACCTTTGCGGTGTAGTTAAGGCTATGAATAAGGCTAGCTTGAGATATCTCGAGAATTATGTATGGAAATAATTTGGATTCTTCGATTTTGAGTACGGATTTTGATTAATAATAAAGTTAATGATGGAACGATTCGGTTCATGAGGTAGTGTTATCGTAAGCATCATTTGAGGTTACCTTGTAGTGAGTTAGATTGGATAATTGAGGAATTTGAGAAATGGCGAAACTATCGTATCCGTAGCTAATTAGTCTTTCGGGTAAGTCTCGTTAAAATTCGGGTCGAATTTTCTTTAAGGGGGAGTGAATGTCACGACCCGAAAACTAGGCTCTATTTTATTAGTAATAAATAATTATTATTTAATTATTTGCTTAATTATTTATTTAAATTATTATTTATTTAAATAATTATGTGTGCATTTTATGTGTTATAATATTATGCTTAGCATCTTATTTGAGTCATTCGGGCTAGTGTAATATTGTTGAGTCTTAATTATTAGCGGGGAGTGTAGTATTGTGTTAGTAGTAAGGGAGGGGCCTAGATGTAACTTTTTAAATAACTCCCTACTCCTTCTCTACTCCTTCCCTTCTCCCTCACTCACTCCACCTCCTCCCAGCTCATTCCTCTCTCTCTCCCCAAAAAGAAAAGAGTAAGTTTTCTTTCTTCCTTCTCTCTTCATTTTAGCTATCTTCCTCTCATAGTCTCTCATTTCTTAAAACGTGAAATGTGTTTAGATCGTCGATAGGATCGCGTAGAATCAAAAATATTTGAAACCCACCAACTTTGAGAAAATCCAAGTAAGTTACTTTTCCCCCATTTTGATGCTAAAATGTTCATATCATGTTTATATGATGTTTGATGTGTTATATTTGAAGTTTGGATGAGTTTAGAATTTATTTGGAATTTATTTGGATTTTGGGTTAAAAATGGTGATTTGTGAATGTTGGGCTTGATTCTTGATTTTGGGTTGTTAAATGTTGTTGTATGAGTCTTTTTAGACTTATAAGTTGTTTTGGTACATTAGTAAGCTAGTTAGAAGGTTAGATTTTGGGTGAAATGTGTTTTGGGTTTGAAAATGGAAGAACCCATGTTGTTCTTCCCGATTTCTGGCAATTCCAGAGTATTGGGCGACCGCCCAAAATTGTCTGGGCGACCGCGCATCTTTCTGAAAGCTTTTGTGCTTGGTTGAGGGCCTTGTTGGGCGACCGCACAGTCCCGTTTGGGCGGCCGCACAGTCCCCTGAAAGTTTTCATTTTGTTGGTTTGTGTGATTGAAGAATGCGTTTTGGTCCAAATCTTGGGTGTCCTTCTAGTTGACCTTAGTGAACATTGTAGTACACTCTAGTGATAGAATTGGGTCCTTTGTGATGAAGTTTGTGATGGAAATTAATTAAGGGTTAATTGGGTTTTTGAACATCTTATTAAGGTATTGTTGGTTTGACTTATCTTTGTGATGATCATTTAGTATATGTTTGGGCATCTTATGATGTGTTCGTGATCATGTTCTAATAAGTGTAACCTTTTGTGTTCGTTTGGGGTGTTGAGAATTGGTTCGTTTATGAACGAATATAAAGCGTGATATGGTGATTGGGTACCTATGGTTTTGATTAGCTTCTTTATGGTGTATTCATTCGGACTTCCTATTTGGAATTCTAGGTGTATAAATATAGGGAGTTGATAGTCTTAGTACATCTTCATGAGTAAACGGTTAGATTCATCTTGGTAACAGTCGTTATACTATTTGTGAGCGACCGTTTGGGTTGTGTTCCTTATGAATAACTTGTGGGTATCATCTTTGGAATGTATCTATTATGGTTCCTCTTTATGGAATTATCGTATTCTAATAGTCTTTGTTGTTGAGCTCCTTATGAGCAATTCCGTTTATCGTTGTTGTGCTCTTTATGAGAAATTCCGTTTATCGTTGCTGTGCTCTTCATGAGAAACTCTTGTTATTGTTGTTGTTAAACTCTTCATGAGTAACCGTTGCATCTTTATGGTGATTATTTGGCATGGTTCCCTACTTTGGAACCCTAAACTGTTTAATTAAGCTAGTATTTATTACTTAGCATTTATTTGAAAGCCCAGCTGGCATATTTGTTGCATCGGGCGATGGGAAAGATTATAATGGCAAAGCCAAGTCCATTATAATGTTGACCATTGTTTTGCCCATTATTTACCCCTTCTCCAGATTGGCCTTGGAAAGGATAAGTTAGCGTTCCTTTGTGAATGTATCTAGCTAACGGGCATGACTTTGTGTCATGGTCCTTGTCCTTTGTGACACTTTTATGGTTATTGGTTCCGGTACCGGGGTTTTCTCTTCGAGCTTTCATGCTGCTATGAAGATGTTGATTGTTGATTATTGAAGCTGCGCAGCGACCTTTATTTGGTTCTTCAGTTGGGTGAAACCTTGGCTATGTATCCACTTATGAATGTTTATTTCAGCTTTATGTGTTGCATGTTGAGCTGGTCGTTATTTCCAACCGGTATGGGACGGTTGGCGATAGGGAGCCTCTCATTTGTTGTTATATGTTTATTTATATGATTGATTATTGGATGTTACCGTTCGTCAGTATGTCACTTATTATTCCGCTGCTATCTATCTTATGTTAATTGCTATCGGTCTTTGCATATTAGCATGTCATGTAGTTGCATTAGTAACTTACTAAGATTTTATCTCACCCCGTTTATTTCCATATTTGTTTTTCCTTAACCCCCCCCCCCAGGAGGAAAAGGATTAGGATTCGCGGTTCAAGGAGGACGTCGAGAGGATTGAGATTTTGGGGCAGGTTGTTATGGATCGGTTTACATTATTTAAATGTATAACCTTTTGGGGATAGTTTTACCCTTTATTGACGTCATTAAGAATTGTATATTTTATTTTGATGGGCATAAACTTGTGGAAGTTTATGATAGTTGTAATTGGTTTTTATCAAACTTGGTTTTGTAAAACTTTGGATCATCACCTTTTGGTATCAAATGAAATTTTTAACTTCGGTTTTTCATAGTTTTGGTTTTAAGTCGACGTCCAGCTCGCGGTCTCGGGCCCACGGGGTTCGGGGGTGCGACAGAAAATGGCGGCTATAGTATCGAACCTTTCTTGCCTTGCCTGTTCTTGTCGCGACCCCGGACCCCGCGGGCCCGAGACCGCGATCTGGACGTCGATTCTAAAACCAAAACTGCGGAATACCGAAGTTAAAAATTCCATTTGATACCCAAAAGGGTGATGATCCAAAGTTTTACAAAATCAAGTTTGATAAAAACCAATTACAACTATCATAAACTTCCGCAAGTTTATGCCCAACAAAATAAAAATATACAATTCTTAGTGACGTCATTGATTTGGTACAACTATCCCAAAATGGTTACACATTTACATAATGTAAACCAACCTATATCAACCTTCCCCAAAAGAACGGATCCACACTCGACGTCCTCTTTCTCGTGATCAGCGAGACTAATCCTTGGCACCTGGGGGGGGGGGTTAAGTAAAAACAAAGATAAAAGAAAAGGGGGTGAGATAAATCTCAATAAGTTACTAATGCAACTACATGACATGCTATGATGCAAGAAGCAATAAGCAATAATAAATATCACATAGCACATAGCATTTATCACATAACAGATAGCAGCGGAAATAAACACATAACAAAGGATATAGCCAAGGTTTTCCAAACCGGAACATCCAAATAAAGGATCGCTGCGCAGCTTCAATAATCAACCAATCATCATCTTCATAATAGCATGAAAGCCGAAGAGAAAACCCCGGTACCGGAACCAATAACCAAATGAAGTGTCACAAGGGACGGGAGACATGCCACAAAGTCATGCTCCAAGTAAAGCTAAAGTGCACACAAATGAGCTAGCTCTTCTCACATCCAAGGCCAATCTGGAGGAGGGTAATAATGGGGCAAAACAATGGTCAACATCACAATGGACTTGGCCGTGCCATCATAATGTTTCGCATCGCCCAAACACACACAAAATACCAGCTGGGCTTTCAAATAAATGCTAAGTAATAAATACTAGCTTAAATAAACAACTTAAGGTTCCAAAGTAGGGAACCAATCCAAATAAATCACCCCAAAGGTAAACCAATATAAACCGCACATCAAAGATGAACCACATTCCCAAAATGATACTTAATCAAATTCCATATCATATTTATTCACAAAAGAATCAAATCCAATCAATAAAGTGTTCCACGGTGTTATCTTAAGCTAATTAGAAGAAGGCATCCTAAACTAGTTAAGCCATCTAGTTAAAACAAGCAAAAGGACAAAATCCAGGAACAGCGAGCGGGCGGGCGCCTGGCCTGGGGCGGGCGGGCGCTTGTTTGGCCAGTAGGTTTGGCCTTCAAAAAAGGGGGTGCAGGCGGGCGCCTGGTCAAGGGCAGGCGGGCGCCTGGTCTACGCACTGGCCAAGAACAGGGCTGGGTAATGCCATTTTCGAACAAAAACCTCAATCCTTCATTAAACAATCAAACTCAAAGCTTTCCAATACATTTCTAAAGCTCCTAAACATCATTCAACCTAAAGGGAACCTAAATAACACCCTTTAATCACCCAAATCAACACCAAATCCCCACATTCAATATTTCACCATTTTTACCCAAAAACTCAAATAATTTCGAAATAAATTCTAAATAAATTCCAATCTCAACCAAACTTCAAATATAACACATCAAACATCATATAAACATGATATGAACATTTTAGCATAAGAATGGGGGAAAAGTAACTTACTTGAATTTTCTCAAAGTTGACGGAATTCAATTCTTTTTGATTCTACGCGATCCTAACGACGATCTAAACAAGGTTCACGTTTTAAGAAATGAGAGAATATGAGAGGAAGAGGAAGAAAATGATGAGAGAAGGAAAGAAAGGAAAAACTTACCCAATTGCTAGAGAGAGAGGGAGATGGCTGGGAGTGATGGTGAAGAGTGAGGGAGGAGAGGGGAGTAGGGAGGGAGTAGATGAAGAATTATTCAAAATGTTACACTCTGGCCCCTTCCCCAACTACTAACACAATTACTTACACTCCCGACTAACAATTAAGACTCAACACTTCCACACTAGCCCAAATAACTCGAATAAAATGCTAGGCATAAATATTATAACACATAAATTGCACACATAATTATTTAAATAAATAATAATTTAAATAAATAAATAAGCAAATAATTAAATAATAATCATTTATTATTAATAAAATAGAGCCTAGATTTCGGGTCGTGACAGTTCTTGAAACATGTCTTTCAACTCAACAGCAAGGTCATATGCCTCCAAGTGTTCAAGAGTCTTCTGAAGCTCAGAACACATGGCTGCAAGCATGAGACAACCCACCTCACGAGAATCACTCTTGTGCTTCTTGTAGGTGTTTCTCTCATCCTTGGGGGCAGATGATTCAGGTTCATCCTCAGGAACGGGCTCATCAAGAATATAGAGCCTATCTTCGTGCTTTAGAACAATTCTAAGGCTACGGATCCAATCCGTGAAGTTAGATCCATTTTCTTGAAGCTTTTCCTTCTCAAGGATAGATCCCAATGATAAAGAACTTGAATTTTGTGCCATTATCTACAATTATGCAAACATATAATTAAATATAAGTACCAATTTAGTTTTAAAGATATTACAAATATTAGTATTTCATAAATACTCCCACTAAATTATATAACCTTCATATACATCCAATGTATAATATAATTTAAATGGGCTAAGATCCATCTTTAATTTAATTTCAAATCCATTTTGGCGATACTGCTCAAAATCAAATTAATTACGTAGACAACTCCTTGTCAATCATATCATATATGACTCTTAGATCTTTTATGAGATTTTAGACATTATATGTCTAACATGTTTTAATCTCATCTGTGTCTTAGGCCCAAAACTTTGTCTTTTGATAGCCTAATTAAGTCAAACTATTTTAAACGTATAGGAATCATTCTTTCCTCATCTTGCTCATAGATGGATAGAATTAATGCACCTCGTTTTGGCAGAGCCCACATAAAACTACCCATGTACTCACAAGTGTTTTAATCATGGATTGACACGAAACTTAAATTTTAATGAAGGTTCACTACATATAGCATATATAACACATTTATGATCACATAAGATAATCATGTTACACATCAAGTTTAGTCATTAAATTAATCTCCATTAATTTAAGCATGATATTATGTGTCATTAGTTTCTCTATAATTATGAAGATGAGACTATTTGAAATTTGGTTATTATCTCCAAATCAAGACAACAAAATGCGGCCGAACTAAGCCATAATGCAACCACAATTCCACACTAATCCAAGAAACCAAGAAAGTATTCCATGTGGCCGAAACTAAGCAATAGATGGTCTCGATGAATGTAGGCCAATTGCATTCACAATTCCACATGGATCTCCAATCTTCGAATCAAGAACTTTGTTTCTCAATTTTAGCAATTATGAACTCTTCATAATTCTAACTTCGTTTTATCTTTGAATCTTTGATTACGATCAAGTTTGGGAAACACAGTCTCGAGAACGTAGGCTAGCCATCCAAACCTTGAACCAATCTCAGAATTCAACAGATTAAAACAAATAGGAAATTCAAACCCCAAGATCCACACCCGCGGCCTAAAGTCCGTACCCGCGCAAGATCCGGAGGTCCGGCCGGGTCGCCTACTAGGTCCGGTCGGACCCTTCGAAAATTCAGAATTTTAAAGTTCCAAAATTTGTCCCAAATTGTTTTTCCCGATCCAATTAGGATTTGGTGTTCTTGGTGATCCAATCACCATGATCATCAAAACCTTGAATAAACAATTTATTCATGAATCTCTAGATTTTCAAAACATTGATCCAATAAAAAATTGATAACCCAACAATTTTGAATCCAACATAATTTTTATTGTGATTGAATAGTGCGATTAAATTTTATGAAACAATAAACCACATAAAGCGCATATAACACATAAACATCAAAATCCTAATATTCAAATCATGCTAGGCACATAAACAATTTATATACATACAACATGATTATGCATTGAAATAATCAACATGAACGGGGCTCTGATATCACTGTTGGGTTTCGTAGTAACATGCGCAGCGGAATTAAGCATTTAAATTTTATGAAACCCAAAGCCTATAGATCCATTCATATGATTATGACAAATACATCTACTATGAACATAAGAATACTAACCGTTGAAGTGTTTCTTGATTTCTTGATCTTTGAGTCTTGGGTTCTTCGCGGCTTTCGAATCACGAACGCAGGAACACGAACACGAAGATGATAATGGAATCACCCTCTATGGATATTCACACGCGAACGAATATTAAGAACTCTTTCTTAATCTTGACTGCTAAATCAAAAGGAACTATATGATTTTATGTATTATTGATCTTTGATTCTCAATCTCAATCAATAATAATGTTTCTCCAAACAAGTGAATCAATCATATACAATGGCTAGGACTGATATATTTATATGGGTATAAGTCCTTAACCCTTAAGGACTTAGGATACCCAAATCCCGTCACAATTTGTGCTGCAATTAATTCATGGCCGACACTACTGGCATGGTCGTGCCCCAAATCTGGAACGGTCGTGCCAATGCCTTCGAGGCAAGCTTCCCAGCCGCCCATTATTGGCACAGTCATGCTTTGTATCTTGCACGGTCGTGCCGAGCTCAGCACGGTCGTGCTTGATATTTTGGCACGGTCGTGCCAACCGTGTCGCCAGACATTACCCTTTGGTTGATTTATGGCACGGTAGTGTCTTCTAAAGAGCACGGCCGTGCCAAACCAAAACACAGCCATTTTTCCCTTTTTCCAACTCGTTCTCTTGTGTGTGGCCCCATAGGTTTACATCAAGTTGGCAATGAGCCCAAACAAACTTTGTCTCATAAATCATGAGCGGACCCTAGCAGGCCATCATGATTACCCAAATGATATAACTTGTTAAAGTTCGTTAATCCATTATAGAACATATTACAATCTCTTTGTTTCACGATGTCTATTGAACGTAAGCCATGGTCAATGGTCAACTTGCATAGTCCAATGCTTTCTCGATCCCGAATGTATTGATAAGACAAATCCTATTTGAGCACGGCCATGCATTTCATCAATACCATTCATCGAGTGGCCAAAGCTTGACATCTCTCTTGACGAGGAACAAATCATTTCTTGGCTTATTACTCTTCCCTACATGTTACCGATTATGCGAATCATATTCTTTATAACTACCCGGTTAGGGGTAACGTTTGAATATGTCAAACATAATGTTCATCAAGTGGAAGACTGTAATAACCTCAAGTCTAAAGATTCCAGTAATATAACTATATGAGACTTAATTATGACATTGTGACCATGACATAAGTCTCATATGGGTCAGTCCAGTATTTGGTCTCCAACAAATACCCATAAGTTTAATTGTATCCCATACACCATAATCATCATATGATTATCTATTAAACTTATACTAACAATTAATACATAATTATCAGGGACGAGGATTATTATAATAAACATGCAAAGGATATAATAATCAACATTCAATATCTTTATTAAAACATAATCAATAGATAACATTAATCGTTCTCATAACGTGCCTAGAGCATACAACACCAACAGGTTTACCTCATCAACTACTTTTCCGTGCCTGAGAATGGCTCTGAAATCATCAGGATCTGCCAAGGTGAAAGTCTGCAAGCTATGTAATTCGACTAAAGGTTATACAAAAAAAAATATAATCCCATCTTAATGCATCTCATATCCAATTCCAAATTTCTCCATAAAACCCCAATCTACACAGTAATCTTGTATAGGTTCTTCTTGTTGGTGCGGAAATTGATGGTCTATGTACATACGCGAGAGACGCCAGAAGAAGCAAAAGCTATTGCCGGAGGATGGGTATTGAGTTTGACCGCCGATAATGGAGCGGTTTGTTTGCCGATGTTGTTACGCCCACATAATTTAAGGAGAAACGTATATAGACGAGTTTGGGGGTAGGGGTAGTATTGTCATTTAAAACTACTATTTAGAGGTTCAGGGACTATAAAGTCGTTTTGATTTCAACACATGGATCCTAAGGTAGAATACAAAATATATTGTTTTTATTGGTATATCACACCCTATTTCAGGGAGTTATTAGTAAAAATCCCATTAATATTTGCCCCTCCTCCCTTTCAGAGAAGGAAAAAATACACTAATTTTTTTTCTTACCCTTTTACACTAATAAAAATAATTTTGCCCCCTTTCAAAAAAAAATCATGAGTCCACCACTGTGAGTATAAAGGAAATACAAAATAATAAAAATTTAAAAGTTTGGTTATTTATGTAAGTGCAATACCGAAAATGATTATCTTAAACTTATAATAAAAGTAAATATTTTTTAATATGACATTGTTCTAGTTTCAAATTAATTGGAGAACTGGGATTAGAAAAAAGAAAAAAAAAGAAAAGAAAAGAAAGAGGAATCTTATTGAGCATTTAAATACTCCTTCTTTCTGAAAAATAAAAGTTTATTTCATTTTAACTTTTTAAAGTTATAAAAATAAACTTTGTTCAAATATTTATATTGAGTTAATGACTATAGTTAGATTTTAAAAACTATTAATGATAAATCACTTAATTATTTATGAATTTTAACTTTTAAAATTTTAACAAAATAACTAAAATGATATTAATATGTCATCAAAATGTATTTAAATTAATAATAAAAACTGTTTTTTTTTAAAGTAATAATAAAAACTGTTAATAAGACAAATTTTGCTAGGTAGTGGCATCACCAAAGGCCCGGGCATGGCTTGGTTTCATCGAAAGTGGCACACCTTTCTAAGTTTCTTCACACTAATCGTACAGATCCTAACCCACTCTTTTTTTTTTTTCCTTCTTCTTCTCTTCTCTTCTCCGATTCTAATCTTGAGTAGAAATGGAAGAACCCATTCAACATACCTACGACATCATAATATTAGGCGCCTCTGGTTTCACCGGCAAGTATGTTGTTAGGGAAGCTCTCAAATTTCTCAATTCTCCTTCATCCCCACTCAAAACCCTTGCTTTAGCCGGCCGGAATCCTTCCAAGTTAGCCCAAACTCTGACTTGGGCCGCCCACCCAAACCGACCACCACCCTCCATCCCCATTCTAACCGCCGACACCTCCGACCCACCTTCCCTCCGCCGTCTAGCTTCCCAAACAAAGCTCATCCTTAACTGCGTTGGCCCATTTCGACTCTATGGAGACCCTGTGGTGGCTGCGTGTGCCGATTCCGGTTGTGATTATCTTGATATTTGTGGGGAGCCGGAGTTCATGGAGAGAATGGAGGCTTTATATCATGATAAAGCACTGGAAAGGGGATCTTTGGTGATTTCGGCTTGTGGGTTTGATTCTGTTCCGGCTGAATTGGGGTTGATGTTTAATTCGAGGCAGTGGGTTTCGCCGGCTGTGCCTAACAGGGTTGAAGCTTATTTGAATTTGGAGTCTGATAAGAAGCTTGTTGGAAACTTTGGTACTTATGAATCTGCGGTTTTGGGGGTGGCTAATGTGGACAAGTTGCACGAGTTGAGGCGGTCCAGACCCAGAAGACCACGCCCTATGGTAACACAATTTTTTTCCATGTTTGAAATTTTATTTTACTCAGTATACATTGAAATGTTGCACATTACACACATTATTGTTGATCACTGCAATGTTTTGTCGAAAGTAGCAACAATATCACAGTAAAGCTGCTGTCTGTAATTGTGGGCAGTCTTGGTGAAAAAAATAAGATCTCTCTGTTTTCCCCCTTTCTCATTTTCACTTAATTGTTTGTAGAGATGCGAACATGTTTTGCACCTTAAGGACTATCTAGTTTATTGGTTGTAATGTTGCCACCGCTGTAATGGATAGGTCCCACGTGACATATATGCCTGCAAATGAAATCTTGATTAGAACCAGAGTTAGAGATCTAAAGATTATTATTATTGCTACTATCATTTTTCAAATCTGTCAACCGCTGATCTGCTTCCAAATCCATCCATGTTCTTTATCATAAGGCCATGTTTAATGGTGAACCAATTTTGGTTCACCAAGAGCAATTTTGTGAGCCAAAATTGGTTCATGCCAATTAGTGGTGAATGAATATTTGTTCAGGGCCATGAACGAAAATTTTCGTTCAGTTCATGAACGAATCCGTGAACGAAAATTGGTTCGAGCTATATGTGTATTTTGTAATTTTCTCATTTTCAAAATTATATTATTTAAATAAAAATATTTAAAATGTTTATAATTTATTTTTTTCTATAAATAGAGTCTAATTTTGTAATATTTGACATAATTTTAATATTTTACTATTTAAAAATGATTAAAAAAAATATTGTATGTAGTTTACATAATTTTAATATTTTGTATACAACAACAACAACAACAACAACAACAAAGCCTTAGTCCCAAAATAATTTGGGGTCGGCTAACATGAATCCTCATATGTCATCGTGATAAAAGGAAGAGAGAGAGAGAGAAAGAGAGAGAGAGAGAGAGAGAGAGAGAGAGAGAGAGAGAGAGCGAGAGAGAGAGAGAGAGAGAAAGAGAGGAAAAAGAGGGAGAAAATAAAATAAATAAATAATAATAATAAAAAGTACGATCAACCCCCATCATTCACATGAATTTTCGCCCTCCACTCCGGCCTCTTCAACGCCACATCTTCATCCACTCCGAGTAAACTCATATCATTTTCAATCACCTTAATCCAAGTTTGCTTGGGTCTTCCCCTACCCCTCGCCATTTTATCACTTCTCCACTCTTCAGGCCTCCTAACCGGTGCATCACTCGGTCTCCGTCTCACATGACCAAACCACCTTAGACGATGCTCCCTCATTTTATCCTCAATGGGCGCAACTCCTACTTTACCCCTGATCACCCCATTTCTCAATCGATCCTTTCTTGTATGCCCACACATCCATCGTAGCATACGCATCTCCGCTACATTCATCTTATGAATATGACACTGTTTCACGGCCCAACATTCAGTGCCATAAAGCAGTGCAGGCCTAATTGCCGTACGATAGAATTTTCCCTTTAATCTATTTGGCATGCCACGATCACAAAGAAACCCTGTGGCACTCTTCCACTTCAACCAACCTGCTTTAATCCTATGAGCCACATCTCCATCCAATTCTCCATCTTTTTGGATAATAGATCCAAGATAGCGAAAGAACTCGGAAGCTTGGACAATCTTTCCATCGAATGTGATCACTCCTGCCTCTCTGCTTCCAACTTTGCTAAATTTACACTCCATATATTCAGTTTTGCTTCTGCTTAACCTAAAACCTCGAGATTCCAAAGTGCGTCTCCACAACTCCAATTTATTTTCAACACCTTCTTTTGTCTCATCAATTAGCACAATATCATCTGCAAACAACATACACCATGGAATAGCATCTTGGATTGACCTCGTCACTTCATCCATTATCAGGGCAAAGAGAAAGGGACTAAGTGCAGAGCCTTGATGCACTCCAATCGTGATAGGGAACTCTTCTGTCTTCCCAACACTTGTCCGTACACTAGTACTAACTCCATTATACATGTCCTTGATAATATCAATATATTTCTTTGAAACGCCTTTCTTTACTAAAGCCCACCAAAGTACCTCTCTTGGCACTTTATCATACGCCTTCTCCAAATCAATGAAAACCATGTGCAAATCTTTCTTTTTATCTCGATATTTCTCCATGATTTGTCTCATAAGATAGATTGCGTCCATAGTCGATCTGCCGGGCATAAATCCAAATTGGTTATCCGAAATATTCACAATTTTTCTTAGCCGTTGTGCAATCACTCTTTCCCAAAGTTTCATAGTATGGCTCATTAGTTTGATCCCTCGATAGTTGGTACAATCTTGGACATCACCTTTGTTCTTATACAAAGGGATTAGGGTACTTTTTCTCCACTCCAATGGCATTGTGTTACTTCTCCATATCTTGTTGAATAGTGTTGTTAACCAATCTATTCCCCTCTCCCCAAAACATCTCCACACCTCAATTGGTATTCCATCCGGCCCTACGGCTTTCTTTAATCCCATCTTTTTCATCGCCATTTCCACTTCACCCTTTTGAATTCGCCGCATAAAATCTCGATTAATCATACTCGAAGGGATAGTTATATCTCCAATATCCTGCTCTTGATTGCCATTAAACAAGGTATTGAAGTACGAACTCCACCTATCTTTTATCTCTTTATCCCCGACCAACACTCTTTGGTCTACATCCTTAACACATTTAACCCTCCCAATGTCTCTTGTCCTCTTATCCCTCATACGAGCAAGTCTATAGATGTCTTTTTCCCCTTCTTTTGTATCCAATCTATCATAAAGTTTCTGATTCACCTTTGCTCTTGCATCTTTTACTGCTTTCTTTGCTTCGCTTCTAGCCTCCTTATACCTCTCATAGTTCTCTTCACTCCTGCATTTTCCCAATAATTTATAGCATTCTCGCTTGCTCTTTATCGCTTGCTTTACTTCCTCGTTCCACCATGAGGTGTCCTTACTTTGTGGCACACTTCCTTTAGATTCTCCAAGGATTTCTCTTGCCACCTCCTTTATGGTATGCTCCATCTTAGTCCAGGTTGAATCTATATCCATATCCTCCATATTACCCGACCAAATACCAGTAGTGGCCATCTTAGCTAGAAATCTCTGTTGATTCTCCCCTTGAAGCCTCCACCACTTGATTCTAGGTTCTACTAGTGGTTTTCTCTTCCTTGAAATTCTCCTACTTCGAAAATCAAGTACCACAAGTCTATGTTGAGTTGCAGTACTTTCACCTGGAATAACCTTGCAGTCAGTGTAACTCTTTCTACAAGCATTTCTTACTAAGAAGAAGTCAATCTGACTTGCATTACCTCCACTTCTATAGGTCACCAAGTGTGATTCTCTCTTCCTGAACCAAGTGTTAATTATACTCAAGTCATACGCCATCGCAAACTCCAGGATCCCGTTCCCTGCTTCATTCCTCTCCCCAAAACCAAAACCTCCATGAATGCTCTCAAAGTCGTGTCGACTAGACCCCACATGTCCATTAAGATCGCCACCAACGACTAACTTCTCACCACTAGGTACGCGTTGCACAACCTCTTCTAAATCTTCCCAGAACTCTTGTTTAATAGATGCGTCCAACCCTACTTGTGGTGCATAGGCACTAATAATAGTTATAATCTCATCACTAACCACAAGTTTAATATCAATAATCCGGTCACTCTTCCTATACACCTCCACAACATCATCGATATAGTCCTTGTCAATAATGATACCTACTCCATTCCTACCCTTCTCCTTTCCTGAATACCAAAGCTTAAAACCCCAAGGTGCTATTTCTTTAGCTTTCTCTCCAACCCACTTAGTTTCTTGTAGACACATTATGTGAATCTTCCTCCTCCTCATAACCTCCACCACTTCTGCTGATCTCCCTGTCAAAGAGCCTATGTTCCAAGTTCCAAAGCGCATCCCACTAATCTTACCCCCACCATGGACTAGCTTCTTTACCCGCACTCGTCCGCAATGCAGGAACCCTTGCATATTTGACACCACCCCCGGGCGCCGAGGTGGCGCGTCGCTTCCGGGCGACGACCTAGCAACCTTTGCATACTTATCACTACACCCAGGCCTAGGAAGTGTAGCGCGTCGCTGTGAAGGGAACGCCCCAACGATATTCATATTCGGATTCATGTCATAAGATTGCCTAGGTTATGTACATCTCTTCTTGCGCCAAACGACATCGTTTGTGTCAAAATATCGAAAACGCTTAATTCCCCCCCCCCCCCCCTAAGTAGAGCTGAAGATTGCCTAGGTTATGTACATCTCTTCTTCAATACTTCCTCTCTAGTATATTTGTTTGTGTGAGATCGTATGCATCATTTTATTTATCATCGTTGTTGCTCTTTATTCGTTTGTGTGTTGTATTTTTTTTTTTTTCATGTGTGGTGCTTTAAATATCGTAATTTGACGTTTATTTATGAGTGTTTAATTTTCAAAGTTATACAATTAAGTAAAATAATAAAATAAACAATTAATTATTTTTTAGTTGTAATGACATTAATGAAAAAAAATATTTTAATTATTTATATTATAATTTTATAACATCAAATTACTAATTAAAAAATATATTTGTGAACGAAAAATTTGTTCACCATTGTGCATGCTCTAAGGTCTCCATTTTGTATGTAAACTCTTGTGATTGTGAATATATACTCATGCTTATATAGAAGGGCTGCTGCTCCTTCTATTTTTGGTCATAAAGTTTCTATGTTGTGTGCACTCAAGTCTTGTTATTGTCAGTACAGCCATCTTGAAACACTCCTCCTTTCTGCATTTAGGAGTGCGGTAGAGAAACTTGTGTGTAGATAGCAAACAATGTCGATACCATTTAACTGAAACACCCAGTTTGAGAGCTTTCACTGACAGGTAGCTAAGTATTTGGAATGATGGATTGATTGTTATCCCTATTCTTTGAAATTTTGTAACTTGGGCCTAATTTACTGTTATGAAAGTATCATACTCCCTCCGTTGCAAAAAATGATAGTCCCACTTTTTTTGCCGTTACCACGAATGAAGTTTGAGCAATAATTATAGGTTGATTTATTTATCCTAAGGAAAAGCTAAATGTTGTTATTGATACGATTGTTGATGGTGTATCAATTACAAGTTTTAGATTTTTATTAGGAGAATTGAATCAACCTATAATTATTGCTCAAAGTTCGTTCGTAATAACGGCGAAAAAAGATAGAAGATCATTTTGGGACGAAGGGAGTATCACGATTGTTCCCAGTTGAAGATTCTGGTCATTAGGGTCTTCTAAGTGCTTCATTTGAGCCTAGAAGATAAGTTTTTCAAGTCTTTAAGTAACTTTTTGTAATTTAAGCTGGATTGTACATGTAACTTTCTTTATCTGTAATAAAAAGTTTCAACATCCTAGTATTAGCTTTTAATAGTGTAATATAACTTTGCTATCGGGTACCAGAAGATAATGTTGTAGTGGATTGAACATGAAAAGAGGAATGTCTGAGAATATCAGAATACATAGAGTGGAACGAGAGTCTCAAAACCCTTAAAAGTTTTACAACACCACAATAGCTTTGGGTTATGCTAGCATTTGACAATGTTTATATATTGGTTCACTCTCTCGCTCGCCCTCTCTCTCTCTCTCTGCGGAAAATTTCAACCTTTTACATGAGGTAGTCCCTTCAGAAAGCACATTGAGTTTTTCCCTTTTTCGCAGTTATCCATATTTCCTTTTCTCAGCTTTTGATTTGTTTTATAAATAAGCTGATTGGAAAATATGTAAATTATATCAATTCAATTGATGTCTTTCCTTTTTCTCACACATAACATCCTTCGTTTTTTGGGGGTTTCTGTTTATATGTAGATTCCTGGTCCTCCTCCGAAAGGACCAACTATAGAATTCCAGAAGAAGATTGGAGTTTGGGCTGTAAAGCTACCTTCTGCTGATGCTATTGTTGTTCGAAGAACACTTTCTTTACTGACAGAGAATCCTGGTGGTCTTCAAGGAGTGAATGAGAGTGCTGAGCAGGTTAAGAAAAGGGAGTCCTTCTGGTCCACAATCAAACCCGCTCACTTTGGAGTGAAAGCAGCAACCAAGGGCCTTTTGGGCATTTTTGGATTTATGACTTTTGGAATGTTCATTGGGATTTTAGGTAAATTTTCTTTGGGCAGGTGGCTTCTTTTGAAGTTCCCCTCGGTTTTCAGTCTTGGGATGTTCAGGAAAAAGGGTCCCACCGAGGATGAAGTGGCTAGTGCTTCATTTAAGATGTGGTTTGTTGGACAAGGATTTAGCGACAGCAATCTTGTGTCGCAGGGAAACACGAAACCAGATATGGAAATAATAACCAGAGTGATGGGACCGGAGATTGGGTACTTGACCACTCCAATAATTCTACTTCAATGTGCCCTCATTGTGCTGAGCCAGCGCCAAGACCTACCAAAAGGAGGTGTCTATCCTCCTGGGATTGTATTTTGCCCCATGGGTCTCCAAGAACGACTACAAGAAAATGGATTATCTTTCGACATCATTTCAAAGAGTGCTCTCTCTAGCTAAATGGTGTACAATCTTTTGTCGGAAACCTGTAACCCTCTCTTTACACAGGAGTTATAATAAACATAAACTGTTTTGTTTCTCCATGAAATTTTATGAAAAATGACTGAATTATCAGTTAGGACACTGGGCAATTTGTTTCTGTTATAAGGAAAAACAGAGAATTTCCATTAACAAATGATTTATCTTCTGGTTTAACCTTGACTTCAACACCCTTTCGAGCCTCTTCCCTGACCTTTCTTGCTTTAGCTTTTGGATTCTTATCATTTCACCCTTCTCTTCCAAACCCAGAATCTAACCCTTTCTTGTGCAATACCTTTTTGGGGAAGCAAATACGGGCCAAGACTGTGGGTTGGGGGCAATGATGGTCATTGTTATGCGTAAAATTTACACGACATCTTCATGGATAGCGGTAAGTATTTGATTTATTTATTAAATGCTTTTATTAATAAACTATTGTGCAGATAACAAGCATTAAGCACGTGCCAATTCAAAGACCTATGAAGATTCCTTTCAACGGCAAATAGACGTGATCGTAAAGAGGATAGGGTCCGAGTTTTTAGCTTAGTTAGTTAGGTTAGATTTAGTCTATCTCTTTCTTGTATTTAAACCTAGCTAAAGGCGGCACAAACACACGTTCACGACTAACATACTCATTATTGTATTCCGCCATTAGCTTTCTCTGTAACCTCAAGAAACAATCAATACTACCGTTTAGGGGTGGTAGGTGCTCACAAACACCTCCCGAGGTTTTGTGCCGGCGAAATCATTTTCTCAAGGGCTTTCCTCGTATACATCATTGTGTCATATTCATCTGCATTCAAATAATTATATTCCATAGCACCATCCATTCAATCCAAAGACTAAACACTTTTTGCTTAATTTAGTTCTTATTGTTTTTTTCACCAAAACAGTTTGGCGCCCACCGAGGGGCCTTTGGTTTTTTAATTGTTTGAATTTCATTCGAATCACTATGTCTACTCAACCCATGACTTCCAGCATCAGCAAGGCTCCTAGCACAACTATTGGCTTGAATTTATCAATTGGGGGCAATAGTCCCAGCAAGACGACAAGCCACTCTGGATCTCTACCACCACCGCCACCTGTCGGAGCTAGCAAGAAACCTTCAGCTCTATCCTTTGATCCTGAACTCAAGAGTATTCTAATCCAGATGAGGAGTCAGCTAGACAAGCAGCAGAGTAGCACTTCATTGATATTTGACACCCTAGTCAATATGCAGAAAGAGCAGAAATCCTTGAGCGAAAGGGTGGATTCCGTATCACCAATTCGCCCTAGGGTTCTTAATTTCAGCACTGGGGGAAATCATTCTGTCTTCAACGAGGAGATCCCGATGGCAAGCACAGCTGATGGTGGAACTCCGTCATCTCCTTTGGTGACGACTTCTCCGATGATGTCGTCGTCCCCAGATCATAACTTCTTTCAGTTCTCTCCACTTGGCAACACTTCTATCCCACCTTTCACTCATAACATTTCAGGGACCTCTACTGGGCCAGCATACACCAATAGTACCATAGTGACATCTACAGCGGATGTCAACCCCTTCGGTAACTTTAATTCAAGTTTTGCATTTGATAATACTGCTCGTACTGCTAATCCTTTTGCAGGTAACTTCATAGCAAGTCAACTTCAGGAATTAAGGGATATGGTCATGAATCTACCTGGTGTGACCCCAACTATCCAGCAAGTCTCTCCAACATGCTATAGTCAGTCTCGATTCGCGCCAGCAATTGCACATGTCGACATTCCGAAAGGATTCAACATCCCATCCATGAAATTCTATGATGGAAGCACAGATCCTGAAGAGCATGTCGCCCACTATCAAGAGAAGATGGAGATTGTTCGTATACCCCTTCAGTTTAGGGAAGCCTGTTTGTGCAAAGGCTTTGGGTCAACCTTGGTAGGACCAGCTTTGAAATGGCTGATTCGTCAACCACCAGGATCAATCGGTTCATATGCCCAGCTCATCAACATGTTCAACAACCAGTTCTCTTCCAGTCGACAATTTGAGAAGCTGACCAGTGACCTTTATAGAATCGTTCAACAACCAACCGAAGCATTGAAACACTACGTCAACAGGTTCAACAAGGAAGTCCTGGAGATCCCTAGTCTTGACATGGCTACGGCAACGGAAGCTTTCAGGATGGGTTTGAAGAAGGACTCTCCATTTTATGAAGATCTGGTGATGAATCCATGCAAGAGAATGGACGATGTACGCAACAGAGCTACAAGGTTCATCCGGCTAGAAGAGGAAAAAGTTCAGCAGTCAAAGGATTCTAGCAAGGCGTCGGCATATGAAAACCCGGACAGAAGGACATAGACATCTCACCAGAGGCAGAACAACAGATCCAAACCTTACCATAGAAATGACTCTAACAAGATTCATTATGTGGAAGATGATGACCAAGATGAAACTGAATGTCCTAAAATCACTGATTACTGTTTCTCTGTTGATGTCTCAGGTATCCTGTGCGCGATAAACAACCTTAGAGACAAATCAAGATGGCCAAGGAAAAATGACAAACCAGCTACCTGGAAGGACAAATCTAAGTGGTGTGCTTACCATGAAGATTTTGGACACCGTACAGAAGATTGCATCGCCTTAAAAAAGGAGCTGAGCTACTTATTGTCAAAAGGATACCTCAAAGAAATCCTTAGCCACCGGAAGAACAAGGCAGAAAACAAAGAGAATGTTCCAGAGAGACCACCTTCTCATCCACCTGTAACAAAGGTAATCCAATTTATTAGTGGTGGTTCTGATATTTGTGGTACTTCTTATTCTGCAGCTAAAAGGCATGCACACGAGTCCAAGGATGAAAATCCCAGAAGAAAAGACAAGACTTCCCAGCTGATTTATCAACATGTCATTTCCTTCGAAGAAGACGACGGGGATAACGTGTTGGATCCACATCATGATGCATTGGTCATTGCCCTTCAGATAGCAAACTGCAAAGTCAGAAGGATCTTAGTAGATGGGGGAAGCTCTATAAATCTCATCACTCTTGCAACCTTGAAAGAGATGAATATTCCAATGACAGAGGTGATCAAGAATACTTCGGTACTAGTGGGTTTCAGTGGTGAAACAAAGGACACGGCAGGAGAGATCAGACTCCCAGTGTATGTGGAAGGCGTCAACTCTATGGAAAGATTTTGTGCGATAGACTGTGCAACCAGCTACAATGTGATCTTGGGTAGGCCCTGGATTCACTCTATGAAGGCAGTACCGTCCACGTACCATCAGTGTGTGAAGATGCCGACACCTTGGGGAGTTGTCAAGATTTTTAGTGACCAGCAGACAGCAAAGGATTTCTACATGACATCTATGAAGGCGACGTCATCCTCTCGGCAAGCATAGCAATTAAAGAAGAAGGCACGTCAGATCTTGGAAGCAAGGGAGCATGATGTGAAAGAGATACTCTTGGATCCCTCTAATCCAGACTTGAAAGTGCTAATTGGCCAAGATGTACCCGCAGAGTTTGAAGAAGAATTAATCAATCTCTTGAAAGAAAGGGTCAAGAGCTTCGCCTGAAAACATGAGGACATAACGGGGATTAGTAAAGACGTCATAACTCACAAGCTTAACATAGATCCTTCCTTCAAACCGGTGCGAAAGAAAAAGAAGAAAGTTTGTTCAAGAAAGGAATCAGATTATACAGGAAGAAGTTAACAGGTTGCTGAAAGCAACGATGATCAGAGAAGCAGAATATCCAAAGTGGCTGGCTAATGTTGTTGTGGTGGAGAAAAGAAACGGTAAATGGAGAGTTTGTGTTGACTTCACGGACCTGAACAAAGCATGCCCTAAAGATCCTTTTCCTCTTCCGCACATTGACACCTTGGTAGACAATACATCTGGGCATGATATCTTGACATTCATGGACGCATCCGCAGGATTCCAGCAGATCCAGATGGAGCCATCTGACCAAGAAGACACCGCCTTCATTACACCCACAGGTATATATTGTTATATTGCTATGTCATTTGGACTAAGAAATGCAGGTGCAACGTACCAGAAGCTTGTCAACATGATGTTCAAGGACCAGATAGGGGACACCATGGAGGTCAACATTGATGATATGGTAGTCAAGTCAAAGAAAGCAGAAAACCATGTCAGAGATCTTACTCAAGCATTTGACATCCTAGATGCATTCAATATGAAGCTGAAAACAAAGTGTAACTTCGGCATGAGGTCTGGAAAATTCCTAGGTTACATGGTGACACGAAGAGGAATTGAAGCAAGTCCAGAACAGATAAAAGCAATCATCAACCTGACGTCACCTCAGACTGTTAATGATGTTCAAAGATTGACAGGAAAGGTAGCAGCCCTCAACAGGTTTATTTCAAAATCCTCAGAAAGATGCAAGCCATTCTACGATATCTTGAAGAAGAATAGCAGATTCGAATGGACAGAAATACATGAGAAAGCATTCGAAGATTTGAAGCAGTACCTGTCAACATCTCCGTTGTTGGCCAGACCATAAGAAGGTGAACCGTTATATGCATATCTGGCCGTCTCAGAAGCAGCTGTTAGTGCAGTCCTTGTACATGAGCAGGATGGTAACCAACATCCTATATACTATGTAAGTAAAACTCTTTTAGATGCAGAAACCAGTTACTCCCATCTAGAAAAGTTAATTCTAGCTTTGATTACTTCATCAATTAAATTAAGGCATTATTTTGAAACATATGTTATCTATATTCGTACTAATTATCCAATTAAGAATGTTATGAGAAAGCCAGAGATGTCTGGAAGGATGGCAAAGTGGTCCGTCCAGTTGAGCACATATGATATCAGATACGAGCCAAGAACTGCAATAAAATCACAGGCACTTGCAGACTTTGTGGCAGACTTCAGTCCAAGTATGCAACCTGAAGTAGAACTTGAGGTCCAACTGCAATAAAATCACAGGCACTTGCAGAATTTGTGGCAGACTTCAGTCCAAGTATGCAACCTGAAGTAGAACTTGAGGTCCAACAACTTCAAGGTGACGACATCCTCAAGTGGACCTTATTCACAGATGGTGCATCCAACATGAGAGGAACAGGTCTGGGTATTGTCCTGAAATCACCACAAGGGGACATCATACCCCAGGCCATAAGCTGTGATTTTAAAGCTACCAACAATGAAGCAGAATACGAGGCCTTGATTGCAGGATTAACGGTTGCCCTAGACCTCAACGTCAAGGCAATTCAGGTATATTGTGATTCATTATTATTGGTTAATCATTTCAATGGTTCTTATGCAGCTAAGAATGCCAGGATGACGTCATACCTGGGGATCGTGAAAATCCTAGCAAGCAAATTCCTCAGCTTTTCCTTAGAACAGGTACCTATAGAAGAAAATTCTCAAGCAGACGCCCTTGCTAACCTGGGATCAGCCTTCAAAAGTGCCTCTCAAACCAATATACCAATCATTCATGTCAACATTCCTGCTCTGGAAAAATTAGAACTTTTCAGCATAGATGACGACATCCAAGAGGATCAAGACAATCAGACAGAAATTTCTTGGACCACTCCTATCATCAAGTACCTTCAAGATGGCACCATCCCAACTGATGAGAAGAATACTAGAGCATTCAGGGTAAGAAATTCAAGATATCTATTAATGTCAGAAACACGGCGACATATTTAAGATGTCTAGAATCCGACAAAGCTAAAGAAGTTCTTAAGGAGTTACATGAAGGAATTTGTGGCAACCATTCTGAGGGCAGAATCTTATACACCAAAGCTCTAAGGATGGGTTATTTTTGGCCTACAATGCGTCAAGATGCCACTGAATATGCCAAGAAGTGTGATTCATGTCAGAAACACGGCGACATCCTGCACCAACCAGCAGAACTGCTTCACCCCATTCTCTCCCCTTAGACATTTATGACATGGGGAATGGATATTGTGGGTAAATTGCCTAAAGCACCAGGAGGGAAGGTATTCATTCTTGCAATGACGGATTACTTTTCCAAGTGGGTAGAAGCGGAAGCATACGTCCAAGTCCACGACAAATAAATTATCTCCTTCATCAAAAGGAACATCTTCAGCAGGTTTGGCATTCCTTCATAGATAATCTGTGATAATGGTTCTTAGTTCATCAGCAAGAAGACAACAGACTTCTTGACTAGCTGGGGAGTCAAGATGGTGACATCTTCGCCTGTACATCCTCAAGCCAATGGACAAGCAGAATCAAGCAACAAAATTATAATCAACAATTTGAAGAAGAGATTAGATCAGAAGAAGGGACGCTGGGCCTAGGAACTTCCATTCGTTTTATGGGAAGACAGGACCACACCAAAGAATGCAACTGGACAGACGCCATACTCCCTGGTATTTGGAGCAAAAGCCGTCATCCCTGCAGAAGTCATCATCCCTACAGCAAGATATGGGTTGCTGACATCTGAGCAGAACGACGTCAACCTATCTCATGATTTGGACACTATTGAAGAACTAAGGGACCTAGCAAGGATTAGGATGGCAGCCTATCAACAGAGCATTGCACGATCGTACAACAAGAATGTCAGAATAAGGAGGTTTCAAGTTGGTGACTTGGTATTACGGAAAGTTTTCCAGGACACGAGGGAACTGAATGCTGGAAAATTGGCTCCAAAATGGGAAGGTCCATACTTGATAGATGCAGAAGCAGGAAAAGGCTCGTATTGGCTTTCTACCCAGACGGTGTCAGGATCCCAAGAAGTTGGAACGCAATTCATCTCAAATCCTACTTTATGTAAGTTGTAGTACCCCCATTTAATTCAAGAAGACAGGCATGAATTTATGTTTCTTATTTACCTTATGTTATTTCAAATTTAATTATATTTTTTCGAACCATTACTAACTTAAGCATCGGAGGGGTGTTAGCTAAGCTAACACCCATCTCTAACATGTTTTTGTCTTGCAAGGAAACTAAGGAAGTTTTATTAGGTCAAGACAACCAAGTATGCATGAACAAGATAATGGAACAATCAAGATGTTGACATCTTCATACAAGAAGACATCTGATTGAAATGGATCAGGTATGGATCTGCCTTTACTTTATGAATGATTTTTCATTCATTAAATTGCATAAGTTTTTCAATAAAGATAATATCACTTGAGATATTTTCAATGTCTTATCATGAACTAAGATTTTTCAGATTTAATATAAAACAATAGTTTTGAGACTGACCATCTCATCTCAAGTTTAAGGTATTCAAATCCCTTCAAAGGTTTAAAGAAATTACTTTCTTTCGTCTCTATTAAGGTTTACACACCTTCTCCTGGAGCGCATGACATTGGTGTTGATTAAAGTGTGGAATGGGCACGTATGTTTATATGTACGCACCCCCCCTTTCCACTTAGTCAAATAATAATCTAAAGCTTTAATCTAATGGTTATAGCATTTACATGGTATCTAAGAACAAAGGTTAATTGGCATGACATGCCAAACAAAAGTTGTGCAAATGATTTGAACATCCTACGCAAGAAGGAAACACATCGGGAATACCTAAAACCCATTCCATTCATTAAAAACCCTACCATTTACTTAGCCTATCTTTGTCCAAAAAACCACAAAAGAAACTTAAAAAGTATGGAACCAACCCCACACTTTGGGAAAACCAATTGTCTTCGACCCTTATGGACCTTTACAATACCTAAAGCCAAACAAAAGAAAAACCATAAATTGTTTTGATTACAACTTCCCCGGGACGCAGCCCGTTAAAAACCTTGTTCAACAAAAAAGCTTAAAAAACTTTTTCAAATGGCTTCCGCCACTGGTGAGTTAAGTACCTTTTTGGTCCCTGGACTTTTAATTTTTTTACTTTTTCGTCCCAAGACTATTTTTTTTTTTACTTAAAAGTCCTTGAACTTGGCATTTGTGTCATTAGTTGGTCCTTCCATCAGTCTGCCGTCCATATTGCCGTCAAATCTGTTGATGTGGCACACTTATGTGGCATTGTTTGCTTATGTGGAACCAATGTTGCTCAGTTGGCACGCAAATCGTGTTTAAGTGGAAATGCAAGGGTTAAAGTGTTTACAAAATAAACTTTCGGCCTTCAAAATCTTTATCATAAATACTAAGGGTTAAATCGAAAAATGATAATCCCATTTTAATTCCATCGTCTGAATCAGTTGTTTCTCGATGACGGTGGCAACGGTGACACAGAGTAATGTGGCGACGAGCTCGACGATGAGTGCTATGTAAAAGAAGGACCAGAGCTTTAGCTCGGAGTGTCAAACAGTGGGTATAAAATCTCCGCCTCCTCACCTTCTCTCCCGTTCACCCCCTTCTTCTCCAGATCTGTCACCATCCCCCTTCCCCCTCTCTCCCCACACTCTTTCCCTCTTCCATTGTCGTCCTCCTAAACCCTCTTTCTCTCTCAGCTCAGCCCATCACTCCCCTATTCCAAGTCCCTCTTCGCACCTTCTTTTTCCATTTTGAAATCACCAAAATAGGGCAGTGTTTATTAGGTTGCAGCAGAAATTTTTTGATCGGAAGGGAATCATCAAGTGGGTTTTTGATGCCAAAATCGCTAAGCCCCTTTTCATTATCCAAGTGTAATTTTCTTTTGAGCTTGTTTATCCATAATTATTAGTTGTATATTTGCATAATTACAACAAACTTTTCAAATGGGTTTAAATTTGCTTTGATTCTGGGGGGTTGTGTGGGATTTCTATCCTTTTGTTTTTGATATGATATTGCGGTGGATTTTTTATTTTTGGTTTTGGTTTTATGAAAGAAACAAAGTTTCTGACAATGTTAGTTAAGATTTTTTTGGGTCATTGATTGGTGTTAATGTTGATGTTGGAATGGCGATGTTGGTGGCATTAATGGTGATTGGGTGGCTGTCATTTTGGTGGTGGGTTGCTCCTGGGTAGAGGTGGTGAGACATGTCATGGTTGTGGGGCGGTGTTGGTTGAGGGAGGGAGATGGTGAAGATGGGAAGATGAATTGTTTTTGTAAGAATTACACTTTCACACCTTCATCTAACTGAAACATCCAAATAAGCATTTCATTGTCTTAGTCAACGCCACATATGCAAAATGATGATGTCATGATGCCACTTCAACCTTAGTTAACGGCAAGAGGGACAGTAGACTGACGGAAGGATCAATTAATGACACAAATGCCAAGTTCAAGGATTCTTTAGTAAAAAAAATTAGTCTTAGGACCAAAAAGTAAAAAAATTAAAAGTTTAGGGACCAAAAAGGTACTTAACTCCGCCGCTGGTGGTACTCCATCTTCTTTTTGGTTGTCATCCTTCGTGGCCGATGACACCTCTCCTACCTCTGCCACTTCTCCTGTTAACCCTTTCAAGATGGTACGCTGCTGTGCAATGTCCCAATCAGTATGCTTGCCGCTCAAGAAGTCTTCCATCATTTGGATTTTAATCTCCACCATGCTAACAGCAGCAAATTTCATCAATGCGCTCTTCAGATCTTCAATCTCCTGCATGTGGACATCTTGGATGGAAGACATCCCCTTCATTAGGCTGGACACCTCATCATTCAGAGCTTCAACCTTCTTTTCTAACACTCCACTCTTCTTTTGCATTTCTTCTTTCTCCAGGGTCACATGCTTCTTTGAATTGTAGGGATTCCATCAGCAACCTATTGTTTATCTCATCCAAAGTGACGACCTTGGACTCCATCGCTCCAAAAGCCTACAAGAACAAACTAGTTAGTAATTTTAAAGAAATATATCTAATATTTCAAATCAACAAGAAAGCAAGGAAACTTACATCAGATGCAACTGCGAAGAACTTTTTTCTGATATCCTCTACTTCCATGTCCTCAAAGGCTCTGACCTCCACAATCTCCTTCTCTTCACTTTTTCTCTTTTTTAATCTGGACCCAACAGACGCTGTGATTTCAATCTTTGGCTTGACCGGCGGTTTGTTGACAGAGCTCATCCCAACATAAGTCTCCAAATCTTTAAGGGAAAATCCTTGGGTAGACTTAGAAACTGCTCAGAAAAGAGAAAAACTCATTATTTCAGAAATAAAAAGAAGGAAGCAAAAGTCTCAAGCAAAAACCTTACCCGTCGACATCTTGTAAGAAGACAACTCCTGGATGGAAATGCGAAAAGCTCCAATTTCTGGGACTTTGAAGGTCATATCCTCAACAGAAAGCCCTCTCAAAGCGTCCAATTTCCTCTTAGAATACTCCATTGGTGGAAATAGCTCCCCCCACTTGATATCTGCAAACACAAAAAGGGGAAAATTACATGTTCAGTTAAGAAACAAATAGAAGGTTCAAAGAAAAATATTTACCTCCCCTGTTCCATCTCCACGTTACACTGTCATCACAGCCTAAGGACTTCCTCTCAACGAAAAAGTATCGACCCTTCCAACCTCGGTCATTCACAAAAACTCTCAAAAACGCTGAATCAACACCGGCCTTCGTTTTTAACAAATACCGTTTGGAACCAAAAGACTGCAAATCGTACACTAAGGCCAGTTCATTCAAGCCTATTCCTAAATTATGCTCCTGGTTTACCCTCAAGACGCAAGAAAAGACTCGCCACACCATGGGCATTAACTGGACGTATGCTAACTGGGTTCTTTTGAAGAAGTCAGACACGAGTGGGGGAAAAGGATAAGTAAATCCTAAAGTAAAAGGGTACTCATAGAAAGAAATTCATGAAGGAGATACAAAATCTACTTTCAGGGAAACATCAAAGGGACGAAAAACAGTGGATTCTGGCAGACATTGATGATCTTTGAAAAGGTCAAGTTGCGAATTGTTAAAGACGCATACTTCACTATTAGGGTTGGCTAATAAGACTTCACAAATGAAATTATCAGATTCTACATTCTTGCTTTGACTTGATGTGTAACGCACATCCTTAATCTCGTTAAATATTTGACTTATTTGTTAAATACTTGAACTTGCATATTATGTGCTAGTTTTACTTGAGTTAAATTCTTAACTGCTTTAGAATATTAAGGTGGTTAAATGTCTAGTTTTGACTTTTGGGTCATTTGTGAAAATTTGACTTTAAGGGCCTTTTTATTAAAAGTGAAACTTGAGGGGCCTAAGTGTCATTGTTTGAAAGTTGTAAGTATATCTTCCTTTTCCTTCTCTGAGAAATCATTCTCAAACTTTCTTACGCTCTCTCTGTGTTAGCAAAAGCTAGGGTTAGAGTTTCACCCTATTCTCGACTCCTCGAGTTTAATTATCCCTCCGTTCTTGATTCTGATCCCGGATAAATATTCGTGACGTTGAATAGAGCATTCCAGGTCGAACAGAAATTTATTTGGGTAACTTTGATTTCGGACTAGGTAAGTTATTAGCTCCCCCTTACTTGTAATAAGATTCATATATGTTATTTCTAATACTTGTGCTTGTCAATTTCGTGTTTGGGGTGATTTTTGGGATACTTATAATTTTGGGACAAAGGGAGTAAAACCCTACTGTGTAGAATAATGAAAGAACTTAGAAATACTAGTTTGAATGTGTTATGCCCTTGTTAGAGTTGTTAGAATGTTAGTAAAAAGTTACTCCTACGCTTGGGACGGAGATTTCTAAGCCTGGGAAAGAAATTGAGGTTTGCTGAAATTTAGACCAGGCGCCCGCCCCCTTATGGACCAAGCGGCCGCCCATTTGGCCATAAGTTTTGGGTTCAAAAATTCTTGGATGAGCGCCCGCCCGGTCTACCTTGAGCGCCCTCCCGGTCCCCTGTTCCAACTAAAGTGTTTTAAATCTAAATTAAATTGAAAGCTTATCCCTCCTAAGGCATATAGCCTTGGTATAAGATGTCCTAGCAAGTGTAATTGTACCTTTTGGGGGCATTGGAACTTAGACTTGAACATTTATACTTATAAAACTCAAATGAGAACTTAAGTATAAGAGTAGTAACTCTTTTATATGTCTTGAAAGTGCTATGAACAAACACTAATGTGTTATACTTGTCTTGAAGCCAATGATTGTGCACCTTAGGGGCATTAGAACAAGGTCTTAGACTTGAACATCCTAACAATAGGATTAGGATTTTGTAAGAGTAAATGTATAACTCTTATACATGCTTGAATGTCCAAAGATTGGAGTTATAACTTGAAGTATAAGACAATAAAATCTTGTACATGTCTTAAACATTCATAGAAGTGGATTGAGAACTTGGATATAAGATAATAAAATCTTGTACTTGACTTGACACCAATACATATGTATGGTAGTGAACTAAAAAGTGCTATGAACAAGCACTAACATGTATGAGACATGTTCTTGTTGTGTATGTGCAAACATTGCATACATTTGCTTGATACAAGGTGACTTCTTGATTACTTGAAGCATGTTCCTTGTTGAGCTAGTCCACTACTTTTGGATTAGTTCTTCTCTCGTAGTTCAAGTAAATATCTACTTGTACATTCTTGTGTGAGTCCAGCTGGTTCTCCTTGCTTGTTCGGAAATATATAGGTTTACGCTTGTCGCGAGAGCTGGGGCTTAAGTGACAATCGGGTCCCTATGTATTTGCGCTTGACCCCTTACTACCGGCCATAGTAAGGGCATAGCTTCCTTGGTTGGAGCAATAAGCCTGACTTAAGTGAATGCTAAACTCTTGAACACCTCGTGAACACCTCGTGAGTCTTGATCTTGAGAATGACACTGGTTACCGGATCTTCTGATATATACTGAATAATCAGTTTCTTGTTATTGATCGTGATTGTCAAAGTAATACAAGCTACGACAACAATGGTATTCTTGGGAGGAATAAGGAATGAAGCAATATCCTTTATAGCTTGCTTGTTTAGCCTTATGTGCTACTTGATGAGTGGCTTAGCCTCTCATATACTTGTTACTTGATGATACTTGATATATGATTACTTGAGTATCTACTTGAATTGCATGATAACATGTCATGTAGTTGCATCTAATAGCTTACTGAGATTTATCTCACCCCGTTTCTTGTTTAATTGTTTTCCTTAAATCAAAGGAAGGATAGTGCGCAGTGAGGCTCTACTTAGCTGGAAGCTTACTACGCAGGTCGTGATTATTTTGGGGCTTGTGTCCTTTTACATTTGGTGAGGACGATGTATTATGGGTTTTGTAACTCCTTATTTTGGGGTAGACAGTCTTGTTCAGTTCTTGTTGTCACTAGACATCTTGTATAGTACTCTTGATGCCAGCTTATGTGCTAGGCATGTTTCCGCTGTGTATGTATTTAAGTTTGGTTTAAATTTTCTTGTCTAGAACTCGTGTTGTGAGCTAGTATAGCTCCTTACTCTTGAGTATATATATCATGTCAGTTTGTTAAACAGTTTCTTGTTAAGTTTCTTGTTCCTTGTTAGTCACTCCCACCGGGTTCGAGGTTCTATTAGGGGATCCCGGGGCCTGGGGGCGTGTCAGGTAGGTATCAGAGCTACCCTGGTTTAGCTACCCTTTTTAGCTTCCTTGGTTTACTCTAAGTCTGGATAGGGTCTATGACCTAGGTATGGGTGAGTCTTGGGGTGTTATTAATGCCGAGTGTTTACCTACAGGTACAATGAGTTCTGAAGGTACAAGTGGCAGTAATCAGCTGAGATCTATAACTCCTCAAGAAGAGATGGTTGATAATATAGACTGGGATTATCCTAATCGCCTTACAAGGTTCTTGAAGTTGAAACCTCGTAGTTTTGACGGGGAATTTGATGCTAAGAAGGCAGAGGAGTGGATTAAAAGTATTGAGAAGATCTTTACAGCCTTGAGATGTGCAGGAGGTGATAAGGTAACCTTTGCAACCTTTTAACTTGAGAAAGCCGCTGAACATTGGTGGCAAGTGTTGAATAAAAGTTGGGAACTGGAAGGGGTACCACAGACATGGGAGAATTTTCTTAAAGCATTCAAGTCACAATTTATTCCAACAGTGGTCCAAGACAGGAAAGAGATGGAATTTCTTAATCTGGAGCAGGGAAGCTTGACAGTGGGGCAATACTCAACCAAGTTCACAGAATTGGCGAGGTATTGTGATCACTTAGTTCCAAATGAAGCCAAGAAGGCACAGAGGTTCGTTAAGGGGTTGAGGACTGAGTATAGGAAGCAGCTTCTTTCTCTACAACTTACTAGTTATCATCAAGCAGTGGAGAAGGCTTATACTATTGAAAATGATATTGAAGAACACAAGGTGAAGTTGGGAACAACCATGTCTGGTCATGTGTCAGAGAAAGCTCAGGGATCTGGTTCTAAAGGTGGTAAATCTAGCCGCCAAGATCGTCGATTCCGACATCCAACTGAAAGTAAGGGTAGTGTATCAACTGGTTCGAGGACAACAGTCCAAGGTTCCAGGAAAGTATGTGGGTTTTGTTCGAAAGAAGACCATTCTGAAGACAAGTGTTGGCTAAAGCAAGGAAAGTGTTTATCTTGTAGTGAAACTGGGCACTTTGTCAAGAATTGTCCTAAAGGTAAAGGAAGTCAAGTTGGGGGTACAAGTCAACAGGCCTCAGGTTCTAAAAGAGATAGTGGGGGTCGACCAAAAGTTCAGGGTCGAGTGTTTGCTCTAGATCAGCAGGGTGTAGCTGAGTCTTCTGCAGTCATAGGAGGTACTATATTACTTTCTAGTACGAGAGCGCGAGTCTTGATAGATCCAGGCTCATCTCATTCTTATGTGGCATCTTATTTTGTGTCGCATTTGCATGTTCTTCCTGATTCTATGCCTTATGTGCTAGAAGTATCTTCCCCTATGGGAGATTGCATGTTTGCTTCTGAAGTTTACAAGAAATGTGAGGTTCTTGTGGGTGATCATGCCCTTCTTGCTGACCTAGTCGTGTTACCTATAAGGGACTTTGACGTGATTCTTGGCATGGATTGGCTTTATGTGCATCATGCATCTGTTGATTGTTATAGAAAAGTAGTCACTTTTTCTATCCCTGGTTTGCCTGATTTTACCTTTGAAGGTGATAGGCCTTTATGTGCTATACATGTTATTTCTACTTTAAAAGCTAGAAAACTTTTATCTCGTGGTTGTGCCGGGTATCTCACATGTGTGCTTGACCAGAGTTTATATGTTCCCAAGATGGAAGATATTCCTGTTGTGTCTGAATTTTCAGATGTGTTCTCTTCTGAGTATAGCATGCCACCTGATCGAGAGCTTGAGTTCTGTATTGAGTTATTACCAGGTACAGCACCAATCTCTGAAGCACCTTATAGAATGGCTCCAGCTGAGTTGAGAGAGTTAAAAACACAGCTTGAGGAATTGCTTGAAAGGGGCTTCATCAGACCTAGTGTATCACCGTGGGGTGCACCAGTGTTATTTGTCAGAAAGAAAGATGGGACTCTGTGATTTTGTATTGATTACAGAGATCTTAATCAGGTAACTATCAAGAACAAATATCCCTTACCTCATATTGATGACTTGTTTGATCAGCTTCAAGGTTCAGTAGTGTACTCGAAGCTTGACTTGAGAAGTGGTTATCATCAGTTGAAAATCAGATCTGAGGATATACCAAAGACAGCATTCCATACCAGGTATGGGCATTATGAGTTTATTGTTATGCCATTCGGTTTGACAAATGCTCCAGCTGTATTTATAGATTTGATGAACCGTATTTTCAAACCATATCTTGATTGCTTCGTGGTGGTATTCATTGATGTTATTCTTGTATATTCTAAATCACGGGCTGAGCATGAACAACATCTCAGAGTGGTATTGCAAGTTCTTCGTGAGAAACAATTATTTGCAAAATTCAGCAAATGTGCTTTCTGGTTAGAAGAAGTTTCATTCTTGGGGCATGTTGTGTCTGCTACTGGTATTGCAGTAGATCCTTCCAAAGTTGAAGCAGTTGTAAATTGGAAGAGGCCAACTACAGTGACAGAGATCCGTAGTTTCTTGGGCTTGGCTAGTTATTATCGGAGGTTCATTGAGGGATTCTCTAAGATTGCTACTCCATTGACTAATTTGACTCGAAAAGCTATTTCTTTTGAGTGGAATGACAAGTGTGAAGCAAGTTTTCAAGAATTGAAAAGGCGCTTGACTACAGCTCCAGTCTTGGCTTTGCCTAGTGGTTCTGAGCATTTCATGGTTTATACTGATGCTTCTAAAGAAGGATTGGGTTGTGTTTTGATGCAAGATGGCAAGGTAATAGCTTATGCTTCTCGAAAATTATCTCCTTATGAAAAGAATTATCCTACTCATGATTTAGAGTTGGCTGCGATTATTTTTGCTTTACATAAATGGAGGCATTACTTGTATGGAACTAAATTTGAAGTCTTTACTGATCATAAGAGCTTGAAGTACTTGTTTTCTCAAAAAGAGATTAATATGAGACAACGTAGATGGATGGAGAAATTGAAGGATCATGATTGTACTATCCTTTATCATCCAGGAAAGGCCAATGTTGTGGCAGATGCACTGAGTAGAAAGACTTATATTTCTTGCTTGATGATTCGTGAATGGAAATTGTTAGAAGACTTGTGTGATTGGAGTCCTTATGAATCAAATCATGGAATTATCTTTGCTAATATAAAGGCTACTTCAGATTTACTCCAACGGATCAAAGAAGCTCAGGTAACTGATTCTGAATTGCAGAAAATCATTAGTGGAATGAATGAAGGAAAGCAACCAGATTTTTCTTTCAACAGTGATGGAATTCTTACCTTTCGAGGCAGAGTTTGTATTCCAGTTGATCTTGAGATTAAGAAGAAAGTTCTTGAAGAGGCTCACAAAGCCAAGTATACTATTCATCCTGGAAGCACAAAAATGTACCAAGACTTGAAGAAACATTTCTGGTGGAACAACATGAAAAGAGAAATTGCTGAGTATGTATCCAAATGTTTGACTTGTCAACAAGTAAAGGTGGAACATCAACGTCCAGCAGGTTTGTTGCAACCATTAGAAATTCCAGAGTGGAAATGGGAGCATATCACGATGGATTTTGTGACTGGTTTGCCACGTACCAGACGAGGCCATGATGCTGTTTGGGTTATAGTGGACAGGTTGACTAAATCAGCTCACTTCTTGTCTGTTTCTATGGGATATTCATTGTCTCAGTTGGCATCTTTGTATGTTCAGGAGATAGTCCGACTGCATGGAGTTCCTGTGAGTATTGTATCTGACAGAGATCCTCGTTTTACTTCTCGATTCTGGCAGGCTCTTCAGGGTGCCATGGGTACTAAATTGAATTTCAGTACAGCTTTTCATCCCCAATCTGATGGGCAATCTGAGAGACTTATACAGATTCTCGAGGATATGTTACGTGCTTGTGTTGTGGATTTCAAAGGCAGTTGGGATACTCATCTTCCTTTGGCTGAGTTTGCTTATAACAACAGTTATCAGTCTAGCATTGAAATGGCTCCATATGAGGCTCTTTATGGCAGAAAATATTGATCTCCTATATGCTGGGATGAAGTGGGAGAAGCTAGACTCTTGGGTCCTGAAATGGTTCAACAGTCAGTTGAGAGTGTGAAACTCATTCGAGATAGATTGCGCACAGCTCAGAGTAAACAAAAGAGTTATGCAGATCATCGTAGAAGGGATCTTGAATTCCAGGTAGGTGACTTTGTATTCTTGAAGGTCTCTCCTCGTAGAGGTATAAAGAGATTTGGGAAGAGAGGAAAGTTATCTCCTCGTTATATCGGTCCATTTGAGATTCTTGAAAGAGTTGGGAAGTTGGCTTATAGAGTGGCTTTACCACCTTCTTTATCGGGTATTCATGATGTATTCCATGTATCTATGCTTCGCAAGTATATGGCGGATGAGTCGCATGTTCTTGAGTATGAGGCTATTCCATTTCAGCCTGATTTATCTTATGAGGAACAACCTGTTGAAATTCTTGACTGGAAAGAGCAAGTCTTGCGTACCAAAAGGATTCCTATTGTGAAGGTCCTTTGGAAAAATCATGAAATAGAAGAGGCTACTTGGGAAACCGAGAAAGAGATGCGAGATAAATACCCGAGCCTATTTGAAAACTTTGGTAAGTAAAATTCGTGGGCGAAATTTCTTTAAGGTGGGGAGGATGTAACGCCCATCCTTAATCTCGTTAAATATTTGACTTATTTGTTAAATACTTGAACTTGCATATTATGTGCTAGTTTTACTTGAGTTAAATTCTTAACTGCTTTAGAATATTAAGGTGGTTAAATGTCTAGTTTTGACTTTTGGGTCATTTGTGAAAATTTGACTTTAAGGGCCTTTTTGTTAAAAGTGAAACTTGAGGGGCCTAAGTGTCATTGTTTGAAAGTTGTAAGTATATCTTCCTTTTCCTTCTCTGAGAAAGCATTCTCAAACTTTCTTACGCTCTCTCTGTGTTAGCAAAAGCTAGGGTTAGAGTTTCACCCTATTCTCGACTCCTCGAGTTTAATTATCCCTCCGTTCTTGATTCTGATCCCGGATAAATATTCGTAACGTTGAATAGAGCGTTCCAGGCCGAACATAAATTTATTTGGGTAACTTTGATTTCGGACTAGGTAAGTTATTAGCTCCCCCTTACTTGTAATAACATTCATATATGTTATTTCTAATACTTGTGCTTGTCAATTTCATGTTTGGGGTGATTTTTGGGATACTTGTAATTTTGGGACAAAGGGAGTAAAACCCTACTGTGTAGAATAATGAAAGAACTTGGAAATACTAGTTTGAATGTGTTATTCCCTTGTTAGAGTTGTTAGAATGTTAGTAAAAAGTTACTCCTACGCTTGGGACGGAGATTTCTAAGCCTGGGAAAGAAATTGAGGTTTGCTGAAATTTGGACTAGTCGCCCGCCCCCTTATGGACCAAGCGGCCGCCCATTTGGCCAGAAGTTTTGGGTTCAAAAAGTCTTGGATGAGCGCCCGCCCGGTCTACCTTGAGCGCCCGCCCGATCCCCTGTTCCAACTAAAGTGTTTTAAATCTAAATTAAATTGAAAGCTTATCCCTCCTAAGGCATATAGCCTTGGTATAAGATGTCCTAGCAAGTGTAATTGTACCTTTTGGGGGCATTGGAACTTAGACTTGAACATTTATACTTATAAAACTCAAATGAGTACTTAAGTATAAGAGTAGAAACTCTTTTATATGTCTTGAAAGTGCTATGAACAAACACTAATGTGTTATACTTGTCTTGAAGCCAATGATTGTGCACCTTAGGGGCATTAGAACAAGGTCTTAGACTTGAACATCCTAACAATAGGATTAGGATTTTGTAAGAGTAAATGTATAACTCTTATACATGCTTGAATGTCCAAAGATTGGAGTTATAACTTGAAGTATAAGACAATAAAATCTTGTACATGTCTTAAACATCCATAGAAGTGGATTGAGAACTTGGATATAAGATAATAAAATCTTGTACTTGACTTGACACCAATACATATGTATGGTAGTAAACTAAAAAGTGCTATGAACAAGCACTAACGTGTATGAGACATGTTCTTGTTGTGTATGTGCAAACATTGCATACATTTGCTTGATACAAGGTGACTTCTTGATTACTTGAAGCATGTTCCTTGTTGAGCTAGTCCACTACTTTTGGATTAGTTCTTCTCCCGTAGTTCAAGTAAATATCTACTTGTACATTCTTGTGTGAGTCCAGCTGGTTCTCCTTGCTTGTTCGGAAATATATAGGTTCACGCTTGTCGCGAGAGCTGGGGCTTAAGTGACAATCGGGTCCCTATGTATTTGCGCTTGACCCCTTACTACCGGCCATAGTAAGGGCATAGCTTCCTTGGTTGGAGCAATAATCCTGACTTAAGTGAATGCTAAACTCTTGAACACCTCGTGAACACCTCGTGAGTCTTGATCTTGAGAATGACACTGGTTACCGGGTCTTCTGATATATACTGAATAATCAGTTTCTTGTTATTGATCGTGATTGTCAAAGTAATACAAGCTACGACAACAATGGTATTCTTGGGAGGAATAAGGAAGGAAGCAATATCCTTTATAGCTTGCTTGTTTAGCCTTATGTGCTACTTGATGAGTGGCTTAGCCTCTCATATACTTGTTACTTGATGATACTTGATATATGATTACTTGAGTATCTACTTGAATTGCATGATAACATGTCATGTAGTTGCATCTAATAGCTTACTGAGATTTATCTCACCCCGTTTCTTGTTTAATTGTTTTCCTTAGATCAAAGGAAGGATAGTGTGCAGTGAGGCTCGACTTAGCTGGGAGCTTACTACGCAGGTCGTGATTATTTTGGGGCTTGTGTCCTTTTACATTTGGTGAGGACGATGTATTATGGGTTTTGTAACTCCTTATTTTGGGGTAGACAGTCTTGTTCAGTTCTTGTTGTCACTAGACATCTTGTATAGTACTCTTGATGCCAGCTTATGTGCTAGGCATGTTTCCGCTGTGTATGTATTTAAGTTTGGTTTAAATTTTCTTGTCTAGAACTCGTGTTGTGAGCTAGTATAGCTCCTTACTCTTGAGTATATATATCATGTCAGTTTGTTAAACAGTTTCTTGTTAAGTTTCTTGTTCCTTGTTAGTCACTCCCACCGGGTTCGAGGTTCTATTAGGGGATCCCGGGGCCTGGGGGCGTGTCATGATGGACTAGGGACACTCAAATCTTTGGATTTAGACAACTTTGTTTTCCCCATGGTAAGAAATTGAAGACAGAAAGGAAAAAGAGGGAGAAATTTTTTACCTCAGGTACTTCACCGTAGAGAGAGAAGGCTGTGAAGAAGAAAGAAGGGTAGGCTTTTTATTAACCCTAACCGCCCAAGATGCCTAGAACCTAGCGAACGTGTTCATTGCCCTATGACTCTACTCTTTCACGTCAAGTCAACTCAACCGTCAGAGATTCATGAACCCGGTAGAAGTGTGTAGAAACTTATCTTTTAACCCACTGTAAAAAGTAAGTTTGGGGGCAATTGTTATGGGTAAAATTTACACGACGACATCTTCAAGGATAGCGACGTCCTGATAATTACAGCTCTGTAAGTATTTGATTTATTTATTAAATGCTTTTATTAATAAACTATTGTGCAGATAACAAGCATTAAGCACGTGCCAATTCAAAGGCCTATGAAGATTCCTTTCAACGGCAAATAGACGTGATCGTAAAGGGGATAGGGTCAGAGTTTTTAGCTTAGTTAGTTAGGTTAGATTTAGTCTATCTCTTTCTTGTATTTAAACCTAGCTAAAGGCGGCACAAACACACGTTCACGACTCACATACTCATTATTGTATTCCACCATTAGCTTTCTCTGTAGCCTCAAGAAACAATCAATACTACCGTTTAGGGGTGGTAGGTGCTCACAAACACCTCCCGAGGTTTTGTGCCGGCGAGATCATTTTCTCAAGGGCTTTCCTCGTATACATCTGTAAGGATCCCGCCCCCGTGCGGAGGATCGCGACGAGTTTTGGGGCGAAAAAGCCGAACACGGTTATCTCACAAAACATAACGGAGTCGCCACTTTTGTTAATTATTTAACCCAACAAAAGAAAATGTTAGAGATTCTATTAGTTCGGAGGTCAGGTTACGCCTTGGGAAGAGTTTCATGTCACCCAAGTCGCCTCGGATAGGACCGAGTCTCCCTAATGTTAGTTAATGAAAGTGCATGTGTGTGTGTGCGTTTTTAAAATGGGAGAAACTGACTGTTTTGGCAAAACCAGTTAATTATTTAACAGAAAAGGTTTATTTTGCAAACTTTCTGGTCAGAAAAGGAAGAAACTGGAAAATGCCCTCCCCGGCCAAAGTACCCGTACGGATGGGGAGGGCTCTCCAGGGAATTTTTACAGTTTATCAGAAAACAATCCAGTTTCAGTTAAAACAGAGTATCTTTGCTGAAACTGGACTGGAATGTTGATTTCCAGTTTATGATTAACAACAAAACTTTGAAAGTTCATTCCTATGCACTTTGATCATCAAAGGAACCCCAAAAACAAAGATTTAGATGTGATCAAAGGCAATCATTGGAGAGATTTATGAAAAGTTGATGAACATGGCATTTAGACCAAAATGACCATTTTGGTGGATAAAGATTGAAACTTTACCACCAAAATGGACTTAATATACAAGATTAAACACTTAGGGACAAAAATATAACATAAAATCAAATCTTTATGTCTCATACTTGGTGATTTATGGCTAGATCATGGTTGGGATGATAAAGATTGAAACTTTATCCCCCAATCATGACTCTTATGGCCAAACAAGAACAACATCAACATGAAATTTAACAAATCATGATCATCCTAGGTTTTATCCCATAAATCACACACTAGGTGTGAAGGGTGTCACGCCCCAGAAAATACTAAAATCCATAAACATAAAATTTACATAATATACATCTCCAAAATACAAAATACCAAACCGGGCGCGTGAATTCAACTATGAAACCAATACCATCAAACAACACCTCAACGAGATTATAACTCGGAGACTAGAAACAAACGCGGAAGCAAGAACAACTATTAACAAAAATACCCAAAGTGCAACCGTATATACAAAACACTGAACGACTACGAAGCCACAATAATAAGCATAAAGGCTCCGAAGAGCAACTATCCCAAATGCGATCAACCTGCTCAGAAGATTCCCGCTGCAACGGACCTCACAACGCTACCACTTGCTTTCTTGGGTGGGGGGGGGGGTTAAGGAAAAACAGAGATAAAAGAAACGGGGTGAGATAAAATCTCAGTAAGTTACTAATGCAGCTACATGGCATAATATCATGCAAATCAACAATATAACTGAACAACTAAATCACATAACAACAAATGAGAAAGCTCCCTATCGCCAACTGTCCCATACCAGTTGGAAATAACGACATGTTGTCTTATACATTGCAGGTTGCTGAGGAATTAGAGCCCAATCTTACGTAACCTTCTACTTTCAAGGAATCAGTTACATGTTCAGAGGAACGGAGAGGAGGCTTGACATGGCCCGAAACTTCCGAGGCTACACCGTCGATCTCATGGATGCGGTTTATTGTGCTTAAGGACATTCCAGATATCCGAGTACCAAGGCTTGTCAACATCTTCATCATCCAATTCGATTATTAAGCAATAGGCCGGGATTGATTTCTTGCTAACCGCGAGGGGTTTTATTGTCACATCTTTCGGGAATTCCATAATTGAAGCAAAAGTAGCAAGGGCATCTGCGAATCTATTTCTGTCTCGAGGGAGGTAATGAAAAGAAATGTTCTTGAAGCGGCTTGTGAGCGCAACGAGTCGGATATGGTACTGTTGTAATCTCTGATCTTGGATTTTCCATCTCCTTTCGATTTGATTGATAATCAGGGCAGAGTCCCCAAATACTTTAATCTCTTTGACTCCCCGAATCAGTGCTTCTTCTAAGCCAGTAATGCAGGATTCGTATTCTGCTGTGTTGTTTGAACATTCAAAATCCAATCGAATAGCGATGGGCGTATGCGCATCTTTCTGATCAACAAGTATTATCCCAACTCCGAATCCTCTCTTGTCTGCAGCCCCGTCGAATAAAAGTTGCCATTTATTTTCATCACCTTCAATCACGTTAATCCCCTCATCCGGAAACTGGGGTTATGGTTCAGGACTCAATTCTAAAGCCATCTCGGCAAGCTAATCTGCAACAACACGACCCTTTATTGACTTAGGCGTTGCGTAAGTCATGTCGAATTCACTTAACAAGAAATCCCACTTGGCTAATCTATTGGACATAGTAGGTTTTTAAAGAACGTATTTGACTGGATCCATACGAGAGATAACCAGAACGGGGAGAGTATGCAGGTATATTTTGAGACGTTGTATCACCCAGACCAAACCAGTGTATGCCTTTTCTAAGGCTGAATAATTCAACTCGCTCACATGCAGCTTTCTGCTAACAAAATAAATAGCATTTTCTACCTTCGAATCCTATTTCTCTTGAGCCAACATAGCTCCCACCGAGGTGTCTGTGACTGTTAAATATAAATGGAGCGGCTTTCGCTTGTGCGGAGGTGCCAATACTGGTGGGTTGGCCAAGTAGTCTTTAACCTTCCCGAAGGCTAACTAGAAATCTTCATCCCATCTGTGATCGAACCCCTTTTTAAGGAGTTTGAAGAGAGGCTCACATATTGAAGTCAATTGCCTTATGAACCTACTGATGTACTGGATTCGGCCTAGAAAACCCTTCACTTCCTTCTACGTTTTTGGTTGTGGCATATCGATAATAGCCTTAACCTTTTTCGAATCGATCTCAATTCCCCTTTCAGTAACCATGAACCCCAATACTTTTCCTCCAGTTGTACCAAACGTGCACTTTGCGGGGTTAAGCTTCATCTGATGTTTACGAAGTCTTTCGAAAAACTTTCTGAGATCTACCAAGTATTGGTTGTCTGTTTCCACCGAATGTACGATCATATTGTCTACATAGACCTCGATTTACTTGTGGATAATGTCATGAAATAAAGTTGTATCTCCTCGCTGATAAGTAGCCCCGGCGTTTCTAAGACCGAAGTGCATCACAGTATAACAAAATGTTCCCCATGGCGTAATGAAAGATGTCTTCTCTTGATCTTCCACTGCCAATTTTATCTGATTATACCTGGCCATGCCATCGACGAATGATCAGACTTTATGCAGTGCAACTGAATCAACTATTATGTCTATGTTCGGGAGCGGAAAGTCATCTTTTGGAGAGGCTTTGTTCAAGTTACGAAAATCAACACATACTCTGACTTTGCCAGTTGCCTTCTAAACTGGAACAATATTGGATAACCACTGTGGATACTCAACCACTCGAATAAAACCCACACTGATCAGCCTCATAATCTCATCTTTGACCTGCAGGGATCACTCGGGATGGATCCGTCGTAGTTTCTGTTTGACCGGCTTAACGTCTGGGTAAAGAGGGATCCTGTGCTCCACAATAGCTGCATCTAAGCCTGGCATGTCTTAGTAAGACCATGCGAACACATCCACAAACTCTTTGAGTAGATTAAACAACTGTTCTCTCTCAGCCCCTTGCATAAAACTGCCGATTTTGACCTCTTTGACCTCTTCATCCAGCCCCAGATTGATCGTTGACAGACTTTCTCCGGAAGCTTCCAATTTCCTTTCTCCGCGCTGCTTGGCCAACCTATTTAGGTCAATTAAGTATTATTTTTCATCTTGACTTATATTTTTAATGACTCTTTATTAACTTGTTGTTCAATTATGTTTTCATTTGTTTAGTTAATTCATCATTAAAAATATTGGCAACCAAGGAGTACTCAGAAACAGGGGAAATTTCATTTACGATAGTAGGAAGTAAAAACTCGGCGACATTGTCAAGGTCCTCGATAGTGAGGTAGTCTTCCAGAGTCCCGGAAACAGAAGCATCAAGTATAAAAGGTTCGAAAGCTGGAGCAGCAGGATAAGCATAACTAAAGCGTTCCACGAGTGTCTCAGTAGTAGCAAGCGGGCCTGAAGTCTGATACCAGTTATTAAGTGGTCCTTTAGCTGGCTTGAGATTCTTTTCAGGGTCGTAGGCTTCATCATTCTCATTCCCAATCATCCCCAAGAAACTGTCTTCAAGAGTGAACTCCTCAAAAAGTGCAAAAATGTCATCCTGGTCATCGAGGGATTGTGGTACTTCACGGCCGGGCAGCTTATAGGTACCGACGACATCATCAACATACTCATGTTGAGCCTTCACATCATCAACGATTTCCCATCCAGCATGGGTGTTCCCCTTAGTATCAACCCAAAGCTCAGGAAAGAGGATATAAGCCACCTCCTCGCCTTCACGAACAAAATAGCCATTCAGGGTTTTCTCGTATGGACGCATGGGTGGGAGCTCATAGGTCCCTCCTTGCCTTTTAATGGTCCTCCTCTTCCTTTTCTCGCGCATAACTTTAGCCATTTCAAGAGCTGTCGGCTTGTAGCCTAAACCGAATGGTGGAATGAAAACAAAAATAGGAGTTTCTTCGCTAATTATCTCAGTACGACCTTGTTGATTTTTACCAAGCCCCATAATGGGCAAGAAATCCATCTTCTTATCCATGTTAAGTGCCATAACATCCCCAAACTCGGTCCTTCTCCTTCCGGTGATCTATGTTTCCCTGACATTTTCAATAGAGCCAACTACAGCCTACGGAATTACTTTAAAACCACTGAGAAACATTCATGTGTCTTTGTGCTCGATTCCCAAAATTGGATGTTCCCCTGCTTTTGCGTCATCTTGTGCATGGACTATAACCACGTGATAATCATGTATAAATTTAACACACTGATGATAGGACGAGGCAACCCCCTTCACTCCGTGGGTCCACGGGCGCCCCAAAATCAAACTGAACGAAGACTTGATATCGATTACTTGAAACCAATTGGCATCTCCAAAGGGACGATTGTGAGGGTCAGAGTAACAATGCCTTGAACACAACGACTAGTACTGTCATATGCATGAACAACTTGTGATGATAGAGTCAAATCAGAGATCTTAATTCCCAAATCAGCCAAAACATGAATAGGGCATACATTCACAGAAGATCCGTTATCAACTAGGACACGTGCCATTTGTTCTCCTCCTACTCCGACTGTAAGATAAAGAGCCTTGATGTGATTGGGGCCAATTTTAGGAGCATCCAAATCGGTAAAAGTGATGATATTGCCAAAATGTATATTACCAATCATATGAACCAGATCCTGAGGAGATGTCTCGATCAAAATAGCAGCTTGATGGAGAGCATTGGTTAAAGCATCTCGGTGCACCTTAAAAGATGATAGCAATCCCCAAATAGAGATGTTGGCCTGGGTTTTCTTTAGCTGCGCTAAGACAGGATTTTTGGCTTCTTTCTCTTTAGCTACTGGAACCCCTTCCTTGTCTTTCCCTGAATTGTCCATGTCAGGAGCAAGAGGCTAGTAGGCCCTTCCTGAACAGGTCAAATGATGAACATTACCTCCTACCCATTGGGCTTTTTCGGGGGTACCTTTCTGAGATTCAGCGGCTCTTCCACTCGATAAGATTGTATCCTAAGATATCATACTGCATTCAAAGTCAGCAATAAGTAGAGGGACCACGCTATACTTCAGTGGTTTCTTTGGTACGATGAAGCTAATCGGTGAATAGCCATCGTCAAACTCAATCATGTGGGCATTGGGCAGCGGATTGCTCATGACATTAGGTTGAGGAGGCTTCCCAATAATACCATCATCAATCATATCCTGTAGGGCGTGTTTTAAACTCCAACAATTATCGATTGCATGACCGGGCGATGCATGATAAGCGCAATGTTTTCTAGCATCCCAACTTTTAGGTAAAGGATTGGGAGGTTTGTATCCTTTCATAGGCTTGATTAGTCCTTGAGCAACAAAACCTTGGAAAACAATAGATCGAAGTGCCTGTCAACCCTCTTCCGTGGCACACTATTCCGGGATTGGTTATTAACTGCATGGACTATTCCATCGGGGTTGTAACAAGGAGGAGGGACTCGACTGTAAGCCCCTTGACTAGGACTGGGCAAATTGTTCCAAAACGGTATAGGAGCAGCAACCATATTGTTCACGGCGGCAGGAGTCGGCTTTGCCGGTGTTCGATACCTGTAAGACTGCTGAGGATGATCGATTTTAATTACCCCAGTGCGGATATCTTCGTCAATTATGGCCCCAACATCTAAGATTGAAGCAAAATCAGGAAATGGGAGATATTTCATTTTCTTGGCATAAAACGGTTGAAGATTCTTGAGGAAGGTACGGGTTTGTTCAGTACTGTCGGGCCTATCTAAGGTTTGGGCAACCTTCTTCCTCCACCTACTAGCAAACTCGGAGAATGATTCTTTCTCCCTTTGTGCACATGAGTTGAGATCACAGCGGCTCTTTTCCCATCCAGAGTTATCCTTATACCTTTTCTGAAACTCATCTACGAGTTTGGTCCAATCCTCAACCAAGCTGGTGTCCACAGTCATAAACCATTGCTTTCCCGGCCCAACCAATGTTAAGTGAAAGTTTGAAGCCATTGCTGATGTATTAGCCCCACGCGATTGCATTGTATGGGCATATGATTTCAAGTGAGCCACAGGACAACCTGTGCCATCGAACTTTTCTACATCGGGAATTTTGAAATCGTACGAGAGGGTTGCAGATGGAGCCAACTTGAGTGAGTCAGCAGAAAATTCTCCTTTATTCATAACTTTTTCAACATTTCTTTTATCTCTTTGATTTCAAGGTCCTATTTCGTGAGCGAAACCTGTGGAGTGCTATTATTAATAGCGTCAACATGGGGCGTGGAATTGAATCCTTGATTCTGAGAAGTTCCTTGGTTGGGCATGGCTTCGGCGGGGAATAACCCATTGGGGTAGAGAGTCTGCATGTACTGAAGGTAACCATTGTAATTAGGAGGATATTGAGAAGGGTTAAAGGTGACATTTGGGATGACAGGATGAGGATCGTTTTGAGCAGTGTGGCCTTGATTGATAGTGCTCCTACCGGTGTTGCCTTGGTTGTAAGTTGGGCCAACATTGGGGTTTGGGCCGGTGCTGCCGTTGCCTTGGTTAAGATTTTGATCAGTAAGATTGGCATTTGGGTTTGGGTTAGGGCCATTGTTAACACTTGCATCCGGATTGGGAACATTTCCGCCTTGCCCCTGATTGTTGGTCATTTCACCCCCTCTCTGATTCACTATTGTCACCAAGGTTGCAAGTAACTCATCTTGCTGGTTCCTTATCTGTCCCATCAAGCCCTCAGAATGAGCCCTCAGATTCTGATCGAACCATTCTTGAAGCCCGGCTGGTGGTACAAATCCCTGATTCCCCTATTCATCGGCCATTCTGACTGCTGGTGCTTGTTCTGATGTCTCAAACCGAACTAGCCTTCCTGTGACTCCCTTTCTCCAAACCGCTGCCAGACCGCAAACCTAGTTGGGATGGGTACGGAGATGAATTAGGGAAAATTTTTCTTTTGAAATCACAACTTCGACTCACCACACAAGAAAAAGACACCCTAAAAAGCTGGATAAGCAACATGCTTGATTTTGACCAGTGTTCTAAAAGACGCCCATCTAGGCGCTAGGCGTTGATAAAACGCCTAAGTCCCACCTAGAATATTATAGTTATGTTTAAAGTCTCGGCCCCGCCTAGATCCCGTCTAGGCCCCGCCTAGGCGTTAGGCCCAGCTGCGGCGCCTAGTGGCCGCCTAGCGCTTTTTAGAACCTTGATTTTGACACCCAGTCTTGATTTAATTCCTAGAACAGTGAATACCATCTCCAAAGTATAGGACCAACGTTTTTCACCTGTACTAACGGCCGTCCGAAGCCCCTAGCGAAGGGCCTATACTCTTTTGGGGATCCACCATCCTCGTTACGGTCTAAGTGATGGTCTTGATAATTTCGGGTCAACTCAATCATTCCAAAATATCCACACTTTAGGTTGTTTATAACTTTTTAGGAATGCGTAGGGTTGAAGAGATATTATTAGACAAAAACCGGTTCAAAGTCATGGACGTGTCATTTTGAAAATTCGGACATCGAGGCTTTGGAGGTTTGGCTTGCATGTGTCTTACACCCGCAGCGACGACTAGTAGCCGCACTTTGGGGCGGGAATGTCAACCAGGAGCCCTATCGGGGAATCAGTGACCCCCCTTCACTCACCGGGCTACACCCCCTAAGGTTTATACAGTTGCTAAGTCGCAAGTTTGAAAAATATGAATTTGTGTGCGGTCTCTAATTTTGAAAAATGATATTTTGAGAAAAAGAAAGAAAAGCACATTTTTCGTTTTATTTTTTCTTTTTATTATTTACACATATAAAAGAAAACCTGTTAAACAAATTTAGGACATATATATATATGCAATGCAAATAATGTCGGAAGCACACAAATCGAGTCTAGCCCACTTTTTTGAAAAATGTCCCCAGCAGAGTCGCCACTGTGAGAGCCCGCGCTCGAATCGTAATCCGCGCTCGCGTTCCCATAATGGTTACCCTGCTTGAGTTTTGAAAATAGAGTCTCCACCTCATTTTATTAAGGAAAATAGAGATAAAACCTTTGTTTTGAAAAAGTGGGTTCGGGGGCTATGATACGAGAAGAGAAGGTGTTAAGCACTCTACTCGCCCTTATGGTCTCTATGCATGTTTCCGCCTACGCTTCATTTTTAATGCCTTTTTGAGAATGCCTTTTTATTGTCCTAACTAAAAAATGTGTGTATTTATTTACAAGGAGTCTCCTAATCTAGGTCGATTCAATTTAAGTCACGACCGGGAATCGGTTTGGGTGGATTTCCCGATCGGTTTTCGAAAAAGATTTTGAACACATTTAGAAAAGAAAACATACAATGGGGGAGGGTATTATGTACATTTGGGGATTTATACAAATATATATAATGGGAGACAAATCCCATAATCAAATAAATGTCCATGCTCGGGGTTGTTTGTCGGTTTTAGCGTCATTGTCCGTCTCAAGCCGACCCGTCTCAAGCCGAGGTACCTGTCCTAAAATTATCCAAGTCCAGAACTAAAAATTGGGGATTTCTCCAAGAACTTTAGAGATCATTGATGAGTTTTATGGATTTTTTGGATTAATTTTTAGACCCCAAACACAAGCAAGAAACTCATTCACAAAATCTGCCCAGAAAAGATTCACAGCAAACATAGCACGTTGGTCACCCATTTTATCCCATTTAAATCATGAATATGACAAAACACCAAGAAATAAAATTGAATCTCACATATCAAAAATTAGTTACCCAAATTTTCAAGTTCATAAAATGAGTTGAGATGCCCCAAAAGGTTTCTGACACTTTGGTGTCAGAAACTGGAAATACAGATTCTGGGCTTTGAAGGTTGAAACAAAAGAGAAAAAAAGATACTTATTGAGCTCTTAAAAATATTTAAAAAATACATTAATCTTCCTGAGCTCATTAAGAACAAAATTCATGTTTTGACTTTTACCCAAAAACCACGTTTTCACTGAGTTTAAAGCTCAAGAACAGAACAAGGTACAGAAAAGAAAAGGCAGGACAGCACACCTGTAACCCAAAACTAGGCATGAAAATATGACCTACACATGGAATCTGGGCATGAACATTTATGAGCATAAACTTCAACAAATAAGGAACAACTTTTGTGTTTTGACACAAACCCAGAAACCAATTTAAGATGAAGTTTTAAAAGCATGAAAATCGTGATTCTGAGCAGAGTACAGAAACTGGTTGCATGAGTTATAAAGATGGATCTCAAAACACGACCAAAACTCAAAACCAAACCATGAAACTCAAGGAATTTATCATTTAGCATGTTAAGAACATTATCCAAGAATCATTTTCCAACAAGAGTAAATCATATCATGCATGTTCATGAAAATGGCCAAGAGGGCCAGATTTGCAACTTTTGAGAAAAAGATGAGGTTCATGCATGAAACACTTAGATCCAAGCCAAGGAATGAACATGAGATGACCAAGTGTAATAACCCGAACCTACCTTTTTATTTTTTTTATTTGATTTAAACTCTTAATTATTAATGGGCCAAACTTTAATAATTAGTTTAGTTTAGTTATTGGGTCAAAGGTAGAAAGCCCAATTCATTAACTAAGAAGGATTAGGAATCCAATTTAAATTAGGGATTTGGGAAATATAAATACCCTCTCTTAAAACCTAAACCCATTATTGTTTCCACCGCCAAGAAGAAAGACGGGAAGAGGGAAGGGAGGCGCAGAACAGAATCGGGAGAGAGTTGAGAGAGAGAGAGAGCAGCGCCGGTGAAGCCATCGGGAGAGAGAAGTGAACGGTGAAGGAGAGGAAGAGAGAAGGCGATCGTGTTCGCAAAGGTAATTCTAGAACCCCTCAAACCTTTCTCTTCATCTATGTAAATCGAATTGTTGGGTTAAGAACCCTAAGTTATGGATTGATCAACTAGGGTTTATTAGTATGCAATTAAGGAAGAAAATAAGGACTGTGGAAGTGTGTGTGCTGCGTGTGTGTGTGTGTTGGTGTGCGTCTGGGTGCGATGGGTGTGTGTTGTGTGTGTGTGTGTGCGGCGGCAGGGACTGCCGAGTGTGTGTGTGTGTGTGTGTGCGTTATCTATTCTCTGTGTGTGTGCGTATTTAGTGCAGTAGATGGTGGGTGTGTGTGTGTGGGTTGATGGTGGGTGTGTGTGTAAAGTGTGGGTATCCGAAGTGTGGGTGTCTGAAGTGGTGGGTGTACTAGAGGGTGTGTGAATCAGAGTGGTGGGTGTGTCTGTCAGTAGGTGTACTCAGTAAGTGTGTGCAGAAAGTGTGAAATCAGTGTGTGTAATTTGTGTAGTGAAATTGAGAATTGGGGATTGACTAATAAAAACCGTAGGGGTGTTGTAGTCATTCTTAAAGTTATTGGGTAACTAGGAAAGGGGTGATAGATGGCTAAACCATGAAATAAATCGAGTAAAAAGAAGTAAATTGGGACGGAAGTAAAATAGTATTTTTCTCATGTCTAAGGCTAGACTATTTTATATTGTAGATTGTCCAAGCGGAGTAAAGCAAGCTAGTAGAACACGAAGCTAAGGTAAGGGATTACGCTCTTAGTTGTGTATTGATTCTTAATCCTTTGTTAGGATTCCCAATCTTTGTTTTTATAAAGTAAACTATCTGTGTGGCTAGATAGTCTTTTAATAACTATTCCGTTCTGCGAATTGTTCCGTCCTTTGTTATCCACTCTATTGATATTGTTATTGTTCAATAGGGGTATCATGTGTATGATTGATTTGGTAACCTTAGTGTCCAAGTGAGATGTGTATCTTTTAAAAGTGATCAAGTAAAGTTGTAAAGTTAAGCTTTGGTTTGTAAAAGCTCTTTAAAGTGAATTTTTATAATAAGTAAAGTGACTACAGTTATCCATAATCCCGAAACGGATAAGTGGACCCCTTACAGTTATCCATAGTTCTAAGTTGAACATGTGGACCCCTTTGCGTTGCTTGATGAAGTAACGTAGGTTATCATGATATACCGATTTTGGGTGCGGTCAGTAGAAACCCGAGCCCTGGGTACAGCACGTGCTTAATCCCTAAATGAAGTAAAGTAAAGTAAAGAAAAGTAAAGTGTGAGTAAAATGTTGTGTTTTGGAAACTGCCTCTGAAGCCACGTGTTTTCAAGTAATGAATTGTTTTTCATCAAGTAAATGTTTCTTTTCAAACTGAGTGTTAGTTTGATCATTGAGTTATATCCGTTCATTGTAATTCATTGTTACCGTTCGTTTCGGTCATCTCCTCTTAGTACCCGAGGGGATACCGTATGAACTTACTGGGCATTGTTCGCTCATTCCTTTCATCTTTTTCTCTCTCCAGGTTATAAATAAGCAGATCAGGAGTCGCAAGGTTTGGCGGCTTAGGAGTTATCTTTTAAATAAAGTTAATTAGTGGTTATGTTTCCGTTACGGTTAAGTTATAAACTTTACTTTCAGTTAGTTACCGTTTGAGCTAGTGGTTTGTACTAGCCGTTGTGGATTTGAATGTTGGTTAAAGTTTGAATTGTGGTTATTTGTAGCCGTTGGGCATTCTGATTATGGGAATTATTCATATTAAGTTATTATTTAATTGTAGTGAAAAGTTGGGGTGTTACACCAAGAACCCATATAATCATGATGAACTTCAGGTAGTAGCCTCAACACCACCATTTACATATTTACATAACCATATTACAAGCTTTTATATGAAGTCATTGAGAAATATGGGAGTCTAGCCAACTTGTGGCTAGACCCCTTTACAAAACCACCAAATCACTTACATTTTGAAGGTTTAAAGGGTTACAAAGAATTTACCTAGTTAAAATGAAGAGAGTGCTTACTTTGTCTTGCCAAGGGAAGACTTGTTTTGCTTTGAGTTTGAAGGTTGTTTGAAGATTTGCTTTGAGTTTGAAGAAGTTTTGTAGTTGTTTTTGGTGTTTTGATGGTGGTGTAGTGGTGGTTGTATGGTGGAGTAAGGGTGGAGGAGTTGTGGAGTTGTGGTGGTGTTGCTTTTTGAGAGAGAAAGATGAGGAGAGTAAGATGTAGAGAGAAGTGTAAGAGTAAGACCCTCTTTCTCTTTTTTGATCAAAGTGGGTATATGGAAGGTGTTAAGACCATTCTTTTGTGACTAAAAATGCCCCTAGGTGAGTGGGAGGAGGGTGGTCATCAGCATTCCTTCGTGGTGAAGGTGATAGTGGGAAGCATATGGTGGCCAACATGAGCAAAACCAAAGATGAAGCAAGCTGGTGGACATTCTGGAGATCCAGCCGTACAGCTATATACTGGTTGTATGCCTTGATTTCTGCCGTACGGTGGCTATGAAGTTTGCTGAGTCATTTTTGAACCGCCACGTGTCGTCTTCTGATTGGTCCAGCAAGGTTGACTCACATTTTGAAACTCTCAGCATGCAGCCACGTCTTGATCCATGCAAAATGGGTTTTTTCTTTATTTCCGGCTCCGTTTTCTCGTTCCGCAATTACCCGAACAGCTCCGATGTGCGCATAACGATGATCCGGTTGCTCTTGCCTCCAACACAAAAGTTGCTCCTCATAATTTTTTGGTTACAATGATATATCTGAAATATGTTAACAAGTAAAGGATAACATAATATAATTTTAAATGCAAAGGATGCCCGGTAAAAGGCTCTCGACTCTAGGGGTGCGGGGCCCGCCGTAGGGTCCCGACGTTCGATTTTTGGAGAATACGCCTATTTGCTCGGTTTTGAGTCATGATCATGAATCCGGACTCGGTTTCTTCATCCGATGCACCGATAAGACGGTCGGTAGTCCTAATCCGCCAAATCTAGGGTTTTAGGTCAATTGCCGCGCTTAGATCAATTCGAGGGTGATAAATGACTATTTTATAGTCATTTAAGGTCTAAAAAGATAGTCTATTAACCTTATTTTTCAATAAATAAACCTAAATTACTTATTTTCTACTCTTTATTTGATATAATGCACTTGGGAGAATGTTTTTATGATACAAGCGGGTTTTTCAATACATTCTTGAGGAAAGAGGAAGCTAAGGCATCATCTTTGTGAAGGAGGAACACTTGGCAAAGAAGGAAATAAGCTGGACCAAAAAAAATCAAAGTTTCAGCCAAAGAGGACCTGCTCGGCCGAGCAGTACCCTTGACTCGGCCGAGCATAAAAAGACAGAAAATCAGTAGGTTCGAAAAAAGGCTTGCTCGGCCGAGCACTTTTCCTTGACTCGGCCGAGCACCCCCTGAATCAGCAAAAGGTGCCTTTTCAAATGGAGACCTCTCAAAGCATCCATCCGGGAAAAAGTGCATCCTCTCCTCCAAGGCTTATATATAGAAGTAGAAATCAGTGTTTTAGATATCGAGAAATTATTGTAAACACGTTATAGCAAAGTTTGTATTCCAAATATCATTTTTATCTCAGAAATTGCAAAAAGTTATAAAACTTTCTTTAGCAATTTTCTGAGTTTTTCAAGCAATAATATATCGAGGTTCTCTTCAAGTCTTGTGTTCTTATCTTAATTTCTGAATAAGTATTTCTTTCTCTATCTTTATTTTATTTATCTTATTCTTATTATTTCGCAAATGACTTGTGAGTAATCCCCCTTTTTCTTGGGGTTGGATAACTCAAACAACATCTGTATTTACTAATATTCATGCTCTAAATTTATTCTCTTCATCTTAAACAATTCTACTATATCAAACTTTAACGCCTACGACCATGATGACGTCCATGATTTGTATGAATCTCAGTTAATCAAGGGAAGTACTGATCGGAGAACCTTGATTAGCGGACCCATATAGTCAGAACTAAGTTCATTACTCACGAGAGTAGTGTAATGGCTTAGGGATGCCCCTTGAGTGGAAAGTATGCTGATTTTCATAAAGAAAACTTAATGGATTTTTACTAATTATGGGCCATCGAGAGATAGGGCATAATTAGTACGAGAATACAAACGCTACTTGCTTGATCGTGAGAAGTAGTGTAGGCTTAGCATACCATCCTTGTTTCAAAATGAAATTTTAATCTGAAAAGAGCATGATTAATTGATGAATACAATGTTGTTTGTATCCCAATCCCGAGAATTCCTTAACCATAAAAGTTTTCAATCTAAGCTATAGTTTTTATTATTACTTTCTAGTCGTGACAAACAATTTTAAACCCCCCAATCATTCTCTTTTCTTTATTCTTTTATCCAAAGCAAAACATTTTATAAGTAAAGTTGTCTCCGTGGGAACGACTCGCTCTTGCACTATCTATACTACAAAAACCCGTGCACTTGCGGAAATAACCTAACAGAGGGTTTGATTAAAGGGGTGCGAGATCAGGGTGTCTACAGAGCCCCTCGTCGAATTCACTTGTAATGTAAAGGGGATTCGACGATCCAATATAGACAACCGATCTCGTCTAAGGGTTCAACGGCTGGGCCCAAAGTAGGGCTTCCTACGTATCCCTTGCGGGAATCAAGCCTCCGTATTTTAATTCTAGACTTGTTTTAAGCAATTAAAATAGGTTTCTTTTATTGTTTTTTAATTCTAGACTTCAACATTAATTTTAGATCTAGGATTTTTATTTCTCTGTTCATGGAGATTTCAAAGCTTTGGATGAGGAACTAAATCCAACTTTGGGTTTGATTTCTTGAACCTTTTTTTATCAATTGGAGTTATTTTTCTTTTCAATCTTTGATCTCTATTCATAATTTTACTTGTTCTTTTTCTAGATTTATTGCTAGGATTTTTAGACTTGATCAATCTAATTGCTCTGGTTAATTTATCTCTGCTAGAATTTTTTATGACTGTGCCAGTGTAGAAATTTATAAGTAGCATCTTTATGATTTATGCATGTGCCATGGTAAATTGTGAAGTGGGTAAAATTAGATGATTATCTGTGTGAAATAATCATAGAAAGCATTCTTGATCTTAGTTTCTTAAATCTTAAATCGATTAATATTGAGATCTAGATTGTGCCAGTTAGATTAATTTATTAATTATGGTTTCTAGTGAGTGTGCCACTGCTAGTAACTATTCTGAAAGAAGAAACAGAGATTGAAATAAATCTCGTGATCAAGTGAATAGGGTAAAAAGTGAAAAGAAATATCAATGATAATTGAATAATTAGGTGGGGACGGAATCAAATCTGAAGTGCTTCTTAATTATTGTTTTAGCTCAATCATAATTAGTTTAATTTCTGTTTTAGGATTTAATAATCAAACTTTTTCCCCAATCTTGTCAAGTGACAATTACGTAAATAAATAACCGTTCTTCGTGGATCGATCCTGGACTTGTCCGTAGCTACATATTTTTAGAACCTAGTCCAGATTTAAATTTTTATAGACACACATGCACTTTCTATCCCTCTATATAAACTTTTATCAAAATCCCTCCATATATTTATAAATTATTAATTGGTCCATTGAAAATAATTACTTTATATTATATCCCTCCGGATAATATTTTACAAAAAAATACTTTTCATATTTATAATTACCATGTGCAGTGGGCAAACCCGTGGACTGATACTGCCCGACCGCCCGCTCCAGCTTCCCTCACTTCTCCAAATCGCCACATGTGTCACTTTTTAAAAAAAAAAAAAAAAAACCAATAACTTTAAAATGCTATATCTTGATATTTATAACTCGGGAAAAAAATTTCAAAAATACCGTTGTGTTCGTCTCGACGAGACGAATCAAACTAGATAGGTCATGATATGGTTTTTTTTTTTTAAAAAAAAACATACCCCCTCCGTCTCACCTCACTTGACACCCAAGGAGTGGGCACAATAACTAAGGAAAAAGAATAAAATAAGGAAAATATGTGGTAGAAGATGAAGAGAGAGAATGAGTGGGGTAAATAGTAGTGTTGGTTGAATAAATTGAGTTGTGGAAAATGAAAAGAGAGAATGAGTGGTGGGGTAGAGTGAATATAAAATTATAAAAAGTAAGGTATTTTGGGAAGTGTCAAGTGAGCTGGGACAGACCAAAATGGAAATAAGTGTCAAGTGAGCTGGGACAGAGGGAGTACTTTTTAACACACACAAAATTTTGAGTTGCTCATCACCTGAGATGTAACACTCTGTTCTGATAAAAGTAACAGTTTCATCTTCAAAAAGTAACACTTTTTACTATCAAATGTAAAAATTTTTAAATTGTTTGATAGTTTTTGTGGTTAGAAAAAGTAATATTTGAAGTATAACAGAGTGCATATATGATTATAATTTTCTATATATATGAATGTGACATTTTATTTAGTAAGTGCTACTTTTTTTTTTCTTTAAAAAAAGAGTAAAAATTCATGTATATAATCGGGTTTGCATTTTAATTGTTACTTTCTCAATAAAAATTGTTACATTTCAAATATAATGTTACATTTAAGAATATAAACTGTTACAATTGAGAAAAAAAATGGTACATTCATTTTTTATAAAATGTAACATTAGTTTAGTTTGTCAATCTTATGTTAATTTTTTTTTTAAAGTGTTACATTTGAAAAAAATAGTGTTACATTTCTTTATAAAAAGTGTGACATTAGTTTAGTTGTCAATCTTTATGTTATCTTTAATCTATTGCAGCAAAATTGTGGTACATTTTGAAAAAAAAAAGTGTTACATTTGAAGAAAAAAGTGTTACATTTCGTTATAATAAGTGCTACTTTTGTTGGCGATGAAAAATAAAATTGGGGGGGTAAAAAAAAATCTCGACAAAAAAAATAAAAAAAATATCTCGGATCGGCTCTCGCAAGCCATGCGGCGGCCGCATAGGAGACATCCTTAAAAAAAAAATAAAAAAAATAAAAAAAAGGGGTGAATACTGAGCTGAATTCGTACTAACTTAAGTCTTTTCACTTCAATTGTTTTCCCAATCCAAAGAATAAAAGCAACGAATTAGACCAAAGAAACACTAAATCACCGACCACCACTAATCTAACGCTCAAAACCACCACCACCATGCCGCCGCCACCATCATCTAACCATCAACCACCACCAGTATTTCACCATGACCACACTGTTGGGTTTTGTGCAATCATGCGTGGTGGAAACATCACATGAAAAACCCAAAAGCCTAGATCCGTTATGTTCAATAATTCATAATATGAAGATGAAAGAAACTAACCCTTGTAGATCGAAATATGAAGCCTTGGATTTAGATGCTAAGAAAAGCACCCTCTACCGGTGATCCACACTTCGAACGGATTCAAGAACACCTTCTTGAACTTGACTGCTAGGTCATTCGGATTGAAAAACTATGGTGAAGAACGATTCTTCAATGCTTCCTTTGATTATTAAAGTTTGATAATTGAGAATAATCAAACTTAATAACCCAAGTAAATAAATGTGTATTCTCTCTCTCCAAGAAAGAGTTTTTGATTTCCAAAATCAATGTTATAGGAACACTTCCCGGTGTAGATACCCCGGGGAACCACGGCTTGGCTAGAGCACGTGAATTACCTAGGATGTCTAATTGATTTTAAGAGTCGCCACCCACGTTTTAGAGGAACGCGAGAAAACCTAAGAAAATAGCCTTTTTTATTGATTACGAAACCAAAGATTCTTGAGATGAGGGGTTCGGGGGTTAGGTGACGGAGTGGGAAGTACTTAAACACCCACTCCGCCCCGCTTACGCGGGTCTTGCTACTTTTGGTGTTCTTATATTTACATGTCCTTCAATTGATAAAACATGCTAACGACTACAAAGTAAAGATAAGGGGAAAATGAAAGCTAAATGATTTTATTGATTGAGTGTCTAATGGTTGCATGTTGAATATTTGCTAAACAACTACATCAAGAGATGAAATGGAATTAAATTAATGTCGGAATGTTGGGATGTAACCTTGGCCAAACTTCAATAGTGAAGTGGCCCTTTGGTTGTATCCCTTTTTATGGAGATTGCATACTAGTAGGACACAAATAAAATAAGAGAGTACAAAAGTTGTACCTTTAGAAAAGGGACGTTGAACTTGGACTTGAAAATGGTGTTGTTGTAGGGAAATTGTTGTAGAACAATTTGTGTAGAGTCTTATCACGAAGAACTCTTGTAGGGAGAATTTGTGTATAGAATTGTGTATAGTGTGTGTGTAAGAAAAGTTTCAAGTCTAAGAAGAAGGTCCAAGAGAGGTAAAGGAGAGATGAAAAGAGATCAAAAAGAGATGAAAAAGAGGCTCCCTTCCAATGGTGGATTGGAGGGGTTTTTATAGTTGAAAGGGGGTGTTTTTGGTGCCAAAACGGAGTCACAAAGATTAGTTTTCCGGGCAAAATCATATAAAATGAGCAAGGGAGAGATTCTTGGACAGAAATCAGTAACTGACACACCCAGACGCGCGCGCATCCCGTATAGTCGGCGGGAGGCGCGCGCTTCTGGCCCCAAAGGGCGGAGGCGCGCGACTTTGAAATGGCGATTTTGACAGAATGGACTAGAAATTTAACTCTGTTGTGCAGTTTAGTCCAAAACTGACGGAATCAGTTAGGAACTTAACCGAACTAACAGAAATTAACAAAAACAAGTAAAGTAAACATACTATGTATGCAATCGGGGTGAGAGGTCCAAGGCGGGGTGTCTACAGAGCCCCTCGACGACGTGGATTGCGAAGCAAAACGCGTCGACAAAAGAAAGACAACCGCCGAGGACATCGACAAGAGAAAACAAAGACTCGATAAAGCAGGAATTTGAAATTACAAAGGATAGGAGTGCGCTCCTTTTGTGAGCGGATTAATTGATATAGAAAGGATATAGCGGGATCCGTTTGCTGAAGCGGGATCCGTTTGCTGAAGCGGGATCTGTTTGCTGATGCGGGATCCGTTTGCTGATGCGGGATCCGTTTGCTGAAGCGGGATCCGTTTGCTGATGCGGGATCCGTTTGCTGATGTGGGATCCGTTTGCTGATTCGGGATCACCGTGGACCGAATTGTTGTCTAGAGCTGCAGTTGCTGTTGACTTTATCATGGGGATGCGGGCACGGTTGATTGTGTACCATTTTCTGTTGTGGATGAAGTGCCTTGAGTTGCAGATGCTGTTGACTTCGTGGTGGTACCTGCTATGTGTGCGCTTGGCAGGTATATGTGTTTGTGCAAGATAATGCATGAAGTGTGAAATGAAGAGAGAAATTGTGCTCTTGGTGCAATGTGATTTTGAGAGCACTTTATATGAGAGAGAAGTAAAGTGATTTTGTGTGTGAAGTGGCAGAGATTACTTTAGATGATGATGTTCATACCTTCACTTACCATTGCCGCTTGATTGGGGATGGATTGCTGAAGGATGCTGATGCTTTTGATGAAGAATGTCCATGCTTTGGATGGAGAATGATGATGTTGATGATGATGGATTGTTCTTACCTTTGAAGGAGTGTTGGCGAGATGGTGTTCCGGATGGTGGGTTGGTCGTGCCAAAAGGCTGCCTACGTATACCTTTAAGAGAATCAGACCAACGTAGTTCAAGGATGATGGAGAATGCTGGGGGAGAATGCTAGGAGCAAAGCAAAAAGGAAACACATAATTTTGCGCAAGAAAGGGGACAAGGAAAAAAGAAAAGAAAATTCTTTTTGTCTTTTTGTAGGAATAGAATATGTACACATGTGGGAAAAAGACTTTTTTTTTAGTTCGTGGGTGAACCATTTTGACCATTGTGTGTTTGTAAAGCCAACCCAAGATCAAGTCGTGTTCAATTGAAGTCCGGATTGCCTTGTTGAATTCTGTCGTCGTTGCCGTGGTGTCCAACGAAATTGATGTCTAGCCCCAAGAGATTTGTCGATTATGGGGCTCCAAAAGGCATTTGATGCCGAGATAAGGGGTTGCTGATTGTAAAGCCCCTCGAATGCTGAACTTTGAGTGGCTTATGAAGCCCCAAGATGAATCAACTCTTAGCCCACACTGTCTTTTGTTGTCGACGTGGGCAAGCCCCAAGAGAAGATCATTGATACCGAGCTTTGAGAGATTACTAAGCCCCAAATGTCATGTGGGTTTCGAGATGGCGGGATGTGAAGACCTTTCGATGTGAAGCCCCAAATCGGATTAGCTTTGTATTGAGAGCGGATGCCACATCGGGTAGGACTCTTGAAGGCGATCTCCTTCTTTCTCTTGCTTGGAGATGGATGGCTCTTTTGTGGTTGATACCCAAATGGCGGAAGGTCCATGTTGAAAATGTAGTACGGTCTTCGGGAGACGTCTCGTGGGAGAAGCGGGTGCTGTATTACAGAAACATTGGGATTGGCCGTAACTCTACTTATAGAGTTAACATATTGGCATTGCCCGCTATAACTCAGTCGGGTGAGTCTAGCATATTGAATCTTTTTCCTTTTCTCTAAGACTTCCTTCAGAATCTCGCTGTGAGTTCTAACAAGAATCATCAAATTCATTCATATCATCGGAGCCTTCATTTAAAACCAAGAGGCCTTTTGACTGGAAGTGTTGAGGGACCATTGAAGTTTGATCCCTTTCATGGAGCCATAAGACTACTCCCAAATTGCATTGCTCGGGTACCACTGCCCAAAAGCTTGTTAATTACGAAGCCCCAATATTGCCCTTTGCTTGTATCACTGTAATGCCGTAGCCCAAAAGATTTGTAGATTGCGAAGCCCCTTGAGACCTTTCGGTATAGAGCTTCAAATGTTGCTGGGGACATTGAAGTGAATTGCTTCTTGCTGAGGGAGCCTTTAAGACTTGACCGTAGCCCCTAGAGTGCCATCATTGATTGCGAGAAAGGTCCATCCTTGATTGGGGGAACGATTACGGGCACACATGACAAGAGGGCTTTTTGACATCCCTTTCGAGGATAGTCTCACACATCTTTCTTGAGCATAGCCCCTAGGGCTTATTGATTGTCAAGCAAAAGAAGCCCTTGTTCTTGAGTCACATAGCCCCTAGGGCGTCACCATTTGTTGAGCAAAGCAAGAGTGACTCATCCTCGTGCGAGGGAACAAACATGAGAGGACATGGCAAGAGCTACTCCATTTCTCGGGAGACTTTCGGCGTACTTTAGAAGCACATACTTGTAGAAGCTTTGAAAACTGAGACACATATTGTTGCTATTTGCTGCCCAAGCCAATTGACTAGCTAGGGATTATTTGTGCAACCTCGTGCCCTTTTATGATGGGCTCGTTCTCAGATGGGTCTTGGTTACCATGGGCCTTCTTTTCATGAACCCAAAAATGCACACTGCTGGAGAATGATGCCGATAACCCAAGACAACCTTTGATGGTGCCATATCTTGTCGAGCCTTTTGAATTCCCAAAGTTGACTCGGTGGGGAATTGATTTGTTAAGGAGATCCAATGTAGAGCTTGTGCAGTTGTCTTCCTTAGAGGTCGGAGATCTCCATTTCTCTTTCCCTTCTCTCTCTCTCTCTCTCTCTCATTTTTTTTATGACGCACCCTGTTTTTGCCTAGACCGCCCTTTCGGGTTTTCAATCTAGCGGGCATCTCTTTTGCGTCTTCTTTTTTTTTTTACTCGATTAATGAGGAAGTGTGCATTGACTCTAGCTGAGGATGAGAGATAAGACATGTGATTTTGCGGTGAAGACCTCTTGTCACTAAAGATGAATGACATTGACTCGACTAGGGAAGTGTCCCTAGTATTGACTTCATGTATGTATATTTTTTGAATGACTCACGAAGACAAGTAAGTCATTAAGAGAGAAGAGAACGAAAGCCCCCAGTTTGATTGCAAGAAACTGGGAGTATCGCAAAAAGAAGAGAAACCCCTAGACTCGACAAGGAACGGAAAGCGATTCCAACTCTAAGAAAGTTGTTCTATCTTTTGGTGATTAATTCATTGGCAAATGAATCGTACAAAGATGTCATGACAAGTTCGAGAGGAAGGCCGATCACCATAACGCGCTAGGGCTAAACATATCTTCTTTCTTGCATGAGACCGGACCCGAAGGTTGCCTACGTTCCTCCAGTGTAGAGGCTCAGGTCACCGTAGTTCTTGTGGATTCTCCATTCGTCGTGATGGAATTGTTGCTTCGTCGGGATGATTGTTGATGTCGCTTCGTCCTTCGTTGGTGGAATGATATTGTTGTTGTGAACTTGTTTGAATGAAGGGGGATTTTTTTTTATTTATTATTATTTTTTTTTTTTGTGCTCTAACTTTTGCCTAGGTTGATTTGAGGATTTCAACCTAGCGAGCTTTTTTTTTTTTTTTTTTATCCCCTTTTGAAAACTTTGCTTCATGATTGTTGCTCCACCTTTCTTTGTCTTGATTTCGTCGTTGTGGATGTCTTCGTTGTTGATGCCGTTGTTGATGTTTAGCCCCTAGGCGTTCAAGCGATGGCCGTCATTCCAAAACTTGTTTAGACATTTTTTTCATCATTTTTCCAAGAATTAATTGAACAACTTGGAAGAGTGTATGAGGACAAGAACGACTTTTATTTGATGACTCAATGGACTCGAACATTTAACATAGGACGAGAGAAAACATTGATGCACACTTAAGAGGACTTTTGACTCTTTTTTTTTATTTATTCCTACTACTAGGTAGAGAAAGAGAAACGGAGATTGTTGTTGTAGTCTCCATTGTCGTTGTAGCCTTCCTTGCGGCATGATCTCTTGTTAAGACCCTATTTCAAATCTGAGCCCCTTCCTTGATGAGTTCTTGCATGTTCTCACTCTCTAACTGTCGTTCTTCAACCACGGTAAACTCACCATTGTCAATCGAATCTTGGATGATTTCGCGGAGGGAGAAGCAATCCTCGGTGAGATGACCGCTGCATAGGTAATAGTCACACCACTTGTGGTGGGCATGGTTGCGATGCAATGGTTGTGGTTGCTTGTACCCTTAGAGAGGAGAAATTTGTCCTTTGGTTTTGAGAGCTTCGTAGGCCTCGGTGATGGTCATGCCATTGAGAGGGGTATAGACACGGTCGTTGGTGGCACCTTTGTGACTTTTGAGGGATGAGCCACTTGAGTGTGCTTTACCGTGGACCTTTGCCTTGCTGTCGGTGAGCTCTTGCAAACGAGCCTTAAGTTCGGACACTTCTTCCATGTGAATTTTCCTCTCGAGATCAAGACGGTCTTGCCACAAATCATCCTTGCGGCGGGCATCCTCGACAAGTCTATCCATTTGTTCCCCCAAGGCTCTTATTATGTTGAAGAGCCTTTCGTTGGACACGAAGATGTTCTCACCCTTGATGTTGTTGCCATTGGAAGCTATTGGACCTATTGAGAGAACACGGTCGATCTTAGGTTGGCCCCACAAATATATTTTGAGTAAAATAATTAACCCACAAACAAAGGAAAAAGACTAAACCACATAAGAAAAATGACTCTTTTTTTTATTTATTTATTTACAAAAGTCGGAAGGACGTGGTCCTTTTTGGGGTTTCTAGAAAAATAGTGGAATCGTCACACTAGTATATAGACCTTCTCGCGATCCCATATACTCATCGGATTCCACCACGCTTGTCGCGACCCCGGACCCCGCGGGCCCGAGACCGCGATCTGGACGTCGACTCTAAAACCAAAACTGTGAAATACCGAAGTTAAAAATTCCATTTGATACCAAAAGGTGATAATCCAAAGTTTTACAAAACCAAGTTTGATAAAAACCAATTACAACTATCATAAACTTCCATAAGTTTATGCCCAACAAAGTACAAACATACAATTCTTAATGACGTCATTATTTGGTACAACTATCCCAAAATGGTTACACATTTACATAATGTAAACCAACCTATGACAACCTTCCCCAAAAGAATGTATCCACACTCGACGTCCTCTTTCTCGTGATCAGCGAGACTAATCCTTAGCACCTGGGGGGGGTTAAGGAAAAACAAAGATAAAAGAAATGGGGTGAGATAAATCTCAATAAGTTACTAATGCAACTACATGACATGCTATGATGCAAGAAGCAATAAGCAATAATAAATATCACATAGCACATAGCATTTATCACATAACAGATAGCAACGGAAATAAACAAACACATAACAAATGATATAGCCAAGGTTTTCCAAACCGGTACATCCAAATAAAGGATCGCTGCGCAGCTTCAATAATCAACAAATCATCATCTTCACAATAGCATGAAAGCCGAAGAGAAAACCCCGGTACCGGAACCAATAACCATAAAAGTGTCACAAAGGACAAGGACCATGACACAAAGTCATGCCCGGTAGCTAGATACATTCACAAAGGAAGCTAACTTATCCTTTCCAAGGCCAATCTGGAAAAGGGGTAAAGAAGGGGGCAAAACAATGGTCAACATTATAATGGACTTGGCTTTGCCATTATAATCTTTCCCATCGCCCGATGCAACAAATATGCCAGCTGGGCTTCCAAATAAATGCTAAGTAATAATAATTTAGCATGAATAAACAACTTAAGGTTCCAAAGTAGGGAACCAATCCAATTAAATCACCACAAAGGTAAACCAATATAAACAGCACATCAAAGATGCCCAACGTTCCCAAAACGGTACTTAAATAAATTTCATAACACATTTATTCACAAAAGAATCAACTCCACTTAAATAAGTGTTCCACGGTGTTATCTTAAGTTAATTAGAAGAAGGCATCCTAACTAGTTAAGCCATTTAGTTAAAACAAGCAAAAAGGACAAAATTCAGGAACAGCGAGCGGGCGGGTGCCTGGCCTGGGGCGGGCGGGCGCTTGTTTGGCCAGTAGGTTTGGGTCGCTGGAAAAAAGGGGGCAGGCGGGAGCTCGGGTCAAGGCGGGCGGGCGCCTGGTCTTCGGGCTGGGAGGAAAACAGAGCTGGGTTTTACAAATTTCGAACCAAATTCTCCCAAAACACCAAATACTCAAAATCAACTCCTTCTACAAGTTCTAAAATGTACCAAAACCACTATAACTAGAATGGGAATCCAAATACACCATTTATCAACCCAAAACCAAGAATCAAACCCAACATTCATCAATTCACCATTTTAACCAAAAACTCAAATAAATTCCAAACAAATTCAAAACCCAACCAAACTTCAAATATAGTACATCAAGCACTATCTAAACATGATATGAACATTTTAGCATCAAAATGGGGGAAAAGTAACTTACTTGATAAATCTCAAAGTTGACGGAATTCAATTCTTTTTGGTTCTACGCGATCCTATCGACGATCTAAACACATTTCACGTTTTAAGAAATGAGAGAAGATGAGAGGAAGATGAAGAAAATGAAGAAAGAAGTAAGGAGAAGAAAAAGCTTACCCAATGCTAGAGAGAGAGGGAGAGTTGGCTGGGAAATGGGGTGGAGGTGGAGTGTGAGGGTGAAAGAGTAGGGTGAGGGAGGTGAGTAGGGAGATGATGAAGATTTGAAATGTTACACCTAGCCCCCTTCCCCCACTAACTAGCACAATTGCTTACACTCCCGACTAACAATTAAGACTCAACACTTCTACACTAGCCCAAATAACTCGAATAAAATGCTAAGCATAAATATTATAACACATAAAATGCACACATAATTATTTAAATAAATAATAATTTAAATAAATAAATAGGCAAATAAATAAATAATAATTATTTATTACTAATAAAATAGAGCCTAGATTTCGGGTCGTGACATTCACTCCCCCTTAAAGAAAATTCGACCCGAATTTTAACGAGACTCACCTTAAACAAAAAGCCACGGAAATTTCCTCTCGATCTCGTCACGAAGCTCCCACGTCGACTCCTCGATATTATGATTCCTCCAAAGAACTCGAACCAACGCGATGCTCTTGCTCCTCAACTCTTGGACTTTGGTATCTAAAATCCGAACCGGTCGTTCCTCATAAGTCATATCGGGCTCAATATCCTCCGGTACACTCGGTAACACGTGAGATGGATCATGAACATACTTCCGAAGCATAGAAACGTGAAAAACCTTATGCAACCGGTCTAAGGATGGCGGTAACGCAAGACGATACGCTAGAAGTCCAACCTTTCCCAAAATCTCAAACGGACCAATAAACCTTGGAGCCAATTTGCCTTTCTTCCCAAATCTACGAATACCCACCTTCGGAGACACTTTCAAGAACCCAAAATCACCGGTCTGAAAACTAAGGTCTCGCCTTCGGTTATCTGCATAGCTCTTATGTCGACTCTGGGCTGTCTTCAATCGATCCCGGATAACTCTAACCTTTTCAACTGAATCCTGAAGCAAATCAATACCCACAACTCTCGCTTCACCGACCTCATCCCAACAAATAGGCGATCTACATTTTCTTCCATACAAGGCCTCAAACGGTGCCATCTCGATACTAGCCTGATAACTGTTGTTGTAAGAGAATTCCACTACCGGTAGGTGCGAATCCCACGAATCAGAGAAGTCTATCGAACAAGCTCGCAACATATCCTCAAGAATCTGAATAGTCCTCTCGGATTGACCGTCTGTCTGAGGATGAAAAGCTGTACTGAATCGCAAATCTGTACCCAACGCTTCCTGAAACGCCTTTCAGAACCTAGAAGTAAACCTCGGGTCTCGATCTGACACAATGCTAACCGGAACCCCATGCAATCTAACAATCTCATCGATATACAGGGTCGCAAGCTTCTCCATCGAATATCTGATATCAATAGGCAAGAAATGGGGACTCTTGGTCAATCTATCCACTATTACCCAAACACTGTCATACTTCCTACGGGTACGAGGTAGTCCCGTAACGAAATCCATAGTCACATGCTCCCATTTCCACTCGGGAATCTCTAACGGCTGAAGCAATCCCGCGGGTCTCTGATGCTCGGCTTTGACCTGCTGACAAGTTAAACACCTCGATACATACTCGGCTATTTCCCTCTTCATATTAATCCACCAAAATTGTTGCTTCAAGTCTTGATACATTTTCGTACTACCCGGATGAATAGTATACCTCGATTTGTGACCCTCCTCAAGAACTCTCTGTTTAATTCCATCAACATACGGAACACACAAACGACCACGGAAAGTCAAAACTCCACTCGAACTCAATGAAAAATCCTCGAAATTCTTTTCCTTCAATTTATCCATTATCTTCACCAACTCGGGATCTTCTTTCTGAGCTTCCTTTATCCTCTGAATTAGGGTCGGAGACACCCTAATATTCGCAAAAATAGCCCCATGTCTCGATTCACGAGGAGACCAATCTCGAACATCCTCAAGCATTTTCCATTCCCGAACCATCATCGAAGCCACATAAGATTTTCTACTAATCGCATCGGCTACCACATTCGCCTTTCCCGGGTGATAGGAAATCGCACAATCATAATCATTCAACAATTCCATCCATCGGCGCTGTCGGTTGTTCAACTCTTTCTGGGAGAAAAGGTACTTCAAACTCTTGTGATCCGTAAAAATTTCAAACTTCGCTCCATAAAGATAGTGCTTCCATTTGTGCAACGCAAATACTATCGCCGCCAACTCCATATCATGAGTCGGGTAATTCTGTTCACTAGGGGTCAACTTCCTCGAAGCATACGCAATCACTTTTCTATTCTGCATCAACACACAACCCAAACCCTCTTTCGAAGCATCACTGTAAATCACTAGGCCATCGCTCCCATTGGGCAAACTCAAGATTGGTGCGGTAGTCAACCTCTTCTTCAATTCCTCGAAACTCTTGTCACATTTCTCGGTCCACACAAACGGGACATTCTTCCGGGTCAACTGAGTCATCGGAGTAGCAATCCTCGAAAACCCCTCTATAAATCTTCTGTAATATCCGGCCAAACCAAGAAAGATTCTAATCTCTGTCACTGATTCGGGTCTCTTCCAATCCACTATAGCTTCAATCTTTGACGGGTCCACAGAAATCCCATCTTTAGAAATCACATGACCCAGAAATGACACCTTCTCGAGCCAAAATTCGCATTTACTGAACTTCGCAAATAATTTCTCCCTCGCTAGAACGGATAAAACTGTCCTCAAGTGTTGTTCATGCTCCTCTCGAGATTTCGAATAAACAAGAATGTCGTCGATGAAGACTACCACGAACGAATCAAGATAGGGGTGGAAAATCCGGTTCATCAAATCCATAAACACGGCCGGCGCGTTAGTCAACCCAAACGGCATAACCAAGAACTCGAAATGACCATAACGAGTGCGAAAGGCAGTCTTCGGAATATCCTCCAATCGAACCTTCAACTGATGGTACCCACTCCTCAAATCAAGTTTAGAGAAAACCACGGACCCTTGAAGCTGATCAAATAAATCGTCAATATGAGGCAGAGGATACTTGTTCTTCACCGTAACCTGATTCAACTTTCTGTAATCGATGCACAATCTCAAGGAACCGTCTTTCTTCCGCACAAATAAGACCGGTGCTCCCCACGGGGAAACACTAGGGCGGATAAACCCTCGATCAAGCAACTCTTGCAACTGAACCTTTAACTCCTTCAACTCGGCGGGAGCTAACCTATAAGGTGCTTTCGAAATTGGAGCCGTACCCTGCAAAAGATCTATACAAAACTCAATCTCACGATCGGGCGGCATATCGTACTCGGTAGAGAAAACATCGGGAAATTCCCGAACTACCTGAACACTATCCAAACTAGGGGATTCTTTCCTAGTATCAAGAACACTAGCCAAATCCCCCTCACAACCACTATGCAATAATTTTCTCGCTTTCAAATAAGAAATTAAACGAACCCTTCTACTCAGAGGACTAGCCTTAAACACAAATTTAGGCACACCGGGAATAGAAAAAGTAACAGTTTTCTTACGGCAATCAACGGAAGCATGAAACTTGCTCAACCAATCCATATCCAAAATGACATCAAAGTCTTGGATAGGAAGAACTACCAAATCCGGACAAAGGACACGACCGCAAATAACCACATCACAAGCACGAAAGACTCGATCAGAAATCAAGCATTCTCCTATAGGGGTCGACACCTCTAGCACGTACGGTAAAGACTCGAATGCAACATTTAACATGGAAGCAAATTTCACAGAAATGTATGAATGAGATGATCCTGGATCTACTAACGCTCGTGCGCTCACATTAGACACAGAAATAATACCTCCAATAACGGATGGATCATCGGTAGCTTGTTGTTGATTCATGGCATAAACCTTCCCTTGAACTTTGGGCTTCCCAGCGGCATCCCTTTTCTGACCCTGATTAATACCAACTCCTGACCCGGATGCTTGACCTCGGTACCTCGTGCACTCTCTCGCAAAGTGCCCCATTTCACCACAATTGGTACACTTGCCTTGCTTTTTCCAACACCTATCCTCTGCATGGCCTACCTTTTGACAAAAGGTACAAGGCTTCCTATTCTGAATCCCCGGAGTAGTACCTGGATTCCTCGGTGTTGTTTGCCCCTTAAACTGAGATGATGCTCCCGGGTTACCTCGGTTGTCGAAACGGTGTTGAGGTTGCGATTTAGCATGGCTTCCCGATTTACCCGTACCCATAACCTCGGTTTTCCTTTTGTTCTCCCCGATATCTTGCTCTATCAAATAGGCTCGGTCCACCGCATCTTGGAATGTCACAATTCGTTGAGCAATAAGTTGAGTACGGATGGAGGTCTTCAATCCCCGAATGAATCTCATAGCTTTTTGTTCCTCGGTCCTCACCAAATAGTCGCAATACCGGGCTAATTCTATGAACTTAGCCGAGTATTGTGCTATAGACAACAATCCTTGCTCCAAGTTGAGTAGCTCGATCTCCTTTCGGTTTTGATCAACAACCGGAATGAAATGTTCCTTGAATTTGCGCACAAACAACTCCCACGCATACACCGTGTGAGTATCATCCCAAGTAGCTTTAACACCTTTCCACCAATGCTCGGCGGCTCCCACAAGTTTGTAAGCCGTGAACCGGACCTTGTCCTCATCCGAGCAACCAAATACCTCATAAATCTTCTCCATAGACTCAATCCACAACTCAGCTTTCTTTACATCGGGCTCCCCATTGAATTCAACCGGTTTCAACTTCAGAAATTGCTCCAACCCATAGCGGGGTGGTGCTTGTTCTACCCTCGGACCTTGATCATGTATGGCCTTCATGGCCGCCTCGAACATGCCTTGAAACATGGCATGTGCTTCTTCCCTTGTATCATTCTGATTATGTGCCCCACTAGTACCTCCTCTGTTTCTTCTTCCAGACATTGCGAGTAATTACCTGCATAAGACATCAACCGTTAATCACTCCGCACACTACTACCCACCTAGGTCATACTAATCCACCTAGACTTATACTTAGAGCTAATGCCATAGCTCTGATACCAACTGTCGCGACCCCGGACCCCGCGGGCCCGAGACCGCGATCTGGACGTCGACTCTAAAACCAAAACTGTGAAATACCGAAGTTAAAAATTCCATTTGATACCAAAAGGTGATAATCCAAAGTTTTACAAAACCAAGTTTGATAAAAACCAATTACAACTATCATAAACTTCCATAAGTTTATGCCCAACAAAGTACAAACATACAATTCTTAATGACGTCATTATTTGGTACAACTATCCCAAAATGGTTACACATTTACATAATGTAAACCAACCTATGACAACCTTCCCCAAAAGAATGTATCCACACTCGACGTCCTCTTTCTCGTGATCAGCGAGACTAATCCTTAGCACCTGGGGGGGGTTAAGGAAAAACAAATATAAAAGAAAGGGGGTGAGATAAATCTCAATAAGTTACTAATGCAACTACATGACATGCTATGATGCAAGAAGCAATAAGCAATAATAAATATCACATAGCACATAGCATTTATCACATAACAGATAGCAGCGGAAATAAACACATAACAAAGGATATAGCCAAGGTTTTCCAAACCGGTACATCCAAATAAAGGATCGCTGCGCAGCTTCAATAATCAACAAATCATCATCTTCACAATAGCATGAAAGCCGAAGAGAAAACCCCGGTACCGGAACCAATAACCATAAAAGTGTCACAAAGGACAAGGACCATGACACAAAGTCATGCCCGGTAGCTAGATACATTCACAAAGGAAGCTAACTTATCCTTTCCAAGGCCAATCTGGAAAAGGGGTAAAGAAGGGGGCAAAACAGTGGTCAACATTATAATGGACTTGGCTTTGCCATTATAATCTTTCCCATCGCCCGATGCAACAAATATGCCAGCTGGGCTTCCAAATAAATGCTAAGTAATAATAATTTAGCATGAATAAACAACTTAAGGTTCCAAAGTAGGGAACCAATCCAATTAAATCACCACAAAGGTAAACCAATATAAACAGCACATCAAAGATGCCCAACGTTCCCAAAACGGTACTTAAATAAATTTCATAACACATTTATTCACAAAAGAATCAACTCCACTTAAATAAGTGTTCCACGGTGTTATCTTAAGTTAATTAGAAGAAGGCATCCTAACTAGTTAAGCCATTTAGTTAAAACAAGCAAAAAGGACAAAATCCAGGAACAGCGAGCGGGCGGGCGCCTGGCCTGGGGCGGGCGGGCGCTTGTTTGGCCAGTAGGTTTGGGTCGCAGGAAAAAAGGGGGCAGGCGGGCACTCGGGTCAAGGCGGGCGGGCGCCTGGTCTGCGGGCTGGGAGGAAAACAGAGTTGGGTTTTACAAATTTCGAACCAAATTCTCCCAAAACACCAAATACTCAAAATCAACTCCTTCTACAAGTTCTAAAATGTACCAAAACCACTTATAACTAGAATGGGAATCCAAATACACCATTTATCAACCCAAAACCAAGAATCAAACCCAACATTCATCAATTCACCATTTTTAACCAAAAACTCAAATAAATTCCAAACAAATTCAAAACCCAACCAAACTTCAAATATAGTACATCAAGCATTATCTAAACATGATATGAACATTTTAGCATCAAAATGGGGGAAAAGTAACTTACTTGATAAATCTCAAAGTTGACGGAATTCAGTTCTTTTTGGTTCTACGCGATCCTATCGACGATCTAAACACATTTCACGGTTTAAGAAATGAGAGAAGATGAGAGGAAGATGAAGAAAATGAAGAAAGAAGTAAGGAGAAGAAAAAGCTTACCCAATGCTAGAGAGAGAGGGAGAGTTGGCTGGGAAATGGGGTGGAGGTGGAGTGTGAGGGTGAAAGAGTAGGGTGAGGGAGGTGAGTAGGGAGATGATGAAGATTTGAAATGTTACACCTAGCCCCCTTCCCCCACTAACTAGCACAATTACTTACACTCCCGACTAACAATTAAGACTCAACACTTCTATACTAGCCCAAATAACTCGAATAAAATGCTAAGCATAAATATTATAACACATAAAATGCACACATAATTATTTAAATAAATAATAATTTAAATAAATAAATAAGCAAATAAATAAATAATAATTATTTATTACTAATAAAATAGAGCCTAGATTTCGGGTCGTGACAACGCTTGTGAATCCTACATGTGTCGGGATTAAACTAAATTAATGTAGTAAAGCATACATGCGGGGACGGATTTTTTATTTGCGTCCATTATGATCACTTGGGGACGGATTTTTATTTCGTCCATAACAACGAGTGGCATGTATGATTTGAAGACATTAGTTTAGGGAAATCTCGGCACATGAAAACCGACTTGAGTCACGGAGTGTTAGACCCTAACTAGAATTGTGTGGTTTGTGCTCGGCTAAAGAGGCTTAAAGGTCACCCCCGGCATGTAGTCGTGAGCTACGCCACGGGCTGAGGTTGACCGCTTCGAAAGAGTCAAGGTCGGGTGGAGCTTGAAACTTCCTAGGACGGGCCTCGACGGGTTTGGGGTTGGACTTGTGCGACTCGATAGTGAGCAGTTGATAAGAATTATGTGCGCGTAGTGTGAGGTCCATCACGTGACAAAAATATTTTTTTTTTTGAAAAGAAGAGATGAAAACACATAAGCACGTAAATTACAACTCCCGAATCACCCGTGTGACCGGTAAAATAAAACAGAGAATTAAAAGATGGTTTTGTGCAGGCCCGGTGCCCACACTGTCAAAACTGCTCTGTTATGTGTACTATTCTGTTCTGGAAAGTTGCCCAGACGCGCGCGCTTTATGATGTGAGGATGGGAGGCGCGCGCCTTAGGCACTAGAGGGAAGAGGCGCCCGCTTCTGGGAAGTACCTACAAATTCATGGGTTCAAGGGACTGCCTTGACCCTAAAAAAAAACACTTTTCCCCTGCAGAAACTGTTAGCACAATAACATGAAATTTGAAGGACAAGATGAGAGGCGGGCGATTCTGGTGGTGAAGATGGGATGCGCGCGCCTAGGCCAAGAAGGCCAGAGGCGCACGCGTCTCGCCTTTTTCTACCAGAATGCCCAGAAAACAGAAATACGAACACCCAAAAATGAAAACGCAAGTTTAACCCTCTATGTCCCCAGCGGAGTCGCCACTGTAGATACCCCGGGGAACCACGGCTTGGCTAGAGCGCGTGAATTACCTAGGATGTCTAATTGATTTTAAGAGTCGCCACCCACGTTTTAGAGGAACGCGAGAAAACCTAAGAAAATAGCCTTTTTTATTGATTACGAAACCAAAGATTCTTGAGATGAGGGGTTCGGGGGTTAGGTGACGGAGTGGGAAGTACTTAAACACCCACTCCGCCCCGCTTACGCGGGTCTTGCTACTTTTGGTGTTCTTATATTTACATGTCCTTCAATTGATAAAACATGCTAACGACTACAAAGTAAAGATAAGGGGAAAATGAAAGCTAAATGACTTTATTGATTGAGTGTCTAATGGTTACATGTTGAATATTTGCTAAACAACTACATCAAGAGATGAAATGGAATTAAATTAATGTCGGAATGTTGGGATGTAACCTTGGCCAAACTTCAATAGTGAAGTGGCCCTTTGGTTGTATCCCTTTTTATGGAGATTGCATACTAGTAGGACACAAATAAAATAAGAGAGTACAAAAGTTGTACCTTTAGAAAAGGGACGTTGAACTTGGACTTGAAAATGGTGTTGTTGTAGGGAAATTGTTGTAGAACAATTTGTGTAGAGTCTTGTCACGAAGAACTCTTGTAGGGAGAATTTGTGTATAGAATTGTGTATAGTGTGTGTGTAAGAAAAGTTTCAAGTCTAAGAAGAAGGTCCAAGAGAGGTAAAGGAGAGATGAAAAGAGATCAAAAAGAGATGAAAAAGATGCTCCCTTCCAATGGTGGATTGGAGGGGTTTTTATAGTTGAAAGGGGGTGTTTTTGGTGCCAAAACGGAGTCACAAAGATCAGTTTTTCGGGCAAAATCATATAAAATGAGCAAGGGAGAGATTCTTGGACAGAAATCAGTAACTGACACACCCAGACGCGCGCGCATCCCGTATAGTCGGCGGGAGGCGCGCGCTTCTGGCCCCAAAGGGCGGAGGCGCGCGACTTTGAAATGGTGATTTTGACAGAATGGACTAGAAAGTTAACTCTGTTGTGCAGTTTTGTCCAAAACTGACGGAATCAGTTAGGAACTTAACCGAACTAACAGAAATTAACAAAAACAAGTAAAGTAAAAATACTATGTATGCAATCGGGGTAGAGGTCCAAGGCGGGGTGTCTACACCTGGTTGTCCACATTATATACAAGAGGTTTCCAAAATCCTTTAGGACTTAGGTTTTCTTGTCCTACAAGAAGTTTTCTTAAAACTGTTTCTGCCGGGACAAACCATCCGTATGGAAGTGTTTGGTGGCTCCCAAACCATCCGTACGGATCCTCCAGTAGGATCCAATTTTTCCTCGTTTTTCGTTCCTTTTAATTATCCGTTCTGCGTGTGTGACCCAATAGGATTATACTAAGTTGGCAACGAGTCTGAACCATTCAAACCTCGTAAATCATAAGCGGACTCTAGCAAGCCATTATGATTACCCAATTAGTATAACTTTAAAGATCCAAAGTTACCTCATAGAACATATCACAATCCCTTTGTCACGCGATATCATATTGGACATAAGTCATGGTCCACGTCAACTTATGTTGTCCAATGCTTTCTCGATCCCGAGTAGATTGGTATGGGCAAATGACATTGAACACATCAATTCATTTGGGTATGGCCATACACTATCATCAATCTCACTCATCGAGTGGCCAAGCAGATATCTCTCTTGAGAGAGGGACAAATCTCATCTTGACTTATCATTCTTCCCTACAAGAATCTGATTATGTCAATCGTAGCCTTTAAAACCACCCGGTTAAGGGTAGCGTTTGAGTACGTCAAACATAATGTTCATCATGTGGAAAACCATGATAATCTCAGGTGTAAGGATTCAAATGGTATGACTATTATGAGATTTAATTATGACATTTGACCATGACATAAATCCCATAACGGGTCTATCCAGTACATTGTTCTCCAACAAATACCCACAAGTTTAATCCGCATCCTATGCACCATAATCATTCACATGATTATCCATTAAACTCATGCTAGCCCTTCATAAGTGTTAGGGACAATGATTATTATAATAAACATGCAAAAGATAATAATCGGGTTTGTTATCTCTATGAAAATGAAGCTATGATATAACGCATAGGCCTTTCTCAAGGGCCTAGGGCATAATATCCAACACACACCATTACTACACCGCCTAAACACATCCATAAAAGAATTCATATCAAAACCCAGAAATTAAAAAGAAAATAACCTTCAAACATTTCAAAAAGCCCCAAATCCACCATAGCTCTTCAATTTCAAATCAAGACATTGATAACAGATGCACGCAAAAATCAATCGACAATCTCGCACACATTGAGGCAAGCACACACAGACAAACACTCACACACACACACACACACACACAAATCAAGCACGCACATGCATGAAGACGCACATATATGTAATCGAATTCGAGAGATAGAGATAAACGGGAAATTGAGAGACGGGGGAGAGAAGAGTTAGATAGGAAGGAAAGGATAGTTAGAGGCGATGGGAGGAGAGAATTAGGGACGGCGCTAGGTTGCAGGAGGAGAAGCTTTGGTAGGGGTCGTGTTCGTGGAGAGGAGGTTTGAGTAGCAGATTTTTTTGATTGATGTAAGTGTAATTTGGTTTTGTGCTTTTTCCCTTTCTTTTTTAGTTTCTTTTACTTTTAGTTTCTTTCTTTTTCTCTCTCTTTTTTTAATTCTATTTTGCTTGATTTATTGTTAATATAATAATTAGTAGGTTAACTTTTAATTTTTTTTCATTTTAATATATTTATTTAATGAAATTTCTGAATTAAATCATTCCAAATTTGAGATTTTTTTTTAATTTTTTGGTAAAAAAAATAAAAATAAAATATGGCTCGGGCTTTAGGGTTTATATTAGTTAAGTGCTAAGGGGTGTAGTGTGGTAATTTAAACTGTAGGGGTGATCATTGCAATTTTGAAAGAAGCTATTTACGTTTGGGCAATGCTAGGGGCACAAAAGAAGTTCACAAAATGATGAATGCAAAGTGAGGTGGCGATATTTTATTGGTTGCATCGATTGTGGACCCGACACACTTTATTTAAATATCTCAATAGAATTTTGACACATCATTTTGTAAGTCACATTTTGTGGCACTTTTTTGTGATTTTATATTTACCCGTTACGTTTTTCATTTATTATTGTTAGTTTTGTAACGGCCCATCCAAAATTATACCTAATTGCAACAAAAAGATATATTGAGTAACTAAATTGTAACGAATACAAATTAGATAACCAATTGAAACATCTCGACAAACTCAGGTTATTAAGTTGCAATTTGCCCTTTATAATCGTCTTCTTCCCTCCACCATTTTCTTGTGAGGAGCTAAAGCTCAATGTTACAAACTTACAATGGAAAGCCCTACCTCGCACTTGTCTTTCTCTCTCCTCTTTTTATGACAAACCACACCAATAAAATAAAGTAATTCCCTCTCCTCTCTCCCCTCCCCTCCCGGTCTTCACTAGGATTTAATTAAACCCTACAACATAAGTAGTTTGCTATTCCCTCATTCAAACACAACGGCCCTTCTAACCCTCCCTCAAGATTTCACCCCACGACAATGCAACGACACCGTCTCAGAATTTCTCCTGCACTAGGTCGACCTTTCCAGATTGATGACAATGTTCCGTAGCCCCCAATTTACGCCAACTCGAGTACAGAAAATTCTAAAGAAATTCTTTAATGGAGCTCAGCCTTTGCAGTTCTCAAATTCAAGTTCCCAAAAGGTACAATTTCATTCTTCATTTTGTACGGATGCTCTTGCTTCTTCATTACACGACTGCTGTGATGTTCATTCCTTGAAAAAGTTTCATGCTCGTGTATTCACCCGCGGGCTCGAAAGCAACACTTTTTTGGGCTCTAAACTTCTCAATTCCTATGCCCACTTTGGTTTATTGACTGAATCCAGATGGGTATTTAATAAAATCGTAAACAACAATATCTTATTTTGGAATTCCGTTCTTGCTGGGTACTTTCAAGCCGGTCAATTTGATGAAGTTCTAAGGGTTTACTCCTATTTAAGGATCCGTAAGATTGGGATTCATGGTTCAGCTATTACTTTTGGTTTGAGGAGTTGTGCTCAGTTGGGGAGCTTAGAAACCGGAAGGGCTGTTCATGTGGATGCTCTGAAGTACGGTTTTGATACCGATCCATTTGTGGGTTCGTCTCTGATTGGGTTTTATTCGAGATATGGTGTTGTTGAAGATGCGTTTAGAGTGTTTGATAAAATTACTGACAGAGATATTGTTGCTTATACTTCCATGATTACTGGTTATGCTCAAGCCGGTGATTATCATGTGTATGGGGCGTTTGAAGTAGCTAGTCTTATGCAGAAGGACAAACTTGAGCCTAATAGAGTGACCTTAGTGAGCTTACTACAAGCAGCTTCAAAGTTGAAGGCACCAGAATATGGTAAATCAGTACATGGATATGCTATTAGAAGAGAAATTGGCTGCTTAGATGAAGTGTTTGAAACAAGTCTTTTGGACATGTATGTTAAGTGTGGGTCCCCAAGGAAGGCAGTTACAATTTTTGAGAAAATGAGCACCAAGACTGTTGGTTGTTTGAATGTGTTGATTGCCGGTTATCTACATTTGGGACAACCATTGGAAGCCTTGGAACTTTTCTGTCTCATGGTGCTAAAATGCCATGACTTTGACTTGATAACTTTGGCAAATGTGATCTTGAGTTGTGCTGATCTTGAGTTACTGAAAGAAGGCAAGAGTATCCATGCGTATATACTAAGATCTGGGATCCGGCTTGATGTTGTTGCGACCACAGCTCTGATGGATATGTATTTGAAATGCAAGAATACCATCACGGCTAGAGAAATCTTTGATAGAATAAAGGAAAAAGATACAATATTGTTTAATGTCATGATTGTAGGCTATCTTCAAAATGGATTTGCTAGTGAAGCTCTAGGATCACTTAGCGAAATGATAAGAGCTGGTACTCGACCAAATCAAAGTACAATATTGAGTATACTTGGTGCATTTTCTGATCTGAAAGACATAAGGGGAGGCATGTGTATCCATGGATATGTGGTCAAACATAATCTCTTAGTGAAAACTGATATAGCTAATCAAATAATCTACGTATATGCAAAATGTGGCTCTATTGAGAGTGCAAGACAAATTTTTGGACAAATAAAGCATAAGGACTTGGTGTCATGGACATCAATGATGGTTGGCTATGTCAATCATGGGTATTCTGATGAAGCCATAGCCTTGTTTCGATTCATGCAACGAGAGAATTTAAACCCTGACGCTGTCACTTTAACTTGTCTCCTTCAGGCATTTTCAGAGCTAGGTAGTGTAAATGTAGCGAAGGAGATCCACTGTCGTGTACTTCGTGCATCATCGATGGAGGAAGATATTCCCATCATGAATTCTCTCCTTACAACATATAGCAAATGTGGAAAACTAGAACATGCAAGAGATTTATTTGAGCACGTTAACGGACACTGCTTAACATCCTGGAACGCTATGATAGCTGCATATGGCATGCATGGGAATTGTGTTGAGGCCCTCAAACTGTTTGACCAAATGAAAAGGGTCAAAGTTGTTCCAGATGAGGTAACTTTTGCATCTGTCCTATCTTCCTGCAGTCATGCTGGTATGGTAGAAGAGGGTTTGCGTGTGTTCAAATCCATGAAAGAAGAATACTCGCTCATGCCAAGTGAGGTACATTATGGTTGTGTTGTTGACTTACTAAGTAGAGCAGGACAACTTGAGGAAGCTTATGACCTTTTAAAATGTCTTCCACCAAAAGCAAGTGCATCTGCATTTGGTGCACTGGCTTCTGCCTGCAGAGTTCATGGTAACACTGAATTAGGAGAGGTCACTGGAAGGCAGCTGTTGGACTTAGATCCTGAAAACGCTAGTGCTTATGGCTTGGTTTCTAATTTGTATGCCGGAGATGAAAAATGGAACGAAGTAGCTCGCATAAGAACCAAGGCAAAAGAGAGTGGCTTGAAAAGGACATCTGGATATAGTATTGTAGAGGTAATAAACGTGTAAGCCAAACTTGAAAAACATTCATTTCAACATATCTCTGTTGTAATTTATACACATACATTTCGATATATCATGGTTATGTTTTTTTCTTTTTTCAAATATGGATCAAATTTTAACGGGTGTCGATGAAGATAGTAGCACCTATTGTATACTCCTCTGTTTGGATAAATTGTTTTATGCATTTTGACACTTTAATTGCTAAGTTTTGATAATCAAATATTTTTAATATTTATTTGGAATTTAAGATATACTCCCTCCGTCCCACTCGAATTAGGACAAATTTCCATTTTGGGTGTCCCATTCGAATTAGGACAACCCAAAAATGGAAATGTTTTATTTAAAGGGACCCACACTCACACTCACAACAACTTTCCACTCATTATTCTCTACCCCACTTTCTCTCTCTTACTTTACTTTTCATACTCACAACACCTACTCTACTAACACTTTTTCCTTAATCCCTGTGCCCAACCCAAAAATCCTAATTCGGATGGGACGGAGGGAGTAATATTTAAACCACCAATAAATTGTCATACTGCTGTAAATTTAATTCTAGCAGTCATCCTGAATTTTAGTCGAATTTAATGAGATTTGTATCATCTCTCTCTCTCTCTCTCTCTCTCTCTCTAATAAGTAATTTCGTCTCTCCATATTGTCCTCAAGGCATAAGCATAGTTTTATGATTCCGGTCGATTACCTTGACTATTGTGGGAAGCCGGAGGTTATGGAGAGGATGGAAATGGGCTCTTTGGTAGAATGAAGACATTTGGAGGCCTATGGGGGCACTTACCCCCAATGAGGTACGTAGAAATGTCTATATACACATACCGCTATTCCTTATTTCTGTAGTTATGTGCAACCCCTTCAATGTAATTACTACATCTGTCCCAAATTAATGTCCAAAAAATAAATAAATCAAATTTACTCTTGATCAAGAGTAAACTTGTACATTTTTTGGACATTCATTTTGGGACGGAGGTACTAGTATACAAGGCAACTTTCAATCTAACTTAGTGTGTGAAGAAGTTGACACTAACATGCAAAACTTTACGGCTCAGAATGCGTAGCATATGTAGGTAGTAAAAGCTTATTATTAAATTCTGTAATAACATAACTGCAGACTTGCTATACTTTGTTGCTAGTTTAGCAAGTACAACTTTGAGGTTGTACTTATAGCATATTTGGATTATTTTTTTCCAGTTGAAAATTCGTCTTGTTTATTTCATTAATTTGTCACTTAATTGAGCTTGAAGTCTGATAAAAAGCTTGCTGGTAATTTTGGGAAATTATGTGTGGATATCAAAATCTCCTTTCAAGATTCGGGCATTTGTGTTGATTCTATTACTTAATAAACTCAATACTAACAATAAGTTACAGATTCGCAGGTCTACGAAGTGTTTATCACCAAATTGGTGTTTGAATTGCAAGGAGTCTATTGAGACACGTGACTATCTCTTTCTCCATTTACATTTGGAATTGTTTGTTTGAGGTGGCTGGAGAACTGTGGGTGAGCCCTGGATCAATTGTTTCTTTCTTTCAGACTCATTTCTTAGGTTTTGGAAGAGAAGGAGATGCGAGAATGTTATGGGATTGTGGGGTCTTCGCAATATGTTGTTGTATTTGGATGGAGAGAAATGCTAGGATTTTTAACAATCAGTATTTACCAAAGCATCTTTTGTGAGAAAAAGTAGTATCTTTAGCTTCTTTATGGGTGTATGCCAATAGTGCCGTCCGAGGATTATCTTTAAATGGCTTAAAGAGAGATTGGTTTTCAGCTTTAGATTGAAGTAGTTTTCTTGTTTGTTTCTTTTTCTTATTAATGGACCCCTTGTCCATCCATATGTAAATTGATGGTTTTCTAATATAATCTTCTTTTCCTATAAAAATAAAATAAAAATGAATCAGCGGTTTTCAGGGTGGCTAATGCTGACTAGTGGCAGGAGTTGAGCCAGTCCAGACCTAGAAGACTCTGGTGATACAATTTGATGGTGATTGGCATATTCTATTGTGTTATTTCACGCATTTATGTTTGCTCTTGTTTCTTATGTAGAAAGTTTCTAAGTTGAGTACATTTTGTCTGTAGTACCATTCAACTGAATGGTACTGTGAACGATCAAGCATAAATTAATAACATCTCGAAATGAATAACATTCATTTTTTCAAGAATGAATGACATTCGTGTTGTCAAAAGTGAATGTTCATTTTTGACAAAACGAATGTCATTTTAATTAGATTACCACCGACTTCTCTCAGCCTAGTTCTGGAATTTAAACAGTCTAAGAAAGTGAAGATGTGAGAAGTGCTGTATCAAGTCTTTTTAGATGAGAGCTGGGCGGTGCCTTCAGTATCTGGGCAGTGTGTTCTTATACGCATGTGGTAAGTTAAAGTATTGTCTCAGATATTCACAATTTTAGATTTTTTTGGTTCTTTTTTGTATTGCAGAGTCAGTGATGAGGCTCTGCAGTTGGCAGATTTGCATTGTAGTATGGCAGTGAATGGGATGGGGGAGTCCTTCAATGTTTCAGATGCAGCTGGCTTTCTTATGCACCATTCTGGTTTGGGACAGGACTTCTCACATGGTAATATAGCAGTGTTCATCCTCCTCCACATCCTATTGAATGTCTAAAAATGTCTAATTGGTCTATCTTTGAAATACTAGTATATGAATCCCATATCTTCCACTACAAATAAATGTCTAATTGGTCTTATCTTTGTGATGGATATAAATTTTAGAATTTTGAGCTGCACTATGAGACGGGGCTTTGTAACAGAGATAAAATCTTGCGCCATGCGTCCAGAATTTTAACGATGTGACTCACTAGTTTGTCACACAGGCCGTCATAAATTTTTTAACTTTTTATGGTGGGAAAGTTTCCACCAATTTTTTTTATTATGCGGTGGAGATAATTATTGGTGTGACGAATTTTAATTATCACACTATAGTTTTCACGGGATTTCAATTCAAAGATCCTTTTCTCTTGTTGTTAAGTGGTAAAAAGTAAATTCATTAACTTTTTGGTGTATCTTTTATTATTAGTTCTTACTTTCTTTTATCCATTTACAGATTCCCCCAAATTTTACTTTACAGAGGTGTGCACTGAGAGAGAGGATGAGAGAGAGTATTGATAGAACGAACGATCTACGGGAAATTCTCCAGGTTTTCCGGTCAAAGCCCCAGAACTAAGCGATTCTGTCCATTTGTTGTTTTCCTGGCTCCAATTGCGGGTTGCCCCAAGTTAAATGAGTCATATTATGGGTTTTAATCAGTAGTGGAGCCAGGATTTTTTCGAAACGGGGGCAATGTTATTTTTATTGTGAAAGATCATGACATAATACCTAAACTTAATTTAAATGGGGGCAAAAGTATAATTTAGTTTTAATTTTTTCTTGGTCAACAGGGGGAGTAAATACAAATTTCCGTGGTACAAATAATAATTCTGAAAATTTATTAATACTAAATTGGTAACTTTTGAAAAGTAAAGGGGGGCATTGCCCCCTTATCCTTGTGCCTAGCTCCGCCCCTGGTTTTTATTCTTTTCGGAGTTTTTCCCTAGCATATGTTCTCTTACCTCTCCATGTTTACTTTGCTAAAATCAGGTAATTACATCAATTGTGTGAGCTAGAAATACATTCCTTTCCTTTCGTTTTGGTTGTTAGTCACATTATCACTCTATTGTATCTTCTTTGTCATGGTTTCTTTTTGTCGTCTTGCTACCTATGTAGTGTTAATTCAATGCCTTGTACTTAACCATTTCATTGAATCCAATTAAACAATTCGAGTGTGCGCAAACAAAGTCTTCCTATAGCATGTGATCTGATTTCCCTGCAAGTCCTAATGACATTATAGCATACCACCATAACTGGTAAAGTTACTATTAGGCTGGAAATTCCAATTTATAAAGTTTTTTTTTTTTGGTTATTTTTCAATGCAAAAGTCTTGTAATTAATGCTTGTTTTGATAGTCCAGAAAAGTTAGAAGTACTTTGTTGAGATGTAGGTGTTGAGCACACTGATGTCAGGATATTGATGCTTGGTTGGAGTGTTAACCTTATCCCAATGAGTCTAATCTCCAGTGGTATACATTTCCTTTTCAGTCCGTCCTACACTCCTACCACACAATGAGACTGCTCAAAATGAAAATGTTTTAATATATTTATATTCAACCAACCTCACCATTTAACCCCACTCATTCTTTCTCTTCATTTTCCACCACTCAATTTATTCAACCAACACTACTATTTACCCCACTCATTTTCTCTTTTCATTTTCTACCACACATATGCTACCTTTTCCGTAATTATCGTGCCTCACAAGTTGTTCTCACTTGTGGTGGGACGGAATGAGTATATCATTGCATGCTTTTCCAGCAAACTGTTTACCATTTAAATTCAAGGTTGTTCTTGCCAACTTAAAACTCTAATTTGGAATTTTTATGTGTTGCATCTTGTGCTTGTAAATGGTAGAATCAGCTGGCATGTTTGTAAATGATTGAATCAGATTGCACAAATTCGTGCTAGACAAAATTTCTGAAACCTTTAACTAGTGCGCGTATATATTGAAGTAGTTGGTTGATTGATCAATATATATGAAGAACCCATTTGGCTTAATCTACATCTACAGGCTTTCTATTGTGACTCTGTTTAGTTAATAGAGTTTATAGTCACTTAGTAATTGTATGCATTTTTGATCTAGGATTATATAGATGTGGATATTTGATATGTTTAACCTGAGCCTACGTGACGCAATTCATGGGGAAAATGTTTGGAAACTATCATATACTCCATCCGTCCCAAAAGATTGTCATTCCGCTGCTTAGTGGGGAAATTTTTGTATTGAAGGAGAATTACAATTCTTGGAAGAAAATGCAGGTTCTGCCGAGGAAGACAAGGGTGCTATAGGGCTACACATTCCAGATCACCGTCCCGATTGCAATGATTGTAACTTGTGTATTGGTTTGCTAATCATCGATTGTGTTCTCGTATCAGATTAAAACATTAAGGTGCTATGCCTTCTGAAAACTAGGCATATACCCTCAACAAATTTATTAGAATAGGCTGGTATAGTAAGTAGGAAGGACTTGGGAATGTATGATAACATTAGATGCTTTATGATTATTCATTGTAAATATTGGTAATGTATTTATATATCTCAATTTGTTCATGTATTATATTTATTGCCTTTTACTGTATTTAATGGTGTAATAATATCAATTAGATAGAAAATATAGTTTAATTTTGTGATGGGACATTGTGACCGGTAATTTTTATTGTGACAACTACTGTTATTGAATTTCAAAATTAGTGCGACAGTATTTTCAAATTTTGTGGCGCATGAAATATAAATTTCAAAAAAAAAATTGAGGCGGCTCTTCTGTCATTTATTATGTGACGGATCTCTCTTAAAGTGTCGTTTGTGACAAGGGAATAGGTGATATATTATCTGACAGCAAAACCCGTCGCAAACGTTAATTTGTAAAGATAAGTCTTCTTGTGACGGAAATTAGAGAAAGCCCATTTTCCAGTAGTTTTCCTAGTAGCACGTTCACATGAAATTCATATTTTCTGACATTTGATGTCAAAAATATTTGAGAAAATTTTGGGGGAAACTAGTTTCTCCATAAGTTATAAAAAGTCATGTTTTTATAGAAGTTAAAGTTTAGGGTTTAAGTCTTTAAGGGTTTAAGAAGGGTTAAAAAACAGGATTTTTTTATAACTTATGGAGGAACTAGTTTCCCCCAAAACCAACTCAAAATATTTGGCTATACCTCTCAGTTATAAATAATATATTTTCACAGTATTTGATGGACGGAAAAATTTATGTCTTAAAATCTTTTGGAACTAATTTGTAATTTTTTGAGTTGGGCTGAGATACATACTAGAAAAATTGTGTAAGGGTATTTTAGACATTCTTATAAAAAATAACTTTTTTTGTGTAGTAGACAAACATAAAATCATTTTAAGCACGAGTCAGTCTTATAAAAAACTTGTTTTACGCTAAAAGATACTTTTTTACATTAAATGATAAAAAAAAACAGATTTTACACTAAAACGAGTGTAAAACAAGTTTTTCTCGAAATTTTCGCTTTAACCACACCTTTGAGCATAGACCGCCTGATATGAAAATAAGTTTTGAACAATCACTTTTACTAGAATCAATTTCGATTATTACTTTCGAATAATATCAGAAGTGAAACACATCCTTACAGTGCTTGCTAAAACCCTATTTTCATTGTTGTTTATGGCACCGATGCAAGAAACTTTACAAGTTTCAGTAAATACTAATTCTGACTTTTGGTAAGAAAAAAAAAAAAAAAAAGACTAATAAAACCACTTGTTTACATAGAATTTAATTTCCTTGTCCACAATTTTTAAAATTCTGAGAGCAAAACCAACAAAATTCCTAATCAATGAGAGGCCTTTTATCAGTTGGGGTTGGTATGGAAGACTTGGTTTGTTGAATGGTATGATCTCCCCCTTGCTGCTTCAATTGTTGGAGTTTAACAAACTCCTCTATTTTCGCCTTCAACTCTGTATCCGGAATCAACATCTCTATTGTAAGATGGGAACGGTTGAACGGATCCGTCTGCAATTCACAAGAGAGTTATATAAATGAGAATTATATATGTAACAATAAATATAAAAAAACAAATGTGATTTAAAAGTAGGATTGGGTAAATACAGGATCACTCAAAAGATGCCTTTGAATCACGGGTCGGTCCACTGTGATCCTTGAAGATGGTAAAATGACTGGATCCATCATCAAAGTGTACTGCAGTTCATCATCATATACAATCAGTCATCATACTGCACTTATGTTCATTGCATAACAAAATACAACATCAAATATGGATTTTTTTTAAAAAAAATCTCTGGTTTTATTTTTTATTTAACCTTTACTAGTTAATTAAGTTGATGTCAACCCATTTTCTTTTTCTTCTGTAGTGATTCGTTTACCTGGATTGGATCCAAGAATTCATCTGGAATCTCTCCAAGAGTAGCTTCAGCATCCAATGCTTCGGATGCTGCAGTTTTGGCTTTTGTACCAAGCTCAATAAATTCCTGAATGATCCTCCCATCTTCACCAATTCTCATCAGAACACTCGCTGCAGCACTGAACAACTGCCAAAAATTGAAAGTAAATACTCCATATAATAAACAATCGAATTACCAGATTATCGCCCGCATTCTTACAATGGAACTCATTAGATCAATGGGATTAACTACAAAACTACATAATTTCTCTCATACTGCCTACCTGATCATAGGATCGACCATCCTTAGTGATAGCAGCTGGGAAAATATTGTCTCTATCCCCCCTTGCCAGATGGACATAAATCTTGACAATCTTCAAAATAGACAAGAGTTCACTGTTAGTTAATTATCACCGAGTTTTTTTTTTTTTTTTGGACAATGTAGGAGTGAGATCAGATTATACGCACAAACATAAGAAACCCACCTGACTCAACAATTGCTTCGGGCGAAATTCATACTTTTCGGGGTCTTTTAGGGTCAGAGATTTTCTTTGGGGGCCTACAAGTTGTAACAGGAAGTAGTTCAACATGCTGGCCACTCTTTCGACCTGGAAGAAGAAATAATCAAACAATCATGTTGTTAGCAACAATGTGGTTTAGACAAAGGGATTATTATCGTAAAAGAACATAGGAAAGGAATGAACCATCTCTGGAAGTAGGAACGGAGCAGTAATTTGCTCCGTGGTAAAGGCCAGCATGGTCACATCTTCCATTGCCAACTTCATGTCAATCCTAATGATCTACACACACACATACCATGAGTTCTTGTTCAAAAGGGTAATTATGGAATGAACAATTAAAGAGATTCAAGCACAAAAGAAGACTCACATTCTCTTGGGAGTGAAAGACTCGGGTTCTCTCTTGCCTCTCTTGAGCTGGTCTTCGCTCCCATTCTGATGTGTTAGCCATCTCAGCTTCCAGTTCTTTAAGTTCAAGAATCTTGTTAAGACTCTCATCAAGAAGGAATATGCTGTCATTGATCAGGAAGTTTAAAAAGTTCAAATAGACACCCCTTTCCTCCTCCTTGGCTATCTGGAAAAGATTTAAAAAAAGAGTAGAATTAAAATGATAAGAATGCAATCATGTAATATACATAACTCACAGCTACGAAACTAGTATTTGATAATGGTCTACCTGTTTCCATGCATTGCGATGACTAGGAACCTGCCAAAGGTATTCGAGAAGTTCGGCAATGTTATGGCGGATGTTGAACTTGTCGTAGAACTACACAACATACAGCCACATTAGTAAAAAAAGGTCAAAAAAAAATAAAAAAAAAAATAACTCGCTTTTGCAGAGTCAAATATGTAAATTTGGTGGATAGATTGACAAGTGAAGACAAAGGAAAATCACTGGTATAAATAACGTAACGACTAGGAAAACAGTAGAAGCTTTCACAACTGATAAGGCAACAATAATATTTGCAAAATACCCACGGACAGTAGAAGAAACAAACCAAAGCTTAAAAATACAATCTAGCTACATAGCATGAACTTGAGTGTAACACGGAGACTTAACTTTGCTTGCTGCACCCATGTTCCACAACATTTGAACATGCGTGTAGGATCTACGTTTGACACTTCAAGTTGTAAATGGACACTCTGGCTCATGATTTCAGCCACGTTATTAAAAATCTTAAATAAGTCATCAAACTCTGAAATATTGTTAAATATGCTCCCAAACTTCATTGATTTCATATCTAAAATTTAAGAAATAGCGCACGGGGTATAAAAAGATTTGCACATCCATAACCTTGTCCAAATCCTGGCAACTAATTTTGGATCCTTTTAAACAAGTCCAGGCATCCTGAAGTCAACTGTTTACATGAATTTGATGTCTACAAAAGTAACCCACATCAGATTATATCTGCTTCCCACACCACTTAAACCTAAAGCTTGTCACTAGGACAAAATGGAAAAGTCAAGGCTGATGATGTTTCCTTTAGACTCTTAGTAGAATACAGAAGTTTTAACAAAATGGAAGATATCCTTTGGGTCTCTGAATTCATCATCCCATTTACCATGCATTACCTCATAATGACCAGTACGGTGAGATGAACAATATGCATCGTACGGTACTACACAGATCCTAGCCAATTCGCTATCACCAAAAATGTGCACCTTATTTAGCACGTCGACCAGGTCACACAACACCAATGCCGAATATATTGCTCTGATACAGGATTTTGTTGCGGGGGGTACGGACAGATTCAGATCCGGTTTTTAGTAATCCACCATTTACTCTGACGCTTTTTTTGGGTTGGGGGAGTTGTTAAAGACTGATGCTTCTCAACAGGTTTTAGGTCATTTTATACCTATCCCCGCCACTATTCTCACTCTTTTCAACATCTTAAGAGTAGTTTACTCATTCTATGGTCTTTTTATTGAGCCAACTAGCTACAATACATTACATATCCACTCTTCATGAGAAGGTAATCATCCATGGTATCTGTTCCTTGATTTGTTAGCAAGTACTCCCTCCGTCCCAGACAAAGTGAGACTTTTGATCAACTTGATTGCACTTGACAATTAATTTGAAGAATAAATAATGATCGTAATGAAAATTTAAAAATTGCTATTGTATCATGATTCATAATATTTTCAATAACAATTTTCAGATATTAAATTTGATAATTATTTTTTATTTAAATTATTAGTCAAAGTATAATCAGGTTTGACTAAAAATCTCACTTTGTCTGGGACGGAGGGAGTATACATCTAGATTTCTAATTTTCTTAATTCAATGGTTCAACACAGTTAGTTTTTAAGTTTCTTTAATACACTTGAATCGCCACTCAAATTACTACTTCCTACTTCCTTTGTCCCAATAAGAGAGTCCCACTTTGTTTTTCTATGGTCAACTCACTTCAATTTATGAAATTTTGATTATCCTCATGAAATCCCAAAAATTATTATTAATGCAATACTACAAAGAATACTATCAATAGCAATTTTAAAAATTTCATGAAGATTTCATATAATTTTGGTCAAAGCTCAATCGAGTTAACCAACAAAAAAATGGGACTATCTTTCTGGGACGGATGGAGTATTTCTCTTCTTAATTCTTGTTGCTATACTCCCTCCATCCCAGAAAGATAGTCCACCTTTTTTCGTTGTTACTACGAGGGAACTTTGAGCAGTTATAAATGCTAAAATTGATATTAATAGTATTTATAATGGTGTATCAAGAACAATTTCAAAAATTTCATTAGAATAATTAAAAGTAGCCTTAATTATTACTCAAAGTTCCTTCGTAAAACCCATGAAAATAGGGGGACTATCATTCTGGGACAGAGGGAGTATCATTTTCTAAACCTCAGATCTCAAATATTTTGGCCACTAGACAAAAACAAACAGATTAAGGTTGAGTAATTAATGTAACAGCTAGGAATACCTATAATCTATTTTTTCATCATGCCTTTATTTCAAGCAGAAAGTGGTAGAAGCCAGAAGGTTTATCCTGTAAATACTTAACTTGGTTAGGAGAAAATAGGGAAGACATCAAGAAATGCTCATCCATATTATGTCCCGAGATCATTGACACATGATGTATGCACAAGGCAGTATACCAACACAAAAGATGGAAGGCCAGCAGCCAAGAGAGGGAAAGTCAGGAGCCAAGGAACTCAGACATCAATCAAGGATGAGGATCGACTAGGATAAGGTTTTGGCTGCAGTTAAGATTAAGCAAATATTAATTATGGTAATAAATTCTGCAATCTCTGTAAGCCTTTAAAAGGCCAGCTCAATAATGGAATAATCATCCAAGTTTGAAGAAAAGAAAGTATTAGGGAGTTTGGGGAATTCTCAATAAAAAATTCCCAATTCTATTCCTTTATGCATTTCCGTTTCTTTATTTCCCCAGCCAATTTTCCAGCCAGCGTTATAGCTGAGTCAAATATCCCAAAATCCTCTAGCTAAGCCAAATATCCCTAAATCCTCTTCATGCTGCTCGAAGGCCTGTGACGCGTTCCATTACAAAATCAGCCGGTAACATTAGTTCCATTGCCAGCGTCATGGGCGATTCTTTTGCATCAAAGGAAGAAGTTTCGAGCTTGAAGGAATCCGTCAACCGTTTAGAGATGATGATGGCACAACTACTTGAAGACAAAGGCAAATCTGCAGCAGAAGAAACCAGCTCTGCTGCTGCTTTTCAAGGTGTAACAGCCACATAACATACCATGGATTCTTCGGCTATTAATAACGAAGGGCCACGGTTGGAGTTTCCCCTCTTCTCCGGAGTAGACTCAGTTGGTTGTATCGTTGTGAGCTTTACTTCATGAATCAGAATGTACCACCAGCGAGACGAGTCTCTACGGCTGCATACTATCTTACTGGAGATGCTCAATTGTGGTATAACCATTTACGACAAGACCAGCCACATCTTTCTTGGGAATATTTTCGAGATTATTGCATTCATCGATTTGGCCCCCAGGAGGTACAAACCCATACGGCGACTTAACTAATCTCAAGCAACAAGGCCGCCCAATTGAGGAATACATTAAGGATTTTCAAATTTTGTTATCCCGTGTTCCACCGTTAGGCACGGAATACCAAGTCTCTATTTTCATTGCTGGTCTAAATGAAGTTTTGAGACTGGATGTAGAGTATCAAAGGCCATTAAATCTCACAATGGCAATCAGTGTGGCAAGACTTTGGGAGAAAGCTACAACTAGGGATTTCTACCCAGTCCAAACAGCCACATTCCCTTCCAATGGCCTCAACTTTACCACCACCAACCACAACTCAATTGCAAGCAGCCACAACAGCTCCTTCGCCAACACGATCAACTTTTCCCACACATATAAAGCAGTTGTCCAAAGCTGAAGCAGCTGAGAGGCGTGCTAAAGGTCTTTGTTACAATTGTGACGAAACATTTGTTCCCGGTCATAAGTGCAAAAGTTTATTCTGCCTTTAGATGGAAGATGAAAACGAAGGAGTTGGGAACCTCACGGAGTCTAATGTTTCCCTCAACGCCATAACTGGATTTTACCACCCCAAATACACTCCAAATGCTAGTGCAATTATCAGATACTTCAGTGCTTGCAATGATCGACTCGGGCAACACCCACGATTTTATCAACTCCAAACTCGCTCTTTCACTCGGGTTGCCAATAACAACTTGCCAAGATTTCACCGTGACTATGGCTAGTGGCGAAAATCTTGTGTGCAAAGGTGTTTATGAATGAGTAAAACTAAGGCTGATGCATCTTTTGAACTTGATTTTCTTGTCTTACCGCTAACCGGTTTTGATATTATCCTTGGAATGACTTGGTTGGAGGACTTGGGTGATGTTATATGTAATTTTAGAGAGAAAAAAGTCACTTTTAATCTGCAGGGAAGGAAAGTGACATGGACAGGTGGAACACCACCAAATGGTGTCTTCTTACACTCAGTACATCCTGCATTTTCTAGTGATCAAGTTTTAATGTGGCTGTCTTGCTATCCACAACATCAACAGGACGACATTGAGAAACAATGTTCAGCACCGCTGATTGAGAAAGGGCAAGTTAAGCCAAGCCAAAGCCCGTTTTCCTCTTCGGTACAATTGGTTACCAAATGTGACAATTCTTGGCGAATTTGCGTAGATTATAGAAGAAACATGCATACTATGAAGCAGCATGGAAGGAATTCAATGCGTAGTGACTTTACTTTCCTAACTTCTCAAGCTTGATGTCAATGGAGGGAGTAATGATGCATGCACAAGGCAGCTATACCAACCATAGTTATAAATAGTCCCGGACAACGCACCGGTTTTGCCATTGGGACGGGACGTACCGGTACCGGAACGTACCGGTGTACCGTACCGGATTTACCGCACATTTTAGTATTTTTTAAGATAATTATATATATAACATATGTTCAACAAAAATTTACAGAAGCTTGTATTTTATCATCAAACTATACCAATACTAGCATAAGTTTAGTATAGGTTGCTTACAAATTACAGTTCTGCAGCTTCAATTTCTTGTACTACATAGGCTGCTTCCTGTTTAGCGACTTGACGACCTTGAAAGTTCTATTGCGTTGAATGGATGTTGATTAATCGTGAAGTATAAATCTAGGGCATAGCTTTTAAAAAAAAAAAAAAATCAAGTTTAAATATATTTTTATTAGGTCCGACAATTAAAAATTGGTTTAAAAGTCTTTCTTTTCGCGCACCGACCGGTACGACCATCTCGGCCGGTACGGTCCGGTTCGGGCCGGTACGCGGCGGTTCAGGACGGTACAGAAACTGGGACGGAATTAAACTTGTACCGCACCGGTTTTCAACTGGGACGGGACCGGCCGGTACGGACCAGTACGGGACGGGATTTATAACTATACCAACACAAAAAGATGGAAGGTTAGCAGCCAAAAGAGGTAAAGTCAGGAGCCAAGGAATTCAGACATCAATCAAGGATAAGGATTGACTAGGATAAGGTTTTGGCTGCTGTTAAGATTAAGCAAATATTAATTATGGTAATAAATTTTGCAATCTCTATAAGCCTTTAAAAGGCCAGCTCAATCATGGAATAATCATCCAAGTTTGAAGAAAAGAAGGTATTAGGGAGTTTTGAGGAAATTCTCAATAAAAAAAAATCCCAATTCTATTCCTTTATGTATTTCTGTGTCTTTATTCCCCAGCCAATTTTCCAGCCAGCATTATAGCTAAGCCAAATATACCTAAATCCTCTTTTCCTGCCGCTCGAAGGCCTGTGACGCGTTCCATTACAAAATCAGCCCGTAACAACACGTCCATAAAAGGAAGATGGCTGAAATAATTGAGACCGAGGGAATATGATTTTAAGGGGGTGTTTGGCCAGTCCAAATCCAAGCCTTGAATTTGGAACTGGAACAACAAAATGAAATTTCATAGACTTCAAAATTCAAATTACACTTCCGAATACAAAGCTTGGGATTGAGTTGCCAAACACACTTATAGGTTCTTTCACACACCTCTTCACTTCTTTTCTTTTCAAAATATGATCAAGAGCAAGAACCAAAGGCTAGTAAAGATCACGCTCACAAACTTGATGATGAAGTAGATGGCAAGAGGATGTACTCTAAACGTACATATATAGCTGCTATATATATTATATAATGAAATCATTGGTTTCATGCCACGGAAGGTATTTGTCATACACTAGAAGACATGATGTTATTTCTAATACTAGCTTGCATCAAAATAAAGTGACAAATTTTATTATTTACGATATTGATTATAGCTTTGTAAGAATCTGTTCCACATCTTGCAGTATGATCCGATATGAGCACTATGGTATTACTGGGCACCTCTTATTGCCCAGCAAATGGAAGTTCTCAATAAACAACCATATTAAATGACGATTCAGGTCAATTAAAAATATGGCATCTCGTGACCCTTTCTAAACAACGTGCTCCCGTAAATCCATAAGACACCGACCTTCAGTGTTTTTCTCCTAGCTTCGCATGTGACACACAAAGAAGAGTATCAATCAAAGAATATAAACCCACTTTATATAGACTAGAAAGAGGTAATTCTCTGGAGAAAACACAGATAACCAATGTACAGTAAGACTTTACGAGCGCAATATACAGCTACACAAAAGGAAAGACCCAAAAGTCTGAGGGGGTTGAACCGGATAATAACGTAGGGTACAATAGAAAGGAAAAGGAATGTAGAATGACCAACAAATAAAAATATAAAATGATAATCACCTGAGTGTGGGAGCCTGTAAACTCAATATCAACATAAAGCTTCAGAAGGTTTCGAACAAGATACTCGAGAGACAGTTGGTGCCCTTCGAACAGAGTAGCAGTTACAGATGAACCACTGCAACATGGAACATAATGGAGGGATTATGTATCTAATATTAAAATATTCCCTCCATCCCAAATGAATGTAAAAAAAAAAAAATTGCTCTTGATCAAGAGCAAATTTGAAATATTTTTTGGACATTCATTTTGGGACAGAGGTAAATATTTATTTTACATCAAAATGTAAGTTCAGCAACCACCTCCGGCGGGGCATCCAGCAGATCAAGACCTCAACCATCTTTGCTCTCAGATAAGGGTTCCTGATGTACTCTGGACTCCCCATGAACATGATGATGAAGTTCATAAAATCATCCTGTCAAAACATTATCCATTTTCAAGCATAGGCCAGTGCTATAGAAAATAAGAGGTGTAGAAAGCAGAACACAATACCAGAACGACCCCATCTAAAGCTTTGGGAATCCTAGAAGCAAAAATAAGCAACTCCATAGCATCGTCCAAAAAGTGTTCAGGCATACATGCAAACTCCATTGGACAAGTGGATGGCAGAGGCATTTTAAAACCACCAACGAGGCCAACCAACCAGACCACCATTAATCGGTAGAAAGATAGTGCCTGTTGAATAAGTCCTCCATCCTAACGAGAGATTCATAAAACAATATCAACTGCACAATCTAGTAAGGAAATCTACAGTGTTGATCACAGAACAAAGTTAAGGGCAACCATAAGTAAACACATGCAAGAAAACAAGCAAAACTGTCAAGATAATACCCTCAGTATCTGAGCTTCGTAGCACAACTTTTCCTGTGAGAACAACTCGATTTGTTTCTCAAGGCCAGCTATTTCTATTGCCAGTTGCGGAGAAGGTGTCAGCTCCTGCGTGTTTTTTAAGGATGCTAGAGTATCTTCATATCTTGAAATGTCCTGAAATCAAACATAGACCCTCAAATCCATAGATAAACTGAATAGCCCAGATCTAGTATTAAAACAAGTAAAGCTAAGAAAGACCTGAATTGAAATTTTCTGACAGTAACTTGTATTACCTGAACGCGATGCTTGAAGTCAGAAAAGGCTTTTAAGAGCCCCAAGTTGAGGACTCTTGCAGTCATAAAGAAGCATTCACAAATAAATGGAAATTTAGGTACTTCCCCAGAACTTGACATTGGGGTGTTATTATGGAGTAGAGAAGAACAACTAGCATTACTTCCAGAACTCGTAGCTTCTTGAGACTGTAGCAATCGACTTTCTCCATCACTAGAAAGGCTTTTTTTGTTTAGCCACTCAGTGACTTCTTCTGATGATGCATGTAGAGCAGTCAAATCTCTGGAATAAGTTTGAGTCAAAGTTAAAACCATTGACATGCATAACAAAATCTGCAGAGAGACAGACATATATAAATATATATATATATATATATATATATATATATATATACTCCGTCCTAGGGTATATGTCCACCCTCCCATTTACACGGAGATTAAGAAATGGTGGATGTGATGTAAGTGTTGTGAGTATAAAAGTAAAGTATGAGAGAGAATGAGTGGGAGGGAATAGTAAGTTGATTGGTGTTGTGAGTGTAAAAGTAAGTAGGAGAGAGAATGAGTGGTAGGAATAGTAAAGATTCTTTGCCATTTAAGGGAGTGGACATATACTCTGGGATGGACAAAAAAGGAAAGGTGGACATATACTCTGGGACGGAGGGAGTATATATATAGGTAGGTGCTCAAATGAGAACCACAATTGCGTGAGTACCATGAGAACCAAGCACAACCATTAGATTATAATTAAAATCAAGGGTCCAGATTATAGATACATTGGATACACTTGGATACAATACATAAATTTTGATATTGCACTTGGATACAGTAGCTAAACAAGTACTGTATCCAAGTGTTGCACTTGGATACAGTAGGTTTGTTGGTCCCAAAGGGCAACAAGGGTATGAAAAATAGCTAGAGGGGGGGTGAATAGCTGTTTTAAAATTCTTTTCGTACCCTTGATAAACTCAATTGCAAATGCGCACTTTATCAAATAAGCGTTATGATATGCGCCTATGTGAGTGAGTGAAATGCACAGCGGAATTTAGTGATGTAAATAGGCGCAAAGTATGATAAAGGGGGCGCACACACACTCTAAGTATTTTGGCTCAAAGTGGGTGAAATAAGAAACTAAGGCAAATGATATAACAAACACAACACAGTTCAATCAATCAATCTACAATGAATAAACAAACAAATAGTTAGATATGATATGAACTTGAAAGGAAATAGCAAGATAGTAAGTACGCACTATTTGGAGAGGTTCGATCGGGAAAATGATCTACGTCCTCTACCAAGATGGTTAGTCTTGGATTTCTAATGGAGATCTTATATAATGATAGTAATACAATCGTTTGAGCTTATACACTAACTCAAGATCTAATATTCTATGAAAGAACAAATTCTAGACAATAACCGGTGTATCTCTAAAAGAAAGATCTAAGTGATCAAACTTAAAGAGGTGCGTGTGTGATTTTAGATTCAAGGCTCTTTAGATCTTTGAGATTGAGAGCACAAGAAAACTAAAGTGTTATCGCTTGAGGATCTGGGCTAAGGATGAAGTTATGAAGATGATCTTGAGAATTCTGGAAATAACAAAGGCAATCTTCAAATCTTCAACAAATGCTTGAGAGAGAAATTCTTGAAATTCTTAGCAACTTCAAATGGTTGATGTTATGGGGTATTTATAGTTGAGCCCCAAAAACTAGCCGTTGGAAATCCTTGGTGAGTCAGAAAAAGGACGGATGTGCTGTCGCTCATTGAGTGGAGCACGTGTCCTTTTATAGCCGTTAGACACATAACACAAATATGACCGTTATGGACAGGTGTCCTTAGATGCAGGTGCATACGTGTTATTTAACCACCGTTGGATCATTGGCGTAGTTTGAATCTCTTCAAGTCTTTGAATCTTCGTTAAATTACTGAGTGAATAAAAACATTTCTTTGAGGCGCGTTTGAGCTAAGAGGCGCGCATGAGTCAATCGGGCGCGTAGCGTAGCTAGGCGCATCACCTTATGCGCGAGTGCTGGATATGCGCATGGCGCAAAAATGAAGAGGGTGCATGGCGCGTAGCTCAAACTCACGGAGTGATTTTCTTCAATTTTGATCTTCTTTCCCTATTCCTAAGCCTATTCTATTACAATGGACAGCCTAAAAAATGAAGTATAAATACTTCTTACATGTGGGTCTAAAGTCCATGAAATAAAACTTAGGTGATGGATCAATCAAATCTAATCAATCCTATTACATTGAAACTGAGATATAAGTGGGCATACCCAACAAGGTTAAAAACAAATGTATCCAATTGTATTTTTGAAAATTAGCTACTGTATCCAAGTGTATCTAATGTATTTATAATCTGGACCCTTGATTTTGTATTTAGCCAAACGGTTATGATTGGTTCTCACGGTTCTCATTTAAAATGGTTCTCACAGGAGCGCGGCCCTATATATATATATATATATATATATATATATATATAGGGTCGTGCTCCTGTGATAACCTAAATATCGTGAGAACCGTGAGAACTTGGATACATTAGGTAAAAAACTAATGTATCCAATGGTTCACTTGGATACATCATTGGATACATTACTTGGATACACTAGGTAAAAACTAATGTATCCAATGTGCACTTGGATACATCATTGGATACATTAAGTTCTCACGGTTCTCACGATATTTAGGTTCTCATTTGAGCACCTACATATATATATATATATATATATATATATATATATATATATATACGGATCAGTCCGTACGGACAAAAAGACGTCGATCTACTATTTCTCTCTCAAATACTCTTTCTTTTCCACCTCTATCCAAAACATGCCTTGGGATCTCTTGAATTGGGAATTTCATCGGCATTTGCGTCGTCATCCCTGTCTCCATCTAACTTTGTCTTCAACTGCTCTTCTTCTGTGATTTCATTTTTAATCTTGTTCCAGTGAAATCGATGCTGAGTTCTTTTGAACATCTGATATTTCTCTCTTGATCTCTCTGATGCACGCCTAAATTAGGACTCTTTTGAAAGTTAATTTAAAATTAAATCACTCTTGTCAGTATCTATGTTTGTGTTTGGAAGAATTCAAGCTCCTAATGGCAGCCTACTACAAATGGGTTACTATCCCCAAATTTGAGTGTCTTTTTGTTTTCTCTGTTTTGCATCACCGACGGCTCACTAGTTATATAGGACAAACAGAGAGCCTTTATCCTTCTTGAAGGAAAATACAATCTGTAAAAATGAGGTGGGTTGGAACTGAGAACAATTGTTTTTTGAGGATCTAGATTAAAAGGAACCATGGATGCTGATTGACTGGCTTGACTGCCTGGGTGCCATTTAACACATACTGACTTGCCAACAGCAATTTTTTGGACTTTAATTAGAGATCTGCAGGTGAGTTTTATTTATTACAATGAAGGAAGAAAGAAGGGCTTGAGTTTGGTGAGAGATAAAGGGTTAACATGTAAAAAGAAGGAACGTGACGTAATAACAGGCAACAGCGGTGAATCGGCAATTTTTTGGTTAATCCGTACGGATTAGTCCGTATAAGAACCTCACCCTATATATATATATATATATATATATATATATATATATATATATATATATATATATATATATATATGTATGTATGTATGTATGTATGTATGTATATATATATGTATATGTATGTATGTATGTATGTATGTATATATATGTATGTATGTATGTATATATATGTATGTATGTATATTCCCTCCGTCCCATACTTATCGCTACTTATATCCATTTTGGGCGTCCCATACTTATTGCTACTTAACCAAAATGTTCACTTTTCTCTCTCCTATCCACTCACAACAACTATCCACTAACTTATTTTCTCTCTCCTACCCACTCACAATACTTACTTTTCCAACATATTTTCTTAATCCCCGTGCACTCTCATTTGGTAGCAATAAGTATAGGACGGAGGGAGTATATATATATATATATATATATATACTCCCTCCGTCCCAGCACAAGTAGGACTAGAGGAGTGGGCACACTAATTAGTAGTGAATGTGTGGTACAAATTGAAGAGAGATAATGAGTGGGGTAAATAGTAGTGTTTGTTGAATAAAATGAGTGGTGGAAAATGAAGAGAGAGAATGAGTGGGCTTAAATAGTGGGGTTGGTTGAATATAAATATATTATAACATTTCCATTTTGGGCAGTCTCAATTGTTCTGGGATGGCCTAAAAAGGAAAGAGGTCCTACTTGTGTTGGGACGGAGGGAGTATATATATACATTCGAGAAAGAATCTCACTTTAAATCTAAACGATTGCTGCTGAATATATAATTCGGGTCGATTTTGTCCTTCTTCGATGAACTTGCATCTATGAATGGTTCACATAGACGAAGCATAACAGCACTAAGATTAACAAACATGCCTGAACTTGCAACAGATATTCGCTCAACCTGTAAGCAAAACATAAATTACACGTATTAAAATTAAAACATAATTGCAAACATATTCGGACAAAAAAAAATGACAATGGAAATCAAAACCCGTGTGTAGTATTTTTTTTTTAAAAAAAAAAGAGTATCTGATCAAGAGCAGGATAAACCACACAGAATAAATATACAACGCATTTCTCTACAGTCATAATTCTTCCCTTAGTTTTTCATGAATAGAAAAAAGCTGTCCTTGATATTTTATGTCTAAAAAATAAGTGATTTTTCGTATAAAAATTACCTATAACTTCAATGTTATGATCATGGGAAAATTTACCTGTATATGACCCCTTGATGAGTTTTTGTTGATCACCTCAGCAAGGTACATAAGAACATTCTCTCGCGTATTTGTACTTTTAAGGAGAGACTTGAGAACTTCAGTCAGACGATCATATAAGTTATTCATCACGGTTTTGATTGTTGCAAACGAGGATAACAAATCAGCTGGGCGGCGTGTTGATGGGTTTGAGAAGCACTGCTCACTGGGCAATTTGAATAGCCAAAGGATCTCTTAGTATGAAAACCTTCATCGCATCAGGCTAAATGCTACTAGTATAAAGAAGCATGCAAGCTTAAGCATAGTACCATTAATAAAGAATACTCTCTCTGATAAAGAGATAATTCTCCTTCCAAACTCAAACATTTTAATTATATCTTTTTTTCACTTTAAAGTGCAATCAAGCAACAAATGTTTCACCTGATACGTTTGAGCAACACCATGTACTATGCAAATAATGATTAGTACAGAAGAACAACGGGAACTTTTCGGCTACAGTTTGAAAAAGCATAAAAAAAAAAAAATCAAAATGGACAGAACTGCTCTATTTGTAAAGCAGGTTGTAGCAAGGAATAAGATTTAGGTCACTGTGGATTTAATAACATAACCAAGAAGAATACACATAACTGCAACTAAAAATGGCAAAAAAGTATAAATGATGCAAGACAAACATGACACAATAAAGAAATTCGAACTCACCCAACATCAGGCTGACTCTTAAATACATTTTCATCAGGCAGAGCACTAACATGAAAGAAGGGTCCTAAAATGCTAGTCATTTCAATGACACGCCCATTTAGATATGCTCCCTTGGGAATCCACCAAGGATGATTAACCAAAGCCTTAGCACCAACAGGGAAGCTTATCAAGTACATCAAAGCCCTCAAGGGCTGATCAAAGTCTCCAAGAGCCGAAACCTTAATCACAATTCCCCTCAAATCCTCATATAACTGCTTCAATATAGGTTCCACACTATCGAAATCCGCATCCCTAAAGAACTCCTCCAAAAACCCAGGAGGAGATGCAACAATACTACTACTAGCACCACCACCACCAAACCCATCAAATGAACTAGGAACTTCAGAGAAAATCAATGGCAACAATGGCGATACATTAGACTTACTTGTATCCGAATCAGGGAACATATCGGGGTTTCCTAAATGAATTCGACAATAAGAAACAGCCAACTTCTTAGCTTGTTTAACAACCAACTCCATGTCAGACCTAACAGCCTTATCTTTCATATTAGCAATTTTCTTACCTTCCTCATGAGCGCGAACATAAATACCTAGTAAATATCTAAAAGGGGGATCAGCAGAGACAAAATTACCAGAAAGACGATCAACCAGGACCCTCTCCATCAAATCCCTAGACAATCTCAATTCTCCGCCCTCGCTAACAACTTCCGCTGCCGTCATTTCCAAGTAAACAATTCGAGAATCGGTTTCCATCGAATCAACTAGACTCACCAGAAATATCTTTCGCAAAATTATATCTTCAATCTCCTCCGGAGACCGTTGAGGCTTTCCGGTCGCCATAACTCAAAATTCCCAGCTCGAAATCAATAAATAAACTTTGCACAGCTCGATCTAAGGGGTCAAACTGTTGAAAAGATTGGGGATTGAAACCAAAATTAGGGTCTGTGAAAGATAAAAAAAAAGATCCTTTCTTTACCAAAAAAAAAAAAAAAAAAAAAAAAAAAAAAAAAAAGAATAACCTTCACAGCTGTATCGATCATATAGATACAAGACAAGTACGTGTGTGCGTGTTTTGGGGGAAGTGGGGTTGAGAGGATATAGCGATTGGAAGATTCGAATTGGGGGAGTTAAACTCAACAATGGCTTCTGAATTCTTAATTTGTTCACTTGTCTTCCTTTTTTTCTTTCTATGTACTCCTATGTGAAGAGAAGATGGACAGATCAGACTTATTACCCCACCTACGACCTAGAGTCCTCCACTATTCTGATATGGCAATTTGCAATTTGGTTCTTGACATTTACAAACTTTTGCAATGTTGCTCCCAATAAATTTTTTTCTTCAATTGGTTCCCAACATTTTTATTTTTTTTTTGCAATGTGGCTATAAAAGTAAATGGCCGTTAGTTTTCTAACAGATTTTATGTCATGTGACTAGCACATGACGTTTTAAAGGACGTTTTAAAATATTCGTAAAGCTACACATATCCGATTGATAGGATTCTTTTTTATATTGAAACTAATTATAGACACCCCGCCTTGGACCTTTCATGTCCCGATTGCATACACATTCTCTGTCTTCCTCTTTTATGTTAAGTTTTGTTACTTTTTGTTAACTTTCATTACTTTCCATTAAGTTCCTGACTTATTCCGTTAGTCTTGGACTTAACTAAGTGACATAGTCAACCTCGAGTCTTTGTTTACTTTGTTTTTGTTGACTTTCGTGGTGCGTTAAGTTTCTGACTGATTTCGTTAGTTCCAGGGCTTAACTGCATAACGAGACCAACTTTTGGGCTAAAATATGGATTTTCTGAAGGTGAGACGTGCGCGCCTTCGCCCTCCTTTGTGGGAGGCGTGCGCTTCCCATAGGGGGGTGGAACGTGCTCGCCTTCGCCCTCCTTTGTGGGAGGCGTGCGCTTCCCATAGGGGGGTGGGGACGTGCGCGCTTCCCACCTCCAGAATCCCAGATTTTGCCAAATTTCCCTCATTTTCTGATTTGTAACCCCCAAGCCCATTATGCATTGGCTTGATTCGGGGAAGGGCCATCTTTGTGACCACAAACACTTTCTTCATTCCACCATGGAAAGGGAGGAAGGATTCTTGACTCAAAAACTCTCTAAAACTCAAAAGTCCATTTTCAAATAGTGGTTACTATAGACAAATTGGTTCTTCCCCATTCAAGCACAAAGTACAACTCCCACTTTCTCCTTGTTGGATATGTATATAATAAACCACTCCTATTACCTAGATTTGATTGATCCCATAACCTTATTTTACTTTATATGGACTTTAGGTATTATTGTAAGAAGTTTTATAACTTCATTAGTTAAGTCCATTATTAGTTAAGCTAGGCTCAGAAGACCAGCCCCTCAATTTCTGAAGAAATGTTGCTGCTGCTAATATGATGGAAATGACTAAGTCTGCCTACCTCAACTTTGATGCTGAAGAAATTTGGCGACCGCACATAAGCGACCGCATGTACTGTTCTGCTGCATGGTGACCGCACATCACTAGCCTACCGCAGACTAGCTACCGCACATCCAAGAAAAGACAAGTTTGTTGTAGAACGTTACAAATTCAAATTTGAATTTGGTCGTACTAGATAGTACATCTGGACCACTAACTTCTGCAACTACAAGACAAAGATATGAGCTCCAATCAGAATGCTCCAGCTCATCATCGTCCAAACTTGTCTAACAGCTATTTCTCACCTAAGGCTATAAATAGCCCTTACTTTCTTCATTGAAAGTGTGCTGAGATTCAAAGAGAGAAATTGCTGTTGAAATACTTGGTGATTGAAGATCATACTCAAGATTTCCAGAATCATTTGAATCTTCAAGCCTTCGCCTTCAAATCTTCAAAGATCCCCAGCAACCTTCAAGAACATCAAATCTCAAGCCCAGCATCACTTAAAGATTCATTAGGCTCTCAATCATATAGATTACATAGAGCTCTTGTTTCTTACACACACACCCCCTGATTGATCAATCACATAGATTGCATCATTAGGGATACACCGGTCTAAGTCTAGGATTTGTTCTTCATAGAAAATAGGAGTTAATTCAATTATTCATCTTTGTAATTTGTACTCAAGAGAATTAATATATCCTTCATTCAAAATCCAAGACTGACCATCGTGGTAAAGGACGTAGATCTTTTAACAGATCGAACCTTTCCAAATCATTGTGTCATTTACTTTCTGCAAGTTTACTTTTAGCATTGTTCTTATTGTTCATATTAATTTTGTTTGTCGTTTAGTGTTTTGATCTTTCCAGATATTCAAACGATTGTGAATTGTGTTTGTTGCTTGCTTATTGCCTTAGTTATTACTTCTGACTACTTATCATTTTGCCAAAACTCTCAGACACAATCTTTCATTTTCAACCTACCTAGTCTGTAACCTTGCCGACCGCACGAAGCTGACCGCTAGGTTGCCTTACCGCAGTGTGCTTGCCACATACTTATTTGCCTTTGAACATCTTCCGTTTGCTTGTTCAAATACTCTTAGGCGACCGCAATATTGCCGACCGCAATATTGCCAACCACAATTTGCCTACCTAGATGTTTTATCTTCAAAACCAACTCTACCTTGTTTTTATCGAAAACTTCTGCTGTGTATTTTACTTTGAACTAGTGGTTTTTACTTGACCACAAAACTCAATAGTAAGCATAAGGTTGAATTTTGAAAAAGGGTTGATAATTTTAAATAGGCTATTTACCCCCCCCCCCTCTAGCCTCTTTTCATACCCTTGTTGTGTCTTTGGGACCAACAAGTGGTATCAGATCAAACACCTTCATAAAACTTTTGCTTTTCAAGCTTAACAGCTTGGGTGCCGATTCAAAATGGCAAGTCAGGAAACTATGGCAACGGTTAACTTCACTCACGTTCCAGCGTTCGACGAAGATAACTTTGACATATGGAAGCACAGCATTCTAACTCAGTTCTACTCCATGGACGAGCAACTTGGCGATTACCATTGGACCATACTTCCCAATGAAAGCGAACCCGAATCCAGAAACCAATGCAGACATACCGTCAATCAAGAAACCAAAAGCTGAATGGACCGATGAAGAGAAAAGACTGGTTGGAATGGACGTGAAAGCTAAGAGCATACTCCTAAGTACTTTGAGTACATCTCAGCGTCGACAAATCATGAAATGTGCTACTGCAAAAGAACTTTGGGATGCAATTGAAGATTACATCGAAGGAGATCAAGCTTGCAAAGAAAGCAAAAAGTTTGCAATTCAAAGAAGATTCAACAACTTTGCCAAGATCCCCGGTGAATCACTTAGAGCCACTTATGATCGTTATTGTGAGATCATAAGTACTTATACCGCACTTGGAAAGAATCTTACCAAGAAAGAAATCAATGTTAATTTTCTAGCTGCTCTTGGTTCTCAATATCTTCACAAAGGAAACACTCTTGAAGATACCAAGCTACTAGATGATATGTCACTCAGAAGCCTCTATGCCAACCTCAAGGTTTTTGATATCAAGCTCCATAACATTGAAGAGATGGAAGGAAAAACAAAGAACTTGTCGTTGGTCGCTAAAAAGGAAGAAATGGTCAAAGAAGAAGATCCAAAAATCTCCACATCTGAGTTACTAGATATGGACGATGATGACTTTGCTATGTTCGTGAAAAGATTCAAAAGTTCAGAAAATCAGCAAGGCCCAGATCATCAAGCAAGGCTCCAGCAAGGCTCTCAAGGAGCAGCTCAACAAATAAGAAAGAGTACTCCAACTTCTCTAAGAAGAAAGAGGATATCGTTTGTTTTAATTGCAGGAAACCGGGTCATTTCGCATCAGAATGCCCAATTCCCAAATTCGAGTACATAAAGAAGAAAAGCAACTTCACTCCGAGATATTCTAAGCAAAAGGGAATGGTCGCTGAAGAGGACTCTGCCATAAAAGAGTTAGCTACCTGGATAGAGTCAGATTCTGATGAAAGCGACGAAGACTCTGAAGAAGGTCACATTTGTTTGGTCGTTCATTCCGATGATGAGAATGATAATGAAAATCGTCGCTCACTAAATGCAAAACCTAAGCGAATAAGCTATACGGCCGATGAACTTGCTGAAAAAGGATTCCTAACTCCAGTTCAAAAGAATGGTGATCTTCTATTTTCTAGATGTGATGTAAGTGCAGCAAAGAAGGCTCTACACAATCCCAAAGTGAAGGAAGTTCTGCTTACCACTCCTCAAGTCAAGTTTGACATTTTCCCCGACGAACAAGAAAAGATGTTTTTGAAAGCTGAACAGGTAATTAGTAAGTTTTCTGGCATGAAGGAAGCTTTAGCACTTTCAACTGAAGAGATTTCCCAGCTTAAGACGGAGAAACTCTACTAAGATCTGAACTCACTCTCCTTAAGGAGTAGATCAAGAGCATGACTCCGCTTACTGATCGAAACCGTTTCTTAGAAGAACAAAATGCCATATTTAAAGTTAAGAACGACGAATTGGTTGCTGAGATAAACGACCTTAAACGGATCACTAATGAGTGGACCAATTCTCGTGTCACTATGGAACAAATACTAGAATCCCAAAAGTCCAGTGGTGATAAAGAAGGCTTGGGGTTCCAAACTAGTGACAACTTTAAATGTGCATCTTGTTGTGAAAGAGATGAGAAATTTACCCAGCAAACTTTGGAAGAGTCAAAGGCTAAACATCATGTTTCAAAGGGTGTAGGACAAGAACAAAAGAAGAAACTAGTGTTCAATTATGTCTACCCTAAGAAACAAACTAGTAAGGCAAAGTTGAAAGGTATTGCCATGGATGAACCTGCTGCTGCGGCAAGCACCAGCAAGGTCGCAGAGTCACCTTACCGCATCTACTTGCCACGAGGTCAGTCGACCGCACCAAGGAAGTTGGCGACCGCAAGGAAACCAGCGACCGCGGGTAGTGGCAAGGTAGAAAAGTTTAAGTGGATGAACTTTGTAAAGGCGACCTCATCCATTCCAGTAAACGATGTTGTGCTGAAGGCTTCAATGAAGTTTGTTAACCCTCAGATGGGTGGCTTCCACCATTGTTCTGTGTGTGATGATTATGGTCATAAGGCTTCTGAATGTCTTTTAAGATTCATACCCAATCCCAGAAGGCTTAAACCCCCTTCTGTGAGGCAAGTGTGGGTCGTCAAAAGCTGCTAATCTTTAGGACCCAAAATAATAAAGGGGACCTCGATTTTAAATGTTTATTTTGTAGGTCCTCTGCCTTATGGCTGGTCACTCCAATGAAGCTACAAGTTTATGGTATCTAGACAGTGGATGCTCAAGGCATATGACTAGAGATATCAACCTATTGGAAAGTGTCCGAAATGAAAAAGGTCCAGCAGTTACTTTTGGCGACAACAGCAAAGGAAAAACCATCGGTTATGGAGTCATCAGAAAAGGAAAAATAACAATCCAAGATGTTTCTCTAGTTACTGGTCTAAAACACAATCTTCTCTCAATCTCACAATTTTGCGACAAAGGATTGCAATGCCACTTCACTTCAACTCATTGTCTTATCATGGATGGCAACTCCGGCGTCACTTTCCTCAAAGGGATTCGTAAGAAAAATGTTTATATTGTTGATTTCAATTCTACTTGTATTTCTTCTAATCTCTGTTTTATAGCAAAGAATGTTAGCAAAAATAGTTGGCTTTGGCATAAACGACTCAGTCACTTGAACTTCAAGTATCTCTCCAAGATTGGTAGAGAAAGTTTAGTTCGTGGTCTACCCAAGGTAGCTGATCACCACGATGAAAAGTGCTCAGCGTGTCAACTAGGCAAACAACCAAAAGCGTCTTTCTCCAGCAAGACGACTTCGTCAACTTCAAGATGTTTGCAGCTACTACATATGGATTTATTTGGACCTGTCACTACCGCAAGTATTGGAGGTAATAGATATACATTAGTTGTGTTAGATGATTATTCAAGATATACTTGGGTTGAAATGATGATCTCCAAAGACGATTGTTATGACATCTTGACCGCACTCTTTAGACAGCTCCAAACCTAAAAAGAAGACGACCTCGTTAGTGTTCGATCCGACAACGGAACAGAATTAAAAAACAACGGCGTCGCTCAATACTATGACGACCACGGTATCGACCACAACCTCTCAGCAGCTGGAGTTCCATAACAAAATGGTGTTGTGGAAAGGAAAAACAGAACATTGATAGAGGCAGGAAAAACGATGATTGCTGAATCGAAGCTACCTCAATATTTTTGGGCTGAAGCCGTCAACACAGCTTGCTTCACTCAAAATTGATCCCTCATCAACAAGACCTACAATAAAACTCCTTATGAACTTTGGAGAGGAAGAACTCCCAACATTGCCTACTTCAAGATTTTCGGTTGCAAATGCTTCATTCTCTATAACGTTAAAGAACATCGAGGTAAATTTGCTCGAAGGTATATTTGTTGGGTATGCTAAACACTCAAAAGCTTTTCATGTATTTAATAAAACCACTCTTAAGATAGTAGAATCTGTCCATGTAACTTTTGATGAACATTCTCTCCTTGAGCCACATTTGGCTCCAAATGTTGCTGATGATTTTGTTGAGCTTAATGAGACAGGTACAAGTCGACCACAAAATCAGTCAACTCAAGGAAATCCATCTACCTCAACAGCTCCTCCATCTACCTCACATGAAGCACCAGAAGCTACCACATCTGCTGCTACCTCAAATGGAGTTGAAGTTGAGACACCCATCAATATTGAAGAACCAATCCCTCAACTTACCTATGATTGGGATGGCTCAAATGATGTACCGCTAAAAGACTTACAACAACCATCAACTCAACCGGACTTACCTCATGAAGTGCGCGAGGTTAGAGATCACCCAATTCAGAATATCATTGGTAACCTACATTCCGGTGTTCGAACAAGAAGATCAAATTACGATGCACTTACCGCATTCATATCTCAAGTTGAACCCAAGAAAGTTGATGAAGCACTTCAAGACTCAAGTTGGGTTGTTGCTATGTAAGAAGAGCTCAACCAATTCGAAAGATGTAAAGTTTGGACCTTAGTTCCAAGACCAAAGGATCATGGAGTAATTGGTACAAAGTGGGTATTTAGAAATAAGATGGATGAGAATGGAACCATCACAAGAAGCAAAGCTCGGTTGGTCGGACAAGAATATAGACAAGAAGAAGGTATTGATTACGATGAAACTTTTGCCCCCGTTGCACGACTTGAAGCCATAAGGATATTTTTAGCATATGCCTCTTTCAAAAGATTAAAGCTATATCAAATGGATGTGAAGAGTGCTTTTCTCAACGGCAAACTTCAAGAAACGGTCTATGTCGCTCAACCGCCCAGATTTGAAGATCCCAAATTTCCACATCATGTTTTCAAACTTCAAAAGGCTTTTTATGGACTCAAACAAGCTCCACGGGCATGGTATGATACACTATCTAAATTTCTCCTAGATAAAGGTTTTAAGCGTGGTAAGATCGACACAACTTTATTCATTGCAAAATATCATGATCATACTTTACTTGTTCAAATTTACGTCGATGATGTTATTTTTGTTTCCACTAACGAATTGTTGTGTAAGCGATTTGAAAAGCTAATGAAAAGCAAATTTTAGATGAGCATGATGGGAGAATTGACATTCTTCCTTGGACTACAAATTAAACAATGTGCTGAAGGCATCTTCCTCTACCAAGCAAAATACACAAAAGATCTCATAAAGAAATTTGGACTCGACAATGCAAAGGCATACGACACTCCTATGGCTGCTGGTAACAAGTTGGATAAATACTTGAAATGTAAGAAGGTTGATCAAACCTTGTACCGAGGTATGATTGGCTCTCTCCTATACTTAACTGCTAGTAGGCCCGATATCATGTTTAGTATTTGTGTTTGTGCTCGCTATCAAGCGGATCCTCGAGAAGCACATCTTATTGCTGTAAAACGTATTATTTGATATTTATCTGGGACTATTAACCTTGGACTTTGGTATTCCAAAGATTCAAATTTTGATCTTATAGGTTACTCAGATGCAGACTATGCAGCATGTACCATTGACAGGAAAAGCACAAGTGGGACTTGTCATTTCCTTGGAAATCGACTCGTTTCATAGGCAAGCAAGAAACAAGCATCAGTTTCCGTATCTACCACAAAAGCTGAATATATAGCTGCTGGAAGCTGCTACTGTCAAGTGCTTTGGATGAAACAACAATTGGTTGACTACGAAATCAAAGAAGAAAATTATCCAATCTATAGTGACAATACATCTACCATTGTGTCCAACAACCCTGTCATGCATTCAAAGACCAAATACATTGATATCAAATACCATTTTCTCAAGGATCATGTGGAAAAAGGTAACATTTATCTAGAGTATGTGAGTACTGACAATTAAATTGCAGACATCCTCACCAAGGCTCTGGACTCCAAGAGATTTAGGTTTCTCAGAGGAGAAATGGGTATGCTAGAACTTTAATCTTAGCCTTATGATTTATGTACTAATGTTTTGGTTTCTCCAAGTTCTTATTAATAAGTAGGTACAACTCTGACCGCATGTCTGTCGACCGCATTTATGGCCTACCGCACGATGTTCCTACCGCAGTGAAAATGATGACATAAGAAGCCCTATATCATGTTTGTCGACCGCAAGGGAAATCGAAGAAATGATCACTACCTTGAAGAAACCCTAGCTAATATTGTTGACCGCATTACTTACGGTCGACCGCTCACCCTACGGTAACCACTCTCCATCACTTACCGCACGTATGGATTCCAGGTAAGTATTCTAACCTTAGAAATATTTAGGAAATGTGATGTTTTGACTTCAAGGGTATTAAGGTAATTTTCATTTTTCCCTCGCTTTTATTTAATTCAAATCATTATTATATTATTGCTCCGCCGTTATTGGTTCTCACTAAGAGACTAAAGGACTCTTTCTCTGTCAAATCTGATCTGTAGAGTTAACCTCCCACTTTTCCACTTCCTCACTCCCCATAACCGTCCATATACTCCCTTCCCACTATCCCACTCCCCACTCTCTCTGCCCTCTTTCTCTCTCTAAACTCTCTCTCTATCTGTCCGTCTCTCTCTCTCTATATTTTTCTATAAATTTCATGGCCCCAAAAGATAAAACTCTTAAGAAATCATCCTCTCTCCATCCTTCATCACAACAATCACAAATGGTATGATTTCCGACCTATATCTCTTTATTTGTTGAATTTCGAATTTTTATTGTGTTCTTGGTGGGTTTTGCAACACTCTTCATATTCTTCCCATTATTGTAAATTTTGACGCTTCCTAAGCTTATATGTTGCTTGATTCTTGTTTTAATTCATCTTTAATCATCTCAATATGGGTTCTATCATGATTTTATGGCTTGATTTGTGACATTTATTCAACTGGGTTTTCGGGTTTTCGCCCCCCCCCCCCATTTTGATTCTCCTTGATTTCTAGCATTTTGACTTAAAATTTCATGAAATTGTTGCTAATTTTGGCTTTAATCGGGTTTTTAGAAGCTATATTGATAAAAAAAAATTTAATTTTTGGCACTTTTCGAAATTTCTGGGAACGTGCTATAGTGCGTGTTCTTCGTGTTCATATGGATGTTCTTGATGTTCTTGAAATTTCACTTTTTGATCCATTCTTTTCGTTACACACACTCAAAAGGTGTTTGTGCGTGTTTTGATTCTCTGAGTTCTAATTCTTTCAAAATTTCTTGTTTTCGAAATTTTTGTTGCCAAGTAAGTGTACCTACCGCATCCTCCTTACCGCGTCTATCTTATCGTGATATGCTTACCGCATCGTTTCCCTTACCGCGTATTCCTTGCCATTATTCGTTTTCCGCTGGTCCCTTGCCGCATTATTAAGCAAGCGACCGCACGTATATTTTCTTCTCTTAACTTCACAAATTTTTTTCAGGATACCAAACATTTCCTTCCTGGTCTTCTGATGGACATCAAAGATTTGGAAGAGGATGCCATTGGGAGGAATCTCATCAAACGATTTGAGGGATCTGGAATTCTACCATTCTTCACTTTCGATCATGACTTTCATGTCCCAGCTCTAGTTGATCAATTCTTCGCGACCGCGTCAGAGGAAACCGGTCAAAGCAAATCGGGTAAAATGGTTAAGTTCATCCATGCTGAAATAGAAGGTATTGAAATGACCTTAGATGTTGTTAATATCGGTGAAGTCCTTGGTATAAAAAAGAAGGCTGGTGTTGTCTATGCCACGACCGTAGCAGATGATGAACTCAAGGCACTGGCTAAACGGTTGATTGGTCACAATCTTGTTACCAAGGTTCCTTGAAAAGAATTCGATGAAGTCATGTATCATATCAGCCATCTGGTTGGCCACTCCATCAATTGCAAGACTGGTAACCAAGCTAACTTCAACACTACCCAATGGACTCTATCTGCCGCGATCTATCTGTGCAAAGACATGGATTGGTGTCAGATTATTTATGATGCGTTGAGAGACAATATCATTGCTTACAACAAAGCAAAGGATAAAGGGACGATCAAGTACCGAACTCATACTCGATTCATTACCTTTCTCATGACTCACATTAAGGATATCCACAAAATTATGGCGAAGAATCGCGAACTACTTCTCTTCATTTCCAAGAACAAGCTCTTTACTGTCTCCACCATGAAAACCAATTTTCGTTTTCGGTTTGGAAACCGTCTTTATAAAATATACCTTGCTAAAGATCCTCATGAGCCATATGAGTCCCCTTCCAAACATAGGCAACCTTTGCCTGCCGCTAGTGATGAAGACGACGATGAAGAAGAATCTTTGCCTGCCGTGCCTCCGGTCAAAGGAAAAGGAAAAGGCATTGCCGTTGATCCACCAAGCAAAAAGTCATCTGCTGTTGTTGGTATAAAATTCAAGGAACCATCTACCAAGTCAACTCATTCCATTTCCCCTCCTCGCAATTCGACCACACCACTGAGGTCACTTGCCGCACCATCTGTCAAACCTTCCAAAACCCCTTCGACCGAAACTTCTCAGGGGGAGAAAAAGAGAATTCACTCTCTCAGTCCGGTCAAGGTTGTCAAAAAAGCCAAGGTTGCCGTATCTCCAGTGTTTACCCCTACTGGTTCCCCTCCTATTGACACTGACACTGTGGTTGAGGTTGCTCCCACTCTGAAAAAGGTTGCCCAAAAACTGAAGACCTCTGTTTCAAGGCAATTTTATTCTTTGAAAGATGAGTCTGATAGTGAGGACACTGAGGATGATGCTTCTAGTGGCTCCAAAGTTGAAGTTGCTGGTAGTGAAAATGATGATGGTGATGACAAACAGGTTAATGATAGTGATAGTCAGCAAGGTGAAAGTGATGACAAAGCCAAGGATGATGATGTGAATGTTGATAGCCCCACCTTCGACCGTCCTGAGGCTGCCGCTCAACAAGCTACCACGGTTGATGATGTCGACCGCACCCCCATTGCTTCTCCAACTCTCTCTCCTGTTCATGCTTCTCCTCCTTCGGTCACAGTTAATCCAGATAATGTTCTAGCTACCGCAAGCCAGATTGCTGCACTGCTTACCGCAGTCCAAGCCTTGACAAAACTACAATCTGATAACCAGACAGCTATTGCTTAGTTGACCGCCGAGGTCATTGACCTGAAATCGTCTCAAGCTGATTTGAAGCTGGAGCTATGTTCTCTTCCCTCAAAGTTGATTGATACCATTAAGGGGGAGACATTATCCATAACAAAGACTGTCAAAGATGTTGTTCGTGGAAATACAAGTTCAAGTTCTGCTGCCATTCAACCTGCCGCTCAATCTCCTCTGTCCGCATCTACATCGACCGCACTGTCCACTGACCTCTTGGTTACTCCTCGTTTCTTAAATGAAGCACTGACCATCCAGACTAATGCCCTTAACCATGGACTCTCGCGCGAAGTTGTTGAGGCCTCCATTGAAATTCAAAAGCAGTTGGATATGGTGAAAGTTGATTTGGTCCATGAGCTGAAAAAGATCAAGTTCAGCATGGAAAAGGAAGTGGATATTGCCATCAAGGCTTCTCTTGAAGCCCTTACTGAAAATCAAGCAAAGAAGCTTGAAGCAATCAAGGCTGCTTTTACCTCTTTGAAAACCCCGCTTGACTATCAGGGTACCAAAATTGAAGAACTGACCAACACTGTCGTTGGGTCATTTCAATTCGTTGAAAAGAAATTGGAGACGTTAGAAGAGTCAGTTCAGAGGTCTGCTGGAAGTGCAGTCACTGAAGGATCAATCCAAGTTGCAGATGCTGGTCATGGTAATGTTCATTCACAGGCTGAAAATGATGAAGGCAATAGCATCGACTTTCCTACCGTGAACAGTTTTGATTATATGCTGGCCAACGCATTCACCTGCCCCATCATTCTAGAATTTTAAGATGAGGTGAAGATTCTTGGTTTGGATATGTGATGCCGCCGCACTCTACTGACCGTTCCTCCTCGACCATCCTTCTGACCGCACCACTTTTGCTTACCGTTTGTTTTTGTTTTTATAGGCTGGATGCCTAAGACAATTTTTAATTATGTTTAACTTATTTGGTCTGTAACTCAACTATTATCTCTTTTGTTTTTGTACTCTTATGCTCCATCGTCTTAATGATTCAGAGTACCAGTTGTGTTTGTTTTGTTTGATGCTATTCATATCTCTCATTATTTTATCTTTCTGAATTACATCAACATTTTTCTATCTTCTAGGATTAGTCTTTTATTTTCTTTATAGGATGATAGAAATCTATAACATTGACTTACTGTGTGTGCATTGATTTGGGGCATGAACTTAATAAAATTAATTTCTTGAAACATGTTATTACCAAGTATAATGATTTAGTCTTTGTTATAGTAGGTAATGGTCTCAATCAAATAGGGGGAGATTGTTGGATATGTATATTATAAACCACTCATATTACCTAGATTTGATTGATCCCATAACTTTATTTTAATTTATATGGACTTTAGGTATTATTGTAAGAAGTTTTATAACTTCATTAGTTAAGTCCATTTTTAGTTAAGCTAGGCTCAGAAGATCAGCCCCTCAATTTCTGAAGAAATGCTGCTGCTGCTAATATGATGGAAATGACTAAGTCTGCCTACCTCAACTTTGCTGCTGAAGAAATTTGGCGACCGCACATAAGCGACCGCAAGGTAAAGAGACCGAATGTACTGTGCTGCTGCATGGTGACCGCACATCACTAGCTACCGCAGACTAGCTACCGCACATCCAAGAAAAGACAAGTTTGTTGCAGAACGTTACAAATTCAAATTTGAATTTGGTCGTACTAGATAGTACATCTGGACTACTAACTTCTGCAACTACAAGACAAAGATATGAGCTCCAATCAGAATGCTCCAGCTCATCATCGTCCAAACTTGTCTAACAGCTATTTCTCACCCAATGCTATAAATAGCCCTTACTTTCTTCATTGAAAGTGTGCTGAGATTCAAAGAGAGAAATTGCTGTTGAAATACTTGGTGATTGAAGATCATACTCAAGATTTCCAGAATCATTTGAATCTTCAAGCCTTCACCTTCAAATCTTCAAAGATCCCCAGCAACCTTCAAGAACATCAAATCTCAAGCCCAGTATCACTTAAAGATTCATTAGGCTCTCAATCATATAGATTACATAGAGCTCTTGTTTCTTACACACACACCCCGATTGATCAATTACATATATTGCATCATTAGGGATACACCGGTCTAAGTCTAGGATTTCTTCTTAATAGAAAATAGGAGTTAATTCAATTCTTCATCTTTGTAATTTGTACTCAAGAGAATTAATATATCCTCCATTCAAAATCTAAGACTGACCATCTTGGTAAAGGACGTAGATCTTTTAACAGATCGAACCTTTTCAAATCATTGTGTCATTTACTTTCTGCAAGTTTACTTTCAGCATTGTTCTTATTGTTCATATTAATTTTGTTTGTCGTTTAGTATTTTTATCTTTCCAGATATTCAAATGATTGTGAATTGTGTTTGTTGCTTGCATATTGCCTTAGTTATTACTTCTGACTACTTATCATTTTGCCAAAACTCTCAGACACAATCTTTCATTTTCAACCTACCTAGTCTGTAACCTTGCCGACCGCACGAAGGTGACCGCTAGGTTACCTTACCGCAAGTGTGCTTGCCGCATACTTATTTGCCTTTGAACATCTTATGTTTGCTTGTTCAAATACTCTTAGGCGACCGCAATATTGACGACCGCAATATTGACGACCGCAATTTGCCTACCTAGCTGTTTTATCTTCAAAACCAACTCTACCTCATTTTTATCAAAAACTTCCGCTGTGCATTTTACTTTGAACTAGTGGTTTTTAATTGACCACAAAACTCAATAGTAAGCATAAGGTTGAAATTTGAAAAAGGGTTGATAATTTTAAATAGGTTATTCACCCCCCCTCTAGCCTCTTTTCATACCCTTGTTGTGTCTTTGGGACCAACACTCCTTCTAAACTCTTTTACCTCTCTTGATCAAAACTCTTTATTTGTTTTCTTCATCTTTCATCTCTTCTAATGTGTATGCAATCTCCATAAAAAGGAATACAACCAAAAGGCTTCTTCACTATTGAAGTTTGGTCAAGGTTACATTCCAACATTCTAAACTCCATTTTAATTTATCAATCATTTCTTAATGTAATTGTTTGATATGTAATCTTTAGCATGAATTAATCAATAAAACAAGTTTCTTTTATTTCTCTTTCGTAATTCCCCATTTCTTTACATTATAATTGTTAGCACTTTTCTCACATTAAAATAAGGCATTTAGCATTAGAACACCAATAGTAGCAAGACCCGCGTAAGCGGGGCAGAGTGGGTGTTTAAGTACTTCCCACTCCGTCACCTAACCCCCGAACCTCTTAACAAGAATCTCTGTTTTCGTATCAAAACGTAGGCTAATTATTAGGTTTTTCTTATGTTCCTCTAAAACATAGGTGGCGACTCTAACAATTAAAACACAAATAGACATCCTAGGATAATTCACCGCTCTAGCCAAGTAGTGGGCTCTCCCGGAGTATCTACAGTGGCGACTCTGCTGGGGACTACTTAGAGGGTTAAACTTGCGTTTTTTACTTTTGGTGTTCTTATTTCTGCATTCTGGGAATTCTGGTGGGAAAAGGTGGGAAGGGTGCGCCTCTGGCCTTCTTGGCCTAAGGCGCGCGCCTCCGACCTTCACCACCAGAATCGCCTGCCTCTCATCTCATCCTTCAATTCCATGTTTCTGTGCTAACAATTGTTGTAGGGGAAAAAGTTTTCATTTAGGGTCAAGACAATCCCTTGACCCCATCAGTTTGCAGGTTTTTACCCAGAAGCGGGCGCCTCTGCCTGCCTCCTCCTAATGCGCGCCCCTCCCGAATGAGCATCCCAATGCGCGCTTTTCTGGGCAATTTTCTAGAAAACAGAACAGTGAACAGAATGCACAGAATGACAGTGTGTGGGCACCGAGCCTGCACATAAACTCTTTTACTTTCTGTTTATTTTATCGGTCACACGGGTGATTCAAAATTTGTAAATATGTGCTTATTTGTTTTTTCTTTTCTTTAAAAAAAAGTAAAAAAATTGTTTTGTCACTTGGCTTGACTTCACAAGCACCTATTCTTATGAATTGCTCACAATCGAGTCGTACAAGTTCATAACCCCAAACCCGTCGAGGCCCGTCCTAGAGAGTTTCAAGCTCCACCCGACCTTGACTCTCTCGAAGCGGTAAACCGCAGCCCGTGGCGTAGTTCATGACTACATGCCGGGGGTGACCTTAAGCCTCTCATTAGCCGAGCACAAGCCAACATAATTCTTGTTAGGGTCTAACACTCCGTGACCAAGTCGGTTTTCATGTACCGAGATTTCCCTAAACTAATGTCTTCAAATCATACATGCCAAGTGGTTATCATGGACGAAATAAAAATCCGTCCCCAAGTGGTTATTATGGACGAAAATAAAAAATCCGTCCCCGCATGTATTCTTTACTACATTAATTTAATTTAATCCCGACACATGTAGGAATCACAAGCGTGGTGGAATCCGATGAGTATATGGGACCGTGAGAAGGTCTATATACTAGTGTGACGATTCCACTATTTTCTTAGAAACCCCAAAAGGGACTCCGTCCCTCCGACTTATATATATATATATATATATATAAAAGTCTTTTTCTTTATGTGGTTGAGTCTTTTCTCTTGTTTGTGGGTGAAATTATTTTACTCAAAAGGTATTTGTGGGCCATCCTAAGATCAACCGTGTTCTTCAAATAGGTCCAATGGCTTCCAACAGCAACAACAACGGTGACAATCTTTCCCGGTCCAACGAGGATATAGCCAACATGATCAAAGCACTGAAAGGACAAATTGATGCACTCCCCGAGAATGCCCGACGCAAGGATGATTTTTGGCAAGCCCGTCTCAAGCATGAGAGAATGGCCCATAAGAAAGAATTTGCTCTCGAGAACCAATTGAAGGAGCTCACAAATGAAGAAAAAATGGTCCAAAGCATTGATAACAGTTTGGTCAACACTCTCATGGCATACATTGACTAACGTTTTAGTGGGCTAAATTTGAACAAAGGCCCAAGCTCCGATCTCCATCAAGCTTCTCTTCTCATGAGCACTATGGTGGCCCTTCCTGAGAAATTCAAGATGCCCGATATTGGCAAGTTCAAGGGCAACTCTTCTCCCATGCTCACATCGACTCCTACATTTGGTCCATGCTACCGAAGAAAGTGTTTCCTCTAATGGCACAATGCTTCCCACTCACTCTTGATGGGGTCGCAAAAGATTGGTATATGGGTCTCCCGGTTTCCACCCACCTCAATTGGGATGCCGCTATGCTTGCCTTTAAGTCACAATATGAAGGCAATTACATGCACCGTCCCACGAAGAAAGAATTGGAGAACACCATGCAAGAGGGCAATGAATCATTTGGGGACTTTTCTCGCCGTTGGAATGACAAGTTAGCCGAGATTGTGGATAGGCCCTCAATGAAGGAACAAATGGACATCTTCTTGAAATGTTTGACTTTGGACCACCGAACCCGTCTTAGTGGGGCCTTTTATCCAAATTTTGCAAGCATGTATGATGCGGGAATTAGAGTTGATAATTTTCTCCGAGAAGTGGCCGAGTCCTCCAATGAGACAAGCTTCAACGACGAAGGGTTCCCGAGCAATCCGAGCAACGACATGGAAGAATGTAGTGACATGGAAGACTACAACGACATGGGGGACGATGACAACAATCGTCGTTTCTCTTTCTCTACCTAGTAATAGGAATATAAAAAAAAAATAGTCAAAGTCCTCTAATGTGTGTATTAAGTTTTCTTCCTTCTCATCAATGTTAAAGTTTGAGTCGGTCTTATCAAATAAAAGTCGTGGTTATCCTTATACACTATTCCAAGTTGTTCAATTTAATTCTTGGCAAAATGATGAAAAGATGTCTAAGCGAGTTTTGGAACGAGGCCATCACTTGAACGCCTAGGGGCTAAACATCGTGACAAAGGAATCAACAAAAAATCCAAAACATTAAGCAAGGCGGAACTACAACCATGGAGCAACATCAAGCAAAGTTTTCAAAAGGGGATTAAAAAAAAAAAAAGAGCTCGCTAGTTTGAAATCCTCAAATCAACCTAGGCAAAAGTTAAAGCACAAAAGAATAAAAATAATAAAAAAAATCCCCTCATTCAAATGAAATTCGCAAGATCATCATCATCATCCACCAACGAAGGACGAAGCAACCATCACGAAGAATGGAGCATCCACAATAACTACGGTGACCTGAGCCTACACTGGAGGAACGTAGGCAATATGCGGGTCCGGTCTCATGCAAGAAAAAAGATATGTTTAGCCCTAGTGCTTTATGGTGATTGACCTTCATCTCAAAATTGTTAAGACATCTTTGTACGAGTCATTTGCCAATGAATTAATCACCTCAGGATTGAACAACTTTCCTAGATTTGAAATCATTTCACGTTCCTTGTCGAGTCTAGGGACTTCTTATCTTTCAACGACGCTCCCAGTTTCTTGCAATCAAATTGGGGTTTTCTTTCTCTTCTCTCTTAATGACTTACTTGCCTTCGTAAGTCATTTAATAAATAAAAATACATGTCGATACTAGGGGCTACTTCCCTAGTTAAGTCAATGTCACTCATCGTTAGTGACAAAAAGGTCTCCACCGCAAAATCACATGATTCTCATCCTCAGCTAGAGTCAATGCACACTTCCTCATCAATCGAGTCAAAATGAAGACGCAAAAGAGATGCCTGCTAGATTGAAAACCCGAAAGGGCGTTCTAGGTAAAAAAACAGGGTGCGCCATAAAAAAGTGAGAGAGTGAGAGAGAGAAGGGAAAAGAGAAATGGGGATCCCCGGCCTCTAAAGAAGACAAGTTCTACATTGACTCTCCTCAGCAAGTCAATTCCCTATCGAGTCAACTCTGGAATTACAAAGGGCTCGATAAGGCATGCCACAATCAAAGGTTGTTTGGTAAGAGTTTTCTCCAACAATGTTCATTTTTGGGTTCATGAGAAAGAAGGCCCGTGGTAACCAAGATCCATCCGAGAACGAGCCTATTATTGAGGGGTACGAGGTTGCACAAATAGTCCCCAGTGAGTCAATTGGTTTGGGCATCGAATGGAAACAATGTGTGACTCAGTTTTCGAGCTTCTACAAGTATGTGCCTCTAAAGTATGTTGAAAGGATTCCCGAGAAGTGGAGTAGCTCTTGCCATGTCCTCTTATATTTGTTCCCTCGCACGAGGACGAGTCTCTTGCTTTGCTCAACAAATGATGACGCCCTAGGGGCTATGTGACTCAAGAACGAGAGCTTCTTTTGCTTCATTTGACAGTTAATGAGCCCTAAGGGCTATTCTCAAGAAATATGTGTGAGACTATCCTTAAAGTCTCTCAAAGGGAATGACGAAAAACCTTCTTGTCATGTGTGCCCATCCCTGTTCCCCCAATCAAGGATAGGCATTTCTCGTTCTACTTGCAATCAATGGTAGCACTCCAGGGACTACACTCGAGTTTCAAAGGCTCCCTCAGCAAGAAGTAATTCAAGTCACCTCCCAACAATGGCCCTAGCAAAGTCATATGCAACATTGGAAGCCTCCTCAATTAGTTTGGCACCAAAGGTCTCAATGGGCTTCGCAATTTACAATCTTTTGGGCTACGGCATTACAGTAATCCAAGCAAAGGGTAATATTGGGGCTTCGCAATTGACAATATTTTTGGGGGGATGATACCCGAGCAATGCAATTTGGGAGTAGTCTTATGGCTTCATGAAAGCGATCAAGCTTCAAGGGTCTCTTAGTTTCACGTCAAAGGTCTTCTGGTTTAAAAGGAGGGCTCCGATGTTTATGAATGAATTTGATGAATCTTATGTTGTGACTTACGACGAGGTTATGAAGAAACTCTTAGAGAAAAGGAAAAAGATTTAATATGCTAAACTCTATCAAAACAGGGTTAAAGCGGGAAATGCCAGGGCCAATCCCAATGTTTCTGCAATTCAGCACTCCCTTCTCCAAGATCAAAAGCAAAAAGTGTGGCTCTTGCGCCTCAAACACAAGTTGCATCCGAAGATCCGTCTTTAGTTCAACTCAAGAAGACTCAAGCAAGAATACCCATTTGGGACCTTATCACACCAAGACCTTATCATCTGCAACATCGCCGACACCACAAGACACTACTGCATCTTTTAAGCTTTCCACCATTTGGGTACCGACCATAATGAGGGAATTCATCTCCCCAGTAAGAGTAAAAAGGAGATCTCTATCAAGAATTCTACCCAACGGTGCATCCGCTCTTAATGCCAAGCCGAGTCCAAGATAATTTGGGGCTTTACATCGATAGGTCTTCACAACCCACCATCTTGAAGCTCACAATCAACAAGTACATTTGGGGCTTGGTAATCTCTCAAATCTTGGTATCAATAATCTTCTCTTGGGGCTTGCTCACGTCAACAACAAAAGGCGAATCATTCGAATGGGTCAAGAGCTGATTTATCTTAGGGCTTCACGAGTCACTCAAAGTTTGGCATCAAGGGCATTCTAGGGGCTTCACAATCACTAACCCCTTATCTCGAAATCGAAAGTTTTTGAATCCCCATAATCGACAAATCTCTTGGGGCTAGACATCCATCTTCGTTAATGTCAGTGTGCGTGTCCGATCTGGCCACTTTGGGTCGTAAGGACTTGGTTGTTGCTCGGTTGTTGTGAGTCGCCACCATGTTTAACGGAACACGGACCGTGAGATTATTGAGTTCGGGGGCTAAGTTATGGATTGGGAAGGTCAAGGAGCACCCAATCCACCCGATCTAGGATCAGTCTTGCTTACGAAATTATCATCATCATCGTCAAAATTATGCATTCATGTACTAAGGAAACGAAACAAATAAATAATTTCTTATTTATTTGGGATGTCGAATCATGTGCTTTGAGACCATCTCTATGGATTGGAGAGGCTCTAGGCTGATCCTTTAATAGAATCACACTACTTCAAAGACAAAGAAGAGGATGAGAAGGTAGAAAACAAAGAGTTTTACGTAAGCGTTCTTCGAGAATCCTATGGATGGCCTTGACTAAAGACCTTGATGATCCAATTAACTTAACTTAAATGGTGTTATGGAGGCTTGAATTTCGTGGGTGACGAAGAGAGGCTGATTATGAGGGCTTCTTTGATCAGATTTGGAGTGGTTTTTGGGTGAATGAGCCTTCTAGAGGTTTTTTCGGTTCAAGAACGTCTATATTTATAGGAGTTCTTGACCTAGGGTTTAAGCCAAGAAGGTAAGTTTGGATGGGAATCAAGGACTTGATCTTCAAGGAAGTATTTTTGGACTCTAGGATCGCCCATTAGGTTTTTCCCGGATTGTTTGAGTGTTTGCCAAGAAACGAGGTTGCGATCAACAAGGAAACTGTTGAGAAACCCGACTGTCAAGGGGGATACCTTGTACGAGACATCAATGTCTCGTACGAGACATCCAGTGCTGGAATTCACTTTTTGCCCTCTGCAGTAGTTTTAATGTTCATTTCGGCCCCTGACTAACGGAGTCAGTCAGAAACTTAATGAAACATGTCCAACTTAACGAGTTTCGACCCAAATCAAAGGCGAGACACAGAAGTGGTGTGATTATGAATGAACGTCCAAAATGGGGTGTCTACATAGCCCCTCGGCGACGATACTTATGGATGAAGTAACGTCGTCGATAGAAAAGACGCCATTTTGAACTAGGGGTATGGTCGTCCTAAAAAGTTGCCTACGTATTCCTTAGAAGGAAATCAGACCAAACGTAGTTCGACTCCGAAAATGCGCAAAAATAGGGCTTAAGGTATTTTGAAAATCATTTTGAAAACAATACTGCAGTAAGTAAAGTTTTAAAGTTTAGAGAGTAACCCATACTGAGGAATCAATGTCCTTGACCCAATTCTGAATATACTCCTTTTTGTTGATGACGAACAGTCTCCAGTTGCAATCCATACTGTGGAACCAATCTCTTTGACTCCAATTCTGAATATACCCTGTTGTTGATGACGAACCGCCTTCGGTTTGGAGACACCAGTTACCCGGACCTTATTTCTCCTTCCAACGAACTGCCTTTCCGTCGGAAAATATGAATCCTATGTTATTAACATACGTCTTGATAACAATTATTGGACTCTGGATTTGGAGACGCGAATTACTTGGATCCTTGCTTCTCCTTCTAACGAGGTTGCCTTATTCGGCGGAAAATATGAATCCTATTCCATTAACATACGTCTCGATGACAATCATGGGACTCTGAGGGGTGTGAATCCTATGTTATTAGCATACGCCTTGATAACAATTATGGGACCACTGGTTGCGGAGACGCCAATTACTTGGATCCTTGTTTCTCCTTCCAACGAACTTGCCTTATCGTCCGAAAAGTGAATCCTATGCCATTAACATACGTCTCGATGGCAATTATGGGACTCCAAATGGTGGGATCCTGTGTTATTAACTTACGTCTCGATAACAGTTGTGGGATATTCGGTTGTAAATCCTGTGTCATTAACGTACGTCTCGATGACAGTCATGGGATTTAGAGTTTGCTGATGCAGATTTTGTTGCTCACCCATGATCTTGGATGTGCGGTGAGAATAAATTCGTACTGAGAAACAACTTCATTTGTTCCAATTCTGAAAATGTTCCTTTGTTGATGACTAAATGTTCCATCTTGAACCGGGTTCAGATTCGACCTTTTAGTCAAAAGCAGGGATTTTTCTGACCTTTCTGTTGAAAGCAAGGCTTTCCTGATATTTCTATTAAAAGCAGGGCTTTTCTAGAATTTCTTGAGAAAATAGGGTTTTCTGTGGATTTACTGGGGATATCTCATACGAGATAGGGATGTCTCGTACGAGTGATCCCTGTTTCACTTCTTCATTTCATTCTCGGGAGCTTTCAACCCTAGGCGATTTTCTTACTCAAAACTCTCCATCCCTTTCAAGTTTAAGTGATTCCCAAGCCTTTCTGATGGCCGGAGCACATCGTTCGCATAAGGAACACCTCTTCGGTAGGCACATGAAGGGTAAAGTGTGGGCGACAGACGAGTTGTGCCCATTTCCCGATGATCATATTTCTCACGCCGTTCAGATGAGGCGGGTAAAGATCTCTTCCTTTGACTGAGTTCCCATGCCAATTTTGCTGTTGCATGTCTCAATTTAGTGCTTTCGCGGTCTGACTTTTGTCGATTTTTGCCTAGAATTATCGCTGCTAGGGTTTATCATGCATGGCTGATCTTTCAATGGGGTTCTACCCTTGTTGACGTTGAAAATCATTGTAGTATAGTAGTACATGATTTTGACTGTCATTCTAGGCAATTCTGCGATTTTTTGGGTAAAATGCTTAAATGAGGGTTTTACCGATTTTCTGACATTCGTCCCTTTTGCCTTTGTTGTTTGCAGCCATTCAGGATCATCAATAACTTTAGAGGCAGCGTATGAGCGGTTGCCGAGAGGTGGGCAACTCTTAATGGTGAGATGAAGGAAGAGATCGAGAACCTCGGGCTCAAGCCCTTCTTTGACGGCTTAGTCGGAGAGAGGAGGAATGTTCACTTGCTCCAAGCTATTCAGGAGCGCTTGTGGGATAACACTCACACCATCATATGAGGTGGGGAGAGGTCACAATGACTACCACTGATTTTTATGCCATTATCGGGCTCTCTATCGCCGGTGAGCCACTTGAGGTTGATACTGACTTTCTACCCAGTAGTGATGATATGAGGCATTTTCTAGGCTTTTCTATGCGTACCCTAGGCAAGGGTGTCCCTCTGAAGGCTTTGAGGGATAAGGTCGATGCCTATGTTACTGTTAATGCTGGTCAGATGAACCTCACTGGCACCCGTATTGTAGTTGTCCGCGGCTTTCTGTGGTGGGCTCTTTCTGAGACGCTATTTGCCAATCATGCGTCGACTGCCCTTTTCACTTTGCTGAGCTGCCTGAGGGATATGCAGCATGTCACTGATGCTAGCTGGGGTTTATCTGGCTTGGCCCACTGCTATGTGGCTATGGATGAGAGTTCGCGGGATCGTGCGAACGCTGGCTTAGGCGGCTACAGTCATGCTTGGGAGGTATGATACTCATCTTCTTCTGTATTCCTCCTTTGTTTCAACCCCAGTTTATTTTGATAGCATTTTTTTTTCTTAGCTATTGTGTATTGACATCTTCTATGTTTCTCCTATTTTGCAGGCCTGGGGTTACGCCATGTTTGGTCTCTTCACTTTCAACCTTCAAGACAACACTGTTATGTTCCCAGATACTTTGAGATGGCGCCGGTGTAACAGGGATACCCGTGATGAGCATGCAGAGGAGGCTGATATGCCGGTGGAGCGCATGCGGCTGTATTTTGACAGATGGGAGGCCGCTCCTAAGTCCACTGTTGCTTTCTTTCCTTGGCGGAGTTTGGGAATTGATCATGTTTAGGGGTTTGCTAGTATGAGGTTACTGATGATCGGCCTCAGTGGGGGATGCTTTTACTTAGGAGAAAGAGAGTCTCTCACCAGCAAGGTGGTGGCAGGCTCGATGGCCTTGTTCCCTTGGACCCACCGGCCCATATGCTTAACTCTTATGCTATCGCGGAGGAGGAGAGATATGACCTCATTATTGGTCAGGATGCTTTTGACCATATGTCTCTGGAGGCCGATTATCAGGACTTTCTTGCTCGTCTTATGCCCCAGTTGATTCTGGAGGGTGATCAGGCTCAAGCGCAGGGGGTTGTTCATGTCCCTTTCCGTCCACAGCTCAGACCAGCTTCTTTTACCTACAGCATGGTGTAGATACCCCGGGAAACCCCAGCTTGGCTAGAGCGGTGAATTATCCTAGGATGTCTAACTTGTTTTAGATTTGTTTAGAGTCGCCACCTATGTTTTTAAAGGAACATAAGAAAAACCTAGAAATAGCCTAATTTATGTACAAAACCAGAGATTCGGGAGAGAAGGGTTCGGGGGTTAGGTGACGGAGTGGGAAGTACTTAAACACCCACTCCGCCCCGCTTACGCGGGTCTTGCTACTATTGGTGTTCTAATATTTACATGTCCTTCAATTAATTAAATAGAAATGTGCTAACAATTGTGATGAGAAGAAAAGAGGAAATAAAGGGGAAATAAAATAGAATTGTTTTATTTATTTAATGATAAAGATTACATGTAACAAGTAATGTTAAAGAATTACATTAAGAGATGAAGAGAAATTAACATGGTGAATTAAAGTTAAGATTAAAATGTAGGGAGATAACCTTAACTAACTTCAATATGTGAAGTAGTCATGTTGGTCATGTCCCATTAATGGGGATTGCATACATCAAGAAGAAGAAAACAAAGGAAGAAAATGGAGTTGTACCTTGAGAAAGAGGACTTGGAACCTTGACTTGAAAGTGTTGTTGTTGTAATGAAATTGTTGTAGAACAATTTGTGTAGAGTCTTGTTACTAAGAACTCTTGTTGGGAGAATTTGTGTATAATGTAGTTGGTGAATCAAGGTTCGAGTCCCTTTTCTAAGGTAGAAGATGATGGTTTTTATAGGTAAAAAAGAGAGGGAAAGGTTGGAGGGAAATTGGTCAATCCATGTGAGATGGAATTGACCAATAGAAAATAAGATAAATAAAATAATAAATGAAAGAAATAAAAGAAAATCAAATAAAATAAAAATGAATTATTTTGTTTTAAAGAGATGGCTAGAATAATGGGATTGGGAGTTAATGAGAAAAGGGGGGATGAATGTGGATGTAAAAAAGGGTTGTTTGTGATCAAGAAAAGATGTTTGTAAATAAGAAAAGGGAGGGAAATAAGGTGCAATCCGTTACTGCCAAAGTGGGAAGCGCGCGAGTCCCGCTTTTGGGGCGGGACGCGCGCGCGGCTCACTGGCAGTGCCGGAAGCGCCCGCGGGTGAAAAATGACAGAATGACAGAATGACCCTAAAAGTTAACTCTGTTATGCAGTTTAGTCCAAAACTAACGGAATCAGTTAGGAACTTAACCGAAGTAACAGAAATCAACAAAAATAAGTTAAATAAAAATACTTTGTATGCAATCGGGGTGAGAGGTCCAAGGCGGGGTGTCTACACATGGCTGAGGGGATAGAGAGCATTGAGGACCTTCCCTCCTAGTACGATATGCCTGAGGGACTCATACCTCCTGCTGACGCGACCATGGTATGGTTTATGACCCTCCTTTTATCATTCCCGTCATTCTACCATTTCATTTCTCTGTTTATCATTTATCTGAATATCTTGACATCTCTACTTGTTTCTTCTCAACAGCTGCCCATTGCTGAGTATAGAGAGGTCGCAGGACGGCTTGCCCAGTTTATGGCCTATGCCAAGAGGGTAAAGAGAGAGACCGTAGGACTCTTAGGCCGATTGACTCGCAAGACAGCAGAGTCGGCTTCTTGCGGGAAGAGACCTCGGACCGATGAATGATCACGTGGCAGTGGCGACGTCTCCTTTCTTTTGATACTGGAGTTGATAGGATCCCCCATTCCCTCTTTTTGTTGATGATGTATTTGTTGCCTCGACGTAGGTGAAGACAATTTTTTCTCTCTCTGGTTTGTACCTATGCAACAGTTAACTCCTAACTCTAACACACAATACTTTTGTTAATTTTAGTTTTTATTTCTGACTGTGTAATGGATTGATTCACATCCGGTTGGTCAACCGAGGGGTATTTTTATAAGATGGATTCGTGTTGGGTCATCTGTACGTGATATATGAATTGCTTTGGGTGCATTTCTGAGGTGATTGAGACATGTTTTGACTTGTCGGGCAACCTAAGATTTGAGAAAAGTTTTTGTTATCTGAACTGGGAGATGCCTCGTACGAGACATCGATGTCTCGTACGAGTCATCTTCTGAATCTGCGACCGTTCCTCCTTTTTCCTCGAGGATTTGGTGTCCAAACTTGTATATAAACACCTCTAGTCTGTCCTAGAATACCATTCAGCCTTAGATCAGTTCTGGGAACTTTTCTTTTGAAGTAAAATTCTCAACCTTTTGCTCCCAATGGCCCCGAGCAAGTCCGTCCCTTCATCAATAATTGTTGATGAGTTCTCCTTGGACTCAGACTTAGTGGAATGCTACAAGAGTGATCTAGCAACTTTCTCTCGCTTGTTTGACAAGGCTCGTCAAGGAAGATTCATAGAGATGTTCGGTTTTACGATTCTTTTCACCCTGAAGAACCTAAAACCGGATTGTGACCTTTTAAAGGGAGTTGCACGTTTTTGGGATCCTTCGACTCATCTCTTCAACTTTTCACTTAATGAGATGGTCCCCACTGTAGAGGAGATGGTGGCTATCCTGGATATGCCATTGACAGGGGTGATTGCGGTGCCCAAGTATGACAAGGTACCGGCGGAGTCTCTCAGGGATTTATTGAGTATAGGCCTTCCTGAGGCGCAGAGTTATATTCATAACCGCCATGTTGATCTCCATGCTTTGCCTAGGAAATTTAAAGGTCAGGTGACTCTCATGGCGTGGATTCCCAATGTTACCTCTTGGCATTGTGCTTATTTCGGAGCGTACTTTTTACGAGCAAGTGCGGCATGGCGGACACGGAGCTCGTAGACATCGTTCTGCAAGCTAGAGGACGGGCCTTCAACATAGTCCCTCTTATTTTGGGAGAGACCCTTCATGGTCTTGATGAGCTACACTGAACCGGCTTTATGACTCGAGGAAGTCCCTTATTGTTGACTATTTGGCTCAGAGAACATTTTAAACTGTTGGACTCTCCGACCGAGTATTCTCCCTATACTTTCCATAGATGGAGACTATTGGTGAAGGGTCTCAGCATTGAGGAGTTGGCCCATCTTTTTGCCAAAGCGGAGACTGATGATATTGCTTGGTGCCCATCCTTTTGGAAGGTGAGGAGGTTTGTAGCTAATACCCTTGGATACGACGGGGTCGTCCTTCCGGGTTTGAGGGATTCCTCTTTCTATTTTGCTCGGAGGGTAATGCGATAATTCAGTCAACAGCAGGACACTTTCGCATTAGGGGGACATCCTCAAGACATTTCTTTCATGGACTCAGAGTTCTCTACGAGCTTGGCTCGCGCTTGGGGGCAAGGCACCACCATGGATCGTTGGACCAATCTTCGTCATGATGGAGGGAACATTTATTTTTCAGATAAATATTTGGATTGGTTTCTGAAAGAACTCCGTCCCAGTGTCGAGGGTATTGATGAGATTCGCCGCTCTCTGTTGGGGGACCAATTCAAGCCTAGATTGAATTTGAGGAAGAAGGAAGCTAAGGAGGATCCTTCTAATGTCAGTGTAGATGCCACTCAATACTTTCTGGATAGTGACTTTTACGAGAAGAGGGAAAATAGACTTCCCGATAAATTTCAAGCTTTAGATAGGCCTCATGTGTTTGCGAGACTGACTCCCTCGGTGTTCAGTAGACTTGATGTTCCTCCCGGTTTCGAGATACCTTTGCATAAGAGGAAAAGGAGTGACAAGACGGATCGTGGTCAAGCCCCTACTAAGTCAAGGAAGAGATAGATCCTTAGGAGTATCGAGAGATTGCAATAGATAGACCAATGTTTAGATTTTTAGTATTTTATTTATTTTCTTTTTCAAGTTGGTATTCATGTTAGAAATTTTCTTATTGCTTTCTCGAAATGCATTCAGTTAATAAGAAAACAAGATTTTGATTTTATTTATTGAATAGACCGGACCAAAAGGCTGCCTACGTTCTCCTTTTACATCAATTAAATAAGGAGCTCAGGTCATCGTAGTTCTTGTTCAAGAAAGACAAAAATATGTCTGCTGTCTGACATGTCTCGTACGAGACATAAATGTCTCGTACGAGACTGCCCCTTATTTATTTATTTATTTTTATGCACACCCTGACTTTTACCTAGACTGCCCTTTCAGGTTTTCAATCTAGCGGGCTTCTTTTCTCGTGCCTTTATTATTTAATTTTTTTTTTTGAAATAGGGGACGGAGCTAGGAATAGTACTTCTTCAGCTTGTCCATGTTGACGGGCTTCGGCAGCTGATCTCCATCTAGGTCTGCGAGTTGTACCGCTCCTCCGGAGAATACCTTATTGACTATATAAGGGCCTATCCATCTTGGTCCCCACTTTCCCATAGGATTGAATAGTCCAGGACGATGTTCACGTAGGACAAGGTCCCCTTCTTTGATGTTTCTGGATTTGAATTTCTTATTGAATGCTCGGGCCATTCTCGGTTGATATGCTTGGATATGCTCGGCGGCTCAAAGTCGTCGTTCATATAGCAGGGCTAGTTGTTCGTAATGGCTTTTTAACCATGCGACTTCATTCACTTGGTTATCTAGGAGAACCCTTAGTGATGGTACTTCTAATTCGATTGGTAACACTGCTTCCATCCCATAGGCTAGGGCGTATGGAGTTTCACCGGTGGCGGTACGGATCGAAGTACGGTAGCCCCAGAGTGCAAACGGTAGCTTGTCAGGCCAGTCTTTGCCAGTCTTAGCCATTTTTCTAATGATAACTGCTCCATTGGTCTGTGGTCGGTATGGTGATGACTGATGTCTCCCTATCTTGTACTCTGCAAGTAGTTGGTCACATTCTTTCTCAAAGTGCGTGCCATTATCAGATATCATCTCATGAGGTACCCCATATCGGCATATAATGTTGGTCTTAATGAACTCAGCCACCTTTTTGGCACTTAAGGCTTTGTAGGATTGGGCCTCGATCCATTTAGTGAAGTAATCAACGGCGACTAACACGAACGAATGCCCATTATGACCTGTTGGTAAGACTTTGCCAATGACATCTATTCCCCATATAGAGAATGGCCAAGGGGATGTTATAGGGTATAACACGGACGGTGGTGCGTGTTGCAAGTTGGCATGTATCTGACACTTATGGCATTTTCTAACCATCTCGGTGCAGTCGGCTTCCATTGTGGCCCAATAGTACCCTAGTCGGATAACTTTCTTCGCTAGCATGTTTCCATTCACGTGGGTTCCACAGACTCCTTGATGGACTTGGTCCATGATTTCTACGGCTTCGTGCTCATCAGCACAGAGTAGACACTGCTTGTGGTGTTTCTTGTAGAGGCGATCACCTATAATAATGAATTGGGCGGCAAACCGTTTGAGGGCTATCTTCGCTTTAGGTGATGCGTCTGATGGGAATGTTCTGTCTAAGAGGAAACGGCATACATCATAATACCAAGTCTCATCATCTAAGGTATTTATGGAAACAGAGTCACACTCTTCTTTGCAGTCATGCAGGTCTATGATTGAGTAATAAGCATGAGTCGTTCGCCTTTCGACTTTGTAGGTTTTAACTTCGTTCCATTCGGGAATCTCCACAAGTGATGCTAGCATGGCTAGTGAGCCTGCTAAGCGGTTCTTATCTTTAGGAAGATAGTACAAAGTGACCTCTTTGAAGTGTTTGACCAAGTCTTGGAGATGGTCATTATATTTCTGGAGTGTGGGATCTTGTACCTTCCACTTCTTGAGTGACTGATAGATTATAAGTTGTGAATCTCCGTATACTTCTAGTTCGGTCACATTTCTTTCTAAGGCTGCTTCAAGCCCCTCTATGCAAGCTTCGTACTCGGTAATATTGTTAGTGGCCTCAAAATCAAGGCGAATTGCGAGTGGAGTGTAGAAATCTGAGGGATCTACTAGTAATATGCCAATGCCATATCCCCGTTTATTGGCTGCGCCATCGAAAAATAATTGCCACTTATTTTCTGCTATTGCCATGATGTCCTTCATCAGGGAATCGCGGGTCTTCCCCCTTCGCTTCATCACATGGAAATTCGGCTAAATGATCAGCAAAGGCCTTCCTCTTACTGATTTCTGTGTGATGTAAGTGATATCATACCCCGCGAGCATAAAGTACCCCTTGGCTATTCTAGAGGAGACATGCAACTTCTCGAAGATGTATTTCATTGGGTCCATTCGGGCAATCAGTTGTACATGAAATGCTTCCATGTACGGTTTTAGTTTCTCAGCTACCCATACCAGTGCAGCACACGACTTTTCTAATGCAGAGTAATTCAATTCAGCCCCTTGAAAGCGACGGCTGACAAATTATACGACATTATCTTTCTTCGAGTCGGGTTGCTCTTGTGCTAGCATAGCCCCTAATGCAGTATCATTGACTGTGAGGTACAAGGTCAACGGTTTCTCTTTATGCGGTGGGACAAATACTGACGGGTTTTCCAAGTACTCCTTGACTTTTTCGAAGGCTTCTTGGCATTCTTTGGTCCATTCTAGAGATGCATTCTTCTTGAGGAGCTTAAAAATGGGCTCGCACATCGTCGTGAGCTGATTAATGAAACGACTAATGTACTGAAGGCACCCTATGAATCCCTTGACTTCTTTCTGCGTCTTAGGCGGAGGCATGTCAATAATGGCTTTGATCTTAGCGGGATCAGCTTCTATACCATGCTCGGTGACCATGTACCCAAGGACTTTTCCTTTCACTACCCCAAACATGCACTTGGCCGGATTAAGTCTCATCTTGTAGTGTCTCAATCTTTCAAAGAACTTTCTGAGGTCGACTAAGTGCTGCCCATCAGAGCCTTTGGAGTGTATGATCATGTCATCAACGTACACCTCCATTTCTTTATGTATCATGTCATAGAAAAGAGCAGTTACGGCTCTCTGGTACGTGGCTCTGGCATTTTTGAGTCCGAATGGCATCACTGTATAACAGAACGTCCCCCAAGGTGTAGTGAATGCTGTTTTGTGTTGGTCCTCCTCGGCCATGAGGATCTGGTTGTAACCAGCGAATCCGTCTACGAATGATCGGACCTCATATTTCGCGGTATTTTCAACGAGCATGTCTATGTTGGGGAGAGGAAAATCATCTTTCGGAGATGCTCTGTTGAGATCACGGAAATCAACACAGACTCATACCTTTCCATTTACCTTGGAAACCTGCACAGTATTAGCCAACCAGGTTGGATACTCTATCACTTTTATGAACCCAACACTCAGGAGTTTTTCTATCTCTTGCTTGACTTGTACCGACCACTCAGGTTTAATTCTGCGGAGTTTCTGCTTGACTGGCTTTGAATCTGGAAGCAACGGTATCTTATGCTCAATAATCGAATTGGCTAGCCCCAGCATATCTTTGTAGGACCAAGCGAACACATCCACGAATTCTCGGAGAAGCGCTATGAGGGCTTATCGGTCTTCCCCCTTGAAGAAACTGCCAATCTTGGTCTCTTTCGGATCATCGTCCGTCCCCAGATTAACTGTTTGCATTTCTTCGGCATCAATAGGACCATTTCCACCATGACGACCTACTTTCTTATTAATTTCTTTTAAGATTTGTTCGTTTTCTTGATCTATCTCATCATATGACTCATTATTATCTAATTCGTTAGAGTTATTAGTTAATTCATCATTTATGACGCTAGCAATCTCAGGATACTCAGAAGGATTTATGTTTTCATTAAGAAAGTAGGGGAATACACGTTCCGCGATGGCATCCAAGTCCTCTTGGGTGAGCTTATCGGTAGCGGTATCTGACTCTAAGGTAAGAGTTACAAATTTTCTTTCCCTATGGGGATGGGGTGTGCACCCTAATTCTTTGATCAATAAGTCTTCACTTGCTATGGGTCCCCCAGTTGTGTACCAGTTCTGGATGGGCTCGTCACACTTCTTGATTAGCTCAGTGTAGTCTTGGTTCAGAGCGTCCCCCTTGTCTATTGCATTTATCTGAGTGTCCTCTAGCTTGCAAAGGTTGAGAAATTGGCACGGTAGGTCTTCTCCCAACACAAAGTCCCACTCACTGAATGCTTCAGCCTTGGTTCCCCCTAATTCTCGAGGTATCCACGAGAATTTCATCGGTTCTGTTTCAAGTAAGTACGGATCACATTCACTGAAGATTTCAAAGCCCGGTCGGCGCTTCCCCCTATGGTCGATCCACGATTCAGGGAACATGAAGTAAGGCAAATTTTCCCCCTCACGTACAAAGTATCCGTTTAGAGTCTTTCGATAGGGCGGTGCTAGTGGCACTATGTATGAGGTCCAATCCCTTTCTTCTTTAGGGATGCCCTTGAGTGGTGACACATACCCTAGACCATATTCTGGGAGGTATAGAACGACAGGTGGTGGTTCTTTTATCCCTTGTAAATGCTTGCCAAGTCCGAGACCGGGGAAGTATCCTTCCTTTAGCATCATGTTAAGTACTGGGCGTGTTCCAGAGAATGGAATGGTTTTAGAGTAGTCATTTTCATTGTGTACTTCTACCATCTCTACACTACTCTCTTTTTGGATTTCGAATCCATTAAAGAGGTGGTCAGCTGCTTCATGCTGAATTTCTAAGATCGGGCTAGCAGTGACTAGTTCCCCAAGTACGGTGACTATCGTGTCATTGTGTTTAAACTTGACACACGGATGGAGAGTTGATGGTACTCCTCCTGTTTGATGTAGCCACGGACGTCCCAGAAGAAGGTTGAAAGAAGAGGGGATGTCAATGACTTGGAATTCCGCCTTTGTAGTTATCTCTCCCACTATAACTGTTAGAGTGATCACCCCTATAGGTGAACGTGCAGTACAATCAAACCCTCGTACGGTAAGAGTTGACGATTTTAGCTCTCTTGAGGTAAGGCCGAGCGTTACCATGACTTTCTTTGGTAAAACATTTATGGCGGACCCATTGTCTACTAGGATTCTGGGGATTCGATGCCCATTGACCCTTGTGGTTATGTAGAGAGCTTCGGTGTGACCTCCACCACATTGTGGTAGATCTAAGTCGGTAAATGTGACACATTGACAAATTGGATTTGGCTTACCATTTGCGTTAACTCTTTGGGAGTTACTTCTTTGGGCACTTCGACTTGGGCTAAAGATTTAGAGATCATCATGCTTATGAGATGAGCCTAAGAGATCCCATATGGAAATGTTGGCTTGCGTTTTCTTTAGTTGTTTAAGAAGCGGATCGTCAAGCTCAACGGGTGTAGACACCCCGCCTTGGACCGCTCACCCCGATTGCACATTTGATCTTGTGTTTCTCCCTATTTTAAGTGTTTCTCGTTAGTTTCTGTCACTTCCGTTAAGTTCTTGACTGACTTAGTTAAGTCCAGGGACTAAACTGAATGACAGGGCTGACTTTCTAGTCCATTCTGTCAAAATTGCCTTCTCTGAGTCGCGCGCCTCCGACAGGAGGAGCCAGGCGCGCGCGCCTCCCGCCCCCAAAGCAGGAAGCGCGCGCCTCTGGGCGTCAGTTACAGATTTCTGGCCAGGATTCCCTCCCTTGCTCAATTTATAGGATTTTGCCCGGGAAGGATTTCTTGGTGACTGAGTTTTGGCACCAAAAACACCCCTCTTTCACCTATAAAAACCTCCCTTTACCTCCATTTTCAAGGACCGAAAATTGAACTTACAAAAACTATACCAAAATCACTTTCTAAAGGTTCTCCAAGGATCTCATCAAGCGATATTTGAAGGTCTTCAAATTGTAGGTAAAAGTCCATCTTTTCCTTTCTTTTCTACTTCATCTCCTCTCTCTCTTTTACTCTAATCAAATGTGCAATCACCCAAATCATTTTGGGACATGACTCTAAACTCTATTTTAAACCCCCCTTTTTATGACTTAAAGAAGAAGAAGAAGAACGTTATTATTCATGTAGATTTTGATCAAGCAAGACCAACTTTAGTTTGGCGAGATGGGTGTTTCGGTACTTCCCATCTCGTAATCTAACCCCCGAACCTCAAAACAAAGAATCTCTGTTTTCGTAATCAAACTTAGGCTATAATCAATAGGTTTTTCTTATGTTCCTCAAAACATAGGTGGCGACTCTAAACACTCTAAAAACAAGTTAGACATCCTAGGATCACTCACGCGCCCGAGCCTAAGGCCGTGGCTCCCCGGGGTATCTACAGTGGCGACTCCGCTGGGGAGTTTTGAGGGTTAAACTTGCATTCTGATCAAAATCTACATCTTTTCTGGGCATTCTGATTCCTGATGGGGGAGGCGCGCGCGTCTTGCCTCTTAAGCCTAAGGCGCGCGCATCCCGCATCAAGAACCAGAATCGCCCACTTCTTCATGTTCTTCATCTTCTTCTTCTGCTATTCTGCACTAATCACTTCTGCAGGGGTTACAATATGAATATAGGACCAGGACAATCCCCTGAGTCCAAGGTCTGACATTCTGACAGGTGTGCCCAGAAGCGCGCGCCTCCCATAAGCATTGCGCCATGCGCGCGCGTCCCACATCAACACTCAGAGGCGCACACTTCTGGGTTGATTCCCATAACAGAGACATGTTTCAGTGACTGAGCAGAACAGTGGGGTGTGGGCACAGTTGCCTGCATCAGAACAGAATTGAACCCTCGGACTGTTTTAATTTTGTGTTTTATTTACCGGTCACACGGGTGATTCGGGAGTTGTAATTTTATGTGCTTATGTGTTTTGTGTGTTTTTCTTTCTTTTCAAAAAAAAAAAAATAAAAAAAATTTGTCACTTGTTAGACCTCACACTACATGCACATATTCCTATGAACTGCTCACTATCGAGTCGCACAAGTCCAACCCCAAACCCGTCGAGGCCCGTCCTAGAAAGTTTCAAGCTCCACCAGACCTTGGCTCTTTCGAAGCGGTAAACCTCAGCCCGTGGCGTAGTTCAAGACTACATGCCGGGGGTGACCTTTGAGCCTCATATTCAAGCCGAGCACAAACCACACAATTCTAGTTAGGGTCTAACACTCCGTGACTCAAGTCGGTTTCCATGTACCGAGATTTCCCTAAACTAATGTCTTCAAATCATACATGCCAACTTGTTTAAACGGACGCAATAAAAATCCGTCCCCAAAAGTGGTCATTTTGGACGAAAATAAAAATCCGTCCCCGCATGTATGCTTTACTACATTAATTTAGTTTAATCCCGATACATGTAGGATTCACAAGCGCGATGGAATCCGATGAGTATATGGGACCGCGAGATGATCTATATACTAGTGTGACGATTCCATTATTTTCTTAGAAACCCCAAAAGGGATTCATTCCCTCCGACTTATAAAAAAAAAAAAAGAGTCTTTTCTTATGTGGTTCGAGTCGTGTGCCCAACTGTGTGTTCTAAGCCTCTTCGTGGACCGCAAGTGTTACTCAAGACTGACAAGGGCCTCTTCTGCAATATAGGTTCAATTGGTACTTACAAAGTCTACCGGGATTCGGCAAATTGGTTAGTCCGTGAAGAGATCACTCCAACAGCTCCTACATCAACCATGACCGGCAGCAGCAACACCATGTCTCTCGAACAGCTCTCAACCATGGTCCAACTCCTCCAAGAGCAAGTCTCCACCCTTAATAAGGAGGCACAAAGCAAAGACGACATTTGGCAATCCCACCTCGACAGCCAAAGGGAGGCCCACGAGGCCGAGATGGAGCTAATGAAAGAAAAGCTCACTAACCTTGCCAAGGGGAAGAACAAGAATAATGATGATGAATCCGAATGGACAGAGGGTTTGTTCAAAAGTCCTTATGTCAACACCCGCACCAAGAAAATGGGGGAGCCGAGTTCCGAGAACAATGAGCCCAAAATGGTGGATTCTATCATGGCCTACATCGACCAAAAATTCAATGGGCTCAACATGGGGAAAGGCTCCGACACAAGCCTTTATCAATCATCCATCCTCATGAGTACTATGGCCGCTCTTCCCGATAAGATCAAGATGCCCGACATAAGCAAATTCAAGGGCAACTCTTGTCCAATGGCTCACATTGAGACTTATATTTGGGCAATGGTTCCGAAGAAGGTCTCCCCCAAGGTGATGGCTCAATGCTTTCCTCTCACTCTCGAGGGGGCGGCAAAAGATTGGTATGCTACTCTCCCGCTCACTGTCCGTCTTGATTGGGACTCCGCCATGCTTGCCTTCAAGAACCAATACCAAGGCAACACCACTCACCGGCCTACAAGGAAAGAGCTAGAGAACACTACTCAATGAGACAAGGAGTCCTTCATCGAATTCACAAGGAGATGGAATGATAAACTCTCTGAAATTGTTGAGAGGCCGAACACAAAAGAGCAAATGGACATCTTTCTCAAGTGTCTCAAGATTGATCTCCGCACCCACCTAAGTGGGGCTTGCTACTCCGACTTCTCCCAAATGTATGAGGCGGGGGTACGCATGGATGACTTGCTCAAGGAGATTAAGAAGGCCACTCCTACTTACCGCTACAAGGCCGCTTCCAACTCTACAAAAGAGGCCTCGGTCAACGCCGTCACTATCGATAAGGGGAATTACAAAAAGGTTCCTCCACCCCAAGGGAAGAAGTCTCGAAATGACCGTGTCTACACGCCTCTCCAAGGCATGACTCAAACCGAAGTGTTCGAAGTCCTCAAGGCAAAGGGTCAAGTCACACCCGTGCAAGGGTACCAACCCAAGACGGTCCACCCCAATCATGCTCACCACAAATATTGTGGCTACTACCAATATAGTGGCCACACCACCGAGGATTGCTTTGTTCTCCGCAATGTCATTCAAGAACTCATAGATAAGAAAGAATTTGTAGTGACTAATGACGAACATGTCAATGTAATAGAGATAGGAGAACTCGAGGGGACCACCCATTCAATCCCAATTGTGAATGGGGGCCCCAATGTTATGAATAAACTTGACAATTCTTGTTATGTAGTGACTTACGATGAGGTAATGAGGGAAGTACTAGAGAATAGGAAAAAGAAGCAAGATGGGAATGTCAACATGCTAACTCGATCCGGTCGAGTCATAGAAAGCAACCCTTCCACTTCCGCACCGAGCTCCTCTTCTCAAAGGCCGCAAGCTCGCGACACTCCCGAAGACCCTCTACTTGTCCAACTCAAGAAAACTCAAGCCAACATTTCTATTTGGGACCTCATCGCATCCTCAAAGAAACACCGAGATCTTGTCATCCGCATTCTCGATGATACATTAGTTTCTCCTGATACTACTCCCGAGGACCTCACGGCAATGATTGGTCACATTCATTTTGGCAACGTCATCACCTTTGCCGATATGGACCTTCCACCATTTGGTTCCGACCACAACGAAGCTATTTACCTCAAGGTACGAGCAAGGGGGAGGCCCGTCTCAAGAGTCTTAGTGGACGGTGGTTCCGAACTCAATCTCATGCCTGGCAGAATCATGGGCATACTGGGGCTTAAGGATTCCGATTTGAAGCCTTCTACTCAAGTAATCCGAGGTTATGACAGCACCGCCCGTACAGTCATGGGCATGATTGAAATAGACATTGAGTTTGGGAGCATGATCATGTCCGTTCCATTCCAAGTGCTTGACATCCCGGCCTCGTTCAACTTGCTTTTAGGTCGACCATGGATTCACAGTGCTAATGCCGTACCATCAACTCTCCACCAATGTGTCAAGATCCGAAATGGAGATGAAATAGTGACCGTAATGGCTGAAAACGTCACTATTCACAGAAAAGGTGAGCCCGTCCACCAAGTTCAGCATGGTTTACCAGACTCCACTCTCTCCGGCGTCTCAATCAATGCCATTGACAAAGAAGGGGGAAACGGATCATGGACCCCCAGCAATCACAAAGTCCTCCGCATGATGAGGAATATGGACTACTTCCCTGGTTTAGGCCTAGGGAAATATCAACAAGGAATCCTACATCCTGTGCAAGTCCCATTCGTCAAAGACACCTTCGGTTTGGGGTACGAGCCTTCCAAGAAATACTTGAAACAAGAGCAAGCAATCAAGAACGAAAACGCCCGAGCTCGTAAAGAAGGCCGTCGTTATGAGGTCCCTAATCTAAGGCCTTACCGCAAGACGTTAAATGGCTATTTTGTCCGCCAAGGGGAAGACGTTCCATACATGATCTTTCCCGAGCCATGGGTTAACAATAAGGGTGTCAAAAAGCCCGGCCTCGAAATATTCTCCGATTGTGAGATCCAGAAATCCGAAAGGGAACCAACTCCCATGTCGCCCCGTGAATGGTGGGGAAGGAAGACTATAGAATCCGAGACAGAAATCACCGTGGGGGAAGAACTAATAGATTTAGCCTCCATGTTCGAAGAGCTTGCCATGATGAATGAATGCCAAGTTAACGCCATCCATGACACCGTCATCATGAACGAGACTATCAGTGAGATCCCGCCAAGCTCCGAGCCGATCAACAATTGGTATTCAACGAAAGGGCCCGTGGTATCCGAAGAATTCTTAGTCCAAGAAATGGGTTGCATACCCCGCACAGCAACAAAGGAAGAGCGGCTCACACTTACTTTCGAGTCCGAGAGTGTCTCTAATACCCTCACCCAAGAGGATTTGGAGGCCATAGCCGAGCGTGTGTTTCCTTTCTTTGCTAATGAAAAATTTGATATTTCTGAGTACCCTGAGATTGCAAACATCATAAATGATGAATTAACTAATAATGAACTTAACGAACAAGTTAATAACGATTCAAATTATGATGAAATAGACCACGAAAACACAACATACTTAAATGAACTTGCTCAAGAAGTCCGTAGTCGTGGCGAGAATGGTCCGGAGGCTGACGAAGAATTGCATGTTGTTAATCTGGGTACCGAAGAAGAGCCAAAAGAAACTAAGATTGGAAGCTTCTTCAAAGGGGACGACAGAGACAGATTGACTGCATTACTACGGGAGTTCGTGGATGTGTTCGCATGGTCATACAAAGACATGCCGGGTTTGGACAGAAAGGTAGCGGAGCACAGGATTCCGATCAGAGAAGATGCCAAGCCAGTAAAGCAGAAGCTCAAAAAGATCAAGCCAGAATGGTCTCTGCAGGTCAAAGAAGAGATTGAGAAGCTCCTCAGTGTGGGTTTCATCAAGGTTATCGAGTATCCGACATGGTTAGCCAACATCGTGACAGTCAGGAAGGCAAACGGCAAGGTTCGAGTTTGTGTGGACTTCCGGGATTTAAACAAAGCTTCCCCAAAGGATGATTTTCCACTCCCTAATATCGACATGCTGGTCGACTCCACTGCTGCCTATTAGGTTCGCTCATTCGTGGATGGGTTCGCTGGGTACAATCAGATTCTCATGGCCAAAGAAGATCAACACAAGACAGCCTTCACAACACCGTGGGGTACCTTTTGCTACACAGTCATGCCATTTGGGTTAAGAAACGCTGGGGCTTCCTACCAAAGAGCCGTGACAAACTTGTTCCACGATATGATTCACAAAGAAATCGAGGTCTATGTGGACGACATGATCATTCACTCCAAAGGGACCGATGGTCAACATTTAATCGATCTCCGCAAGTTCTTCGAAAGGCTTCGTCAACACAAGATGAGGCTCAACCCTGCAAAGTGCACATTCGGGGTTATCCGAGGCAAAGTTCTTGGTTATATGGTCACTAAAAGGGGAATTGAAGTAGACCCCTCCAAAATCAAGGCAATCATTAAAATTATTCCTCTAAAGACGCATAAAGAGATTAAAGGTTTCATGGGCAGACTACAATACATCAGTCGGTTTGTGCACCAACTCACTTCCATGTGCGAGCCAATCTTCAAGCTACTCAAGAAGAATGTGGCTCTAGAATGGACCGACGCGTGCCAAGAAGCCTTCGACCAAGTGAAGCATTACTTGATGTGCCCTCCTGTTCTAGTTCCGCCGCACAAGGAGAAACCTCTGTCGCTCTATCTCACTGTCAATGATGAAGCCCTAGGGGCTATGTTAGCACAAGAGCAACGAGAGTCCACAAAGGAGAACGCCATTTATTTTGTCAGTCGCCGATTCCAGGAGGCGAAAAGAACTACTCTGTCTTAGAGAAGTCATGTGCAGCATTGGTTTGGGTCACTCAAAAGCTCAAACACTATATGGAAGCTTTTCCGATCAAGCTAGTAGCAAAGGTGGACCCGCTCCGCTACATCTTCGAGAAGCTTTTCATGTCAACAAGAATAGCCAAATGGTACTTCATGCTCGCCGGCTATGATATCACTTACGTCACACTAAAATCCGTCAGGGGGAAAGTGTTCAGTGACCAGCTTGCCGAATTCCCGTGTGACGAAGTGAAGGGGGAAGACGTACAGTTCCCCGACGAGCATTTAATTTGTACTACAACTGAGGAAAATAAGTGGCAACTTTTTTTCGATGGCGCCTCCAATAAACACGGTTTTGGTATAGGGGTATTGCTTGTCGATCCAAAAGACATCTACACTCCCATTGCCATCCGCCTGGAATTCGAAGCTACCAACAACATTGTCGAGTACGAAGCATGTATAGCGGGGCTCGAAGCAGCTCTTGACAGAAACATCACAGAACTAGAATTATTCGGCGACTCTTTGCTCCTTATCAATCAGCAATCGGGAAAGTGGCGAACCCAAGACCCGACTCTCCAACAGTATGGTCAGCACCTTGAAGAACTGGTTGAACAATTCCAAGAGATCACTTTCAACTACCTGCCAAGGGATAAGAATCGCTTCGCCGATGCACTGGCCACTATAGCTTCATTAGTCGAAATGCCCAAAGGGAAAATGGTGAAGCCCTTCAAAATTGCTCGAAGGAACAGTCCGGCATATTGCATGAGTATCGAGATCAACGAGATGCAAACAAACTCTCCGTGGTATTCGGATATCATGAACTTCCTCAAAGATGGCACTTATCCTGAGAATAGCAATAAGAAGTCTCAAGCAGCTCTGCAAAGGTTAGCCTCTCGGTACGTACTGATTGGGGACCGAGTCTATAAAAGGCACCACAACGGGATCAATCTCTTATGCGCCAATGAGGACGAAGCCCAAGAGATAATGTGTGAAGTGCACGAAGGAGAATGTGGACCCCACATGAATGGGTTTATGCTAGTCAAGAAGATACTTCGCATTGGTTACTATTGGAGCACTATGGAACGAGACTGTATCGAGAAAGTCAAAAGGTGTGCCAAGTGCCAATTCCACGCTAATCTGCAACATGCTCCACCCTCACAACTTTACAACATGGTCACACCTTGGCCTTTCTCTTGTTGGGGGATAGACATCATCGGTAAAGTTCATCCTGCCGGGAGCAATGGGCAGTCATTCGTCCTAGTGGCAGTCGACTACTTCACAAAGTGGGTCGAAGCACAAGCCTATCGGACCCTCAATGCAAAGAAAGTGGCCGAATTTGTAAATATTAATATCATGTGCCGATACGGCGTGCCTCATGAAATCATTTCCGACAACGGCTCTCACTTTGAGAAAGAAATGGATGCAGTTTTGGTAGAATACAAGATCACCAAGCACAAGTCATCTCCTTACCGTCCCCAAGCAAATGGCGCGGTTGAAGCAGCAAATAAAACCATTGAGACCATCGTCAAGAAAATGGCCTCAACAGGAAGGGATTGGCCCGAGAAGCTACCATTAGCGTTGTGGGTCTACCGCACATCAATACGGTCCACAACAGGAGAAACTCCTTATGCATTAGTCTAGGTTCTGAAGCCGTACTCCCTATCGAACTTGAAGTCCCATCTCTACGGGTCCTCCTCGAGAATCAAGTCAACGAGGTCAACTGGATGCAAAGTCGATACGAACAGCTAGCCTTACTCGACGAGAAAAGGCTAAGAGCACTCGAACGCACAAGGGCGTATCAGCAAAGGATGGCAAGAGCTTTCAACAAAAAAGTGAAGCCTCGAAACATCAACGTAGGAGATTTGGTCTTAAGACAACATCCTCCTAATGCCATGAATCCCCTGGGGAAATGGGGACCCCGATGGATCTGTCTGTACGTGGTCAAAAAGATACTAAGAGGCGGTGGTGCAGTCCGGCTCGTGGATTTAGATGGTGACCAGCTGCCAAAGGAGGTCAACCTCGATAAGCTCAAGAGGTTCTACGCTTAATAAACAAAGACCATATAAAAAAAAAAAAAAATCGCTCGCTAGGTTGAAAACCCGCAAGGGCGACCTAGGCAAAAATTAGAGCACGTGCAAAAAAGAAGCCCGCTAGATTGAAAACCCGAAAGGGCGGTCTAGGCAAAAAACAGGGTGCACACACAAAAAAAAAAAAAAAGAAAAAGAAAAAAAGAAATGGTCTTTGTTAGTTTGAACTACGAAGACCTGAGCCTCCCAACTGGAGGAACGTAGGCAACCTTCGGGTGCGGTCTAAAACATATCAAAAATACCCAATTCACTTCAAATAACAAAATGCAATTTTTATTCATTCAATGAATTATTCAAACCATTACAACGGATTTATTGAGCAACAAAATACATCAAAATACTAAATCCTAAAACAAAGTGGTCTAATTGCAATCTCTTGGGGTACAAAGAAAAATCTAATCTTTCTTAGGTTTGGGAACCCATTGCTTCTTGTTATGTCCTTTAGTCTTCTTGGATGGGGACGGAACATTCTTGGGACCGCCAAGACGGGAGAAAACGCTAGGACGGGACGGAGCTTCATCAACGGCTTTCCCTTTGCCTTATCAAGCGGAGCCTTAGCGGGGAAAACCATGGGAGGCTTCCACACATAGGAGGAATTTCCTTTACCTTTCTTCTTCTTGGGAAAATGACGGGGTCTATAGTCCCGCACATGAACCACCGGTCTCACGGGGTCAACAACATCGTCATTGGGCCTTCCTAAACGATCAAAAACGCTCGGACGCTTCTCCACCATCGGGACGGACCCCACAGCTGGAACGGCATTCACCACTGGAACGGACTTCTCACCCTCGGGGACGGAAACCTTAACTTCAAAGGAGAAAGTCATTGGGGCCATTATGACAAGAATTTTGTGGTTTAAGAGGAGAAAGTGTTTGCAAAAGAATGCTGTGTGACCATTCTGGTCGAAAATGGTTCAAAATTTATAGCTGTTGGAACATTCTGATCAGAAAAAGAAAGGGGCTGTAATTCAGCAGGCCAGAAGCACGCGCCTCCGACCAAGGCTTCACAACGCGCGCGCCTCCCACAAGCAAGGCCCGACGCGCGCGCCTTTGACAGCAGTTCAGACAGAAACAACCCTTGTCAGTTCAGAACAGAACCCAAGCACTTCAACATATCCAACCTGCAGCAAAATCAGATCCCAGCAACAAAAAGGAATTCAAGCATCGACAACAAGCATCCTTTGGGCACACATTTGTTTGTAAAGGGTCGACATCTAAGATCGAGTCGTTAATAGAACATAAAAATGAGTAGTAAAATAATTAGGATTGTAAATACATGTTAAATGTTATTACAGGCAAAAGTAAAAGTGTTTCGATCCCTCATCCTCTTAGCCACAACAACTCGGGCACGTCATCACCAACACTGTGCTCACCCCCTGCTACCGCTCTCGGTCTCCTCATCGTCATCATCATCCTCATCATCATTATCGTCATCATCATCCTCAGACTCAGATGTCTCAATCAAAACATCAGGACGGGTCCTCTTGGCAGCTCTCCCTGATGAACTGGTGCCGCCCCGGCTCTGGCTACCCTCTCGGCTCAGGCTCCTACTATGGCTACCTCCGTGGCTCAGACTCCTGCTCAACGACTGCCTCGCTGAAGAGACAGCCTCATCAATGTCCAGTGCAGCATCCCTGCAGCCTCGTCCCATGCCCCGAGCAACTCGGGCAGCTCCTCTCGCAGCACCAGAGACAGCACCGGCAGCATCTCTAGTCATGGCAGCAATATCCCTGCACAGCTCCAGCACCCTCTCCTCCAGCTGACGGAGCCTCCGCCTCATTCCTTTGTTCTGCCTACCCAAGTGCCTATAAGCAGCTACGGGCACCTGTTGCAACAAAGAACAGGGAAAGGAAATTACATCAATACAAAGGACAGAAAAACAAGACTGGAACTGAGAAAATGCAAAGATGGTCAGAAAAACATACCACAGCAGCCTGAGCGGGAGGCTCTCTCTCCGGTAACATATCCTCGGGAACAATCTCCCTCTGCTCCTTAAAGACCCCGAAGTTGGAATAAGTGTAATAAGGAGGAGGCAAAGGAGGATCAAAACAATACCCGGCACCGGTAGTATAAAACCGAGCGGAGGTCGAAGGAGCAGCCTGTGATCTCCTTGGATCAGCAAACATGAAGCCTTGCATCAGGTTGTTCTCCCTGAAGAGGCCATAATCCTGGTCCAAGTGAATATAAGGGACGACATCAACCCCTACCATATATGCCGTGCGATCAGCCTCTGAAAGTGACCTCCAGTTACGAGGGCAGAAAGGAGGAACGTCTGGAACTGCAGGACGAGGGGGGGTGTAAAAGTCTGTCACCTGGGTACCATGTTGCCAAAATACTCTATCTCCCAAGTACAGAGCCATGCACTCACCCGAACTCATCAAAAGACGAGAACGGGTAGGAATAAGAGTGTGCTCAAACCAGTACTGAACTGATCTCCACGGATACAAAGAGAAGGCAACAGACTCAGGCCTCAAGGTGTCCAAGTGCCGTCGGGCCGAAGTAAGACTAATGGGGTTCGTGCCAGTCTTCACATTCCTCTCCTTATACGCCCACCGTGCACAGTCCGGATACTGGGGCTGGCCTTCCTTGGCAATCTTGAAATCCCTCAAATTCAGGATAGCAAAAGCCCAAAGCTGTAGACAAGAGGCAGAAACAAAGTTAATGACAGTCAACGAAAAAGACAGTTATGACCAAGGCAAGGAGAATATAAAAGGGACAGTAAGTGGTAAACCTCCCACAGCAAGCTGAAGCCCATAACAGAGCTGGTGGTCGAGCGGCTGGTCAAATCCATGCCGTGGTAACAAGCATCTAAGCCCGCTGCACCCCAGTTATACTGGACGATCTGGTCCAAGTCCACTAACAAGTCAAGCAGAGCCAAAGAGGCCGAAGATCCCCCGTTGGCAAACAGAGTGTGGGATAACAAGTACCAAATAAAGCAACGGGCCACGGCATCAACCCGATCAGCAGTAACACCTCGAGCCTCAGTCGTCAAGATGCTGAAATAAGCCCGGATTCGCCCCCATGTCACTCGAGAATTCTTAACCTCGAACCGGCAGTCAACCAAGGCCAGTAACTCGTCCGGAGTCCGAACAGCCCCTCTCAAACCAAAAGGGACAGGCACCCCCATGAACGGCAAGCCCGTCAAAGCTGTGAAATCAGTAGGCGTCATAGTCACCTCGCTCATGGGTAAGTGGAAGGTATGGGTGGTATCCCACCATCTCTCCCTCAATGCCTGAACCACATCAGGGTCATTCTTCAAAGCTGGGAGGCTAGTGACAAAAAGACCAAAATGAGTCCCTGTGACTCGGGCCTAAACATTCTCGGGCAACCTCTTCCATATAGAGATGGGCCCATGAGGCCCACCGCGAATCTCTATCAAACGGGTCCACTCCTGAAAGGAAAAAAAAAGGAACAACAAAAATTTCATCAGCATGACTGCTAGAAAACGGATGAACTCAACACAGAGATTTCAATGGAAGAACAATGTACAAGCAAGTGTGTGAGCATGAAAATGGACATCCCAATATGTTTCTTACAACAAATCAGCAACAACAAACAACATGCAAAGAATGATCAATAAAGCTGCTGCAACAATATTTCGGGTAAAGAAAACAGAACTTCATGAAACCCTAAATCGACAAGAAAGGTGAGGCATTCTTACCAAACCCGAAGTCACGGAGTGAGAAATATGGGTATGAGGCCGGAAAGTAAGCAAGCTCGGGTCCTTAGCTTCAACCCCAATTTCGGGCTCCTCGCCCTGTGGCATCTCAAACGGAGGTGATTGCTGACGATACGACATCGTTTCTTTGACGGAATTGATCCTAGAACAACAAGAAAGTGTTTTTGGGTGATTTCTCTACGAAAATTGGGCTTGGAATTTGGAGGGTTCTTCAAATTTTTGAGAACTGGCCGAAAACAGCGAACAGCCTGTTTAAATATGCTGAACTTATGCGCCAGGCGTGCACCCCCCGACATACTCATCAGAGGCGCGCGCGTCCCATAACGAGGCCCGGACGCGCGCTCTTCCCATCATCAAGCAGGTTCAGAAGCAGTCTCCTATGCAAGAATCCATGCATCGTATCAAGGTTTCCCCACGAAATCCAAACTCCCTAAGTTCTGTCATGGGTGACATACCCCCCTCAAGAGTCAATCTCAACATTTCATCCCCAGCAGGAACGTTTTTCGGGTCACGGTCAACTATGCCCGCACCCCACAATTCAAAAGTCAAGTGCGACTCCAATTGGCCCGAGACTTCGAAGCAACGGCCTCATCAACGGATTTCACTAACGGATTCATCTTCAAAGGTTCACTAACGACCTCATCAACGGATTTCACTAACGGATTCGTCTTCAAAGGTCACTAACGGCCTCATCAACGGATTTCACTAACGGATTCGTCCTCTTCAAAGGTTCACTAACGACCTCATCAACGGATTTCACTAACGGATTCGTCTTCAAAGGTTCACTAACGGCCTCATCAACGGATTTCACTAACGGATTCGTCCTCTTCAAAGGTTCACTAACGGCCTCATCAACGGATTTCACTAACAGATTCTTCCTCAAAGGTTCACTAACGGCCTCTTCAAAGGTTCACTAACGGCCTCATTCAAAGGTTCACTAACGGCCTCATCAACGGATTTCACTAACGGATTCGTCCTCAAAGGTTCACTAACGGCCTCATCAACGAATTTCACTAACGGATTCGTCTCCAAAGGTTCACTAACGGCCTCTTTAAAGGTTCACTAACGGCCTCATCAACGGATTTCACTAACGGATTCGTCCTCTCCAAAGGTTCCCCAACGGCCTCGTTCAAAAGGTTCACTAACGGCCTCCTTCAAGATATTCAGCCGGCAGGTTCACCTAACGAATCATGTCACCCCCTCTATCAACAAAAGCCGCTCACACAGGGAGCGCACCACTATCTCTCGCAATTTCAAATTCCTGCTTTCATCGAGTCTTTGCTTTTTTCTTGGTGATGTCCTCGGCAGGTGTTTTCTAACTTTCGTCGACGCGTTTTTCTTTGCAATCCACGTCGCCGAGGGGCTCTGTAGACACCCCGCCTTGGACCGCTCACCCCGATTGCACATTTGATCTTGTGTTTCTCCCTATTTTAAGTGTTTCTCGTTAGTTTCTGTCACTTCCGTTAAATTCCTGACTGACTTCGTTAAGTCCAGGGACTAAACTGAATGACAGGGCTGACTTTCTAGTCCATTCTGTCAAAATTGCCTTCTCTGAGTCGCGCGCCTCCGACAGGAGGAGCCAGGCGCGCGCGCCTCCCGCCCCCAAAGCAGGAAGCGTGCGCCTCTGGGCGTCAGTTACAGATTTCTGGCCAGGATTCCCTCCCTTGCTCAATTTACAGGATTTTGCCCGGGAAGGATTTCTTGGTGACTGAGTTTTGGCACCAAAAACACCCCTCTTTCACCTATAAAAACCTCCCTTTACCTCCATTTTCAAGGACCGAAAATTGAACTTACAAAAACTATACCAAAATCACTTTCTAAAGGTTCTCCAAGGATCTCATCAAGCGATATTTGAAGGTCTTCAAATTGTAGGTAAAAGTCCATCTTTTCCTTTCTTTTCTACTTCATCTCCTCTCTCTCTTTTACTCTAATCAAATGTGCAATCACCCAAATCATTTTGGGACATGACTCTAATGATCACCTCATCTCATTGAGGTGGGTTAAGGAGTTATCTCCTACATTCCAAACTCTATTTTAAACCCCCCTTTTTATGACTTAAAGAAGAAGAAGAAGAACGTTATTATTCATGTAGATTTTGATCAAGCAAGACCAACTTTAGTTGGGCGAGATGGGTGTTTCGATATTTCCCATCTCGTAATCTAACCCCCGAACCTCAAAACAAAGAATCTCTGTTTTCGTAATCAAACTTAGGCTATAATCAATAGGTTTTTCTTATGTTCCTCAAAACATAGGTGGCGACTCTAAACACTCTAAAAACAAGTTAGACATCCTAGGATCACTCACGCACCCGAGCCTAAGACCGTGGCTCCCCGGGGTATCTACAATGGGTTCGGGCTCTTTCGAAGATGATGGCTCTTGTATTCTTGGATATTTGTTGATTATGACTCGATCGGAGCGGGTGAGTAAGTTAACATCTTCCTTTTCTTTATTATTCTTCCTATCTAGTACTTGATCCCAAGACAACATGTAACAGAAAGGAATTTTATTAATAAATTTTGGAGTGCTCTCGCCCACATTTGGGATTAGGCGAGTAGTCTCCTCTTCCTCACTAGCTATCTCTATTACATTGATCCCTCCTGCCATAGTTGGGAGAGGGCTTTGTTGGGTATGCTTATTATAAACCACTCCTATTACCTAGATTTGATTGATCCCATAACCTTATTTTACTCTTTGTGGACTTTAAGATATATTGTAAGAAGTACTTGTACTTCATTTAGAATAGTCCACTTTCTAGTTTGATAGGCTTAGCAGATTAGGACCCTAAATTTTTCTAAGTCTGAAGATATGTGGCAAGTACTCAACCTACCGCATGAAGACATCTACCGCATGCTCTATGCTTGCCGCAGATAACCTTACCGCATGGTTCCATCCTACCGCAAGTTAACTCTACCGCATGGAACCATGGTTGAAGAAACTCAAGTTTGTTCAAACTTAACCATGGTCACACCTGTGTCCTTACCTTGGTTAGTTTAGAACGTTGCAAATTCAAATTTCAAATTTGAATACAACTGTCATCATAGTACAGTCGGACCACCATGACTCTGCAACAAAAGGACAACTCAGAATGAGCTCCAATTAGAAATCAACAGCTCATTGTCCTCCAAACTTGCCCTCCAAGAATTCAAACGAATAGTTTCTCCTTCAAGGCTATAAATAGTCCTTGTGTTCTTCATTGAACTTAAGCTGAGATTCTAAGAGAGAAATTGCTGTTGAAATTCTTGGTGATTGAAGATCATACTCAAGATTTCCAGAATCCTTCGAATCTTCAAGCACTCAACCTTCAAGTCTTCATCAAATCTCCAGCAACATTCAAGATCATATCTCAAGCCTCTCACACAAGTTTCATTAGGCTCTAAAATCATATAGATTCCAAAGAGCTTTTGATTCTTACACACACACTCACCCCGATTGATCAATCACATAGATTGAATCATTAGGGATACACTGGTCTAAGTCTAGGATTGTTCTTCATAGAAATAGGTGTTGATTCAATACTTCATCTATGTAATCTATACTCAAGTGAATCAAATATATACCTCATTCAAAATCTAAGACTGACCATCTTCGTAAAGGATGTAGATCTTTTAACAGATCGAACCTTTCCAAATTATTGTGTTCTTTACTTACTTCACTTTACCTTTCTGCAAATTTACTTTAAGTCTTGTTCATCTTGTTCCTATTGTTCTTCACTTGTTCATATTAATCTTGTTTGTCTTTTAGTGTTTGATCTTTCAGATTTAAGAACAATTGTGAATTGTGTTTGTTTGTCTACCTCATTGCCTAAGTTAAAATCTGACCAACTTATCATTTGCCAAAAATCTCTAAGACACAAATTTTCAATCTTTCAATCTACCTCACTTTAACCTACCGCACTCCTACCTACCGCACTTTAACCTACCGCACTACCTACCGCAAACCAACCTACCGCATTGAACTTATCAAAACCAACTCTTAACTTGTTTCATCGAAAACTTCCGCTGTGCATTTTATACTTGACCGCGTGGTTTTTATCTACCGCAAAATTCAAGTGTAAGCATAAAGGTTAAATTTTGAAAAATGGTTGAAATTTTAAATAGGCTATTCACCCCCCCCTCTAGCCTCTTTTCATACCCTTGTTGTGTCTCTGGGACCAACAAGTGGTATCAGAGCAAACACCTTTATAAAACTTCTGTTTTTCAAGCTTAACAGCTTGGGTGCCGATTCAAAATGGCAAGTCAGAAAACTATGGCAACGGTTAACTTCACTCACGTTCCAGCGTTCGACGAAGATAATTTTGACGTATGGAAGCACAACATTCTAACTCAGTTCTACTCCATGGACGAGCAACTTGGTGATTGTCTTACCATTGGACCATACTTCCCAATGAAAGCTAATCCGGATCCAGAAACCAATGGTGCAAATCCGACTATCAAGAAACCAAAAGCTGAATGGACCGATGAAGAAAAAAGACTGGTTGGAATGGATGTGAAAGCAAAAATTATACTTCTAAGTACCTTGAGTACGTCACAGCGTCGACAGATCATGGAATGTTCTACTGCAAAAGAACTTTGGGATGCAATTGAAGATTACATCGAAGGAGATCAAGCTTGCAAGGAAAGCAAAAAGTTTGCAATTCAAAGAAGATTCAATAACTTTGCTAAGATCCCCGGTGAATCACTAAGAGCCACTTATGATCGTTATTGTGAGATCATGAGTACTTATACAGCACTCGGAAAGAAGCTTACCAAGAAAGAAATCAATGTTAATTTTCTTGCCGCTCTTGGTTCACAATATCTACACAAAGGAAACACTCTTGAAGATACCAAGCTACTAGATGACATGTCTCTCAGAAGCCTCTATGCCAACCTCAAGGTCTTTGATATCAAGCTTAACAACATTGCTGAAATGGAAGGAAAAACAAAGAGCTTATCGTTGGTTGCTCAAAAGGAAGAAGTGATCGAGGAAGAAGATCCAAAAATCTCCACATCAGATTTACTTGATATGGATGATGATGATTTTGCTATGTTCGTGAAAACATTCCAAAAGTTCAGAAAGACAGCAAGACCCGGATCAACAAGCAAAGCTCCAACAAGGTTTTCAAGGAGCAGCCCTTCAAAGAAGAAAGAGAACTTCAACTTCTCCAAGAAGAAAGAAGATCTTGTTTGTTTCAATTGCAGGAAACCAAGTCACTTCGCATCAGAATGTCCAATTCCCAAGTATGAGTATATGAAGAAGAAAAGTAACTTTACTCCAAGGTATTCAAAGCAAAAGGGAATGATGGCTGAAGAAGACTCTACCTCAAAAGATTTAGCTACTTGGATAGAGTCAGACTCTGATGAAAGCGATGAGGATTCTGAAGAAGGTCACATCTGTTTGGTCGTTCAGTCCGATGATGAGGATGATAATAAAAGTCGTCGCTCACCAAATGCGAAACCTAAACGGATAAGTTATACGGCCGATGAACTTGCTGAAAAAGGATTCCTAACTCCGGTTCAAAAGAATGGTGATCTTCTATTTTCAAGATGTGATGTGAGTGCAGCAAAGAAGGCTCTACTAAACCCCAAAGTGAAGGAAGTTCTGTCTACCACACCTCAAGTCAAGTTTGACATTTCCCCCGATGAACAAGAAAAGATGTTTGCAAAAGCTGAACAGGTAATTAGTAAGTTTTCTGGCATGAAGGAAGCTTTAGCACTTTCAACTGAAGAAATTTCCCAGCTTAAGACGGAGAAATCTCTACTAAAATCTGAACTCACCCTCCTTAAGGAGCAGATCAAGAGCATGACTCCTCTTACTGATCGAAACCGTTTCTTAGAAGAAAATGCTATATTTAAAGTTAAAAACGATGAATTGGTTGCTGAGATAAATGATCTTAAAAGAATCACTAATGAGTGGACCAATTCTCGTGTCACTATGGAACAAATCTTAGAATCCCAAAAGCCTAGTGGTGATAAAGAAGGCTTAGGATTTCAAACTAGTGACAACTTTAAATGTGCATCTTGTTGTGAAAGAGATGAGAAATTTACCCAGCAAACTTTGGAAGGGTCGAAGGCTAAACATCATGTTTCAAAGGATGTAGGACAAGAACCGAAGAAGAAACTAGAGTTCAACTATGTCTACCCTAAGAAACAAACTGGCAAGGCAAAGTTGAAAGGTATTGCCATAGATGAACCTACCGCAGAGGCTTCCTCTAGCAAGGTAGATGGTGCTCCCTACCGCGTAATCTTGCCGCGAGGTCAACCGACCGCACCAAGGAAGATGGCTACCGCATGGAAACCATCGACCGCAAGTGGCGGCAAGGCAGCAAAATTCAAGAGGATGAATTTTGTTAAGGAGACCTCATCCATACCAGTAAATGATGTTGTGCTTAAGACCTCAACGAAGTTTGTTAACCCTCAGTTGGGTGGCTTCCACCATTATTCCGTGTGTGATGATTATGGTCACAAGGCTGCTGAATGTCTTTTAAGATTCACACCAAATCCCAGAAGGCTTAAACCCCCTTCTGTGAGGCAAGTGTGGGTTGTTAAAAGTTGCTAACCCTTTGGACCCAAAAGAATAAAAGGGGACCTTGTTCTTAAATGTTTATTTTATAGGTTCTCTGCTTAATGGCTGGACTCTCCAAGGATAGATCAAGTTTATGGTATCTCGATAGTGGCTTCTCAAGGCACATGACCGGAGATATCAATTTATTGGAAGATGTCCGTGAAGAAAAAGGGCCATCAGTAACCTTCGGAGATAATAACAAAGGAAAGACTGTAGGATATGGAGTCATTCGTAAAGGAAAAATCACCATCCAAGAAGTCTCTCTAGTTATTGGACTACAACACAATCTACTCTCAATATCTCAGTTCTGCGACAAAGGATTGCAATGCCACTTCACTTCAAATTTCTGTCTCATCAAAGATGGCATATCCGGCGTCACTTTGCTCAAAGGGATTCGTAAGAAAAATGTCTATGTTGTTGATTTTAATTCATCTTGCATTTCTTCTAATCTCTATTTTGTAGCAAAGAATGTTAGTGAGAATAGTTGGCTGTGGCATAAAAGACTAAGTCACTTAAACTTCAAGTATCTCTCCAAGATTGGTAGAGAAAATCTTGTTCGTGGTCTACCCAAAGTAGCTGATCACCACGATGAGAAGTGCACAGCATGTCAACTAGGCAAACAACCATAAGCGTCTTTCTCCAGCAAGACGACACCTTCAACTTCTAGATGTTTGCAACTACTGCATATGGATCTGTTTGGACCTGTTTCTACCGCAAGTATTGGAGGAAATAGATATTCCTTAGTTGTGGTAGATGACTACTCAAGATATACGTGGGTCGAGATGATGAGCTCCAAAGATGATTGTTTTGACATTTTGACTGCACTCTTTAGACAGCTCCAAACACAAAAAGAAGATGACATCGTTAGTGTTCGATCCGACAACAGAACAGAATTCAAGAACAACGGTGTTGCTCAATATTGTGATGATCATGGTATTGACCACAACTTCTCTGCTACTGGAGTTCCACAACAAAACGGTGTAGTGGAAAGAAAGAATAGAACGTTGATAGAGGCCGGAAAGACAATGATTGCTGAAGCAAAGCTACCTCAATACTTTTAGGCTGAAGCCATCAATACAGCATGCTTCACTCAGAATAGATCCCTCATCAACAAGACCTACAACAAAACTCCTTATGAACTTTGGAGAGGAAGAACCCCCAACATAGCATACTTCAAGATATTTGGATGCAAATGCTTCATACTTTACAACGGTAAAGAACATCGAGGTAAATTTGCTCCTAAGGACGATGAAGGAATATTTATTGGGTATGCTAAACACTCAAAAGCTTTTCGTGTATTTAATAAAACCACTCTTAAGATAGTAGAATCTGTCCATGTTACTTTTGATGAACATTCTCTCCTTGAGCCACATATGGCTCTAAATGTTGCTGATGATTTTGTTGAGATAAATGAGACAGGTACAACTCAACCGCAAAATCAATCAACTCAAGGAGACCCATCTACCTCAACTGCACCTCCATCTACCTCATATGAAGCACCAGAAGCTACCTCATCTGCTGTTACCTCAAATGGAGTTGAAGTTGAGACACCCATAAATGTTGAAGAACCTATCCCTAAAATTACTTATGATTGGGATGGCTCAAATGATGTACCACTAGAAGACTTACAACCACCATCAACTCAACCAGACATACCTCAAGAAGTTCGTGAGGTCAGAAATCACCCAATTCAGATTATCATTGGTGATTTGCATTCTGGTGTTAGAACAAGAAGATCAAACTATGATGCACTTACCGCATTCATATCTCAAGTTGAACCCAAGAAAGTTGATGAAGCACTCCAGGACTCAAGTTGGGTTGTTGCCATGCAAGAAGAACTCAACCAATTTGAAAGATGTAAAGTTTGGACCTTGGTTCCAAGGCCACAAGATCAAGGAGTGATTGGTACAAAGTGGGTGTTCCGAAACAAGATGGATGAGAATGGAAGCATCACAAGGAACAAAGCTAGGTTGGTTGCACAAGGATATAGACAAGAAGAAGGCATTGATTATGATGAAACATTTGCCCCCGTTGCAAGACTCGAAGCTATAAGGATATTCTTAGCTTATGCCTCTTACAAAAGATTCAAGCTATATCAAATGGATGTGAAGAGTGCATTTCTCAACAGAGAACTTCAAGAAACCGTCTTTGTTGCTCAACCGCCCGGATTTGAAGATCCCAAATTTCCAAATCATGTCTACAAACTCCGTAAAGATTTGTATGGACTCAAACAAGCTCCACGAGCATGGTATGATACTCTATCTAAGTTTCTCCTTAAAAAGGGATTCAAACGTGGTAAGATCGACACAACTTTATTTATTGCTAAATATAATGATCATACTTTACTTGTTCAAATATATGTAGATGATATTATTTTTGGTTCTACTAATGAATTGTTGTGTAAGCGTTTTGAGAAACTCATGAAAAGCAAATTTGAGATGAGCATGATGGGAGAATTGACATTCTTCCTTGGACTTCAAATTAAACAATGTGCTGAAGGCATCTTCCTCAACCAAGCTAAGTACACAAGAGATCTCATCAAGAAATTTGGACTTGAAAATGCAAAGGCATACGACACTCCTATGGCTACTGGTAACAAGCTAGGTAAAGACTTGAAAGGTAAGAAGGTTGATCAAACCTTATAGCGAGGTATGATTGGATCTCTCCTATACTTAACTGCTAGTAGGCCAGATATCATGTTTAGTGTTTGCGTTTGTGCTCGTTATCAAGCTGATCCTAGAGAAGCACATCTTATTGCTGTTAAACGTATTATTCGATATCTATCTGGGACTACTAACCTTGGACTTTGGTACTCCAAAGATTCAACCTTTGATCTTATAGGTTACTCAGATGCAGATTATGCAGCATGTACCATCGACAGGAAAAGCACGAGTGGAACTTGTCATTTCCTTGGAAATAGACTAGTTTCATGGGCAAGAAAGAAACAAGCCTCAGTCTCTGTATCGACCACAGAAGATGAATATATAGCTGCTGGAAGCTGCTGCTGCCAAGTGCTGTGGATGAAGCAATAATTGGTTGACTACGGAATCAAAGAAGAAAATTGTCCAATCTTTTGTGACAATACATCTACCATTGCTGTCTCCAACAACCCTGTCATGCATTCCAAGACCAAACATATTGATATAAAATATCACTTTCTCAAGGATCATGTGGAAAAAGGTAATATCCATCTAGAGTATGTGAGTACTGATGATCAAATCGCAGATATTCTCACCAAGGCTCTTGATTCCAAGAGATTTAGGTATCTAAGAGGAGAAATGGGTATGCTTGAACTCTAACTCAAACTTGTCCATAAGATTTCTTGTACTAATGTTTTTGTTTCCAAGTTTAAGATCAAGACAGGCTACACGGCAGATGACCCACGGTCAAGCAAATTACAGAGATCTAGAAACCCTCACTTGACCGCACTTAAAATCTGCCGCATCGCCATATGTTGACCGGATAAAACCATGCTGCCTCATATAAAGTTAAAACATTCAAAGCAAGGTAAACACCTCACATCGACCGCACATGTCACGGTCGATATCTCAAGTTACCGCACTCAGGCCCAGGTAAGTCTTCTAACTTAGTAATATTTTGAGATATTTTGACGATATCTAGCTCAAGGGCACAAAGGTAACTTTCTATTTTCCCTCGCTTGTATTTAATTCAAATCTTTTAGGGCATTAAATTTTTGTATTTAATCTTTATTCCTTAAAATATCCGAGCCGTCATTGGCTAGTCCGATGTGACCTCCTGCAACTTCGCATTTAATGAAAAGTACCTCCTAGGTCATGTCAGTCACCTTTTTCAGAGTTAACCTCCCAACTTCCCATCACTCTGACCTCTGCATAACCCCTTCACCAAACCATCCCACTATCTTCTTCTCTACCACTCTTTGCTTCTTTTACTTTCTCAGAAAATCACTCTCTCTCTAACCTCTCTCTAAAACCTCCCTTTCTAAACCTCCATTCTCTCAAAATCTCTCTATATAATGTCTAAGCATCAATCCAAGAAGTCTTCAAAATCGACTGAATCCAGAGATGAAATTCCTAGTTCTATTCCATCTCAATCCGCTCCTCCAGTCGTAGTTATGGTATGAACTTCTTGAATCTCGTATATTTTTTTTTGGCGGACATTTCCCAAAAACTTTTCACATTCTCTAAGATTCATCTCATTTTTGTTACTTATATGTAGTTAAAACTTTGGGTTGATTGTTTATTCTTGATTCTAGTTCATATATTTGTAGATCTCATAGCATTTTATCCAGGTTTTGGTTGAATTCATTTTAGCCTAATGGGTTTTTGAATTTTCGATATTCCAATACTTTCCCCTTTCAATTTCTGAGTTTAATGTTGTTTAGTTCATGAAATTGATGTGTTTTTATTGATCTATAGGCATTTCTGATTCTTTCCAGGTCATTTTCATTTGTTTAGTCACTTTTCTAGGAATCTGGGTAACTGTGCTATGGTGTTCTTCATGTTCGTCAAAATGTTCTTCGTGTTCTTGACATACTTCATATTTTTGATCCCGCTTAATGTACCCTCTTTTGTCATTTAGTGTTTATGAAATGTTCATGTTTTGATTCATTCATTTGCAACACTTTGTTGTTTGCGGTAACCATGGTATTTCCATCTTCTCCTTACCGTATTTCTTCCCTACCGTGCCTCACTTGACCGCACCATCATTGCTTTACACTCTTGTCAAGTGACCGCACGATCTACCTCGTTCTTAACTTTGTTTTGTTTTATTTCAGGATCTAAATCACTTTATTCCTGGCATAGTTCTAGATCTTGAGGACGTTAAAAAGGATGCCATTGGCCGCAACATTCTGGCTAGGCTCAATAAGTCCGGCATCTTACCGTTCTTTACGCTTCAACAAAACTTCCATCTACCTGCGTTTGTTGATGAATTCTTCACCTCTGCTGTTGAGATGGAAAGTGCTGATGAGCCTGATTCTAATCCTAAGTTTATCAAAGCCTCTGTCATGGGCATCCCACTATCCTTTGATGCTAGCAACTTAGCTCACGCCCTTGGCATTAAAATGAGTAGAGATGGACCAGAAACTATTTCACGGTCAAAAACCCTAAGCCTTGCTAAGAAGCTTGCTGGCACGGCAGATATTCTAAGAATTCAGCGAAAGGATGTAGGTGAGATCATGTACCACATTGGACATCTGGTAGATCATGCATTGCTTTGCAAGACTGGCAATCATGATAATTTTAACAACACCCAATGGATGATATGTGCTGCTATCTATCTGGGAAAGAAGTTGGACTGGGGCCAAATCATCTACGATGTTTTGAAGGCAAACATCCTATCATATAAGGATGCGGCAGAAGAAGGCGAAACCAAGTACCGGACGAACAGTAGGTTGATTTCCTACTTGATGGGTCTAACTCTCCGAATCAAAGATCTGTATGAGCAAAACAAGAACTACAAGGTGCCTATCTCCACCACAAAAGACTTCTGCCGTAAGTCGATGAGAGGCAATTACCGCAACAATTTTGGTGACGAGATGTACAGGAGTTATCTTCTCAAAGATCCAATTGAGAGCTATGAACCACCAAGATACACTAAGCGTGGATTGGGTAATTTGGGTGATAGGATCATGTCTGATGAGGATGCTGCCGCATTTGAAAAGGAGCGAAAGAAGGCTGCCGCAGAGAAGGCCAAGTCTAAAGGTATTGCAATCTCCTCTCCTCCCACCTCTGTTAAAGGTAAAGAAAAGGTTGAGGATCTGGTAAGGAAGCCAAAGCCAGTCTCCCAAGGAATCAAGATTGCTTCTACTGTTCCTACAAAGTCTGCCGCACCTAAGCCTTCTGTGCCTCCTACCGCACCATCAAGATCCCCTTCACCTTCACTTTCACCTCCTCCAAAATCAAAACCTTCCAAGCCTCTCCCTACCGCACCAAAACAACCTTATGTTGTCCCTCAACCTACCGTGCCTCCCTCCAAATCTAAATCATTCTCTTCCAAACCTACACCTAGTCAGGGGGAGAGACAGGTTGAGAAGGTTGAGAAATTCAAGAAGAGGTCTCACACTCCTAGTCCCATCAAAATCACTAAAAAGGCAAGGGTCACCAAGCAACCATCCCTAGAAATTCCATCTCCAGTATTTACCTCTGATGAAGATATTACAGTAGCTCCTCCAAAGATCTCGAAAATTTTTGTGTTGGATGCTCAGCTAGATGACATGGAAGAAGTCTCTCAATCTGAGGACAATGATGCGTCTGCCGCAGATGAGAGTGAGAAAACTGAAGATGAAAATGTTGATAACTCTGAGGCTGATGATGCCGTACCCCCAACCAAACCTATTGACAAAGGTTTAGTTGATGAAAGCTCAGAAGATGAGGAGAAGGAAAGCTCTACTGAAAGTGATAAGTCCACAGGTGGTAAAGCTATGGATGTTGAAAATGTTGAAGTTATTGTTCCTGAAAAGATGGATTCTTTTGTTAATGTTGAAGATATTGGTGATGATGAGACAATGTCACCAAGGGTTAATGTTTCTGAGCAACACATTGAAGTTCCTTCTACCGCAGTTCCTGACCCTGCCGTGCCAACCTCTTCGACTGTCCAACCTGAGGCTGCCGCATCATCTACTGCTGAGCTCCTTGCCGTAGTTAAACTTTTGACTCAGATGCAGGCAGACACCCAGTCACAGGTTGAATCTCTGGTGTCTAGTATAGTGGCACTTCGAGAGGAGGTTATTGAGTTGAAGACTGATCAAGCCGCTTTAAAGCGAGATGTTGCCGCACTTCCCTCCGAAATGATTTCGACCATTAAGGGGCAGAGTGTTGTGATAACTGTTGGTCCCAAAGGGCAACAAGGGTATGAAAAATAGCTAGAGGGGAGGGGGAATAGCTGTTTTAAAATTCTTTTTGTACCCTTGAAAAACTCAATTGCAAATGCGCACTTTATCAAGTAAGCGTTATGAAATGCGCCTAAGTGAGTGAGTGAAATGTACAGCGGAATTTAGTATTGAAAATAGGCGCAAAGTGATAAAGGGGCGCACACACACTCTAAGTATTTTGGCTCAAAATGGTTGAAATAAGGACCTAAGGCAAATGAAATAACAACACCACACAATTCAGTTCAATCAATCTACAATGAGTAAACAAGCAAATAGTGAGTGAAGATAATAACTTGAAAGAAAAAGACAAGATAATAACACAAGCTATTTGGAGAGGTTCGATCAATGAAAGATCTACGTCCTCTACCAAGATGGTTAGTCTTGGATTTCTAATGGAGATCTTATATAATGAGTGAGTGTTACAAATTACAACTTTTGAGCTTCTACACTAACTCAAGATCTAATATTCTATGAATGAACAAATCCAAAACAATAACCGGTGTATCTCTAAAAGATGGATCTAAATGATCAAACTTAAAGAGGTGCGTGTGTGAATTTAGGATCACGGCTCTTTAGATCTTTATGATTTAGAGCACAATGAAACTAAAGTGTTATAGCTTGAAGATCTGGGCTAAGGATGAAGGTATGAAGATGTTCTTGAGGAAATCTGGAAAAACGAAGGCAATCTTCAAATCTTCAACAAATGCTTTGAGAGAGAAATTCTTGAAATTCTTAGCAAAACTCAGCAACTTCAAAATGTTGAAGTTATGGGGTATTTATAGTGAACTTCAAAAAACTAGCCGTTGGAAATCCTTGTGGATAAGATGAGCTGTCGCTCGTTGATTGGAGCATGTATATATTATGGCCATTTTGACACTCAACATAAATGTGACCGTTATGGACACGTGTCAACAGATTAGGCGCATATGCATCTTTTAACCACCGTTGGATCATTGGCGTAATTTGAATTCTCTTCAAGTCTTTGAGTCTTTAGTAAATCACTGAGTGTTGAATGAACACTTTGAGGCGCATTGAGCCAAGAGGCGCATAGAGACTGCGCGCGCTAAGGCATATGGGGCGCATAGCGCGTAACATAGCTTATAAAGAAATTCTTATGCGCGCGGTCTATATAACACATGGCGCGAATGTAGAAGGCGCGTGGCGCGTGGCGCAGGAGGCGCATACGCGCGACTCAAACTCACTGAGTGATTTTTCTTGATACTTGATCTTCTTGCCCTATTTCTAAGCCTATTCTATAACAATGGACAACTTAAAAAAAATGAAGTATAAATACTTCTTACATGAGGGTCTAAAGTCCATGAAATAAAACTTAGGTGATGGATCAATCAAATCTAATAAATTCTATTACATTAAAACTGAGATACATGTGGGCATACCCAACAATCTCCCCCTATTTGATTGATGCCATTACCTACTATATCAAGGACAAACATTATACTTGATAAAAACATGTCCAAATGAATGAAATTGGTAATTCATGTCCCAAGTTAATGTACACACTAGTCCAAGATATAGATTTCTAATCTATTCCAATAAGGATAACACATTACATATGAAAAGATAGAAACAATAGTTCAACACATTCAAAATGATATATGAATTTTAGTTTTGAAATGTGTTTAAACCAAGTTTAAACTCAATGCATGAAAGTATGAAACAATTCAATATGATGCATATGAATTTAAACAATATTCATTGTTCTACAAACAAGGAGTTTGAGTGAACAGGGTTTGATAATAAGTGATGCATTGTTCTCATTAAAACTTGGGGTGTAAGAGTTACAAATTACAAGTTTCGAATAGAACAAAAGCAAAAGGTGCTAAAACAAGTAAGCACAAGATCACTAACACGAGAGAGTTGATTCTATTACAAAAAGGTTCTAATAACTTATAATCAAAAATAGAAACTAAGGGTTGGGAGGCGCATCATCGTCCTTCAATCCTTCAATGATCTCAGAAACAAAGCGCTGAATCTGTTTAGCGAGCTGAAGACTACGGTTCGCTAAGCCCTGAGTGTCAGTGACACTGGAGTGAGTGGCAGTGATACCGTCTCTGATGTAACTTAAGTGATTTACATTGATGTTTTGGTATTCATCAATGGAGCGCTGAGTGATTTGCTGCTGCTGTGAAATATTTTCTTCTAAGATTTGAATGTGAGCTTCAATGGCATTTTGAGCCGTGATAATGTCAGAAGAAATATGTTCGGCGCGTCTGTCAGAGCTTGAGTGAGCAGCAGTGAAGTGAGTCACGACCAATTCTTTCAAGACATCCAACTTTGATACTAGCACGTTCATGTTGGATTGAGACGCAGCAGACTGAGGTATGAAAGTTGGCGCAGAAGCGGTGGTTTGCGCCTGATCAGTATGAGGTTGAACCTGAGTCTGCGCCGGAGGAGGAGAAGGAGCAGAAAGTTTATCCTTGAGAGAGTTCATCTCCCCCTTAATGGCAGCGATCTCTTCAGATTGATCAGTGAGTAAGGAAATAAGAAGCTCAAATTGAGACTTTATTAGAGTCTGTCCTTGCTCTAAATTTGCTTGCCCTTGCTGCAAAGAATGAAGAATGGAAAGTAACTCGCTCAAGTCGGGAGCAGATGGAGGAGGCGCAGGGGTAGACAGGGGCGCATTATCTTGAAGGGGCGCAACATCTTAAAGGGGCGCAATATCTTGAAGGGGCGCAATAGGAGATGGAGGCGCATGAGGAGGTGAATGAGTAGGAGACTCAAATTCATATTCAGTTTCAACATCAACAGTTTCAACAACAACTATTTCCGTTGTGATTTGATCTGGTCCAGAAGGAGGTGGAGGCGCAACTGGAGAAGGAGTGCGCTGAGGGATGGTCTCTTGCTCCCCCTGAACTGGTTCCTCTATGTCTGAAACATCATCGCCAAAAAAATCAGAGAGGAGTTGTACTCTTGACACTTTGGTCTGTTGAAATTTGAACGGAGGCGCACGGGGAGTGGGGGCGCGTTGAGTAGGCGCGCGCTGGGTAGGCGCGGGAACAGAAGGCCTTTTCTCAATATCCACACTTGATCCAGCGCCTTTCATGCGCTCTAGCTTCTCTGACTCAGCAGCTTGTTTGGCTTGAAAATCTTCATCTCTTTTTCTTTGAGCCTCAAGTCTGCTGGCTTCCTGTGCTAGCCTTAGATCACGCTCTTCATCAGATTCAAATCTGGTACGTTTGATAGGCCCACGAGGAGGGTCATCAACCACCCGTTTTCCTTTGCTATTCTCTGCGCCTGGCAAGGGATCAGCGCGATGAGTTGCGCTTGCTGTCAATGCGCTCTTCTTCAATGGTGCGCCTTTAAGAACTGGCGCATCGTCTGATTCTGTGTCTTCATCAACTAAGCCTTCAACAGTTTTGATTTGAATTCCTTTGGCGCGCTTTGAAGGCTTCTTTCTTCGCTTTTTGAGGTCCAAATTCGCTTTTCCAAACGTTGGAACATCATTGATTTTATACTCAGGATTCTCATTCAAAAACTTAACTAACTCAGGGTAAGTTAGAAAAAGTTTTGTGAGAAGAAGGCAGTGTGAGCGGAATCTGGTCTTTCCATCACTCTTGTTCTTCACAAACTTATCAATCTGCTCACACAGCGTCTTGAATAAAATGTGAGGCCAATGAAGCTTCTCCTTGGCCATGATGGCAGCTGTGTATTCCCATTGTTCCACCGTGAATCGGTTCACATTCCTGGTTTTAAAGACAATCGAAGTTCCCACCAAGTGCGCAATGTGAGTCAAGAGTTCTCCACCATCTCGAATTTCAGTGTTTTTGATATTATTTTGAAGTGTGGGAATATTCAGAAGTGAAGCAGCCATCCTGTTCTGATCATCAATAGAGTAAGTCATTGGACGCCCAATAATGCGATCTTCACCCGTAGATGGAAAACCGAGTAAGTGTCGAATCACAGAAGAGGAGATATGGACGTCAACATTTTGAACGCGAGCCTCAATCCTGTAGTGAGTGCGTCCATTTACATCAATTTCCACTAGAACAGCAGTGGAAAAGAACTCATCCACAAGGAGCGCAGAATAGAAAGTTTGGTCCATGGTGAATAGAGGGAGCAGACCAGCTACGCGCAAAGTCTCTATTATTTCTCTTCCAATCACTTCACCAGATAACTCTAACAAATCAAGAGTTTCTTCTAATTTGAAATTTGCAAGGTCCTGAAAAACAAGATGATTGATGTTAGAAGTGACATAGGCGCATAGAAACATAAAATGATCAAAGTAACATAGGCGCCTAAAGAATAGATAGGCGCATAATTGAATCAGGCGCACAAAATTAAAGGCGCATAGAGTTACAAGGCGCATATTATGGTTCTATGTAAATACTAAGGAAAAATTTAAAACAACAAGATTTGACTAAGTACAAAGTTAGGCGCATAAGATTTTAGGCGCAGAATGATTTAAGCGCATATACAAGTAGAGGCGCAGAAAGCATTCAGGCGCATAAAAAGTAGGCGCATAAAGAAGTATATAGGCGCATATCGTGTAAAAATTTGACTTAGCAAAAACAAAACAACATGCATTCAAATGAAAGAAATGAAAATCAAAAAGTACAAATTTTTGAAAACACGATAGAAAATTTTAGAGACCAAAACATGCAAGAATGACGAAGAACGACCCTTGAGTGCTCGAAGAACACCAAGAACACGAAAATCATGAAACTTCACCAAAACAGACAAATAATATATCAAAATGACCGCATGACAACAAGGAATCTAAATATGTAAACAAAAACATGAACAAATCAATAATGAAAGCACAATGAACAAAAGAAGAACCGAAAAATTTGAAAAGTTTTGAAACCAAAAATTCAGATTTGTAACAAAGAAAGCATTGATCGTTGAAATGTTGGATTCAACAGATTCGAAATCATGAAAAGAACACAACCCAACAAACGATATAGAAAACGGATCATCGAAACAAGAAAAATCAAGGATGAACGAATCCGGGTTTAAAAAAAAGTCGAAGAACACAAAAAATGACGAAAAAAAGGAAAAAGAATTCAGAAAATTAAAGAGTTAAGGGTTTAGAATTCATACCATTTCGTCTTGTGTAGATGATGAGGCTTTCTTAGGACCCATAAACTTATAAATGTATATAGAGAAGGAAGAAGAAAATGAAGATAGAGAGAGATACGGGGAGAGAGAGACGAGAGAGAGATAGAGAGATGGAGTTGGTGAGTAGAGAGGTAGGTGATGATTAGTATTTATAGGTTAGGTTAAAAATTTTGCACTGATAAAGAAAAAATGAGTCAAAAATTTTAAAAAGATGGGAAGTTGAAAGAATGGCTTTAATGAGGGATTTGAAAAAGGCGGCTAATCATGACTGGCGCATTTATGAGGGATTTTGAGATTTGAAGTGCATTAAATGCTGAATGACACAAAGTACGACTGATGTGACATCTAGGTTTTTGAAAAACTGCTCCACTTTCCCTTTAAGTGTATGAGCAATTTTTACTAATTTTTGCACAAACACCAAAAACATCTATTTTGGTGTAAGTTTGGGGTGCAAGAAATATATCCCAGAAAATAAAATTTTTCGAAAAGCGTAAAACGAGGGAAAAATTTAATTGCACAAGTACCCTTGAACAATTAAAGGAATGTCAAAAGACATAGATTCCTATAATAAATGAACAGAATAAACATACCTGGTACTTGTGTATTTAATACGTTCAATCATTGAAATTAAATTTGAGAATTGATTGAGCCGCAATAGTTAATGCGCTCATGAAGGGGCGCATTACTTGTCAAGGCGCATTACTCATCAAGGCGCGCAAATATGGTTGAGGTCGCATAAGAGTTTGAAGCGCGTAAGATGCTTAGGCGCGCATTAGTTGCTGTGCGCGCAGGAGGGTGAGGCGCGCAAGAGATGATTAGGAGCGCAGGAAGTTTCCTTGAAACTTTGAAATGATTTGACATTGGTACCTAATATACTCATAACTCAACACAACATAAAATCATTAGTATTGACAAAACTATATTGAATTTAGTTGAGTTCAAGCATACCCATTTCACCTCTCAAAAACATGAACCGTTTCGCGTCGAGTGCTTTCGTTAGAATGTCGGCGATTTGATAGTCGGTTCCCACGTGTTCCAAATGTATATTGCCTTTATCCACGTGGTCTTTGAGAAAGTGATATTTGATGTCGATGTGTTTGGTCTTTGAGTGCATAACAGGATTTTCAGAAACCGCAATTGTTGATGTATTGTCGCAGTAGATGGGACAATTTTCTTCGATGATATCATAGTCCACCAATTGCTGCTTCATCCAAAGTATTTGACAACAACAACTTCCCACAACGATATATTCGGCTTCGGTTGTTGAGACAGATACAGAGGCTTGTTTCTTACTTGCCCATGACACAAGTCGATATCCGAGGAAATGACAAGTGCCACTAGTGCTTTTCCTATCAATTGTGTATGCTGCATAATCCGCATCTGAATAACCTACAAGTTTGAAGTTCAAATCTTTGGTGTACCAAAGTCCAAGGTTAACAGTGCCAGAGAGATATCTTATAATACGTTTCACAGCAATTAAGTGTGCTTCTCTAGGGTCGGATTGATAACGAGCACAAACACAAACACTAAACATAATATTAGGCCTACTAGCAGTAAGGTAAAGGAGTGAGCCAATCATACCTCGATAGAGCGTTTGATCAACACGTTTACCTTTTAAATCTTTGTCGAGTTTGTTGCCGGTGGTCATTGGAGTATCGTATGCTTTAGCGTTCTCAAGTCCAAACTTCTTGATTAAGTCCTTTGTGTATTTGGCTTGGTTGATAAAAATGCCTTCACTCATTTGCTTGATTTGAAGCCCGAGGAAGAATGTGAGTTCTCCCATCATGCTCATTTCAAACTTGCTCTTCATTAGTTTCTTAAAGCGCTTGCACAACAATTCATTAGTAGAACCAAATATAATATCATCAACATAAATTTGAACAAGTAATTTATGACCATTATGTTTGGCAATGAAAAGAGTTGTATCGATTTTACCGCGAGTGAAGCCTTTTTCGATGAGAAACTTTGATAGTGTATCATACCATGCTCTTGGTGCTTGTTTGAGTCCATACAAAGCTTTCTGGAGTTTGTACACATGATTTGGAAATTGTGAATCTTCAAACCCAGGTGGTTGAGCAACATAGACTTGTTCTTGGAGTTCACCATTTAGAAACGCACTCTTCACATCCATTTGATATAGCTTGAAGTTCTTGTGAGCGGCGTAAGCTAGAAATAATCTAATAGCTTCAAGTCTTGCCACGGGCGCAAAAGTTTCATCGTAGTCAATTCCTTCTTCTTGCCTATACCCTTGTGCAACCAATCTTGCTTTGTTTCTCGTGATGGTTCCATTCTCGTCCATCTTGTTCCTGAACACCCATTTTGTACCAATCACTCCATGATCATTTGGTCTTGGAACTAGAGTCCAAACCTTACATCGTTCAAATTGATTGAGTTCTTCTTGCATTGCAACAACCCAATTAGGATCTTGGAGCGCTTCATCAGCCTTCTTCGGTTCAATTTGAGAGATAAAAGCAGTGTAAGCATCAAAGTTTGTAGCTCTCCTTGTACGAACACCAACTTGTAGATCACCGATGATATTAGCAATTGGGTGACCTCTAACTTCACGAATTTCAGGAGGTAAGTTAGGTTGAGTCGTAGAAACTTGAAGGTCTTCAATTGGTACATCTTCACCAGATTCAAAGTCATTGAAATTTGGGGGTTGAACTGGCTCAGAATTGAAATTTGGGTTTACACCAGATGCAGCAGTAGAAATAGGCGCGTGAGAGGAATCATGAGGCGCATCATTTGAGTGAGGCGCAATAGAGGATTCACCAGGCGCATTATACATTGAATTAGGCGCATTTGATGTAGATGGATTTCCTTGTGTTGATAGATTCTGATCTTGAGTGGGCGCAACATAAATAGGAGCACCTGTATCATTTAGCTCAATAGAATCATCAGCAACATTTGGAGCCAAATGTGGCTCAAGGAGAGAATGTTCATCAAATGTAACATGTACAGATTCAACTATCACTAATGTAGTTCTATTAAAAACACGAAAAGCTTTAAAGTGTTTGGCATACCCAACAAAAATACCTTCGTCGGCTTTGGCATCGAATTTACCTCTATGTTCGTTTCCGTTGTAGAGGATATAACATTTGCAACCAAAGATCTTGAAGAATGCAATGTTGGGAGTTCTACCACGCCAAAGTTCATACGGAGTCTTGTTGTGAAGTTTGTTGATGAGGGAACGATTTTGAGTAAAACATGCAGTGTTGATAGCTTCTTCCCAAAAGTACTTAGGCAATTTAGCTTCAGCTATCATCGTCTTTCCCTCTTCAATCAACGTTCTATTCTTTCGTTCAACAACGCCATTTTGTTGAGGGACTCCGGCGGTTGAAAAGTTGTGATCTATCCCATGATCTTCACAATATCGAGCAACACCGTTGTTCTTGAATTCTGTTCCATTGTCGGATCGAACACTAACGATGTCATCTTCTTTTTGGGTTTGGAGCAGTCGAAATAAGGTAGTGAGAATATCATAACAATCATCTTTTGTAATCATCATCTCCACCCATGTATATCTTGAATAATCATCCACCACAACTAGAGTATACTTGTTTCTTCTAATACTTGCAGTGGAAACTGGTCCAAATAGATCAATGTGAAGCAGTTGCAAACATCTTGTAGTTGAAGGATTAGACTTGCTTGAAAATGACTGCTTGGGTTGTTTGCCAAGTTGACATGCGGCGCACTTTTTGTCATGATGATCAGCAACCTTGGGAAGTCCTTTGACAAGATTATTCCTGCTGAGTTTAGATAGATACTTGAAGTTCAAGTGACTTAAGCGCTTGTGCCATAGCCAACTATTTTTGTTCATACTTTTTGCTACAAAACAAAGATTAGTTCTAGAGTTCATACTATGGAAATCAATAATATAAATATTTGTCTTACGATATCCCGTAAGTAAGATAGCTCCAGTTTTGCCATTCTTGATAAGACATTGCGTTGAAGTGAAATGGCATTCTAATCCTTTGTCGCAGAATTGAGATATGGATAATAAGTTGTGCTTGAGCCCTTCGACGAGTGAGACTCTTTCAATGCACACTTTGTCTTTCTTGAGCTTTCCATATGCTACAACTTGTCCTTTGTTATTATCACCAAATGTTACGGAGGGACCTCTTTCATCATGGACATCTTCTAATAAGGATTCATCTCCAGTCATGTGTCTTGAACACCCACTATCGAGAATCCATTCATAATTTCTAGCTTTTGAAGATCCAGCCATGAAACAAAGAACCTGAAATATAGACATTTAAGCAGGTCCCCTTTATTCCTTTTGGGTCCTAGGGTTAGCAACTTTTGACAACCCACTCTTGCTTGACCTTAGGATTTTTACGTCTTTTGGCATTGGGAGTGAATCGCAAAAGGCATTCCACGGCCTTGTGTCCTGAACAATCACAAATGGAACAATGATGAAAGCCACCAATCACGTGAGTTTTCACAAACTCTTTACTTTTCTTGGGGATGGCATTCTTCTTTGGGTCAGATGAACTATCCTTAACAAAATCTTTCTTTTGAATTTTTGGAGCGCTTTTTCTCGGAGGGCGCATAGGGCTAGGAGGCGCACGGCGATGAGGCGCGTGGTATAATGAGCACTCGGAGAAGGAGCGCGCCTATTTTCAAGAATGATTTTGCTAGGAGATGGTTCATCTGTAGCTATATCTTTCCCATTAGCTTTCCCAAATTGCTTCGTTGGATAGACATAATGGAATGTTTGTCTCTTGACTTTTTCCTGTCCTTTACCCATTGAATTAGAATGTTTTTCCTTGGGAATTTCAAAAGTTTGTTGGTTGGTAAATTCACTATCTCTTTCAGCACAGACATCACATTTAAAGTTGTCACTAGTTGATGAGAATCCTAAGCCACTTTTATCACCACTGACTTTTTGGGACTCAAATATACTCTCCATAGTGACACGAGAATTGGACCACTCATTTGTAATCTTTTTAAGATCAGTAATTTGAGCAACCAATTCATCGTTTTGAACTTTAATAAGTGAGTTCTGTTCTGTTAGAAAAGTATTTTTAACAGTAAGAGGAGTCATGCTCTTTATCTGCTCCTTAAGGAGGGTGAGTTCAGATTTAAGTAGAGATTTCTCGGTCTTAAGCTGGGAAATTTCATCACATGATAGTGCTAAAGCTTCCTTCATACTATCAAATCTAGTGATTACCTTTTCAGCCTTCTTGAACAATTTTTCTTGTTCAGCAATCACTTCATCATCATTGATTTTGGAGATTGGAGCAGTTGGTTCAACCTGTGGTCTAATGTATGCTCCTTTTCTCAATTTGTTCCTTGCTCCAAGATCACATCGTGAGAATAACAATCTACCATCGTTTTGAGCCGGAGTGAGAAATCCTTGTTCAACGAGCTTGCTGATGGTTGGTCCTTTCTTCTTTTTCACTTCTTGAAAACCTGTAGATTTCTTGATAGGTTTATTCAAGGCATTCATATCGGGAACATCCTTGGAGAAGTCATCATCAGAATCATAAGCATCAACTTCATCATCATTTGCCATCAAACAAACGAGTCCATCATCGGAATCTTCATCGCTCTCATCGGAGTCTATTTCAATCCAAGTGTTGTGCTCATTTGCTGGTGCTTCTTCTTCAGCAACCATTCCCTTGTGACGAGTGAATTTGGGAGTATGGCTGCTCTTCTTCTGCATATATTCAAATTTGGGGATCGGGCAGCTTGATGCAAAATGTCCGGGTTTCCTGCAATTAAAACAAACAAGATCTTCTTTCCTTTTTGAATCACTGCTCCTTGAAAACTTTTGAGGAGCTTTGCTGGTAGATCCTTGAAATTTGTTGGTTGAGCCGGGTCTTGAGAATTTTCTGAACTTTTGAAATTTCTTCACAAATAAAGCGAAGTCTTCATCATCCATGTCTAATAGCTCAGAAGTAGAAATTTTGGGATCGGAACTTTTCTCATCATGAGTAGGTGCAGGAGCAGGCGCAGGTTCAGGCGCAGCTTCTCTGTGCGCCACCATAGCCATAGATTTTGATTTTCCTTCAGTTTCGCTAATTCGCTGAAGTTTGAGTTCGTAAACTTGAGATTTGCATAAAGGTTCCTTAATGTCCATACATCTAAAGTTCCAGCGTCTTCAATAGCGCTAGATTTATGTAGGTATCTTGATCCAAAAGCTTGTAGAAAATTTACATTCAAATCTTTGTTAGTAAACTTCATGCCAAGTAAAATACATAGATTCATAATTTCACAGTAGCGTTCATAAGTTTGCCTCAAGTTTTCACCGGGGAGTTGAGAGAAATTGTTGAATCTCTTTTGTACTTCGTATTTCTTGTTCTCCTTGCAGACGGTGTCTCCTTCAATATGCTCTTCAATAGCATCCCATAGCTCATTTGCCGTAGCACAATGCATGACTTGTTGTTTCATAGCCGTGCTTAGAGTGCTTAGAAGAATGTTTCTTGCTTTGCCATCATTTGCAACTCTTCTAATTTCTTCCTCAGTCCATTCTTCCCTTGGTTTCTTGACGGTTGGTTGAACAGCATTTGTGCGTGGATTTGGATTCGCCTTCATCGGAATATAAGGTCCATAAACGACGGTGTCATGGAGCCTTTCATCGATTGAGTTGAGATGAGTCAATATGCTGAATTTCCACACGTCAAAATGATCTTCATCAAAGACCGGAACGTGAGTGTAGTTTGCAGTTGCCATAGGTTTTGAGTTTGCCATTTAGAATCGGCACCCAAGCTGTTAAGCTTGAAAAACGAAAAATGTTCTATAAAGGTGTTTGCTCTGATACCACTTGTTGGTCCCAAAGGGCAACAAGGGTATGAAAAATAGCTAGAGGGGGGGTGAATAGCTGTTTTAAAATTCTTTTCGTACCCTTGAAAAACTCAATTGCAAATGCGCACTTTATCAAGTAAGCGTTATGAAATGCGCCTAAGTGAGTGAGTGAAATGCACAGCCGAATTTAGTATTGAAAATAGGCGCAAAGTGATAAAGGGGCGCACACACACTCTAAGTATTTTGGCTCAAAATGGTTGAAATAAGGAACTAAGGCAAATGAAATAACAACACCACACAATTCAGTTCAATCAATCTACAATGAGTAAACAAGCAAATAGTGAGTGAAGATAATAACTTGAAAGAAAAAGACAAGATAATAACACAAGCTATTTGGAGAGGTTCGATCAATGAAAGATCTACGTCCTCTACCAAGATGGTTAGTCTTGGATTTCTAATGGAGATCTTATATAATGAGTGAGTGTTACAAATTACAACTTTTGAGCTTCTACACTAACTCAAGATCTAATATTCTATGAATGAACAAATCCAAAACAATAACCGGTGTATCTCTAAAAGATGGATCTAAATGATCAAACTTAAAGAGGTGCGTGTGTGAATTTAGGATCAAGGCACTTTAGATCTTTATGATTTAGAGCATAATGAAACTAAAGTGTTATAGCTTGAAGATCTGGGCTAAGGATGAAGGTATGAAGATGTTCTTGAGGAAATCTGGAAAAACGAAGGCAATCTTCAAATCTTCAACAAATGCTTTGAGAGAGAAATTCTTGAAATTCTTAGCGAAACTCAGCAACTTCAAAATGTTGAAGTTATGGGGTATTTATAGTGAACTTCAAAAAACTAGCCGTTGGAAATCCTTGTGGATAAGATGAGCTGTCGCTTGTTGATTGGAGCATGCATATATTATGGCCATTTTGACACTCAACATAAATGTGACCGTTATGGACACGTGTCAACAGATTAGGCGCATATGCATCTTTTAACCACCGTTGGATCATTGGCGTAATTTGAATTCTCTTCAAGTCTTTGAGTCTTTAGTAAATCACTGAGTGTTGAATGAACACTTTGAGGCGCATTGAACCAAGAGGCGCATAGAGACTGCACGCGCTAAGGCATATGGGGCGCATAGCGCGTAACATAGCTTATAAAGAAATCCTTATGCGCGCGGTCTATATAACACATGGCGTGAATGTAGAAGGCGCGTGGCGCGTGGCGCAGGAGGCGCATACGCGCGGCTCAAACTCACTGAGTGATTTTTCTTGAAACTTGATCTTCTTGCCCTATTTCTAAGCCTATTCTATAACAATGGACAACTTAAAAAAAAATGAAGTATAAATACTTCTTACATGAGGGTCTAAAGTCCATGAAATAAAACTTAGGTGATGGATCAATCAAATCTAATAAATTCTATTACATTAAAACTGAGATACATGTGGGCATACCCAACAATAACAAAGGCTGTTAAGGACATCATTGGCAGAACAACTAGCACCTCTACCGCTCCTCTACCTCCTGCCGCAGCGGATACTCCTTCCCTCACTCTTGCCGCACTCAAAGAAGCTCTTAGAAAACAAACTGATTACATTAGTAACAGTGTTGTTAGTGGCGTTGAGGGGGCAAGCAAAGAACTCTCAAAGTCTATGAATGATGACAAACTTGAAATTAAGGATGAGCTGGGCAAGGAGCTGAAGAAATTGAAATCTTCTCTAAAAGAGGAAATTATGGTTCAAACCAATACCGCACTTCTTACTGTCGCAGAGAAATTCACTCCCAAGATTGCCGTAATGACCGAAGCCATGAAAGTTCAAACCAACCGCATTGAAGTCAACAATGTCAGAATTGAAGGACAATCTACCAAGATTGACCTCCTATCCAACCGCGTCAATACCGTAATGAACAGGCTTAATCGTCAAGGCATGATTCAAGCTGCGCAGGAAGCTTTTCAACCTCCTGAAGCTGGTCAAGGTAATGTTCATGCTCAAGGTGAGCAAGAGGATGAAGAAGACGGAGTTCTATCTCCAATCATTATTCCTGGGTTGAACTTACCAGCTTACCGCTTCCCTTTCACCGCAAGCTTTGATGAAGTAATTGAAGTCGACTGCATCTAGTCCGTAGTACCCTTTTATTTGATATGACCGCATGTGGTCATTTGAAACAATGTGTTGTCTTAAAACAATTTTTGTTTTCTTTTCTGTTTGTGTTTGGATTGTAACAAACAATATTTCTCTTTTGTTTCCGTACTCCTATGCTTGAATGATTTATCTTTTGGAGTATGTTAATGGTGTTTGATGCATTTCTATTCCTTCTTGATTATTTATCTTGAAATGCTTCAAATAATATTTCTATCTTCTAGGATTAGTAATTTGTTTTTATTTTTAGGATGATAGAAATCTATGACACTGGCTTAGAGTGTGCATTGACTTGGGACATGATTAATAAAATGTTTATTCTTGAAAACATGTTTTTACCAAGTACAATGAATTAGCCTTTGTTATAGTAGGTAATGGTCTCAATAAAATAGGGGGAGATTGTTGGGTATGCTTATTATAAACCACTCCTATTACCTAGATTTGATTGATCCCATAACCTTATTTTACTCTTTGTGGACTTTAGGATATATTGTAAGAAGTACTTGTACTTCATTTAGAATAGTCCACTTTCTAGTTTGATAGGCTTAGCAGATTAGGACCCTAAATTTTTCTAAGTCTGAAGATATGTGGCAAGTACTCAACCTACCGCATGAAGACATCTACCGCATGCTCTATGCTTGCCGCAGATAACCATATCGCATGGTTCCATCCTACCGCAAGTTAACTCTACCGCATGGAACCATGGTTGAAGAAACTCAAGTTTGTTCAAACTTAACCATGGTCACACCTGTGTCCTTACCTTGGTTAGTTTAGAACGTTGCAAATTCAAATTTCAAATTTGAATACAACTGTCATCATAGTACAGTCGGACCACCATGACTCTGCAACAAAAGGACAACTCAGAACGAGCTCCAATTAGAAATCAACAGCTCATTGTCCTCCAAACTTGCCCTCCAAGAATTCAAACGGCTAGTTTCTCCTTCAAGGCTATAAATAGTCCTTGTGTTCTTCATTGAACTTAAGCTGAGATTCTAAGAGAGAAATTGCTGTTGAAATTCTTGGTGATTGAAGATCATACTCAAGATTTCCAGAATCCTTCGAATCTTCAAGCACTCAACCTTCAAGTCTTCATCAAATCTCCAGCAACATTCAAGATCATATCTCAAGCCTCTCACACAAGTTTCATTAGGCTCTAAAATCATATAGATTCCAAAGAGCTTTTGATTCTTACACACACGCTCACCCCGATTGATCAATCACATAGATTGAATCATTAGGGATACACTGGTCTAAGTCTAGGATTGTTCTTCATAGAAATAGGTGTTGATTCAATACTTCATCTCTGTAATCTGTACTCAAGTGAATCAAATATATACCTCATTCAAAATCCAAGACTGACCATCTTGGTAAAGAACGTAGATCTTTTAACAGATCGAACCTTTCCAAATTATTGTGTTCTTTACTTACTGCACTTTACCTTTCTGCAAATTTACTTTAAGTCTTGTTCATCTTGTTCCTATTGTTCTTCACTTGTTCATATTAATCTTGTTTGTCTTTTAGTGTTTGATCTTTCAGATTTAAGAACAATTGTGAATTGTGTTTGTTTGTCTACCTCATTGCCTAAGTTAAAATCTGACCAACTTATCATTTGCCAAAAATCTCTAAGACACAAATTTTCAATCTTTCAATCTACCTCACTTTAACCTACCGCACTCCTACCTACCGCACTTTAACCTACCGCACTACCTACCGCAAACCAACCTACCGCATTGAACTTATCAAAACCAACTCTTAACTTGTTTCATCGAAAACTTCCGCTGGGCATTTTATACTTGACCGCGTGTGTTAGTACCCGACCTGAAAATGAGTTTATTAGGACTTTCCCAAATATACAAGGACTTTATAGGAATTAGAAACCTTGCAAAGACTTGTCCCGGATTCCCAAAAATAGCTCAATGTTCTAGAAAACATTAAATATGGACATTTAGGGTTGCCTTGTATGAACAGTAAAACCCTAGCTTGAATTTCAAGTCAGCGCGCAACGGTGGCCACGCGGCCACTTTCGCCGCCGCCCTCCATCTTGGCCACGCGGCCAACCTTGCCACGCCTTAACCTTGGCCACGCGGCCACTCTTGCACCGGCTTCAACCATGGCCAGGCGGCCAATCTTGCGCTGGATGATCTGGACCGTCAGATCCTCCCCTCAGTTTACTATATAAACCAATCCCATGCTATTGGTTTAAGGGGCCGATTTTGAGAGTTCTAAAGTACGAATTTTGGAGTTCTTAAACACTATTTTGCTCTCTAATTAGCATTCAAACACTCAAGAAGATCCAAGGTTTATTTCTTTCCAACATAGGTAAGTTTTCTAACTTTTTCTTCGTGTTCTTGCATTATTTCTAATGTAGATCTTTTATATTCATGTTCGTACATGTTTATTCATAGTTTCTTCATGAGCTTCGCATGTTCATTCATATGTTCATATATGTTCTTCATATGTTCATCGTGTTCATAGATTAAAACCTTATTTATGCTATATTTAGGGTTGCGATCTTCATGTTTGCATGTTATTTCATAGCCGATGATGATCTAGGGTTCATCAACCCGAGGATGATCTAGGAACTACTTCTAAACCCTAAACTTTAGGTAATTCCCCCTCATTATGCATGATCCCGATTCTATTGCCTATTCTAAATTCTCTCGAACTACGCTGACCTGAGCTTCTCACCTTGAGAGGAACGTAGGCAATCTTCGGATCCGGTCTCAATCACTAACACACTACATACACCACATCATGATAGAAAGACCGATTAATTCGGGCAATAGGAGTGATAACGTCCAATATTCTTCTCTTATTGTAATTTGACCCCCGAACCCATTAAACATGCTTTTTCTCAATGTTTTGGCTTTAATTAAAACGGCGTGGCGACTCTCATATTTTAATGTTACTATGAATATTCCCAATTTCAAACACACGTATTCACAGTGGCGACTCTGCTGGGGGCTGCTTTGAAACTTTTTCAAACTTAGTGGGTCTAACTTTCGTCACATCATGATGCTTGCCATGTTTATACATGCACACACTTGCCATGTTTACACATGCACACACCTGCCATGTTTACACATGCACACTTGTCATGTTTATACATGCACACACCTGCCATGTTACGTATCCTTGATCAATCGCGATTGGCAAAAGCCTCGGCGTTTCTGTTTGCGAGAGATCCAGCACCTATTATTAGGATTCGTATGATTTTAGAGACTTTGGCGCCTCTATGACATACGTATCCTTGATCGATCGTGGTTGGCAGAAGCCTCGGCGTTTCATTAGCACAATCGGCAGGAGCCCTGGCGATCCTGATTGCGTTTACCATTCCATCTTGGGATTATTTAGACAACGTAATCTTTATTTTTCCCAAATGACTTCATTTCCTAACGAATGTTCGTTCTTCATACAGGATAGTGCCCGTAGGTTTATTATCCCTAGCAGAAGTCCGATGGCTTGCTTTTCCCTAATCGCTCTGAACTACGACCGGCTTGATTCCTCGGAGGATACGTAGGAAACCTGAAAAGGTCCAGCCACCCGACCAACATGGTCATCTCTCATCCCCAGCAAGTGCATTTTGTTGGTAGTGGTGCCCTAGGCACGTTTAATAAACGTTGTAATTGTTATCATTTATTTCATATCAATGAAGAGATGTTTTGATTATTATTGTTGTTCATGTTTACTTATAATAATCCCCGTCCCTAATACTAATTAAAGCATTAGTATAAAGGCTAAATGATCATGGGATGATCATGTTAGATTTATGGGTACTTGTTTGGAACAAGGTACTGGACATGACCCGCTGTATGAGATTTATGTCATGGTCTATGTCGAACATATATCTCATATTAGTTATGTCATTTGAATCCTTAGACATGAAGTTATTATAGTCTTCCACTTGATGAACATTGTGTTTGACATATTCAAACGCTACCTTAACACGGTAGTTATAAAGGGTATGATTGGCATAATCGGATTCCCGTTGGGAAGAATAATAAGCTAAATGGATTTGTCCCTCCACGGAAAGATGTCAAGCTTGGGCCCCTCGAAGGAATGATGTTGATGAAATGTTCGGCCGGACTCAAATGGATTGATTGGATCAATAGCATTTGAATTATCAACATATTCGGAATCGAGAAAGTATTGAACAAAACAAGTTGACTGTTTGACCATGACTTGTGTTCAATGACATCGTGGACAAAGGGATTGTGACATATTCTAAAGGAATGCGAACTTGTATCTAGTTATGCTATTTGGGTAGGTATGACGGTTTGCTAGAACCTAATCATATCTTATGGGATCATGTTTGACCCCATTGCCAACTTAGTATAATCCTAGAGGGTCACACACAATAGAACGAATCTTAAATAAAAGGACTGTATTGGAATTTAGGGTCGGAGGACTTCCAAGGAATTTATGGAAAGTTCTGGGCCTCCTGGTCAACCAAGCGGGCGCTTGGGTTGCACCAGGCGGGCGCCTGAACAAGCCGGAAAGGAATTGGACTTTCTGTCCAAACAGGCGGGCACCTGGGTAGGACCAGGCGGGCGCCCGGTATGCCGGTTGGAAAATTCCTAATTTGATTAGGAAAGGTTTTTGGCACAAGTTACCTATTTGGAATAGGTCTTAATTGTGTATAAAAACCCCAATTCGACCAGACCATATTAAAAACAAGTGCTTTTGTGAGTCTCAAAGAGTTTGAGAGAGATTTTATTTTGTTCTAAGATATCATTGATTGAGGAACAAAATAATTCACAAATAAATTCCATATAGTTCTTTATTATATTGTGAAAGTGTGTTTCATAATATTGGTCTAGCAACCAAGATCAAAGAAGCTCCTTTGATATTCGTTCGAAGTGTGGATACCGCTAGAGGGTGAAAATCATCATCTTCAAAGTTCGTGTTCAAGCTTTGTGATCGTGATCAAGTCTTCAAATCTCCACCAAAGACCAAGAGAAAATTTGATAGCCATCAAGGGTTAGTTCATCCTTTATTCATCTTGTTGTATTTGATTTAATCATATGAACGGATCCATGGGTTTGGGTTTCTTAAAATTTTAATTGCTATATTCCGCTGCGCATGTTACTTGGAAACCCAACAGTGGTATCAGAGCCCCGTTCATGTTGATTAATTCAATACTTGGATCATGTTGTGTGTATGTAAATTGTTTATGTGCCAAACATGATATGAATATTGGATTATATGATGTTTATGTGTTTTGTGATTTTATGTGGTTTATTGTTTTTCCAACTTTAATCGCACGATTCAATCGCAATAAAAATTATGGTGGATTCTGAATTATTTCGATTATTGATTTTGATTGGATCAAAGTTTTAATAATCGGGGAAAAATAATTTTGAGACAAAATTTTCGAACTTTAAAATTCTATACTACTCTGGCCATTCAAGCGGGCGCCTGGTCCTTTGCAGGCGGGCGCTCGGTGGTCAAGATTTGTTCTGATTTTGGTTAAAATCTGAATATGGAATTTTCGACAAATTCGACAAAACCAGTAACAGAACCAGTCCAGACTTGCTGATCTGGAATGGGTTTTGGGTAGTTGGTTTGTGTGTGGATTTTGGGGTTTGATTTTCCTATTTGTTTTAGTCTTGTGATTCCTAGATTGGTTCAAGTTTTGGATGGCTAATCTGCGTTCATCGAGATTGTGTTTCCCAAAATTGATCGCAATCAAAGTTTCAAAGATAAAACGAAGTTAGAATTATGAAGAGTTCATAATTGCTAAAATTGAGAAACAAAGTTCTTGATTCAATGATTGGAGATCCATGTGGAATTGTGAATGCAATTGGCCTACGTTCATCGAGACCATCTATTGCTTAGTTTCGGCCACATGGACTACTTTCTTGGTTTCTTGAATTAGTGCGGGATTGTGGTTGCCTAATGGCTTAGTTCGACCGCAATTCTTGTTGTCTTGATTTGGAGATAATAACCAAAGTTGAATTAGTCTCATCCTCATAATTATAGAGAAACTAATGACACATAAATATCATGCTTAAATTAATGGGATTAATTTAGTGGCTAAACTTGATGTGTAACATGTTTATATTATGTGCTCATAAATGTGTTATATGCTATATGTGATGAACCTTCAAAGAAAGTTTTAAGTCCTTCCTTGCCATGCCATGATTAAAACACTTGTTTATATATGGGTGATTTTGATGTGGGTTCGCCTCCGCAAAGTGCATTGATTTTATTCATATATGAGCAAGATGAGGTTCATTAATTTAATGTGGGCTTGCCTCCGCAAGGTGCATTAAATTGAATGGTTCCTATGCGTTTAAAATGGTTGGACTTAATTAGGCGTCAAAACAGTTTTGGGCCTAGGCAAAAGATGAGATTAAACATGCTTTTTGAAATTGTATTTCTCAAAGAATCTAATAAAAGGATCTAAGAATCATATGGGATATGATTGACATGATTGTCTACCTAATTAATTTAGTTTTGAGCGGTCCGCCTCCGTGGACTCAAAAGTTAAATTAAAGTTGGATCTTAGCCCAATTAAATTATATTATACATTGGATGTATATGAAGGTTATATAATTTAGTGGGAGTATTTTGTTTAAAATACATTATTCATCTCTTTAATGAAAATCGGTACTTATTAAATTTTGGAAATTTTGCATATTTGTAGATAATGACTAATAACACTCAGTCAATGTCATTGCGATCGATCCTTGAGAAGGATAAGCTCGAAGAGAATGGTACTAACTTTATGGATTGGATCCGTAGCATAAGAATCGTTCTTAGGCAAGAAGATAAGTTGTACATTCTCGATGGGCCTCTCCCTGCTGAACCACCGCCTACTGCCCCTTGGGTAGAAAGAGACAATTACAAGAAACATCGTAATGATTCTAGAGATGTAAGTTGTCTCATGCTTGCTGCTATGTGTTCGAAACTCCAACAAAGTTTGGAACATTTGGAAGCCTATGAGATAGGCGTGGAGTTGAGAACCATGTTTCAAGAGCAAGCTAGGCAAGAGAGGTACAAGACCATTGTTGCATTCACTACTAGTAAAATGAATGAAGGGCAACAAGTGAGTCCTCACTTTCTTAAAATGAAAGGTTATGTAGAGCACCTTGAGAAACTTAGCTATCCAATCCCATTGGAGCTAGCCACGGATCTCATTCTTAATTCATTGCCTAAAAGTTATAATCAGTTTGTAATGAATTATAACATGCATGGAATGGATAAGAATCTCTCTGAGTTGCATGGGATGCTCAAAACTGCAGAGATGAAAATTGTGGAGAAAGGTTCTCCCGTGCTCTTGGTTCATGATGGGAAGAAGGCTAGTGCCAAAGGAAAGGGTAAGAAAGTTGTCAAACCCAAAATAAGCAAGGCAAAGGTTGCCAAGGCTTCTGAGGCAAAACCCGATTCATAAAAGGATGCAATTTGTTTCCATTGTCAAGAAATTGGTCATTGGAAACGTAATTGCAAGGCTTTCTTGGAAGAGCAAAAGAAGAAGAAGGGCAGCAAGGCTGCGTCGACTTCAGGTATCTATATGATAGATATTCTCCTTTCTACCACTGATTCCTGGGTATTGGATACCGGATGTGGTTCTCACATTTGTCTAAATGTGCAGGGACTAAAGAATAGGAGACTGCTTAAAGAAGGTGAAGTAGATCTACGCGTGGGAAATGGAGCAAGAGTTGCTGCATTAGCCGTAGGGACTTATGAAGTCACTTTACCTTCTGGATTAATTCTTGTTTTGAACAATTGTTATTATGTTCCGGATTTAAGCAGAAATATTATTTCAATTTCTTGTTTGGATAATGAAGGTTTTAAGTTTCTTATTGAGAATAAGAAATTTTCTATTTATTTAAATGATGTGCTTTATGGTATTGCTAATTCATTTAATGGCCTTTATATCTTGGATGTCAAGAATGAAAATAATGACAATGTCTATCATGTAAATAAGAAATCTAAACCTAATGATGTAAATCATACTTATTTGTGGCATTGCCGTCTTGGTCATATTAATGAGAAGCGTATCTCAAAGCTCCATGGGGACGGACTTTTAGGTTCATGTGACCTCGAGTCATATGACACTTGTGAGTCGTGTTTTCTTGGAAAAATGACTAAGACACCTTTTACCAAGCTAGGTGAAAGGGCAAGCGACTTATTGGGGTTGATACATTCCGATGTATGCGGACCATTAAGTTGCAATGCTAGGGGAGGATTTCAATACTTCATAACCTTCACTGATGATTATAGTAGATTTGGGTATGTTTACCTAATGAAACATAAAAGTGAAGCATTTGAGATATTTAGAATATTTCAAAATGAAGTAGAAAAACAACTTGGCAAAAGTATAAAGGCACTTCGATCAGATCGAGGTGGTGAATACCTAAGTCAAGAATTTGATGATCATCTAAAGAATTGTGGAATAGTTTCACAATTGATTCCACCCAGAACACCACAATGGAATGGTGTGTCCGAGAGGAGGAATCGGACTTTGTTAGACATGGTTCGATCAATGATGAGTCAAGTTGATCTTCCAATATCCTTTTGGGGTTACGCCCTAGAAACCGCTGCTTTCACACTAAATCGTGTTCCAACTAAATCGGTTCAAAAGACTCCATATGAGATGTGGAGCGGAAAGAAGCCTTGTCTATCTTTCATGAAGATTTGGGGTTGTGAAGCTTTTGTCAAAAGACTTGTCTCAGAAAAACTTGCACACAAATCTGATAAATGTATTTTCGTGGGATATCCTAAGGAAACTAGAGGATATTACTTTTACAACCGTGAGGACAACAAAGTGTTTGTTGCCCGAACTGGTGTCTTTCTAGAGAAAGAATTTCTCTCCAAAGAAATCAGTGGGAGTAAAATAAATCTCGAAGAAATTCGAGACCCAGAAAATAACATTGAACCAATAGTGGAACAAGAACAAGAACCACAAGGAGTTGTGGAACCTGTTCAAAATACACAAGCAACTCGCAGATCTAGTAGGTTACGATCCGAGCCCGAGAGATATGGATTTCTCGTAACGGATAGTAATGAGGTAGAAATCATTGAGAATGATGAACCGTCAACCTACCAAGAGGCGATGTCTTCTCCTGATTCGGACAAGTGGCTTGGAGCCATGGAATCCGAATTGCAATCCATGCAAGACAATCAAGTTTGGAATTTGATTGATGCGCCCGAAGGTGTAAAAACCATAGGATGCAAATGGGTCTTCAAGAAGAAGACTGACATGGATGGGAAGGTGCATACTTACAAAGCTAGGCTTGTAGCGAAGGGTTATAGGCAAGTTCATGGTATTGACTATGATGAGACCTTTTCACCCGTAGCAATGATCAAGTCTATAAGAATTTTGCTTGCCATTACCGCATATCATGACTATGAGATATGGCAGATGGACGTCAAAACCGCTTTCCTGAATGGAAAACTTCAAGAGGATGTGTATATGACACAACCAGAAGGTTTTGAACAAGATTCTAAGGTATGCAAATTGCAGAGATCCATCTATGGATTGAAGCAAGCTTCTAGGAGTTGGAATCTCCGTTTTGATGAATCGGTCAAAGAGTTTGGTTTCATCAAGAACGAAGATGAGCCTTGTGTATACAAGAAGATTAGTGGGAGCATAGTGATATTCCTTATTTTATACGTGGATGACATATTACTCATTGGAAACGACATACCTACACTTCAGTCTGTGAAGACTTGGTTAGGAAAGTGCTTCGCAATGAAAGATATGGGTGAAGCCGCATATATACTTGGCATTAAGATCTATAGAGATAGATCAAGGAGGCTACTTGGTTTAAGCCAAAGTACACACATTGACAAGGTCATTAGAAGATTCCGTATGGAAAATTCTAAGAGAGGCACCTTGCCCGTGTTACATGGAGTTTCTCTAAGCAAGACTCAATGTCCTAAGACAAACGATGAGCGTGAGAAAATGAATGATGTTCCATATGCTTCGGCAATTGGGTCCATCATGTATGCCATGATTTGTACTAGGCCGGATGTATCTTATGCTTTGAGCATGACAAGTAGATACCAATCCGACCCTGGCGAAAATCACTGGATAGCTGTAAAAGCGATTCTTAAGTACTTGAGAAGAACTAAAGACTCGTTTTTGGTCTATGGAGTAATGGAAGATGATCTCGTTGTAAATGCTTACACGGATGCAAGCTTCCAAACCGACAAAGATGATAGCCGATCGCAATCGGGTTTTGTGTTTATGTTAAATGGTGGAGCTGTAAGCTGGAAGAGTTCCAAGCAAAGTACAACCGCTGATTCTACAACAGAAGCTGAGTATATTGCTGCATCGGATGCTACAAAGGAAGCTGTTTGGATTAAGAAGTTCATAACCGAACTTGAAGTGGTTCCTAGTATTGCTAGTCCAATAGACCTTTATTGCGATAATAATGGTGCTATTGCTCAAGCAAAGGAACCAAGAGCACATCATAAATCCAAACACATACTTAGGCGTTTTCATATCATTCGAGAAATCGTTGATAGGGGAGACGTAAATATATGCAGAGTACCTACTGATGACAATGTTGCGGACCCGCTAACAAAAGGACTTCCACAAGCTAAACATGATGGTCATGTTAGGTCCATGGGTATTAGATACATGGGAGATTGGGCCTAGGGCAAGTGGGAGATTGTTGGTAGTGGTGCCCTAGGCACGTTTAATAAACGTTGTAATTGTTATCATTTATTTCATATCAATGAAGAGATGTTTTGATTATTATTGTTGTTCATGTTTACTTATAATAATCCCCGTCCCTAGTACTAATTAAAGCACTAGTATAAAGGCTAAATGATCATGGGATGATCATGTTAGATTTATGGGTACTTGTTTGGAACAAGGTACTGGACATGACCCGCTGTATGAGATTTATGTCATGGTCTATGTCGAACATATATCTCATATTAGTTATGTCATTTGAATCCTTAGACATGAAGTTATTATAGTCTTCCACTTGATGAACATTGTGTTTGACATATTCAAATGCTACCTTAACACGGTAGTTATAAAGGGTATGATTGGCATAATCGGATTCCCGTTGGGAAGAATAATAAGCTAAATGAATTTGTCCCTCCACGGAAAGATATCAAGCTTGGGCCCCTCGAAGGAATGATGTTGATGAAATGTTCGGCCGGACTCAAATGGATTGATTGGATCAATAGCATTTGAATTATCAACATATTCGGAATCGAGAAAGTATTGAACAAAACAAGTTGACTGTTTGACCATGACTTGTGTTCAATGACATCGTGGACAAAGGGATTGTGACATATTCTAAAGGAATGCGAACTTGTATCTAGTTATGCTATTTGGGTAGGTATGACGGTTTGCTAGAACCTAATCATATCTTATGGGATCATGTTTGACCCCATTGCCAACTTAGTATAATCCTAGAGGGTCACACACAATAGAACGAATCTTAAATAAAAGGACTGTATTGGAATTTAGGGTCGGAGGACTTCCAAGGAATTTCTGGAAAGTTCTGGGCCTCCTGGTCAACCAAGCGGGCGCTTGGGTTGCACCAGGCGGGCGCCTGAACAAGCCGGAAAGGAATTGGACTTTCTGTCCAAACAGGCGGGCGCCTGGGTAGGACCAGGCGGGCGCCCGGTATGCCAGTTGGAAAATTCCTAATTTGATTAGGAAAGGTTTTTGGCACAAGTTACCTATTTGGAATAGGTCTTAATTGTGTATAAAAACCCCAATTCGGCCAGACCATATTAAAAACAAGTGCTTTTGTGAGTCTCAAAGAGTTTGAGAGAGATTTTATTTTGTTCTAAGATATCATTGATTGAGGAACAAAATAATTCACAAATAAATTCAATATAGTTCTTTATTATATTGTGAAAGTGTGTTTCATAATATTGGTCTAGCAACCAAGATCAAAGAAGCTCCTTTGATATTCGTTCGAAGTGTGGATACCGCTAGAGGGTGAAAATCATCATCTTCAAAGTTCGTGTTCAAGCTTTGTGATTGTGATCAAGTCTTCAAATCTCCACCAAAGACCAAGAGAAAATTTGATAGCCATCAAGGGTTAGTTCATCCTTTATTCATCTTGTTGTATTTGATTTAATCATATGAACGGATCCATGGGTTTGGGTTTCTTAAAATTTTAATTGCTATATTCCGCTGCGCATGTTACTTGGAAACCCAACACATTTTCCCCAGCAGAAAACGTTGTTCCCCATCAGAGGACAGTCCTTCCCAATTTCCCCATCAAATTTGAACTACGTTTGGCTTGATTCCCCCGTGGATACGTAGGTCGCCTGCCAAGGTTCAACCGTTCCCTTACCTTTCATCTGTTTTGAAACTCATGTTTCAGACGGATCCTTCTCTTATCGTCGACCCCACATTGCCTTGCAAGAAGCGTCGCCGAGGGGCTACTGCTAGTACCCGACCTGAAAATGAGTTTATTAGGACTTTCCCAAATATACAAGGACTTTATAGGAATTAGAAACCTTTCAAAGACTTTTCCCGGATTCCCAAAAATAGCTCAATGTTCTAGAAAACATTAAATATGGACATTTAGGGTTGCCTTGTATGAACAGTAAAACCCTAGCTTGAATTTCAAGTCAGCGCGCAACGATGGCCACGCGGCCACTTTCGCCGCCGCCCTCCATCTTGGCCACGCGGCCAACCTTGCCACGCCTTAACCTTGGCCACGCGGCCACTCTTGCACCGGCTTCAACCATGGCCAGGCGGCCAACCTTGCGCTGGATGATCTGGACCGTCAGATCCTCCCCTCAGTTTACTATATAAACCAATCCCATGCTATTGGTTTAAGGGGCCGATTTTGAGAGTTCTAAAGTACGAATTTTGGAGTTCTTAACACTATTTTGCTCTCTAATTAGCATTCAAACACTCAAGAAGATCCAAGGTTTATTTCTTGCCAACATAGGTAAGCTTTCTAACTTTTTCTTCGTGTTCTTGCATTATTTCTAATGTAGATCTTTTATATTCATGTTCGTACATGTTTATTCATAGTTTCTTCATGAGCTTCGCATGTTCATTCATATGTTCATATATGTTCTTCATATGTTCATCGTGTTCATAGATTAAAACCTTATTTATGCTATATTTAGGGTTGCGATCTTCATGTTTGCATGTTATTTCATAGCCGATGATGATCTAGGGTTCATCAACCCGAGGATGATCTAGGAACTACTTCTAAACCCTAAACTTTAGGTAATTCCCCCTCATTATGCATGATCCCGATTCTATTGCCTATTCTAAATTCTCTCGAACTACGCTGACCTGAGCTTCTCACCTTGAGAGGAACGTAGGCAATCTTCGGATCCGGTCTCAATCACTAACACACTACATACACCGCATCATGATAGAAAGACCGATCAATTCGGGCAATAGGAGTGATAACGTCCAATATTCTTCTCTTGTTGTAATTTGACCCCCGAACCCATTAAACATGCTTTTTCTCAATGTTTTGGCTTTAATTAAAACGGCGTGGCGACTCTCATATTTTAATGTTACTATGAATACTCCCAATTTCAAACACACGTATTCACAGCGTGGTTTTTATCTACCGCAAAATTCAAGTGTAAGCATAAAGGTTGAATTTTGAAAAAGGGTTGAAATTTTAAATAGGCTATTCACCCCCCCTCTAGCCTCTTTTCATACCCTTGTTGTGTCTCTGGGACCAACAGGCTTGCCACTACATTAGGAACCCTTAGTTGCTTAGCGTCTATGAGATCTTGGATCACATCTTTGAGGTGGTGGCAAGAGTCGGTGTCGTGGCCACTAAACTGGTGGAACTTGCAGTAGAGATGATGAGCATGATTGGTGGGGAGTTCTTTTGGAGTAGTAGGAGGCTTTCTCGGAGTGATCTTACCTGCTTCCACGAGTATGTCAAACATTTTGCTTTGAGTGATGCCTTCATACTTGTGGTAGGTCCTTGGCTTTGCCTTAACTTTGGATTCAACCTCCATTTTGTAACATTCTCTCTGAGCTTGCAGGCATGCCTGGAGTGTATCAATCTTCTTTTCATAGTATTCTTCTTGCATGAGTAGGCCTTTTCGGAACGCGCCTACTTCCTCTTCTCGGGCAATGAATTGATTTTGGAGAAATTTGATTTCTCTGTCGAAGAATTTCTTTTGTGTCCATAGTCGAGTCATGAATTCCTCTTCTATTTCCCTCTTGAAGCGTGCGTACAAGACTCTCGCGTACACCTCAGAGAGTTGACCCACTTCCCCCTCTAGTCGAGCTTTGAGGTTGTTGAGTTCTTGAGTAAACTTGGCGCTTGACATTGTGTTGGGAGTATGGAGCTACTTTGCTGATCGGACGGACCTAGAGTGCAGAAACTGTGTCAAATCCAGACTGGGGTCCCAACAAGTCGGCTTTTATGAGATAGGGATGACCAAACACGGCATAGTCACAGAAAAGGAGAGATGTCTCGTACGAGACATCTAACCTGACAGTCAGATTTACAGATTTTAATCCTATTGGTCGGACGGAATTTAATCCATTTTGAGAGGTTACTATCTAGTTCGTCCTGGAACAGTGGATTCTGTCACCCTAGAATATGAGTCCCTTGTTTTTCACATGTATTGCACTCTCCCAAACGGACAATTCGGGCAAAGGTCCCATATTCTCATCGGAATCCACCATTAAATTAGCCAAACCTAAGTGATTCCGTAGTTGTTTTGCACTTTGTTAAATAACGCCTTTAATGGAACCAAAACTTATGAATTCTTGTAAGGGACAACCGAAAGGGACATTGTCAAACGCGGGGTTTTGATGGTGAGAGAGACTAGACTCGAATCCTCGTAGAAAAATTCTCATCTCATCATCGTAATCCTTTGTTTAACAATTTATACCGAAGGGACATTCATCAAGAATTCATGAAGGGGGGATTATAGATTGTAGAAAATGCGTTATCTTGGGCAAAGATTAAAACAACCCTAAGAATCGAACTGACCGGTCTCGAGGAATGTCTTTTTAGCTAGTATGTATGCATGAGGTTGATGCAAGGCTTACGGCTAAGGCTCCCCATGAACACAGTCTAGGAGCGTGTCACGGAGTGGGTACACCATCTTTGGAGAGACCGGCGAGGGCCATTCGTTAGAATGGGGGTGCTGACCGACATCCGTCCTCCGATTGGGACTCGGGTTTATAGTGTATGTAGTGTAATTATTCTACATGCATGCACGTGTGTGAGAGTCAAGATCAAGGTGCCAGAGAGAAAATAGAGAGTTATTTTTAGAGAAAAAAAGAAAACATGCAATGGCCGGACCAAGTGGCTGCCTACGTTTCTCTCTTGTGGAGGAACTCAGGCCGTCGTAGTTCACACATAAGGCAAACGCAAGTAAAGCAGAGAATAAATCAATTAGCAAGTACTCCTGCAAAACAGAGATTAGCCTTATGATATATGGGGAGTTTCTTTGTCGTTAGGAAGATCCTAAGACTCAGAAATAGAAGGGGGGAGCAGATCTGAAATCCTGTGTGCGTGTTTGAACCGAACAAAATTCCTTTTTCAAACCAGAGAATCAGATCAGCCGGACAGAACTGAGATGTCTCATACGAGACAACCGATCCCTCGTACAAGACATCTTAGTCTGGGAACAGATTGCAGTACAAAATGCATAATTTTAAGAATAACGACGATGATTTCAACGCAAGTCTAACCCTCTAATGATGATCATCCCCAGCGGAGTCGCCACTGTGAGCGCGCGCGTCCGATCCGTCCGCTTCGGGTCGTAAGGACTTGGTTGTTGCTCGGTTGTTGTGAGTTGCCACCATGTTTAACGGAACACGGACCGTGAGATTCTTGAGTTCGGGGGTTAAGTTATGGATTGGGAAGGTCAAGGAGCACCCAATCTACCCGATCTAGGATCGGTCTTGCTTACGAAATCATCATCATCATCATCGTCAAAATTATGCATTCATGTACTAAGGAAATGAAACAAATAAATAATTTCTTATTTATTTGGGATGTCGGATCATGTGCTTCGAGACCATCTCCATGGATTGGAGAGGCTCTAGGCTGATCCTTTAATGGAATCACACTACTTCAAAGACAAAGAAGAGGATGAGAAGGTAGAAAACAAGGAGTTTTACCTAAGTGTTCTTCGAGAATCCTATGGATGGCCTTGACTAAAGGCCTTAATGATCCAATGAACTTGAATTTATTGGTGTTATGGAGGCTTGAATTTCGTGGGTGAGGAAGAGAGGCTGATTATGAGGGTTTTTTTATCAGATTTGGAGTGGTTTTTGGGTGAATGAGCCTTCTAGAGGTTTTTTCGGTTCAAGAACCTCTATATTTATAGGAGTTCTTGACCTAGGGTTTAAGCCAAGAAGGTAAGTTTGGATGGGAATCAAGGACTTGATCTTCAAGGAAGTATTTTTGGACTCTAGGATCACCCATTAGGTTTTTTCCCGGATTGTTTGAGTGCTTGCCAAGAAATGAGGTTGCGATCAACAAGGAAACTGTTGAGAAATCCGACTGTCAAGGGGGATACCTCGTACGAGACATCAATGTCTCGTACGAGACATCTCAGTGCTGGAATTCACTTTTTGCTCTCTGTAGTAGTTTTAATGTTCATTTCGGCCCCTGACTAACGGAGTCAGTCTAAAACTTAACGAAACATGTCCAACTTAACGAGTTTCGACCCAAATGAAGGGCGAGACACAGAAGTAGTGTGATTATGAATGAACGTCCAAAATGGAGTGTCTACAGTTGGGCACAACAGCGACAACAAAATTCAAGCGAGGCAATCCGGACTTCTACCGAACATGATTTGATCTTGGGTTGGCTTTACAAACACACAATGGTTAAAATGGTTCACCCACGAACTAAAAAAAAAAAGGACAAAAAGATTTTTCTTTTTCTTTTTCTTGTCTCCTTACTTGTGTAAAAAATTATGTGTTTCATTTCACTTTGCTCCTAGCTTCTTCCCCAGCGTTCTCCATCACCCTTGAACTACGCTGGTCTGATTCCCTTTAAGGGATACGTAGGCAGCCTTTGGCACGACCAACCCATCATCAAGAGTGATCACGCCCCCATCAAAAGTCAAAAGCGTCGACATTCTCCATCAAAGCCACAACATCTCCATCCCGAATCAAGCGGCCATGGTAAGTGAAGGTATGAACATCATCCATCAAAGCTCCTTTCAAATCACATCGCACACAAAAAAAGTTTCTCCATTCTTGCAAAATCTTTCTCTCAAGCAATCTCTGCTTTCCAAATCACATCACACCACAATCACAAATTTCTCTCGCAATTTCTATTTCACACTTCACACATTTTCTCGCACAAGCACATATATCTGCAAAGCACACACATAACAGGTACAAGCATTTGGACTCACAAACGGGTTCAGCCAATGGATTCATAAACGGATTTAGCAAAGGGTTCACAAACGGACTCAGCCATCGGATTCACAAACGGATTCGACCAATGGATTCACAAACGGATTCAGCAACGGGTTCACAAACGGACTCAACCATCGGATTCACAAATGGATTCGATCAATGGAATCACAAACGGATTCAGCAAAGGGTTCACAAACGGACTCAACCATCGGATTCACAAACGGATTCGACCACTGGATTCACAAACGGATTCAGCAAAGGGTTCACCAACAGACTCATTCAATGGATTCACCAACGGATTCATCAAGCGAATTCACTAACGGATTCGTCAACGGGGTTCACCAATAGACTCATTCAATGGATTCACCAACGGATTAATCAAGCGGATTCACTAACAGATTCATCTACGGGGTTCACCAACAGACTCATTCAATGGATTCACTAACGGATTCGTCAACAGGGTTCACCATCAGACTCATTCAATGGATTCACTAACGGATTCATCAAGCAGATTCACTAACGGATTCGTCAACAAGGTTCACCAACGGACTCATTCAATGGATTCACTAACGGATTTATCAAGCGGATTCACTAGCGGATTCACTAACAGATTCGTCAACAGGGTTCACCAACGGACTCATTCAATGGATTTACCAACGGATTCATCAAGCGGATTCACTAACGGATTCGTCAATAGGGTTCACCAACGGACTCATTCAATGGATTCACCAACGGATTCATTAAGCGGATTCACTAACGGATTTGTCAACAGGTCTCACCAACGGACTCATTCAATGGATTCACCAACGGATTCATCAAGCGGATTCACTAACGGATTCGTCAACAGGGTTCACCAACGGACTCATTCAATGGATTCACCAACGGATTCACTAATGGATTCGTCAACAGGGTTCACCAACGGACTCATTCAATGGATTCACCAACGGATTCATCAAGCGGATTCACTAACGGATTCGTCAACAGGGTTCACCAACGGACTCATTCAATGGATTCACCAACGGATTCATCAAGCGGATTCACTAACGGATTCATCAACAGGGTTCACCAACAGACTCATTCAATGGATTCACCAACGGATTCATCAAGCGGATTCACTAACGGATTCATTAATGGGGTTCACCAACGGACTCATTCAATGGATTCACTAACGGATTCATCAAGCGGATTCACTAATGGATTTGTCAAACAGGGTTCACTAACGGGCTCACTCAATGGATTCACTAACGGATTCATCCGACAGATTTACAAACGGATCATGCCACCTCCTCTATCAACAAAAGCCGCTCACACAGGGAGTGCAACCCTATCTCTCGTAATTTCAAATTCCTGCTTTCATTAAGTCTTTGCTTTCTCTTATTTCTTTTTCTTTGTCGATGTCACCGGCGGTTGTCTTTCTTTCGTCGACGCGTTTTTCTTTACAATCCACGTCATCGAGGGTCTCTGTAGACACCCCGCCTTAGACCTCTCATGTCCCGATTGCATACACATTCTCTGTCTTCCTCTTTTCTGTTAAGTTTTGTTACTTTTTGTTAACTTTCGTTACTTTCCGTTAAGTTCCTGACTTATTCCGTTAGTCTTGGACTTAACTAAGTGACAAAGTCAACCTCGAGTCTTTGTTTACTTCTTTTTGTTGACTTTCGTGGTGTTCGTTAAGTTTCTGACTGATTTCATTAGTTTCGGGGCTTCACTGCATAACAGGACCAACTTTTGGGCTAAAATATGGATTTTCTGAAGGTGGGACGTGCGCGCCTTCGCCCTCCTTTGTGGGACGCGTGTGCTTCCCATAGGGGGTGGGACGTGCGCGCTTCCCACCTCCAGAATCCCAGATTTTGCCAAATTTCCATTCTTTTCTGATTTGTAACCCCCAAGGCCATTATGCCTTGGCTTGATCCGGGGAAGGGCCATCTTTGTGACCAAAAACACTTCCCTAACACCTATAAATACCTCTTCATTCCACCATGGAAAGGGAGGAAGGATTCTTGACTCAAAAACTCTCTAAAACTTAAAAGTCCATTTTCAAAGAGTGGTTACTATAGACAAATTGGTTCTTCCCCATTCAAGCACAAGGTACAACTCCCACTTTCTCCTTCTAAACTCTTTTACCTCTCTTTATCAAAACTTTTTATTTGTTTTCTTCATCTTTCATCTCTTCTAATGTGTATGCAATCTCCATAAAAAGGAATACAACCAAAAGGCCACTTCACTATTGAAGTTTGGTCAAGGTTACATTCCAACGTTCTAAACTCCATTTTAATTTATCAATCATTTCTTAATGTAATTGTTTGATATGTAATCTTTAGCATGAATTAATCAATAAAACAAGTTTCTTTTATTTCTCTTTCGTAATTCTCCATTTCTTTACATTATAATTGTTAGCACTTTTCTCACATTAAAATAAGGACATTTCGCATTAGAACACCAATAGTAGCAAGACCCACGTAAGCGGGGCGGAGTGGGTGTTTAAGTACTTACCAATCCGTCACCTAACCCCCGGACCTCTTAACAAGAATCTCTATTTTCGTATCAAAACGTAGGCTAATTATTAGGTTTTTCTTATGTTCCTCTAAAACATAGGTGGCGACTCTAACAATTAAAACACAAATAGACATCCTAGGATAATTCACCGCTCTAGCCAAGTAGTGGGCTCTCCCGGGGTATCTACACTAATATTTAAATATCTACAACATAATCGTTTTTTGGAAATTTGTTGGGTACCTAAATTATTTTTACATTTAATCTTAATTTTAAATATTAAACAATAAAAAACATGTGAAATATAATCTAAAAAAGATATTAGCCCAAGTATGTTTTATATGAAGTAATTTCTATATGTATCTTTCCTAAAGTTTATTTTTCTCCACCCCTCTGCCACTTTCCCGCAACACCCATTCCACATAGACTCTTCCCTCGATTCATCGTCCTCTTATTCTCTCTTTTTTTCTATCAAACATTTCTACAAACTGATAATATACATATAGAATTTACTTCATATGGAACATATTTGGGATAATATCCTTTTTAGATTATATTTTACGTGTTTTCTATTTTTTTTAATATTTGAAATTAAGATTAAATGTAAAAATAATCCAACTATCCAATAAATTTCCAAAAAAAAAATATGTTGTAAATTTAAATATTAGCTTCAATTTAAATGAAGAATCATATTAATCGGATATGTGTAGCTTTAAGAATATCTTAAAACGTCATGTGCTAGTCACATGACATCAAATCTGTTAGAAAACTAACGCCTAGTTACTTTTATAGCCACATTGCAAAAAAATGTAAATGTTGAGAACCAATTGGCGAAAAAAAACTGTTGGGAGCAACATTGCAAAAGTTTGTAAATGTCAGGAACCAAATTGCAAATTGCCCGATCAAATTACCTATCCTAGTTCTACTGAGGCATCCACAAGCTAGATTTTTTTTCTACCAACACATGTTAAATAAGTCAACAAATTAAAATTTCAAATTTTTTCACGGAAATTTGTTTTTGAAGAAACTAATTTCTTTATAAATTATAAAAAATCATGTTTTTATAAGATTAAAAAGTACTGCTTTTATAAGAGTTAAGGTTTAGGGTTTAATGTTTAAGGGTAATACTAATATTAAAAAAAATAGACTTTTTATAACTTATGGAGAAACTAGTTTTCCCCAAACCTACTCTTTCTCATAACGATAGAACTCTTAAAATGATCAACATGAAAAATTAATGAAGATTAATAAAAGAGCTCATAGAAAGAGCTCATTGTGGAAAGTGTTATTCCTTTGTAAAGAGCACTTTCAAAAACTTCACAATGGTAAAAGACTCTAAAGAAGTCTTTCATACAAATAAAAACTTTTCAAAGAGCTCTAATTATGGATGCTCTTAGAAAAGAGCCGTTGATTTATTTATGAGAGTTGCTTATTCACAACCCCAACATTTCTAAACACACTCGTAGATTAAAAAATGTAGACCATTGCTAAGCTTATAAAAATAAACTCACAAAATTTTAACACATACAAAAAACAGGCACTCTTTTTTGGCATTTATGTAAATAACGCGCATTTGTTTTAAGATATTTTTTAAAATAATCGAAACTTATTAACACAGTACCACTATGACTGGACTCTTAAACACCTACATTAGGACTCTTTAACACATGCACTAACACTCTCTAAACACATTTATTAGCACTCAATTACACATGAACGTGCACTATTAACCACTACCAATGAAACTTTTATAACACCCTCACTGACACTCAATAACACATGAATTAACACTCTTAAACACTACAATTGACACTCTTAAACACTACAATCGACCACAATCGACACTCTTAAATGCTACCATTGGCACTCTTCGTAAAGCATCTTCAATTTCTTCTCATTTCCGACCATCCCTTTACCCATCGTCCTCCGTTATTTTTAGCTAGCCTACAAGCTCTTCTTCCCAAAAAAAAAACATTTTCATCTTCTTCGCATTCCATTCTTCGAAAACCCACCACCTCTCTTCTTCAAAACCAACTACACTTTTCCTCCTCCATTGCCTCCTTCCTCATTTATGTCCTCCATCATTATTTTCGAACGAAAATTTTATAATTTCAACCTTGATTTTTTCGCCATGGAAGAACCGAGCTTTAAGGCGTTCAGCCATTGTGGACCGAACACCCCTCATACTGTTCAGTCAAGTATGGATTTACACCATGAAGGCCGCCTTTCAAAGAACAACCGAACATGGATAATAAGTTTTTCGATGATTAAATTCGCTATGAAAAGCGGAGAGACGTGAGTGACTATGTAACTTACATTAACAGAGAGTATGGAGAAAGGGAATGGAAGCTGGCATGGTAATTGAAAGAGGGAAGGAGGGGGTGGAGTGCAGATGAACTGAAGAGAGGTAAAGGGTTGGAAATTATGGGGTTCGATTTAAGGTTGGGGTTGAAGTTAGAGTTTGAAGGAGAAGGGAGGATGGGGATAGTTTGTTAAACACATAATTGGATGTGCATAGCAACTCTCTTATCTGTATTTTTCATATTTCATCAGCACTAGAAATAAGTGAGAATTCAGTAAAAATCGTGTTTTTCTCAAGGAGATTGAGAAAAATGTGTTTTTAAAATGTGATGTGGCATTCTTGTAAATAATTGGTACCTGTTTTGAAACAGGCGGGGATACTTTTACAAATAACTAACATATTTTTAAAAGTGCGATGATATTTTTATTAATAACTGAAACTTATTGACGCGCGTGAGACTATTAACACATTACTACTGATATTCTTTAACACTATCATTGATACTCTTTAACACACGCACCGACACTTTTAAAACATGTGAGTGCCATTGGTAGTGTTAAAGATTATCAGTTGTGTGTTAATAGTCTCACGTGTACCACTCAATTTCAATGTTTATAAATGCCAATCAAAGTAGCTAGCAATTTTCGTAAAAATATCACTGACACTTATTAATAGCTTTCAATTTCTATATTTATGAATGTATGCGCGAATGGTGACACTCTCTAACACGTTTTTCATAAGATCTACTTAAGAATAATGGGCATTAAAAAGAAACTAGGATATGCAAAAAATAGAATTTCTCACATAAGAAATAAAAATAAAGTATTTACATAAAGATGCGAAACTAGTAGAATGCATCATTTAATGTGGAAATATTTGTTTCTTCACAATCATCTTCTTGATCTAAGTACAAAATTTCTTGTCACTCTCACTTCCTTCAATCTATGAAAAAATAAAATGCGTTTAGAGAGACGAAACATTAGACACCATTATTCGTTCGACAAGGTTAAATGTGGAACACGCCCCCAACCTCTCTCCCCGGAAAATACAAAAAAACCGTATCAAGGCCAAAGCTTTAAACACCGAGCATTGCCTCCATATTTTCTTGTGATGGAGTTGGGAGCAATCCATCAGCATTAACAGGAGCAAAGAGCAATTCCAAGCAAAATTCAGGGCCACAAATGGACTTACCTTTCTTTCCAACTTTATCCAGTTCTTGTAAGGTAAGCTGCATGCATGCATATGAAATTTAATTATAAATCCAACCAATGACATAATAGTCCCATCATAATACTCCGGTAATTTCAAAACAATACTACGCGCATCGTCTAAAATAAATACCTGTAACATGCTGTTTATAATGAAAGATGTATTGAAGCAAGCATAGAAAAGACGGCCTCCAATCATCTTTTCATAAAATATGACACGGACATCTCCAGTAACACGTATTGGTTTTTCATAGTAACACTCAAGGCATGGTCTTTGGTAAAATGCAGAACTTTCCGTGTCCATTTGAACAACCAAATGAGCTTCTTTTGCCTCATCTGATGAATTCTTCCCCCCTTCTCCGTTTTCATGATCCTCAACAAATGAGTAAAAGTAACAAGGGTTGTTTGTAATTCTTTGGGTACCTTTTTTTATTCTTCTGCAACAGTTCTTGGAAACCTCTGCATGTGGGAAATACCGTTGGCCAGGAATCTATTCAACACCAGTGCAAATTATGGTTAATTTCATCAAGTGGCTAAGTATATATTTAGAGGTCACTTTTTCTTGATATAAGATAAAAAGTACTAGCATATATATACACACATATATATACCTCTTGCGACTCAGAGATGACGAAGAAGACAGCTTCGACGTTGACCATATCATACAAACGTACTCGTCTTAGTTCTCTAGTACATGGCTTAGGCAAGTTAACATTTGGAGGGCCGCAACTTACTTTATCAGGAAAACTTACTACTTTCTCCCAGTAGCTCACATAACGCCGTTGACTTGGTATTGAAACCTGTTAATTTTAACATACAATTGATATATAATTCAATAATATCCATTTTTTCTCTTATTCATTAAGATCACAGTTTATACAACCTTTGTTATTAACACAAGAGCTAGACATTTCAAGTGATCCATACAAAGTAGGACATTCTTAATATTTTGATGATTTAAAGATTGACAAGTCAACTACGACACTTACTCCCTCATTGTTGAGAGTCCTTTTATCGGCATACACTTGAAGAGCATCCTCTGCTGACATGCCAGTGTAAACAAGGTAAGAAGATACCATCAAACCTGTCCGACCTTTTCCTGCCTGCACAATTACAAAACATTATGCCACAGTACTCCCTCCGTCCCTAAATGAAAGTCCGAAATTTCAAAATGTTTGTCAAAGAAGTGAATGTCCAATTCTCGGAGAAGTTACTAAATCTTCCCTCCATCATACAACAAGTTCTAATTCACACTTTGACTTGCACTCCAGTATGGTGAGATTATTATTATTTTTTTAATTTTTTTTAATGTACATATGTTACTAAAAGCACTTAAGTTTAACATTTCTGCAAATGTCACTCAAATGAAATTCGGAAATTCATTAAGGGACGGAGGGAGTACTATATATCTCATTAGATCAAATCCAATAATCATGTCAGAAATTTCATCAAACAAAGATTATGATCTCGTATTCAGAGTTTACAAGGTTAGTTTACCATGCAATGAACTACTACAATATTCTTGGGGTCAGCAGAAAGCCATGAATGAACACACTCGCAAAACTCTTTGATCATTTGGAGAGGAGGGACGTGATTATCGTCAAATGGAAATCTCTCTACACGCCCAAAAAAATGGCACGAGTCGTAAGCTTGCTCTGTACACAAGTTGAAGACCTGCCATGTAGTGTGCAACAATATTTAATCATCCGTGATTAAAACATATATACATAAATTTATATGATTCAAAACTAAGATAAAAATAATAATAATTACCTTATAATGCCCCTGATGTCTCATTTCTAAGACAGACTTAACCTGCCAGAGAGGATTTCTATACATAGCTCTCATTCGCTCAGCAGGGAACGACATTGCTAACACACGATCAGTAATATATGACATGTCGAGATCATAACCTCCAACTAGCATTCGCCTTCTTTGTTTCGACACTAAATTACGTAAGAAACTTTTGGAGAGAAAACTGACAAGTTGGTATTGGAGAACTAGTAAATCATGTCTTTCCCCTTTTGTTGTTGGCTCATGTTTTGAAAATTTGAACCCCATTTTGGGCTATGTCATAAGCTCACCTGTTCATAAAACAACAAGATTATAAGAAAAATAAACAGCATACATTTGCTCCATTCTCTTTCTCTATTACAATACCTAAATGTAAAAGCAATCATCAATATATTTATCGAATCAACAATAAACATACGCGCTGAAATGTATAAATTTGTGGCGCTTGTGATAGGTTTGACTCTATCAAAAATATACATCTCCTGAAAACTCAGTGCAATTGGGTTGAAACACGATGAAATTAGGGATATAAAGAATTATCCGATAAAAATTACTACCTCCTACGTCCTAAAATCAATGTTTTTTTTTTTTATCAAGAACAAAAACAACAATCATGAACATTGATATTGGGACGGATGGAACTATTTACATTAGTGTTTAAAATTAATATACCATTAAATCATAATAATTTGTTTTGGTTGAATATTTGTGATTCATAACAAAAAGGGTTTCTTTATAAAAGATTGAAATGCCTAACAAATATGATCGTGAACAAAAATAAAGACAGAGAAAGAAAGGTATTGAGGATATGTACGTACCTAGTTAGAGATGATTACAGAAAATTGGTCCAAGAATCTTGACTAAAAATGATTATGATTCTTGGACCAAAATGTGGGAGCTGTTAGGTTAAACTGAATAGAAAAAGGTAAATAAAATTTGTTGATAGAAAAGAAAAAGAAAATTACCTCAAGGAGGCCACAAGGAGAAAGAGAAAGAAAACATGAAGTTGCTATTGAGACCAGAGATTAAGGAAGAGAAAAGTGAGAAAATTTGTTATCGGTGGCATCAAATCTAATGGAAGTGAAACAGCTTCTCCACAATATTTGTTGCAGCATTGCAACCAACCTACTTTTGAAAATCAACGATTGAGATGAATATTATGTTAGATTTACATATTAACAAATTAATCTTGACAACACATCTCGAGCGAGTAAAGTGTGATATTTTCAAGTGAAAGGAATCGTGGAGTAGCGGTTCCACATCATGTGATATGCGCCTATCCCATTTGATCTAAATTTGGAGAAACTAAAGGAATAATAATAGGATGTGGATAGGACATGCATGGATTATTATATATTGGAAGAAAGAGGATTAGTTTGATCAATTAAAATTGGTCACTAATAATGGATAGTATAAGTGCAGATAGATGATTATTTTGATGCATCAAAACTTGAATTCTCTAATTAAATATTATCCCCAATGAATGAATGTTGGTTCATTGGCCAATTAAAATGATGAGTTAATTATAAGAGCAATGTTAGGGGCACAAAATAAGGTCATAAAATCTTGCTCACAACATGAGGTGGTGATATTTTATTGGTTGCTGCGATAGTGAACCCGCCACACTCTAATGAAAAACACCAATAACATCATTACACCTAGGATTTTGTGACTTTTTTGTGCCCCTAGTATTATTCTAATTATAATTTAGGGTCTGAACTCCATAGGTCGTACCCTAAGCGGGTTCCATATTTTTTTAGCAAATCAGGGCTAGACATGCATTTATTTTGTCAATCCATAGCTTTTTGACGTAATTCATTACAAAAGTCAGTTAAATGACATGTGCCTTACACGTGATTAGTTGACTGGACTAGTCTGAAATGAATATTAAGTAATAAGGGGTCAATTGCAAGATTTTCAAATCAAGAGGGAAGGGTTGAAAGAATATCTCTCTCACCCTTTTAGCAAACTATCTCCAAATCTCTATATATTAAAAGTCAATGTTGAGGCCTAAAGATATGCCATGTGAACAAGTTTTGGAAGAATCTTACTTTTGGTGAAGCCACGTCATTCATAGTCTCTTAATTAGGTGACTTTTCATTTTTCTTTTATTAGCTAATAGTATTAGTTAATTGTAATAGTTACTATAAAGGGTAACTATTACTATTAATAGTATTAGTTTCTTATAATAGTTAACTATATAAGAGAATTATTACTATTATTAGTATTAGTTAAGTGTAATAGTTACTCCATCCGTCCCTGATTGTATGTCCACCTTTTCATTTTAGGCCGTCCCAGAGTATACTCCCTCCGTTCCACCACACTTGAGACCTAAGAAGTGGGCACAATAACTAAGGAAAGAGAATAAATTAAATAAAATGTGTGGTAGAAAATGAAGAGATAGAATGACTGGAGTAAATAGTAGTATTGGTTGAATAAATTGAGTTGTGAAAATGAAGAGAGAGAATGAGTGGTGGGGTAGTTTGAATATAAAATAATAAAAAGATGACTATTTTGGGGAGTTTCATGTGAAGTGGGACGGAGGGAGTATGTCCACTACCAAAACTGGCAAAGAATCTTTACTATTCCTCCCACTCATTCTCTCTCTACTTTACTTTTATACTCACAACACCAATCAACTTACTATTCACTGCCACTCATTCTCTCTCATACTTTACTTTTATACTCACAACACTTACATCACTTCCACCACTCCTTAATCTCCGCGTGTAAATGAGAGGGTATACATATACCCTGGGACGGAGAGAGTACTATATAGGGTAACTATTACTATTAATAGTATTAGTTAATTATAATAGTTAACTGTTGGTCTCAAAGACACAACAAGGGTATGAAAAGAAGGCTAGAGGGGGAGGGTGAATAGCCTACTTTAAAATTTTAACCATTTTTCAAAATTCAACCGTATGCTGACAACTTGAATTTTGCGGTCAATGGAAACCACAAGGTCAAGTATAATATGCAGAGCGAAAGTTTTCGATATAAATAAGGTAGCGTTGATTTTGATTGAAACTTAAGATTTGAAGGCACACTCATGGTCGACCGAGGTATGCGGTCGATGATGTGCGGTCATGGGAGTCAGGTAGATAGCGGCTGAGAGAATGAAATAATGTGTCTAGAAAATTTGGCAAAATGATAAGTAGTCAGAAAGTTAACTTAGGCAATGTGGAAAACATACAAACACAATTCACAATAGTTTGAATATTCCGGTACGTAGACCAAATAAGACAATGCAAGCAAAAGTTCCAAAGCCTTCCGGTAAAATAAGAACAGCCCCGACATTCAAAGCCCCCCTTTTCCCATTCGCAATAAGATCAAAAACTAAACGACAAACAAGATTAATATGAATAATGAAGAACAATACGAACAAGACTTAAAAGTAAATTTGCAGAAACGAAAAAATGCAGTAAGTAAATGACATAAGGATTTGGAAATGTTCAATATGTTCAAATATCTATGTCCTTTACCAAGATGATCAGTCTTGGATTTTGAATGGAGGTATATTAATTATCTCTTGAGTACAGATTACAGAGTTGAAGTATTGAATCAACAACTTATTTTCTATGAAGTTCAAATCCTAGACTTAGACGAGTTTTATCCCTAATGATGCAATCTATATGATTGATCAATCGGGGTGAGTATGTGTATAAAGAGTTAAAAGCTCTATATAATCTATATAAGCAAGAGCCTGATGAATCTTATATGTTGAGTCTTGAGATATGATCTTGAATGTTGTTGGAGATTTGATGAAGATTTGAAGGTTGTGTGTTTGAAGATTCGAAGGATTCTTGAAATCTTTGAATGTGATCTTCAATAACCAAGAATGTCAACATCAATTTCTCTCTTGGTATCTCAGCTTATTTTCAATAAAGAACACAAGGTCTATTTATAGACTTGTTTGGAGAGGTAACCGTTTGAAATCTTGGAGGACAAGTTTGGAGGACAATGAGCTGTTGATGTCTGATTGGAGCTCAGTCTGAGTTTTCCTTTGTTGCAGAGGATAGTGGTCAAAGTGTACTATCGTATCCGTTGTATGACAGTTGTATTCAAATTCAAATTTGAATCATGTAACGTTCCAAATTGACCATAGTTAGGATTTAACCAAAATTGGTTAAGAGACTATGCGGTTAGGAGAGCCTAGCGGTCAATACTTTATCTCGGTTGATCTCATCATGTGGTCAAGGCTTGTGCGGTCAAGACCATGAGCGGCCGAGCTGACAACCGGTCAGGCCATCATGCAGTTGAGTGACCTTAGATTCTCCATTCTTAGAAAATTTTATGAGCCTATCTTCTAAAGCCTATTTAACTAAAAATAGACTTAACTAAAATGAAGTTTAACACTTCTTACAATAAATCCTAAAGTCCATATAAAACAAAATTAGGTTATGGGATCAATCAATTAAATAATAGGAGTGGTTTATAATAAGCAAACCCAACATTAACTATAAAGGGTAACTATAAGTTAATTATAAATATCCACAAAAGAAGACGCACGGGTTAACCCCTAGTGTAGACACCCCGATCTCGCACCCCCTAAAACCTACCATTTGACCGGTCTAAACCCTAGAATGACCTAAAACCTTAGATAGGGCGGTTTAGGACTACCGATTGCCTTATCGGTGCAATTGAATGGAAAAACCGAGTTCGAGATCGTGATCTGAACTCAAAACTGAGTAAACAGCGTATCCTCCAAAAATCGAGCGCTAGGACCCTACGACGGGGCCCGCAACCTTAAGAGAGCCTTTTACCGGATATCCTTTGCATTTAAAATATTATTATGTTATTTCCTTACTTGTTAACATAATTAAGATATATCATTGTGACCAGAAAATTAGGCTTCGTTTGTTTCGTGTAAAACAACTTCCGGAAAATGTTTTCCCATTTTCCGGTGTTTGTTACGCATCGGAAAATGGGGAAAATATTTTTCGGAAAATGTTTTCTCACTTTTCTAAATAAAATGACTTCCGGATTTCTACTCCGTAAGCCATTTTCCGGAAAATGTTAACTCCATCACTCACACACCCAACTTCCCATACAACCCCACCCTACCCACTCCACCTCTAAATACCACCCCCTCCATCCATCCTATCCCCACCCCACCCACCCAACCCCTTACCCCCAACCTACCCCACCCACCCCACCTAACCCTAAACTTCTTTTCACTCGTAATAAAATTATTTATGAACACCTCCTCCACCCCTACTACCCCAACCACCCACCTCCCCCCGCTCCCTCCCAATTTTAATTTATTTTTACTTTTATTAAAATTATTTTCTAACAACTCACACCCTCGCGCTCCCTACCCCACCACCTACCCCTCAACTAAAAAAAAAACTTATTTTTATCATCCCCACCTACCCCACCCTCCCACCCACCCCACCCCCTACCCAAAAAAAAAAAAAACTTCTTTTCAGTTATATTAAAATTATTTTTGAACACCTCCCCCCACTCCCACCCCCCCCCCCTAACCCCTATCCCCCACCCCCCCCCCCCCCCCCCCACCCCCACACTCACACATCCCATCCCACCCTAACCCAAACCCCCATTCAAATTTCTTCTCGTATTACTTATTTTTTTCTCATATTAATTTATTATTTTTATCATATGAGAATATTTTTAGGAAAACATTTGCCTTAGATTTACCAGACAACCAAAACTTAGATTTACCAAACAACCAAAAACATGTTTATGTCATTTTCCGGAAGTTGTTTTACGCGAAACAAACAGAGTCTTATATACTCCCTCCGTCCCACCTCACTTAACACCCAAGAGATAGGCACAATAACTAAGAAAAAATAATAAAAGATGTGTGGTAGAAAATGAAGAGAGAGAATGAGTTTGGTAAATAATAGTGTTGGTTGAATAAATTGAGTGGTGGAAAATGAAGAGAGAGAATGAGTAGTGAGATAGAGTGAATATAAAATTATAAAAAGTAGGTTATTTTGGGAAGTGTCAAGTGAGTTGGGACGGACCAAAATAGAAATAAGTGTCAAGTGAGCTGGGCCAGAAGGAGTATATACTTTATATTTAAATTGTAGAAATGAAATTTTTGTAGAGTAAGAAATGATAAACGAGAAGATCATTTTAGAGCAGAGAAAGAGAAAGAAAGAGTATTTAGATGTTCCACCTTATTACAACTTGAACATTTGTTTCGATCGAGCAACTATGCAACAGAGGATTGTCCTCAGTCCTACACAACCCGCCCCAATCCCTCTTTGAATTCTAAAACTGAAAGTCTAATAACAAAAGAATAAAGGGTATCCCATACTACATTTTATTCGTACCGACGACCAATCAAATCAAAGCCCTCATCACCAAATATACAGCAATGGTGACAAATAATAAAAATACTTTCATTCAAGATGGTCATGTGGCCTGATTGACATGAAAATTGCAGCATATTGCCATAACATCCGTTCACTCCCACCACCATTCTCAGCCGTCATCACCACCGGCTGCAGCTGCCTAGTCCTGGCCATGTAACGCCGCCAACCCAACTGTATATTTACAGCCGCCCACGTCCTCCAGTTGGACGAATAATATCTCGACGTCCTCTTCAGCTTCTCGTTTGCAAATTTGTATCGGAAATGGTCTGTTATATATCTCAGATTATTCGCATCTAGACCAAATGCTTCTGTAGGCTCAATACAAGTAAATGTTGCAGATGAGGAAGGAAGTCGTTCTATAAATGGGCGACGAAGACACCATGATAGAAGCTCGTCCCCTAAATACCCTCCTGGCTCTAGCATACTTGTCCCTACCATCCCTTTACTCAGGTTTTGACTGCTCTTTACTCGTCCATTTACTATGAACACCATTCGCGGTACTGGGTCCCCTTCTCTTATAATCTACTTAATTAAATCAAATATAAATACCCATTAAAATAAAATATTTGATAATTTGAAGAAATAAATAATCCTGTACTCATGCCACATTGCTTACCTTTTCATTTTTAGAGAATACAAGGGGCTTTACGCGGTCACAGATGTTGTCTAAGATGAGATCATCCAAACTATGAAACAGAGGAACCTGAATATATGTGTGGATGATGAATTAGATTATGCATGAATAATTGATCTTGTGATTTTTATTTTATTTAATTTTATTACGTACCTTTCTAATGAGGTCTAGGCAGAGAAATCGTTTGATGTCACGACGAAGCCCTTCAGGCAAGTCTTTAATCAACTCCATCTCATCCTCTCCTCCCATGGCTGCCCAGTTTTGACGCTCAAAGTGGCGAACTCTTTTCCTGAGTAGAGATGGTAACTGTCTTCGCCTCATCCACCATTCCATATCCCGACATCTCAGCTGCATTTTCCTCTTCTTGGCCATCACAGCGTGCAAGAATACCTTCATTCATTGAAACTAATTTAATCTTGTTTTTATGTAGCGTAAGTATTAGCATAATCTAAACATTAAGGGAAATTGCAGGTCTTACCTGAATATTACCAATCAATAAAGTGAAAAGCATTAATCCGCTGAGCACGACACATATACTGAACATCACTTCTAGCCAGTGACTTGTAGGTTCCAGATCATTGCCAAAAGTGCTGCAAGAAACATAAGACATGTCTTAACAAGCAAGAAAATAGAACGATATTGTAACGCCCCCAGGGCCCACTCAAAATTTATGGATGGTGTTGGTGCCCAGTATGAGTGGGTGTATACTTATAGATCACAATCAAAGTACACATTTTTTTTCCGATGTGGGATTTAATTAGATGTTTGCATACCTGAGGCTCATAAGACCCCAGAAAATGGGATAAAGAATCTTGACAGCAATGGAACTGCTAGAAATGACAGGAAGTGCCCATTTGTAGATGCCATAATGGTAAGGTCCATTAACATCTAAGCACATCGGCTTCCTGATTATTGCTGTCGAATTCCCAGTACACGGATTTCCCACTGTGCCTTGTGGCATTAGAAACTGATAACAAACCTCCTCAGCACAAGATAAAGCGAAATTACACGCACTTTTGCTGTCGCATTGTTGCCTAAGGCACGATGCTACTCGTTGTATTGCAAGCACATACCAACATCCACCCGCAACCTATCTCATCAAAAAAGTCAATCGCACAACATATAATGTTTGCCTTTTTTGGGATGCTCACTAATTAACAAATTGATCTTTATGTTAACAGAATAGAGAGCTTACGTGTGAGGCGATGAAGTAGGCTATTAGATTAAGGGCGAAACCCCACCAAATGGTGCCAAATATGTAGCCAGTAACCTTCTGCATTCTTCTCATTAAGGCAAGGCAATGGTAGACTTTTGGGAGGAATTGGAACATGAAGATGAGGAGAAGTGTTGTCATTATAATCCTTATCTGCTCTCCTCTAATTAATCTTGGAACCACTAACCAAAATACAACCTAAAAATGGAGGATTATCTTGCAATAATTAGATAATATTCAAGAAAGTATAATGTCAAAATTGTATCAATAAAATACTGTGGGTCCAAATATGAAGGTAATGAATGCACAACACTATGTAACTAATGGGGGGCCCAAGTGTAGTGTACAGATATGCATGTGCACAACAGATATGAATAACTTTTTTTTTTTTTTTTGACAGTATTATTAATAACTTGGATATCATTGTCGCAGTAAAATTGATCACATTCTTGAAGACCAATTATTGTACAAGAACACAAAAAATGATGAGAGGGCAAGGGTCCCACATCCAAACAAGTAGTGACCAATTTTACTAGTAATTCCTCCTTTATTCAATAATATGATATGGAGTAGCATTTATGAAGAGAGGAAGAAAATAAAACTAAACAAAAACCTATTTTTTGTTTAGACAAATTCTTCCGTGCGGCGGGCACGACCCGCGGGTCAACCCGACCGGCCCGACCCGCTATCCGCCTCTCCTCCACTCCCCAGGCGACACATGGCGCGCTGTGAGCCACATCTGGTTCGCCCAACCGCGCGCTGCCACGTGTTGTCTCTAAAAAAAAAAACCAAAATCTTTAAAATGCTATATCTTGAGATTTATAAGTCAAAAAAAATATTTAAAAATACCGTTGTGTTCGTCTCGACGAGACGAATAAAACTACATAGGTCATGATATGGTTTGATTTTCTTTTTAAAAAAAAACATACTTTTTAAGACACAAAAAAATTTGATCTACTTGTCAGCTCAAATGTAACACTCTGTTCTGATAAACGTAACACTTTCATCTTCAAAAAGTAACACTTTTCTACTGTTAAATGTAACAGCAGTTTTTACAAAAAAAAAAATAGGTTTGCATTTCAATTGTTACTTTCTCAATAAAAAATTGTTACATTTCATATATAATGTTACATTTAGGAATATAAACTCTTACAATTAAGAAAAAAAAATGTTACATTCATTTTTTATAAAATGTAACATTAGTTTTTAGTTGTCAATCCTATGTTAATTTTGGGAGAAAAAAAAAGTGTTACATTTGAAAAAATGAGTGTTACATTCCTTTTATAAAAAGTGTTACATTAATTTAGTTGTGAATCTTTATGTTATCTTTAATCTATTGCATCAAAATTGTGGTACATTTGTTTTGAAAAAAAAGTGTTACATTTGAAGAAAAAAAGTGTTACATTTCGGTATAAAAAGTGTTACTTTTGTTGGAGGAAAAAAAATTGGGGTGACGAAAGAAAAAAAAAAAAAAAAAATCGGCTCGGCGGCTCGGCTCCGTTGTACGCCGTACAACGGATGTACAGGAGACCACCTCTTTTGTTTAAGTGTCTAGGAATACTTCCTTCTTCTGTTTGCCTCAATTATACATATACAGTTGCTTTTGCTAAATAATTTTTCTAAAGAGAATGACTATGGTACCCAAAATTTATGGACGGAAATCATGGCATAAACTTGACAAAATCAAATAGTAAGATTTTAGTTGGAAATTTGAGTGCATAAAGTCCGACGTACCCATATATCGATCATTGATTCGAAATAGTAGGCTAGGATTTTGCTATTGAAAATTCAGATAACAATGAATCGAGCATGAACGATACAACGGACACAAACAATTTCCAAAATCTTACTATAGTTGGCAATTATATTTAAATAATTTACTACCTTTGTGCCTCTAGTTTAATGCATTACCACCAAATTGTTCCAAAATAAACGTTACATATTGAATGTTTTAGTCTTAAAAATCATGAAAATTTAATTATCAAAGTACACAACTAAGATGAACAAAACAATCAAAGATGCTTATCAAAGTACAACTAAGCTAAGTTGAACAAAGCAAATAATATTATGGTGATATCATTCCAAATTTTGCAAAAAATATATAAATAAATCATTCTGAAAATGTCTTTTAATTTGAAGGAAGCGTACCTGAGGAACAGGGAGAATGACGAAGGCATCGAACCAGAAGCCTTTGAGAGAGCGTACGTAACGAGAAGCGATATAGGATGGGTCCCACACCAGCTTCCCGCAACCAACCACCAATGACTCCCTCGACACGTAAGCAACCCGAAACTCCAGCCACATGTGACACAGGTGAACCGCGTCCACGCACGTCCGCACAACCGTCACCACTGCCGCCAGCCCTCCGTCCATGTACAAGCACGGCGATCCTCCCCGTCCGATCGACAGGGCGTAGAAGAATAGAGGATCAACGGCTAACGACATCCCACGTACCAGCAAAAACACACGGTTCAACCGCTGCACGCGCTTGCTCCGCGGGTCTAGAACCCGGCCGAAGAATCCGGTTGGACGCCGCCGGTTTGTGGTTGAGCGGGGCTTGGAGCCGCGAATGGGGACTAGGGAGGACCCGGCGGAGGCCTCCCATTCCGGCTGGTTGGCGCTGTCGCAGCTGGTGGAGTGGAAAACGGGGACGCCTACCTGAGTGCAGGCGTAGCATTCGACTGGAGTGTAAATAGCGTTGTCATCTTCTGTGTCCTCGCCGCTGTCTGACTCAGTTGACCGCCGATTCCACAACATACCGAACAAACTGCCCCAAAAAATAGAAACTAATTTCAAAATTTAGAACCTAATTAATTACCTAACGTCCAAAATGATTGTTCGTATTGACTGGTACTAACAGTCATGAAACTTTTAACATACTGTATTGGTCAAGAATATAAACATTAAATGATGGAGAGTTATTTAAATATACATACCTTGAAGAGAGGGAGGAAGGCATGATTGGGAGAGAGTAACCATGGGAGAGAATTTGTCTGGGGGGAGAGTGAAAGTGGAGAAGAAGATTGGGAGAGGTATAAATATTAATGTGGTACGCCGTATAATTGTTCAATCAATCAATTGGGGGTAAGGGGTAAATATGGGGTCAGAATTATAAATGATTGGATGGGAATAGGGGGTGATGGCTGTCATGATGATGAAGATGATGGAAATATGGTGGTGGCCGGAGAGGATCAACTTCTAATGAAACGTAACGATTGTGGGTCCTGTTAAGGTTAGGGAGGTGATGCGCTCTCGTAACTGATCCATTTCCTCTCTTTTCTTTCTTCATTCATTGTTTAGTCGACCTCCTTTCGTAGCTTTATAACAACGTTACTCATTCCGTCCCGGTTTAAGGTTATTTGACTTTGAACGCTTATTAAAAAATTAAAAAAAAAAACTTGAATAAAAAATGAGGTGGTCTCCCATGAGAACAAGGGGATCCGTCTCATGCATGAGACGGGTCGCCCCATGACCCATGGACCGAACCCGCCACGTGGCAGCCTCCCAGAGCTCCAATTTTTTTTTAAAATTTTTTTTTGAGCTTTTATATTATTTTTTCGGCTTTTCCGTCGTTGACCAAAAGTAATAGTTACCATAACTTAATGCAATGACTGAATACATATAAAGTAATATTGTTCATAAGTAAACGTAACACCTGTTTTACAAAAACAAAAGCTCGTTTTACCAATTTTTTCAAATGTAATACTAACTATAATTACATGTAACCCAAGCAATATTTAAATGTAATTAGAGTTGGCTTTGGGGGAAACTAGTTCCTCCATAAGTTATAAAAAGTCATGTTTTTTTAACCCTTCTTAAATCCTAAAAGGCCTAAACCTTAAATCTTAAACCCTAAACTTTAACCCTTATAAAAACAGGACTTTTTATAACTTATGGAGAAACTAGTTTCCCCCAAAATTTTCTCATGTAATTATCATTCATACTGAAATGTAATAATGTTTTTGCAAAAATGTAAAATATTGTGTATTTTGATTTAATTTTTTGAAAAGTAACAACTCATATATATGAATGTAATTGTTTGTACAAGTAAATGTAACACTTTAATAAAAGAAATTATAAAATATTTCTATATATAATGTAATACTTTTACATGTAACACTAATCAAGTGTTTTTAGCTCTAAAAATATAAATGGTTGAATTATTACTTTTTCTATACATATGTGTTACAATTATGTATAAACATTATTACATATAAGTAACACGTTCGTTACATTTTAGTTGTAATAAGTACTCCCTCCGTCTCAAAATAGATGTCGTTTTGAGAGTTAATTTTTGTCTCAAAATACATGTCGTTTTACTATTTTCAAGGCTATTTTGTTGTTGTATACCAACTCTACCATTATTAATGATAGTGGACTATCTCTTAAACAGTTATTTAATTGCCTAGGTAATTGCATTACTTTAGGGGTATATAAGACTTTTTCACATACATTAATTGTATTTCTTAATATGTGTAAAGTGGTTGAAACGACATCTATTTTGAGACGGAGGGAGTATTACTTTTGGCAAACGAAGAAAACATAAAAAAAACACTGTTACTTTTCTATATATATGTATTACTTTTATGTATACAAACTGTTACTTTATATGTATACAGTCATTACATTATGTTATAGTAACTATTACTTTTGACAAACTGAAAAAAAACCAAAAAAAAATATATAAAATTAAAAAAAACCAATTTTTTTTTTTTTTTTTTTTTTGGCCTATGAGAGGCTGCCACGTGGCAGGGTCGCCCTTGAGTCCTGGAGCCAAAAAAAAAATTAAAAAATTGGGCCTATAAGAAGTTGCCACGTGGCATGGGTTGCCCCTTGGGTCATGGAACCGGTTCAATGGCCAGGTCATGGGTTGGGTTTTGGGTCGAAATGACCCGTCTCATGGATGAGACGGGTATGTGTGTTTTCACTTGAGTCTTTGTCATAAAAATAATAGTGTGTGAAGGATATAATTATCAATTCATAAAGCAAGTGGGTGAAAAGTAGATTGGTAACTGATGGGCTTTTTTGTAATATACTCCCTCTGTCCCACCCGAAATAGGATTTTGGTAGTTTTTTCTATATTTTGACCATGTAATTTAAAGTCTATATACCACGCTCTTGTAACAGATCCATCTCCTCTCTCTTTTTTTTTTTTGATGTCCTATGTGTCGGTGCTTGCGGCCCCATAATTTTAAAGTCTATATACCACTCTCTCTGATCCATAAACACGTAAATCCAAGTCTGATCTCAGTGGCTCCAAAGGAATGTATCAAGACTTACATCACTTGTCATCAAGTAGCTCCTCCCACCATTCGAAATTTATTGAAATATGAAGGCTCTTGTATCTTGTTCATGGCTACCACTTCATAGTCCTTTCTGGATATAATTATAAAACCTTCTGGATATGATATTGATAGCCAGAACCTTTAAAAGTGATAGTCAAAAGGGTCATTTTTGTAAATAATCAGAACTTCTAAACGGTTTCGGATATCAATATAAAGCAGCCCCACTGTCTAATAATCAAAGGGAGCAATCGAAGAATCGTTATTCAACAATTTTTTTCAATCCGAAGGACCTAGCAGTCAAGTTAAGAAATGTTCTTGAATATGTTCGACATGTGGATCACCGGTAGAGGGTGCTCTTCTTAGCATCTAATTTCAAGGTTTTATATTTCGATCTACAAGGGTTAGTTTCTTTCATCTTACATATTATGAATTATTGATCATAACCCATCTAGGCTTTGGGTTTCTTTATGTATAGTTTTCCGCTGCGCATGATTGCACGTAACCCAACAGTGGTATCAGAGCTCCGTTTATGATTAATAGTTCTAATATCATCATGATATAATTATTTAATTTTATTATTTAGTTGCTATGATTATGATAAAGATGAATTTATATGATTGGATTTTATATGAGGTATAAAATATGCATGCTAGTTAATGATTGGATTATGATATTAATTGGATTCATATGTATAATTGCATGCTTGAATTGTCAATTTGTAATTGGATTATGTATATTGATGATCTATATCTAGTTTGTATGTGGAATAAAATTGTTATTGATTATATAGATTAGATTGGTTAAAATTCATAATTTGTAAATTCGTGTTATTTTAATCGGATTATGCATGAACACGATGTTGGGATTAATTGAATTTGAAAATTTCTGAAAAAAACTAGAAATCTGGGAATCTGAGCCACAGATCCGTACGGCTGTTTCAGATCCATACGGCTTTCAGACGGGTGGTTTTCGAAACCATGTTTCCTGAAACAGACTTCAATAGAAAAATCCAAAAAATTGTAGAAATCAGAATTCTAAAGAGTTTAGGATTGCTGTAATCTGTGAAATTGATGAGACAATAAAGGATCTTGAAACAAGTGACCTTTCTTGATGGAATTGTGGTTGCCTTATGGCTTAGTATCGGCTGTGTGGAATATTTACATGGTTTCTTGATCTTAGTACGGAATTGTGGTTGCCTTATGGCTTAGTTTCGGCAGTACATTTTGGGCTCTTAATTTCAAGATGCTCTGCGGATTCAAAATTTCAGAATTAAATCCAATAACTAGTGGAACCAAATCACATAAAATTACTTCGGTTAATTGAATAACATTTATATGTTGTTTAACATTCTTGAAAATTTAAGTCACGTGCCAATCCATGATTTAAACACTTGGGATTACAACGGGTAGTTTTATGCGGGCTCTAACCATCGTGAGACGCATTAATTCTATCATTGCATGAACAAGATGAGTGAAAAAGTGGTTTCTATACGTTTAAAATTGTTTGACTTAATTAGGCTATCAAAAGAGTTTTGGGCCTAAGGCACGAGATGAGATTAAAACATGCTTCAGACATATGATGTCTAAAGAATCTCATAAAAGATCTAAAAGCCAAGATGGTATGATTGATAAGGATTTATCTACCTAAATAGTTTGAATTTTGAGCAGTTTGCCATCGCGGTGTCAAAATTTGAATAAAATATGGATCTTAGCCCATTTAAATTATATTATGCATTTTGTATTTGAAGGTTATATAATTTAGTGGGCGTATTTATAAAATACACTTATTTATCTCTTTATGAAATTGATACTTATACATATTATGATATGTTTGTATAAAATTGTAGATAATGGCTCAAAATACACATAATCTATCATTGCGATCTATCCTTGAAAATGAAAAACTCCAAGAGAATGGTGCTAACTTTCTGGATTGGATTCGAAACCTTAGAATTGTTCTAAGGCAAGAAGAAAAGTTATACATTCTTGAGGAGCCCCTTCCTAAAGATGAACCTAAAGCCATTGCCCCTAGGGCAGGGGGCGCTTACAAGAAACATAAAAGTGATTCTCGTGACGTCAGCTGTCTTATGCTTGCTACCATGTGTTCCGAGCTTCAAAAAGCTTTAGAACACTTGGATGCCTATGAGATAGGCTGTAACACCCCAAAAATTCTAATTCCATAAATGTCAAAAAGTCACAATTTACATCTCTAAAATACTATACAAAGCCTCACTAATAATTTCAAAATGCTCCGGACCAATTCCTCGCTGTCCCGAACCCCGGTCAGCCGACAACTGCAAAAGGTTAAACTGGTGGGGGGTGAGCTGGGGGGTTCAGTAAGAAAGGGGATACACAATATTACAGAGGCCAATGGAACACAATATATCAAATAACTATGTCCATGAAATTATAAATATGGACATGCCAATAAGACTCAAATTTTACAAACCGAACATCAATCGATCATATTTTACAGTCCGATGCATTAATTATGATCTGGCCCAGTGGGATAACAATAGTAACCTAATTGTTGGTGTAGACACCCCGCCTTGGACCTCTCACCCCGATTGCATACATATTATTTTTATTTAACTTATTTTTGTTGATTTCTGTTACTTCGGTTAAGTTCCTAATTGATTCCGTTAGTTTTGGACTAAACTGCATAATAGAGTTAACTTTAGAGTCTTTTCTGTCATTCTGTCCTTTTCACCCGCGGGTGCCTTTGGCATTGCCTACGGGATGCACGCGCCTCTCGCGACCAAAGCAGGAACCGCGCGCCTCCCATTATGGCAGTTACGGATTGCAGCCTTTTCCCTCCATTTTCTTGATCACAAAAAACCTCTTTTTACATCCAAGTTCATTCCCCCTTATTTCATAACTCCCAATCCCATATTCTTAGTCATTTCTTTAAAACAAAATATTTCTTTTTATTATTATTTGATTTTTTCTTTATTATCTAATTTCTCTTTATTTTCTTATTGGTTGAAAGACCATATTTTCCTCTCTTTTCTACCTATAAAAACCCTCTCATTTTACCTTAGAAAAGGACATGAACTTTTGGACCCAAAAACTTTCTCTATATCTACACTATTCACATTTCTCTCAAGAATTTTCTATAGGATTCTCCTAATAAACAACTCAAGCATCAAAACTCTACTCTTTTCAAGTCAAAGTTTGAAGTCCTCTTCTTAAGGTACAACTTCACTTTTCTTCTCTTATTTTATTCTTCTTAATGTATGCAATCCCCATCAAATGGGACATGACCAATATGACTACTTCACATATTGAAGTTAGTTAAGGTCATCTCCCTACATTCTAAACTCTAGTTTAATTTACCCTTCTTCTCTTAATGTAATCTTTAGTATAAAATCAATAAAACAATTATCTTTTATTTTCCCTTTTAATTCCCCTTTTCTTTACATTGTAATTGTTAGCACATCTTTTATATTAATAAATTGAAGGACTTTTTACATTAGAACACCTTTAGTAGCAAGACCCGCGTAAGCGGGGCGGAGTGGGTGTTTAAGTACTTCCCACTCCGTCACCTAACCCCCGAACCCTTCTCTTCCCGAATCTTTGGTTTCGTAATATAAAATAGGTTATTCTTAGGTTTTTCTTATGTTCCCTTAATAACATAGGTGGCGACTCTAACAATCTAAAAACAATTAGACATCCTAGGATCCTTCCACCGCTTTAGCCAAGTAGTGGGCTCTCCCGGGGTATCTACAGTTGGCTGCCCTCATGGAGCCGGACCCAACACAAACACAATAAACGAGTCCACTGCGACCGTCAAATAATTAGCTACATCGCAACTTATATACGAAAATGAATCTAGGCTTAGCAAGTGTCAAGTGACACTAACAAGCAACTGAGTGGAACAAGAACAAATGGTACAATTAACAGAGAAGAGACAAGATCCCTTACTTCTTTTTCTATTATTTTCATTTTTAGTCCGTCTCAAAATGTCGTGCTTAATTTCGGGATGTTACATAGGCAGTAAGTTGAAAGATATGTTTCAAGAGCAAGCTAGGCAAGAAAGGTTCGATACCATGTTTGCTTCGATATCATGTAAGATGATTGAAGGGCAACCTGTGAGCCCTCATGTTTTGAAGATGAAAGGCCACATTGAGCACTAAGAGAGGTTGGGTTATGCCATCCATATTGAGTTGGAAACTGACATGATTCTTGACTCACTACCTAAAAGCTATAATCAGTTCGTAATGAACTTTAATATGCATGGTATGACTAAGACCTTATTAGAGTCGCATGAGATGCTTAAAACTGCTGAAAATAAAATCATTGAGAAAACCACTTCTCTTGTGCTCATGGTTAATAAAGGGAAGGGATTTAAAAACCATTAAAGGTAAGACAATTGTTGCCAAACCTAAAGCAAGCAAGGAAAAAGTTTCCACTGATGCTGTAGTGACTAAACCAGACACTTAAAAGAATGCAATTTGTTTCCATTGCGGTGAGACCGGTCATTGGAAGAGAAATTGCAAAGCCTATATGGAAGAAAAGAAGAAGAAGAATGGAAATGGGATTGCTTATACTTCATGTATCTATGTTATATATATACTCTCTTCTACCGCTAGTTCATGCGTATTAGATACTGGATGTGGATCTCATATTTGTCTAAATGTGCAGTCACTAAAAAATAGGAGACTACTCAAGGATGGTGAAGTAGACCTACGTGTGAGGAATGGAGCAAGAGTTGCTGCATTAGCCGTAGGAACTTATGAATTCACTTTACCTAGTGGTTTAATTCTTGTTTGAACAATTGTTAATACGTTTTGGATTTGAGTAGAAATATCATTTCAATTCCTTGTTTAAATAATGAAGGTTATAGATTTCTTATTAAGAATAAGATGTTTTCTATTTATTTAAAAAATATGCTTTGTTGTACTGGAAATTCATTTAATGGCCTTTATGTCCTTGATGTTGAGAATGTAAATAATTATAATGTCTATAACATAAATAAGAAATCTAAACCTGTAGACACCCCATTTTGGACATTCATTCATAATCACACTACTTATGTGTCTCGCCTTTGATTTGGGTCGAAACTCGTTAAGTTGGACATGTTTCGTTATGTTTCTGACTGACTCCGTTAGTCAGGGGCCAAAATGAACACTAAAACTATTGCAGAGGGCAAAAATGTGATTCCAGCACATGAATGTCTCGTACGAGACATTGATGTCTTGTACGAGATATCCCCCCTTGACAGTCGGGTTTTGGTCAGTTTCCTTGTTGATCTTAACCCCTTTTCTTGGCAAACACTTAAGCAATCCGGAAAAACCTAATGGACGATCCTAGAGTCTAAAAATACCTCTGTGGGAATCAAGTCTTGGATTCCCATCACAACTTACCTTCTTGGGTAAAACCCTAGGTCTAAAACTCCTATAAATATAAAGCTTCTTGAACCGAAAAAAGGCTAGAATCCTCATCCACCCAAAAACCACTCCAAATCTGATAAAAAAGGTCCCCATAATCAGCCCTTCTTCCTCACCCACGAAATTCAAGCCTCCACAACACCATTCAAGCCAAATTCATCGGATCATCTAGGACTTTAGTCAAGGCCATCCATAGGATTCTCGAAGAACGCTTAGGTAAAACTCTTTGTTTTGTACCTTCTCATCTCCTTCTTTGTCTTTGAAGTAGTGTGATTCCATTAAAGGATCAGCCTAGAGCCTCTTTGTTTGCGCGCGAGGTTTTTTGTCCTTTTTCGAGGCACATTTTCGTCCTTCGATTTACCCTTTTGTTGATTTGAGAGTCGCCACCATGTTATTGTCAGAACACGGACGGAGATGTCTGGATTCGGGGGTTAAGTTATGAATTGGGAAGGTCAAGGAGCACCCAATCTAGGATTGGTCTTGCTAAGAAATCATCATCATCGTTTCAAAATCATGCGTTCACGTACCAAAAGAAAAGAAACAAACAAATAAATAATTGCTTATTTATTTGGGATGTCGGATCATGTGCTTTGAGACCATCTCCATGGATTGGAGAGGCTCTAGGCTGATCCTTTAATGGAATCACACTACTCAAAGTAAAGAAGGAGATGAGAAGATAGAAGCAAAGAAGGAGATGAGAAGATAGAAGGCAAAGATTTTACCTAAGCGTTTTCTTCAAGAATCCTATGGATGGCCTTGACTAAAGGCCTTGATCTTCCAAATTTTGTGGGTATCAGAGAGGGTATGATTATGAGAGCTTCTTTGATCAGATTTGGGGTCTAGAGTTGACTGTTAATTCACCATTAGTCATTCTAGCCAAGAACAACTATATTTATAGGGTTTTTGGACCTAGGTCTTTGGCAAAGAAGGTAAGTTGAGGTGGGAATCCAAGACTTTATTCCCACAGAGGTATATTTGGCCTCTAGAATCGGCCATGGGATTTTCCCCGGATTGCATGAGTGTTTGCCAAGAAAAGGGGTTAAGATCAACAAGGAAACTGACCAAAACCCGACTGTTAAGGGGGGATACCTCGTACGAGACATCAATGTCTCGTACGAGACATCCAAGTGCTGGAATCACATTTTTGCCCTCTGCAGCAGTTTTAATGTTCATTTTGGCCCCTGACTAACAGAGTCAGTCAGAAACTTAACAAAACATGTCCAAATTAATGAGTTTTGACCCAAATCAAAGGCGAGACACAGAAGTAGTGTGATTATAAATGGACGTCCAAAATGGGGTGTCTACAGAGCCCCTCGGCGACGATACTTATGGATGAAGTACCGTCGTCGATAGAAAAGACGCCATTTTGAAGTAGGGGTATGGTCGTGCTAAAAAGCTGCCTAAGTATTCCTCAGAAGGAAATCAGACCAAACGTAGTTCGACTCTGAAAATACACAAAAACTGAGGTTTAAGGTATTTTGAAAATCATTTTGGAAAACAATACTTGCGATAAGTAAAGCTTAGAGTTTAGAGAGTACCCATACTAAGGAATCAATCTCTTTGACCAAATTTTGAATATACTCCTTTTTGTTGATGACGAACCGTCTCCAGTTGCAATCCATACTGAGGAACCAATCTCTTTGGCTCCAATTCTGAACATGCCCTGTTGTTGATGACGAACCGCCTTCGATTTTGGAGATGCCAGTTACCCGGACCTTGATTCTCCTTCCAACGAGTTTGTCCCTTACGTTGGAAAATGTGAATCCTATGCCATTAACTTACGTCTTGATGACAATTATGGGATTCTGGGTTTGGAGACGCCAATTACTCGGACCTCGCTTCTTCTTCTGACGCGACTGCCTTTCCGCCAGAAAAGTGAATCCTATGCCATTAACTTACGTCTTGATGACAATTATGGGACTCTAAATGGTGGGATCCTGTGTTGTTAACTTACGTCCTGACAACAGTCGTGGGATACCCAGTTTTGGAGACGCCAATTACTCGGACCTTGCTTCTCCTTTCAACGAGACTGCCTTTCCGTTGAAAATGTGAATCCTATGCCATTAACATACGTCTCAATGGCAATTATAGGATTCTAAATGGTGGGATCCTGTGTTATTAACTTACATCTTGATAACAGTCGTGGGATACCCGGTCATAAATCCTGTGCCATTAACTTACGTCTTGATGATAGTCGTGGGATTTAAAGTTTGCTGATGCAGATTTCGTTGCTCACCCATGATCTTGGATGCGCGGTGAGGATAAATTCGTACTGAGAAACAACTTTGCTTGTTCCAATTCTGAAAATATCTATTTGTTGACGACTCAATGTTCCATCTTGAACCGGGTTCAGATTTGACCTCTCGGTCTAAAGCAGGGCTTTTTCTGACCTTTCTGTTAAAAGCAGGGCTTTTCTGGAATTTCCCAAGAAAACATGGTTTTCTAAGATTTTTCTGGGGACACCTCGTACGAGGGAATGATGTCTCGTACGAGACTTCTCTGTTTTTGCGCAGAATAGAGGCATATCAGGCGCTGAAAGTGATATTCAAATCACTTTTCCTATTTCATTCTCGGGAGCTTTCGACCCTAGGAGATTTTCTCACTCAAAAATATTTATTTTCACCAAGTTCTAGTGATTCCCAACCCTTTCAAATGGTCGGTGTGCATCGTTCCCATAAAGAGCACCTCTTTGGTAGGCATATGAAGGGTAAAGTGTGGGCGAAGGATGAGTTGTGCCCGTTCTCGAAGGACCACGTTTCTCACGCCGTTCGGACTAGGAGGGTAAGGATCTCTTCCTTTGATTGAGTTTCCATGTCAATTTCGTTGTTGCATGTCTCAATTTAGTGTTCTAGCAATTCGACTTTCGCCAATTTTTCGCCTAGAATTATCGCTGCTAGGGTTTATCGTGCATGGCTAATCTTTTGATAGAATTTCACCCTTGTTGATGCTGAAAATCATTGTAGTATGGTAGTAAATGATTTCGACTGTCGTTCTTGGCAATTCTGCGACTTTTCGGGTAAAATGCTTAAATGAGGATTTTACCATTTTTCTGACATTTGTCTCTTTTGTCTGCAGTCATTCAGGGTAATCAATAACTGTAGAGGCAGCGTACGAGCGGTCGCCGAGAGGTTGGCAACTCTCAATGGCGAGATGAAGGAAGAGATCGAGAATCTCGGGTTGAAACCCTTCTTTGACGGCCTTGTCGGTGAGAGAAGGAATGTGCATTTGCTCCAGGCCATCCGGGAGCGCTGGTGGGATAGTACTCATACCATGAACATGCGGTGGGGGGAGGTTACCATGACCCCTACTGACTTCCATGCTATTACTGGGCTTGCTATCGTCGGTGAGCCGCTTGAGGCGGATGCGGACTTTACTCCTAGCAGGGATGATATGATGCATTTTCTGGGTTTCTCTGTGCGTACCCTAGGCAAGGGTGTCCCTCTGAAGGCCTTGAGAGACAAGGTTGATGCCTACGTAACTGTTAATGCTGGTCAGATGCATCTGACCGGTACCCGAATTGCAGCTGTCCGTGGCTTTCTGTGGTGGGCCTTTTTTGAGACGCTTTTTGCTAACCATGCGTCGACTGCTTTGTTCACTCTTCTGAGTGTGTTGAGAGATATGAAGCAAGTTACCGATGCTAGTTGGGGTTCTGCTGGCTTGGCCCACTGCTATGTGGCGATGGATGAAAGTTCGCGTGAATGGATGAAAGTTCGCGTGATCGGACGAACGCTGGTTTAGGCGGCTACAGTCATGCCTGGGAGGTACAATACTCATCTTCTTCTGTATTCCTCCTTTGTTTCAGCCCCAGTTTATTTTGATAGCATTTTCATCTCAGCTACTGTGTATTGACATCTTTTATGTTTCTCCCCTTTTGCAGGCCTGGGGTTACGCCATGTTTGGTCTCTTTACTTTCAACCTTCGAGACAATACTATTACGTTCCCAGATACTCTGAGGTGGCGCCGGGATAACATAGATACCCGTGATGAGCAGGCCGAGGGGGCTGACATGACGGTGGAGCGCATAAGGCTGTATTTTGACAGGTGGGAGGCCGTCCCTGAGTCTGCTGTCGCTTTCTTCCCATGTCGGAGTTTGGGCATTGACCATGTTTATGGGTTCGCTGGCATGAGGCTGTTGATGATTGGCCTTGGCGGGGGATGCTTCTACTTAGGAGAGGGAGTCTCTCGCCAGCAGGGTAGTGGCAGACTCGACGTCGTTGTCCCTTTGGACCCGCCGGCTCATATGCTTAATTCTTATGCCATCGCAGAGGAGGAGAGAGGGGACCTCATTATCGGTCAGGATGCTTTTGACCACATGTCCTTGGAGGCTGATTATCAGGACTTACTTACTCGTCTTATGCCCTGGTTGATTATAGAGGGTGATCAGGCTCAGGCCCAGAGAGTTGTCCACGTCCCTTTTCGTCCACAACTTGGACCAGCTTCATTTACCTACAGCGTGGCTGAGGGGATAGAGAGCACCGAGGATCTTCTCGCGCATTTCGATATGCCTGAGGAACTCGTGCCTCCTGCTGATGCGACCATGGTATGGTTTATGACCCTTCTTCCGTCATTTCATATCATTCTACCATTTTATCTTTCTGTTTATTGTTTATCTGAAGATTTTGATATCTCTATTTGTTTCTTCTCAACAGGTGCCCATTGCTGAGTATAGAGAGGTCGCGGGACGGCTTGCCCAGTTCATGGCCTATGCCAAGAGGATGAAGAGAGAGACAGTGGGGCTGCTTGGACGGTTGGCTCAGCAGACGGTTGGATCACTGTTACGTAGCCATGGATGAGAGTTACCTTATGCATATCTCAAATCATATTTTTATCAGAGCTTTAGGTACTCCTAAGGGATTATTAAAAGACACAGATAAAAACCTATAACAATTCTAAGTCGTCAGAAAGGCTGCAACCTCCCATAAAGGTTGCACCCTTCCCTCCTCTCATTTCTCTCTATCTCTCTGACCCACCTATCGCTTTTTAGGGCTAACGGTCGTGCGAAAGCTGGCATGGGTGTCTATATCCATGCTTGGGAGGTAAAATACTCACTCTTTGTTGTAAAATACTCTCCCATTTGCAGGCTTGGGGTTATGCCATGTTTGGCCTCTACAACTTTGATCTCCGGGATAACACTGTCAGGTTTCCGGTACATTGAGGTGGCTGTTAGTACCCGACCTGAAAATGAGTTTATTAGGACTTTCCCAAAAATACAAGGACTTTATAAGAATTAGAAACCTTGCAAAGACTTGTCCCGGATTCCCAAAATATCTCATTTATGGAAAAATCTATCAAAATAGGTAACAAATGGTTTCCTTAAAACCATGCAGAAACCCTAGCTTAAGAATCAAGTCAGCCGGCATCCTTGGCCACGCAGCCAACCTTGCTGCGCGTTGATCTTGGCCACGCGGCCACTCTTGTCACCGGCTTCAACCATGGCCAGGCGGCCACCTTTGAGCTGGATGATCCTGACCATCAGATCTTCCCATCAGCCTACTATATAAACCAATCCCATGCTATTGGTTTAGGGGTCCGATTTGGAGAGTTCTAAAGTACGAATTTTGGAGTTCTTAAACACTATTTTGCTCTCTAATTAGCATTCAAACACTCAAGAAGATCCAAGGTTTATTTCTTGCCAACATAGGTAAGTGTTCTAACTTTTTCTTCATGTTCTTGCATCATTTTTAATGTAGATCTTTTATATTCATGTTCTTGCATGTTTATTTATGGTTTCTTCATATTATTTGCATGCACATTCATACGTTCCTAATATGTTCTTCGCATGTTCTTCGTGTTCATAGATTAAAACCTTATTTATGCTATATTTAGGGTTGCGATCTTCATGTTTACATGTTATTTCATAGCCGATGATGATTTAGGGTTCATCAACCCAAGGATGATCTAGGAACTACTTCTAAACCCTAATCTTTAGGTAATTTCCCCATCATTATGCATGATCCCGATTCTTCTGCCTATTCTAATTCTCTGCAAACTACGCTGACCTGAGCTTCTCACATTGAGAGGAACGTAGGCAATCTTCGGATCCGGTCTCAAACACTAACACACTACTAACACATTCATCATGATAGAAAGACCGATCATTCGGGCAATAGGAGTGATAACGTCCAATATTCTTCTCTTGTTGTAATTTGACCCCCGAACCCATTAAACATGCTTTTTCTCAATGTTTTGGCTATAATTAAAACGGCGTGGCGACTCTCATAATTTTAATGTTACTATGAATATTCTCAAATTCAAACACACGTATTCACAGTGGCGACTCTGCTGGGGACTGCTTTGAAACTTTTTCAAACTTAGTGGGTCTAACTTTCGTTTACATCATGATGATTGCCATGTTTACACATGCACACACCTGCCATGTTTACACATGCACACACCTGCCATGTTTACACACACACCTGCCATGTTTACACATGCACACACCTGCCATGTTTACACATGCACACACTTGCCATGTTTACACACGCACCTCACACACTTTCCATGTTTACACATGCACCCTACACACACTTGCCATGTTTACACATGCACAAACTTGCCATGTTTACACGTGCACCTCACATACACTTTCCATGTTTACACATGCACCTCACACACTTGCCATGTTTACACATGCACCCTACACACACTTGCCATGTTTACACATGCACATACTTGCCATGTTTATACATGCACCTCACATACTTGCCATGTTTACACATGCACCCGTGCACCCCACCATGTTAATACTCGTACCTTGTATTTCTGTACCCTTGTTATTTTCATCTTAGTATTAGGGTCAAACAAAACTATGCTATGCTCCCTTGTACATTATTCTCTCTCTCTCTCTCTCTCTCTCATGCATTGCATCGCATCATTCAAACGTTCAAAGCTTCCCTCTTTTCTCCCTAAAAAGAATTAGTTTCTTGCCTCACACTACCACTAGTCCGTGTCAGCACTGCACAGGTCCCTACTACCTGGAGTATTCGATGTGCAGGAATTTGTGCGCTACTGCCTCACATTTTTCGAGTCACTCGTCTACTCCACTCACCGTGTACATTCCGCGAGTGGTGGGAACCTTTAACCTAACCCGTGTCAACCCACACATAGAGATTAGGACACTCCTCGGACCACCCATTTAGGATGTAAAAAAAATGCAAAAACTTTTCGCAAAATAAAATATGCATTGCATCTAGGCGACCTCTAAGGTCTATCGCTCATCCGTTGGGCCATCATTGCGATCCATTTGGGTCTACCCTTCACCTTCGACCGCCTAGGTCAACCTTCTCAACCTTTGACCGCCTAGGTCAACCTTCTCAACCTTTGACCGCCTAGGTCAAACTTCTCAACCTTTGACCGCCTAGGTCAACCTTATCAACCTTTGACCGCCTAGGTCAACCTTTGACCTCCTAGGTCAACCTTTGACCGCCTAGGTCAACCTTCTCAACCCTTGACCTCCTAGGCCAACCTTATCACCTTCGACCTCTTAGGTCACCCCTCGACCTCTTAGGTCAACCTTTGACCCCATAGGTCAACCTCATCCGCCTTTGACCTCTTAGGTCTACCCTTGACCGCCTAGGTCAACTTTATCCGCCTTTGACCTCTTAGGTCTACCCTTGACCTCCTAGGTCAACCTTGTCACCCTCAGCCTCTTAGGTCACCCCTCGACCTCGTAGGTCAACCCTTGACCGCCTAGGTCAACTTTATCCGCCTCCGACCTCTTAGGTCAACCCTTGACCTCCTAGGTCAACCTTACCTACCTTTGACCTCCTAGGTCAACCTTTGACCACTTAGGTCAACCTTTGACCACTTAGGTCAACCTTCCCAACTTTTGACCTCCAAGGTCAACCTTATCTACCTTTGACCTCTTAAGCCAACCTTTGACCCCCTAGGTCAACCTTTGACCCTCTAGGTCAACCTTTGACCTCCTAGGTCAACCTTACCACCCTTTGACCTCTTAGGCCAACCTTTGACCCCCTAGGTCAATCTTATCCGTTTAAGTCAACCTTTGACCCCCTAGGTCAACCTTACCCACCTTTGACCTCTTAGGTCTACCCTTGACCCCCTAGGTCAACTTTATCAACCACCGACCTCCTAGGTCAACCCTTGACCTCCTAGGTCAACCTTATCACCTTCGACCTCTTAGGTCACCCCTCGACCTCTTAGGTCAACCTTTGACCCCTTAGGTCAACCTCATCCGTCTTTGACCTCGTAGGTCAACCTTTGACCCCATAGGTCATTCTCATCTGCCTTTGACCCCATAGGTCAAACCTTGGACCCCTTAGGTCAACTTTATCACCACTCGATCTCTTAGGTCAACCTTTGACCACTTAGGTCAACCTTATCCACCTTTAACCTTTGAGGTCAATCTTTGACTCCCTAAGTCAACCCAATCACCTTTTGACTTCTTAAGTCAACCTTTGACCCCTAGGTCAACCTTATCCGCTATTGACCTCTTAGGTCAATCTTTGATTCCATAGGTGAACCCAATTACCTTTGGTCCTAACCCCCTTAGGTCGAACCGTCATCTTGACCCACCTAGGTCATTATTTGACCCACCGTCGTCCAGACCAACCTAGGTCAACCCGTTTAGGTCCAACTTGTCCGTCTTAGGTTAAAACTACCCCTTCACCTTTGACCCGTCAAGGTCAACCCGTGACCCGCTTAGGTCGACTTACCTATCTTGGATCCATCTAGGTCAATCTCCAACCTTTCTTAGTCCACCAACCCGAATAGGCCAACCTTAGACCCGCTTAGGTCAAACCATGTCTATCCCGCTTAGATCATCCCATAGGCAAACCGCTACAACCCGCTATCTTGATTCATTTACCATATAGGTCGACCTATCCTTTACCCATCTAGGTCAACCCACCATTATCGTCGCATCCTAGCTTGAACCATTTCTTGTCTCAAACCTTAGGTCAAACCTTAGGTCAAATTTAGGTCAAACCTTAGGTCAAACCATACCCTACTCAATCAAAACCAACTCCTATAGGTCTTCCTCACCCATGCTTGACCAAGGACCGAGTCATCTCCCTCTTTTTGACCCCTATGGTCATCTCTCACCTCTTTTTAAAAGTCTAACTTGATTCGAACTACGGCGACCTGAGCCTCTTATTGTGTGAGACCTCTCCCTCATGATAAGGGGAACGTAGGCAACTTCGTCCCGGTCAAACTTTCAATTTTTTACCAAAATGCATTTCAAAAATGTGGAGACCGACTCTTTTCCAAAAAATGATTCTTATAACGATGCCTTATCATTAAATACGAATCTAATTCTTTCATGACATAGAGTTCTGCATCATGTCGGCTGCAAGGAACATCGAAGTTGCAACTGAAGCTGCTACCCAAGATCCCGAGACAATCCTCTACACCGGTACTGCTCTCAGTAAGCAAGCATCCCACTTCGAAGCCATCCTCGATGAACAAGCAATCCACTTTAAGGCCATTCTCAACGAGCAAGCAACACACTTTCAGAAGGAGATGCATAAGACCCTAAGAGATATCGAGAGGCGCCATTTGTCTGACATTCGTGGCGTTTATGATTACCTCAGTCGAGTTCTCCCTCTTGCTCAATGTCAACACCCGTACGCTCCTCAAATGTATGGGCCGCCACAGACTGTCCCCGTCGGGATGCCTCCTATAAATACTCATCAACAAGGGGTGCCGGTACCTAAATCACCCTTAAAGACAGTTCGTGAAAGGAAGGACGAGCGCGAATTCGACGACTTAGGTATGCCGTTAGCCAAACTCTTCAAAAGTATAGTTCAAGCCGGCAAGTTATCTCCTTTGATCAACTATGAACCAAGTAGGGTGAAGCAAGGCTTGGATCCCTCCAAACACTGCCAATACCACCAGTACATTGGGCATGACACCGAAGATTGCGTCCAATTGAGGAGAAAGATTCAAAGCCTCATTGACAGCGGAGCCATCACCCGCCAACGGAAAACATAGGCATGGGCAAAAGAGGAAATTGGGGCTACCTCCTTTAAATAAAAGAAAAGAAAAGGGTCATTCAGTCTTCGTAGGTTCTAGAGTGTCCTTAGTCAAAAGTCCACCTTGGACGATTTTTGTTTCTTTAAGTAAAAGTCCACCCCGGACTAGTCAGTTTAAATCTTTTAGTTCCAATAAAAGGGTCTTTATTTCTTTTCTTTTCTCTCTAGACTTGAGACATAAGCTTGCATATATCAATTTCATGAAAATTGTCTTATTCACCATTTTCGCTTGATTGCTATATCTTTATATGATGAATTAATCTTAATCTTACTCATTAATGACGACTCATTAAAAGGTAGATGGACCCACAAACCATTCACATAACTAAGTAAACGATTAATCTCAAAATAACAAATGCTTCGATCAATTGGGATGAACGAATCACTTTCTCTTCTCTCTATATTCTACCCCATACACTCTCTCTATACACTCACCCCTTGTACACACTTCATGTACACTCTCTATATACACCTTCTCCCATACACTATCCTCATACGCCTCTCATCCCACCATTAGACCCCTTTTTATAAGGTCGTGACAAAGAAATGGACTGCGTTTGCTCATCATCAAATAGACATCCATGCTGCCACAATTTAAAGGTTGGTTTGTTCCCTTCATGAGTACTACACGCCGTTACACTGGGGCTGTCCGTATTCCATCGCAAATGTAAGACAATGCACGAAGTCATTTATGCCATTAATTGGTGCACGTGATAATCCAATGGAGCTCTACCGGTGAAAATCAAGGGGCTAGGATGCCCGCCGCCAGCAAAAGGCCGCTTGAACTATAAGGAAGCTACCTCGCAATCAAGAGAGGCGAAAGCAAACTAGGGGCTTGTCTCGCCCAATGTTTCATGTACAAATATAAAAAAAATATATATATATATGGCTCGCTAGGTTGAAACCCAAAAGGGCGACCTAGGCAAAAGTTAGAGCATTGCACAAAAGAAGCCCGCTAAGTTGAAAACCCGAAAGGGCGGCCTAGGCAAAAAAAGGGTGTGCACAAAGAGATAAAATAAAAAAGAAAAAAGAAAAATAGAAGGGGCTATCACCATGGAAAAGTAAAAGTCCATTTTCTTTTCACCTCAAATGTTCTATTTTCCTTTCTTTCCTTACAAAGTAGATAAACGGCAGCAACCCATGACAACTACGATGGAGCAATCCACTGCAACAACTACAAAGGAGTAATCCACCGCAATGAGCTACACAGAACAACTCACCTCAAATGAACCTCACACCCCTAAACTCAAAACCCAACTTCATCGTCAACCGGGCAACCACTCAAAGCCAAACACAACCCACCTCGTAGCCAATTTTCCTTCTCTTCTCTCTTGCCCCATATTTCTACTCCTGACTTCTTCACTCACAACTGATCAAAACATTTATTATTTCGAGACTACTTGTCTAAAACATAATCATAAGATGCATAACTAATCAACGAGGTCCATTCTCGAGTAATCAAATAAGAATCTTGAATAAAACAATTTTCAAATGTCTCGACAAGTCTTCCGTTCTACAATCTAGAAAAGAGCTAAACCTTACTTTCTGTCAAAGCAGGGGCTTCCTCCCTTTTGTACATATATACCCTCAGTTACCCAAAGAGTCAAAATGTGAGTACTATCTCTCTCTGTCGCGACCCCGGACCCCGCGGGCCCCGGGACCGCGAGCTGGACGTCGACTCTAGAACCAAAACTATGAAATACCAAGGTTAAAAATTCCATTTAATACCAAAAGGTGATGATCCAAAGTTTACAAATCATTTTGAACAACAAGGTAAAACTAGTACAAACTCCACAAGTTCATACACCAAGGTTACAAAATACACAAATCCTAATGACGTCAATATTTGGTACAAATATCCCAAAAGGTTACACATTTATATAATGTAAACCCACCTATACAACTTTCCCCAAAAGAATGTATCCACCCTCGACGTCCTCGTTCTCGTGATCAGCGAGACTAATCCTTAGCACCTGGGGGGGGGGGGTTAAGGAAAAACAAAGATAAAAAGAAAGGGGGTGAGATAAATCTCAATAAGTTACTAATGCAACTACATGACATGCTATGATGCAATAAGCAATAAGCAATAATAAATATCACATTGCACATAGCATTTATCACATAACAGATAGCAGCGGAAATAAACACATAACAAAGGATATAGCCAAGGTTTTCCAAACCGGAACATCCAAATAAAGGATCGCTGCGCAGCTTCAATAATCAACAAATCATCATCTTCATAATAGCATGAAAGCCGAAGAGAAAACCCCGGTACCGGAACCAATAATCATAACAGTGTCACAAAGGACAAGGATCATGACACAAAGTCATACCCGCTAGCCAGATACATTCACAAAGGAACGCTGACTTATCCTTTCCAAGGCCAATCTGGAGAAGGGGTAAAGAAGGGGGCAAAACAATGGTCAACATTATAATGGACTTGGCTTTGCCATTATAATCTTTCCCATCGCCCAAACACACACAAAATACCAGCTGGGATTTCACGTAAAGGCTAAGTAATAAAAGACTAGCACGATAAACAACAAAGGATTCCAAAGTAGGGAATCATGCCAATTAATCACCAAGAAGATGAAATGAACAAACAATGCACAATAAAGGTGCCCCAAAATCCCAATTGACAATTAATGAATCTCAAACACAAACTTGATCACAAAGGACCCAATTCTATCACTAAAGCGTACCACAATGATCACTAAGGTCAACTAGAAGGACACCCAAGATTTGGGTCAAAAAGCATCTTTCAATCACACAATTTTAACAAAATGGAAAATTTCAGAGGACTGTGCGGCCGCCCAAGTTGGGTTGTGCGGTCGCCCAAAGTACCTCAAAACAAGAACAAAAGCTCTCAGAAAGATGCGCGGTCGCCCATACGATTTTGGGCGGTCGCCCAATATGCCGGAATCGCCAGAAATCGGGAAGAACAACAGGGGTTCTTCCATTTTAAACCCAAAACACATAACACCCAAAATCCAACACTCCCAACAAGATTTCTAAGGTACCCAAACATTATTTAAACAAAAAGGGGACCTTAACAACACCCTTTATCAACAAAAACCAAGATTGAATCAAGATATTCATCAATTCACCATTTTCAACCAAAACTCAATAAATTCCAAATAAATGGCAAAACTCATCCAAACTTCAAATGTAACACATCAAACATTATCTAAACATGATATGAACAATTTAGCATTAAAATGGGGGAAAAGTAACTTACTTGCAAATTCTCAAAGTTGATGGATTTCAAATCTTTTTGATTCTACGCGAACCTATCGACGATCTAAACAATGTTCACGTTTTAAGAAATGAATAATAATGAGAGGAAGAAGGAGTAAATTAAGAGAGAAGTAAAAGAAAGAAAATGCTTACCTTTCTTGAGAGAGAGAAGAGAAATGGGCTGGGAAGAGTGGTGAGGGTGAGGGAGAAGGTGAGGGAAGTAGGGAGGAGAAGAAGAAATATTTGAAATGTTACAACAAGGCCCCTCCCCCAATACTACCTTTTCAATTAAACTCCCCACTAACAATTAAGACCCAATACTTCTACACTAGCCCAAATGACCCAAATAAAATGCTAGGCAAAAATCATTATAACACATAAATTGCACACATAATTATTAAATAAATAATAATTTAAATAAATAAATAAGCCAATAAATAAATAATAATTATTTAATTACTCATAAAATAGAGCCTATATTTCGGGTCGTGACATTCACTCCCCCTTAAAGAAAATTCGACCCGAATTTTAACGAGACTCACCTTAAACAAAAAGCCACGGAAATTTCCTCTCGATCTCATCACGAAGCTCCCACGTCGACTCCTCGATGTTATGATTCCTCCAAAGAACTCGAACCAACGAAATGCTCTTGCTCCTCAACTCTTGGACTTTGGAATCTAAAATCCGAACCGGTCGTTCCTCATAAGTCATATCGGGCTCAATATCCTCCGGTATCCTCGGTAACACGTGCGATGGATCATGAACGTACTTCCGAAGCATAGAAACGTGGAACACGTTGTGCAACCGGTCTAAAGATGGCGGTAACGCAAGACGATACGCAAGAAGTCCAACCTTTCCCAAAATCTCAAACGGGCCAATAAACCTCGGAGCCAATTTGCCTTTCTTCCCAAATCTACGAATACCCACCTTTGGAGATACCTTCAAGAATACCAAATCACCAATCTGAAAACTAAGATCTCGCCTTCGATTATCTGCGTAGCTCTTATGTCGACTCTGGGCTGTCTTCAATCGATCCCGGATAACTCTAACCTTTTCAACTGAATCCTGAAGCAAATCAATACCCACAATCTTCGTTTCACCGACCTCATCCCAACAAATAGGCGATCTACACTTCCTTCCATACAAGGCTTCAAACGGTGCCATCTCGATACTAGCCTGATAACTGTTGTTGTAAGAGAACTCCGCTAACGGTAGGTGCGAATCCCAAGAATCGGAAAAGTCTATCGCACAAGCTCGCAACATATCCTCCAAAATCTGAATAGTCCTCTCGGACTGACCGTCGGTCTGAGGATGAAAAGCCGTGCTGAATCGCAAATCTGTACCCAAAGCTTCTTGAAACGCCTTCCAGAATCTAGAAGTAAACCTCGGGTCTCGATCTGACACAATGCTAACCGGAACTCCATGCAGTCTAACAATCTCATCAATATAAAGGGTCGCAAGCCTCTCCATCGAATATCTGATATCAATAGGCAAGAAATGAGCACTCTTGGTCAATCTATCCACTATTACCCAAACACTGTCATACTTCCTTCGGGTACGAGGCAGTCCCGTAACGAAATCCATAGTCACATGCTCCCATTTCCACTCGGGAATCTCTAACGGCTGAAGTAATCCCGCGGGTCTCTGATGCTCGGCTTTGACCTGCTGACACGTTAAACACCTCGAAACATACTCGGCTATTTCCCTCTTCATATTAATCCACCAAAATTGTTGCTTCAAATCCTGATACATCTTCGTACTACCCGGATGAATAGTATACCTCGATTTGTGACCCTCATCAAGAACTCTCTGTTTAATTCCATCAACATCCGGAACACACAAACGACCACGGAAAGTCAACACTCCCACCGGGCTAACAGAAAAATCCTCGAAATTCTTTTCCTTCAATTTGCCCATTACCTTCACTAACTCGGGATCTTCTTTCTGAGCTTCCTTTATCCTCTGAACTAGGGTCGGAGACACCCTAATGTTCGCAAAAATATCCCCATGTCTCGATTCACGAGGAGACCAATCTCGAACATCCTCAAGCATTTTCCATTCACGAACCATCATCGAAGCCACATAAGATTTTCTACTAATCGCATCGGCTACCACATTCGCCTTCCCCGGGTGATAAGAAATCGTGCAATCATAATCTTTCAACAATTCCATCCATCGGCGCTGTCTATTGTTCAACTCTTTCTGGGAGAAAAGATACTTCAAACTCTTGTGATCCGTAAAAATCTCAAACTTCGCTCCATAAAGATAGTGCTTCCACTTGTGCAACGCAAATACAATCGCGGCCAACTCCATATCATGAGTCGGGTAATTCTGTTCACTAGGGGTCAACTTCCTCGAAGCATACGCAATTACTTTCCCATTCTGCATCAACACACAACCCAAACCCTCTTTCGAAGCATCACTATAAATCACTAGGCCATCGCTCCCATTAGGCAAAGTCAAGATCGGTGCTGTGGTCAACCTCTTTTTCAATTCCTCGAAACACTTATCACATGTCTCGGTCCACACAAACGGAACATTCTTTCGAGTCAACTGAGTCATCGGAGTAGCAATCCTCGAAAACCCTTCAATAAATCTTCGGTAATACCCGGCTAAACCCAGAAAACTACGAATCTCGGTCACTGACTCGGGTCTCTTCCAATCCACTATGGCTTCAATCTTTGACGGATCCACCGAAATCCCATCTTTAGAAATCACATGACCCAGAAAAGAAACCTTCTCGAGCCAAAATTCACATTTACTGAACTTCGCAAATAATTTCTCCCTCGCAAGAACGGATAAAACTGTCCTCAAATGCTGCTCGTGCTCCTCTCGAGATTTAGAGTAAACAAGAATGTCGTCGATGAAGACTACCACGAACGAATCAAGATAAGGATGGAAAACACGGTTCATCAAATCCATAAACACGGCCGGCGCGTTAGTCAACCCAAACGGCATAACCAAGAACTCATAATGACCGTAGCGAGTGCGAAAAGCAGTCTTCGGAATATCCTCCGATCGAACCTTCAACTGATGGTACCCACTCCTCAAATCAAGCTTAGAAAACACAACGGACCCTTGGAGCTGATCAAACAAATCATCAATATGGGGTAGAGGGTATTTATTCTTCACCGTAACCTGATTCAACTTCCGGTAATCTATACACAATCTCAAGGAACCGTCTTTCTTCCGCACAAATAAAACCGGTGCTCCCCACGGGGAAACACTAGGGCGGATAAACCCTCTATCAAGCAACTCTTGCAACTGAACTTTCAATTCTTTCAACTCTGCGGGAGCTAACCTATAAGGCGCTTTCGAAATTGGAGCGGTACCCGACAAAAGATCTATACAAAACTCAATCTCACGATCGGGAGGCATATCATACTCGGTAGAGAAAACATCGGGAAATTCCCGAACTACCCGAACACTATCAAAACTAGGGGATTCTTTCCTAGTATCAAGAACACTAGCCAAATACCCCTCACAACCACTATGCAATAATTTTCTCGCTTTCATAAAAGAAATTAAGCGAACCCTTCTACTCAGAGGACAAGCCTCAAACACAAACTTAGGCACATCGGGAATAGAAAAAGTAACAGTTTTCTTACGGCAATCCACAGAAGCATGAAACTTGCTCAACCAATCCATACCCAAAATGACATCAAAGTCTTGGATAGGAAGAACTACCAAATCCGCACAAAGGACTCGACCACAAATAACCACATCACAAGCACGAAAGACTCGATCAGTAATCAAGCATTCTCCTATAGGGGTCGACACCTCTAGCACGTACGGTAAAGACTCGAATGCAGCATTTAACATAGATGCAAATTGCACAGAAATGTATGAATGAGATGATCCTGGATCTACTAACGCTCGTACGCTCACATTAGACACAAAAACAATACCTCCAATAACGGACGGATCATCGGTAGCTTGTTGTTGATTCATGGCAAATACCCTTCCTTGGACCTTGGGCTTCCCGGTAACATCCCTTTTCTGACCTTGATTATTACCAACTCCTGACCCGGATGCTTGACCTCGGTACCTCGTGCACTCTCTCGCAAAGTGCCCCATTTCACCACAATTGGTGCACTTGCCTTGCTTTTTCCAACACCTATCCTCCGCATGGCCTACCTTCTGACAAAAGGTACAAGGCTTCCTCAAATGGCTCCCTTGGTTCCCGGAAGTGGTACCCGGGTTCCTTGGGGTCGGTTGTCCTCGGGACTGAGATTGTCCCCCAAAGTTACCTCGATTATCAATTCTTGGTTGTGACTTGCTCTGTGCTCCTTGCTTACTCGGGTTGGCCACCTCGGTCTTCCGCTTATGTTCCCCAATATCTTGCTCTATCAAATAGGCTCGGTCCACCGCATCCTGGAAAGTCACAATCCGTTGGGCAATAAGTTGAGTACGGATGGAGGTCTTCAATCCCCGAATAAATCTCATAGCCTTTTGTTCCTCGGTCCTCACCAAATAGTCGCAATACCGAGCTAATTCTATGAACTTAGCCGAGTATTGTGCTATAGACAACACACCTTGCTCCAAGTTGAGTAGCTCGATCTCCTTTCGGTTTTGATCAACAACCGGAATGAAATGCTCCTTGAATTTGCGCACAAACAACTCCCACGCATACACCGTGTGAGTATCATCCCAAGTAGCTTTAACACCTTTCCACCAATGCTCGGCGGCACCCACAAGCTTGTAAACCGCAAACCGGACCTTGTCCTCATCCGAACACCCAAACACATCGTAAATCTTTTCCATAGACTCAATCCATAACTCAGCTTTCCGAACATCGGGTTCCCCATCGAATTCAATCGGTTTCAGCTTCAGAAATTGCTCCAAACCATAACGGGGTGGTGCTTGCTCTACCCTCGGACCTTGATCATGTATGGCCTTCATGGCCGCCTCAAACATGCCTTGAAACATAGCACGTGCTTCTTCCCTTGTATCATTCTGATTCTGTGCCCCACTAGCACCTCCTCTGTTTCTTCTTCCAGACATTGAGAACAATTATCTGCATAAAACATCAACCGTTAATCACTCCGCGCACTACTACCCACCTAGGTCATACTAATCCACCTAGACTTATACTTAGAGCTAATGCCATAGCTCTGATACCAACTGTCGCGACCCCGGACCCCGCGGGCCCCGGGACCGCGAGCTGGACGTCGACTCTAGAACCAAAACTATGAAATACCAAGGTTAAAAATTCCATTTAATACCAAAAGGTGATGATCCAAAGTTTACAAATCATTTTGAACAACAAGGTAAAACTAGTACAAACTCCACAAGTTCATACACCAAGGTTACAAAATACACAAATCCTAATGACGTCAATATTTGGTATAAATATCCCAAAAGGTTACACATTTATATAATGTAAACCCACCTATACAACTTTCCCCAAAAGAATGTATCCACCCTCGACGTCCTCGTTCTCGTGATCAGCGAGACTAATCCTTAGCACCTGGGGGGGGGGGGTTAAGGAAAAACAAAGATAAAAAGAAAGGGGGTGAGATAAATCTCAATAAGTTACTAATGCAACTACATGACATGCTATGATGCAATAAGCAATAAGCAATAATAAATATCACATTGCACATAGCATTTATCACATAACAGATAGCAGCGGAAATAAACACATAACAAAGGATATAGCCAAGGTTTTCCAAACCGGAACATCCAAATAAAGGATCGCTGCGCAGCTTCAATAATCAACAAATCATCATCTTCATAATAGCATGAAAGCCGAAGAGAAAACCCCGGTACCGGAACCAATAATCATAACAGTGTCACAAAGGACAAGGATCATGACACAAAGTCATACCCGCTAGCCAGATATATTCACAAAGGAACGCTGACTTATCCTTTCCAAGGCCAATCTGGAGAAGGGGTAAAGAAGGGGGCAAAACAATGGTCAACATTATAATGGACTTGGCTTTGCCATTATAATCTTTCCCATCGCCCAAACACACACAAAATACCAGCTGGGATTTCACGTAAAGGCTAAGTAATAAAAGACTAGCACGATAAACAACAAAGGATTCCAAAGTAGGGAATCATGCCAATTAATCACCAAGAAGATGAAATGAACAAACAATGCACAATAAAGGTGCCCCAAAATCCCAATTGACAATTAATGAATCTCAAACACAAACTTGATCACAAAGGACCCAATTCTATCACTAAAGCGTACCACAATGATCACTAAGGTCAACTAGAAGGACACCCAAGATTTGGGTCAAAAAGCATCTTTCAATCACACAATTTTAACAAAATGGAAAATTTCAGAGGACTGTGCGGCCGCCCAAGTTGGGTTGTGCGGTCGCCCAAAGTGCCTCAAAACAAGAACAAAAGCTCTCAGAAAGATGCGCGGTCGCCCATACGATTTTGGGCGGTCGCCCAATATGCCGGAATCGCCAGAAATCGGGAAGAACAACAGGGGTTCTTCCATTTTAAACCCAAAACACATAACACCCAAAATCCAACACTCCCAACAAGATTTCTAAGGTACCCAAACATTATTTAAACAAAAAGGGGACCTTAACAACACCCTTTATCAACAAAAACCAAGATTGAATCAAGATATTCATCAATTCACCATTTTCAACCAAAAACTCAATAAATTCCAAATAAATTGCAAAACTCATCCAAACTTCAAATGTAACACATCAAACATTATCTAAACATGATATGAACAATTTAGCATTAAAATGGGGGAAAAGTAACTTACTTGCAAATTCTCAAAGTTGATGGATTTCAAATCTTTTTGATTCTACGCGAACCTATCGACGATCTAAACAATGTTCACGTTTTAAGAAATGAATAATAATGAGAGGAAGAAGGAGTAAATTAAGAGAGAAGTAAAAGAAAGAAAATGCTTACCTTTCTTGAGAGAGAGAAGAGAAATGGGCTGGGAAGAGTGGTGAGGGTGAGGGAGAAGGTGAGGGAAGTAGGGAGGAGAAGAAGAAATATTTGAAATGTTACAACAAGGCCCCTCCCCCAATACTACCTTTTCAATTAAACTCCCCACTAACAATTAAGACCCAATACTTCTACACTAGCCCAAATGACCCAAATAAAATGCTAGGCAAAAATCATTATAACACATAAATTGCACACATAATTATTAAATAAATAATAATTTAAATAAATAAATAAGCCAATAAATAAATAATAATTATTTAATTACTCATAAAATAGAGCCTATATTTCGGGTCGTGACACTCTCTCTCTTACTCTCCCCAAAATGCCCCCGCATGTTTTCAAACAATTCTTTTTTCCTTTTTTGAGTCGACTGAATGATTTCAAAAAAAAAAAAAAAAAAAAAAGTTGACGCAAAAGAGATGCCCGCTAGATTGAAAACCCGCAAGGGCGGTCTAGGCATAAAAAATGGTGCGTCTTAAAAGAGGTATGATACCCCGCTCTACGCAACTGGGGCTTCCCTAACAATAAGGGACCGACCATAAGGTTTCTCAAAGAATGCCGGGGCTTCATCAAGCACATACTTAGAAGAAGAGGACTCCTCATCATCAAGCTCGACGTAGGATTTCTCAAAGGAGGGAGGATACCCCGCTCTACGCAACTGGGGCTTCCCTAACAGTAAAGGACCGACCATAAGGTTTCTCAAAGAATGCCGGGGCTTCATCAAGCACATACTTAGAAGAAGAGGACTCCTCATCATCAAGCTCGACGTAGGATTTCTCAAAGGAGGGATACCCCGCTCTACGCAACTGGGGCTTCCCTAACAGTAAAGGACCGACCATAAGGTTTCTCAAAGAATGCCGGGGCTTCATCAAGCACATACTTAGAAGAAGGTCATCCCTCATCATCAAGCTTGACGTAGAGTTTCTCAAAGGAGGGAGGGTACCCGCTCACCAAATTAGATAATCCCCAACGGAATGGGTCGACTATGTGGTTTCCCAGAGAATACCGAGGCGTCAACAAGGATACACTTAGAAGAAGGGCACCCCTCATCGTCAAACTCGGCACGCGACGACCTATTTGGATTGATTAGAATCATAATTAATTATAAGGCATCTGTATAAGATCATAACACTTTCATAAAGTTTTCTCCTCCCCGATACTTTGTTTATAAGCCCGCACGCTCGGTCTCCACAAAATTGTAAAAACATCCTCGATCCATCTGAGACCCATCTCCGTGATTCTTGAGCTGACTCGGTCCTTCACCCTATTTCCTACACAATAGGATACCCTTAGGTCCCAACCTACCTGGTTCAAAACCTTAGGTCCCAAGCCTACCCAGTCAGTCTTGCCTAAGTTACACCATAAACTCTCTGGGTCCCGAGCCTACCCGATCAGTCTTACCTAGGTCCCAAACCTACCCGGTGAGTCTTACATACGTTACATCATAACCTCTTAGCTCGACCTTCCGCAAGTTCGTAGCATGACCCCTTCGGCCTTAAACCGGTTCTACCCAAAACTTCAGACCTTAAACCAGTTAACCAAAGCCAAATCCTTAGGGTGACCCATTAGGTCCCGAACCTACCGGTCCCGAGCCTACCCGATCTCCTAGATCTCAAACCTACCAACACATACTCATCCTTACCTTGTCTAAGAAATAGCTCTCTTATCCTCCTCGTTCCAACCTTTTAGGTCTACTCAGTCTAACCTGTTGAGCGATCCCTTAGATCCCAAGACCATTCGAGTCTACCAAACTTATCCTTGAAGTCCATGATATGTCTGGTCCATACCTTAGGCCTCAACCCCTAAACCTTTAGGTCATAAGACTTTCTACCCTCTAGGTCTCTCACCTTACATCTCCACCCTTGGAACTCTTTAATTCCCAAGCCTACTTGGTCCAATTAAAAGCGACGCATCTACATCTGCCGACTCCCGTCATATCCAAGCTATGGCCCTACCACTCTTAAACCTACCAAGTACCAACCTAGTGTCACTCCTTAGCTTCAAAAGACTTCCTAGTCTGACCTTCAACCCCTTAGGTCTCTAACCTACTTAATCCGAGCCGAGTCCAAACCTCGCCACCTACGAGGTCCACCCTTGAACTCCATGGATCTCAAACCTTTCTTCCCCACGAGTCCAAACCTCAAACATGCTCGAACGCATAGGATCTTCCGCATACCATGACATGCCATAAAGATATCAAAACCCGTCCGGTCAAAACTCGTGCGCTTAACACCTTTGGCCCCATCCCTAACCTACCTTCGCAATTGCCAAACGAGCTTAGTCACACGCATGACCTCTAAGACAAAATTAAGTCCTAAGCATACCCAATCCTGTTAGGTACCTATTGCACTCGAGCAAAGTCTTTGAGACTCAAGTCCATACCTATGCGCCAACATGGTCATATATCCAAACCCATTTCCCGCACCTATGGTTCGCACCTAGCCTAAACTTTCAAACACTCTAGGATCCAAGCCCGACATGCGTATTAGGTACTAGGATCATCCAATCCCAATCCGTTGCTCCTTAGCCGACCTCAAGCCTGCTTGGTCCTAACCCATAACGCGGTTTCTCTAGGACAAAAGACTTACCCGCTTGAAAGCCTTATGTCCCAACGCTACCCTGCCTAGCCTTCGATCTCCTAGATCTCACGCCTACCATTCCATTAGGCCCCGGTCTCCTTAACACATGTCTGAGGCTTACCCTAGCTAAACCCTAGCACTCTAGCCTAGGTCTAACCTATCGAGCCTATCCAGCCATGAGGTATCAAGCTCACCAGCCCCAAACCGCAACATCCTCTTTAACCCTAGCCCAAGTTCTAGGGAACTTCCAAAGCCCCGCATGCAACATCATTTTCAAATTCCCGAAACCCTAGTCTCGAAACCTAGGAGATTTACAATCTTAATCCCCCCATCTTATTAAACCTTAACCCAAAACCTAGGATACAATGCCCTGTCCAAAACTTAATCAACCCTAGCCTCAGGCCTAGGAAGCCGCATTCGCTCTAAACCCTAGCCTCGAGCCTAGGTAGTCGCATTCGCTCTAAACCCTAGCCTCTAACCTAGGTAGTCGCACTCTTTCTAAAACCCTAGCCTCAAGACTAGGTAGAAATTATCCTCTTTAAACTCTATCATCAAGCCTAGGATTCAACATTCCCTTCAAACCCTTGTCCTAGACCTAGGAAATTCCTTCACCTTAGTCTCAAAATATAGGAAGTTTACAGTCCTTAGCCTTAAAACCTAGCCCAAAGCCTAGGTTACCACGAACATTTCCAAGCCATAGTCACCAATCCCGGAAAATGGTGAACCCTAACATCAAGCTTAGTGGACCTTCCACAAAAGCAATCCCTCTTCCCAACGGTCCGTGGTCTCAAGCCTAAGAAGTCACAACCTTTCCAACTCCCAGCCTTATGTCTAAAAGCCAACGCCTTTGCAACCTCTGAGCCTACCACAACTCCAAGCCCTAGCCTCCTAGACCTAGGAAATTCCTAAACCCTAGTCCCAAACCTAGGAGAGTCATGGTCCTTAAACACCAGTTTCCAAACCCTTGTTCGAAACCCTAACATCTAGGAAGTTCCCAAACCTCAACCTTTCCAAGCCCTAGCACTAAGCCTAGGATAGAATACTCTCCTAATTCTTAAATAAACTCCTATCCCTAGCCTGTAAGCCTAGGAAACCCACAGTATCTCCAAGACATAATCTAAAGCCCAAGAAGCCGTGACATCTTTGGCATCCCTATCTCAAGATTAGGAGACCACCATCTTCCTTATTCCCTTTTCTTAAAAGAGCCTTAGGTCCTACCTCTAGGCAACCAAGAAAAATGTCCCTTACCTAACACCTTGGTCTCAATGGCTCGTAGCCTCATCCCCTCCTAAATTAGGATAAGCGGAACCCAGATCATGTTTCCCATATTAGAAACTCCCCAAGAGTCCATCTCCTTCGCGTCTCCCTAAAGGTCATTTGCCCTTGTGACTCACCAAAGAGTCCCTTGTGACTCCCCGAGAGTCTATCACCTTTGTGACTCCCCGAGAGTCCGTCACCCTTAGGACTCCCCGAAAGTCTATCACCTTTGTGACTCCCCGAGAGTTCATCCCGTTTGCGACTTCATAACAATCCATCATCTTTGCCTCCACATGCAAAATTTCAGTTTTACCCGTAGTACATTCCCCTTTGATTCATTTTAGGTGCCCTTAGCGCTGTTTTGACTGATATTCGATACCTTTGGGAACGGAAAGCCCCTTAAAATTTCCATTCTTCACCAAATATTTGCTTAGGATTCGTATGGTTGTAGAGACTTCGGCGCCTCTATGACATACGCATCCTAGATCGATCGCGATTGGCAGAAGCCTCGGTGTTTCTGTTTGCGAGAGATCCAACATCTATTATTTTAGCACTTCCTAATATTTGCTTAGGATTCGTATGGTTGTAGAGACTTCGGCACCTCTATGACATACGCATCCTAGATCGATCGCGATTGGCAGAAGCCTCGGCGTTTCTGTTTGCGAGAGATCCAGCATCTATTATTTTAGCATTTCCTAATATTTGCTTAGGATTCGTATGGTTGTAGAGACTTTGGCGCCTCTACGACATACGCATCCTAGATCGATCGTGATTGGCAGAAGCCTCGGCGTCTATGTTTGCGAGAGATCCAGCATCTATTATTTTAGCATTTCCTAATATTTGCTTAGGATTCGTATGGTTGTAGAGACTTCGGCGCCTCTATGACATACGCATCCTAGATCGATCGCGATTGGCAGAAGCCTCGGCGTTTCTGTTTGCGAGAGGTCCAGCATCTATTATTAGGGTTCGTATGATTGTAGAGACTTCGGCGCCTCTATGACATACGTATCCTTGATCAATCGTGATTGGCAGAAGCCTCGGCGTTTCTGTTTGCGAGAGATCCAGTACCTATTATTAGGATTCGTATGATTGTAGAGACTTCGGCGCCTCTATGACATACGTATCCTTGATCGCTCGTGGTTGGCAGAAGCCTCGGCGTTTCGTTAGCATAATCGGCAGGAGCCCTGGCGATCCTGATTGCGTTTACCATTCCATCTTGGGATTATTTAGACAACGTAGTCTTTATTTTTCCCAAATGACTTCATTTCCTAACGAATGTTCGTTCTTCATACAGGATAGTGCCCGTAGGTTTATTATCCCTAGCAGAAGTCCGATGGCTCGCTTTTCCCTAATCGCTCTGAACTACGACCGGCTTGATTCCTCGGAGGATACGTAGGAAACCTGAAAAGGTTCAGCCACCCGACTGACGCGGTCATCTCTCATCCCCAGCAGGTGCATTTTCCCCAGTTGAAGACGTTGCTCCCCATAAGAGGACAAATCATTCTCAATTTCCCTATCAAATTTGAACTACGTTTGGCTTGATTCCCCCGCGGATACGTAGGTCGCCTGTCAAGGTCCAGCCGTTCCATTACCTTTCGTCTGTTTTGAAACTCATGTTTCAGACGGATCCTTCTTTTATCGTCGACCCCACATTGCCTTGCAAGAAGCGTCGCCGAGGGGCTACTGTTAGTACCCGACCTGAAAATGAGTTTATTAGGACTTTCCCAAAAATACAAGGACTTTATAGGAATTAGAAACCTTGCAAAGACTTGTCCCGGATTCCCAAAATATCTCATTTATGGCAAAATCTATCAAAATAGGTAACAAATGGTTTCCTTAAAACCTTACAGAAACCCTAGCTTAAGAATCAAGTCAGCCGGCATCCTTGGCCACGCGGCCAACCTTGCTGCGCGTTGATCTTGGCCACGCGGCCACTCTTGTCACCGGCTTCAACCATGGCCAGGAGGCCACCTTTGCCCTGGATGATCCTGACCATCAGATCTTCCCATCAGCCTACTATATAAACCAATCCCATGCTATTGGTTTAGGGGTCCGATTTGGAGAGTTCTAAAGTACGAATTTTGGAGTTCTTAAACACTACTTTGCTCTCTAATTAGCATTCAAACACTCAAGAAGATCCAAGGTTTATTTCTTGCCAACATAGGTAAGTGTTCTAATTTTTTCTTCATGTTCTTGCATCATTTTTAATGTAGATCTTTTATATTCATGTTCTTGCATGTTTATTTATGGTTTCTTTATATTATTTGCATGCACATTCATACGTTCCTAATATGTTCTTCGCATGTTCTTCGTGTTCATAGATTAAAACCTTATTTATACTATATTTAGGGTTGCGATCTTCATGTTTACATGTTATTTCATAGCCGATGATGATTTAGGGTTCATCAACCCGAGGATGATCTAGGAACAACTTCTAAACCCTAATCTTTAGGTAATTTCCCCCATCATTATGCATGATCCCGATTCTTCTGCCTATTCTAATTCTCTGCGAACTACGCTGACCTGAGCTTCTCACATTGAGAGGAACGTAGGCAATCTTCGGATCCGGTCTCAAACACTAACACACTACTAACACATTCATCATGATAGAAAGACCGATCATTCGGGCAATAGGAGTGATAACGTCCAATATTCTTCTCTTTTTGTAATTTGACCCCCGAACCCATTAAACATGCTTTTTCTCAATGTTTTGGCTATAATTAAAACGGCGTGGCGACTCTCATAATTTTAATGTTACTATAAATATTCTCAAATTCAAACACACGTATTCACAGTGGCGTATGGATAAAAGAGATACCCATGATGAGCAGGCCGAGGGGGCAGATTTGCCTTTGGAGTATATGCGATGGTACCTTGATGAGTGGGTAGTCATCCCATAGGTTGGTACAACTATTTTTCCTTGGAGGAGCTTAGGGATCAACCATGCTTATGGGCACCCGGGCCTGAGATTGTTGATGATTGGCCTTGGTGGGGGATGATTTTATTTGGGAGAGCGAGTCTCTCGTCAGCAGGATGGGGGCAGGTTAGACCTTGTTGTCCCATTAGATCCTCCAGCTCATATGCTTAACTCCTATGCCATTGGGGATGATGAGAGAGAGGACCTCATGATTGGTCAGGTCGCCTTCGACCTCATGCATCTCGAGGCGGATTACAAGGATTTTCTGACTCATCTTATGTCTCAACTGATCATGGAGGGTTACCAGGCTCAGACTCAGGCTCAGGGGGTTGTTCATGTCCCTTTCCGTCCGCAGCTCAGACCGGCATCATTTTCCTACAGCATGGCTAAGGGTGTGGAGAGCGTCAAGGATCTTCCCGCTGAGTATGATATGCCAAAGGGACTCATACCTCCTGCTGATGCGACTATGGTATGACTCGTGACCTCCTTTTTTGTCATTTTACCATTTCATATCTCTGCTTATCATTTATTTGAGGATTTTGATATTTTCATTTGCTTCTTCTCAACAGGTGCCCATTGTAGAGTATAGAGAGGTCGCGGGACGGCTTGCCCAGTTTATGGCCTATGCCAAGAGAGTGAACAGCAACACTGTGGGTATCTTAGGCCGGTTGGCTCGCCAGACTGCAGAGTCGGTTGCTGTAGACACCCCGCCTTAGATCGATCACCCCGGTTGCACGGTTGATCTTGTGTTTCTCCCTCTTTTAAGTGTTTCTCGTTAGTTTCTGTTACTTCCGTTAAGTTCCTGACTGACTTCGTTAAGTCTAAGGACTAAACTGAATAACAGGGCTAACTTTCTAAACCATTCTATAAAAAATGCCTTCTCTGAGTCACGCGCCTCCGACCATAGGAGCCAGAAGCGTGCGCCTTCCGCCCCCAAGGTGGGAAGCGCGCGCCTCTGGGCATCAGTTACAGATTTCTATCCAAGAATCCCTCCCTTGCTCATTTTACATGATTTTGCCCGGGAAAGATTTCTTGGCACCAAAAACATTTGTTTTCACCTATAAAAACATCCTTTTTCTACCCTTTCAAAGAACCCTTTTTTTAACACTCTTTTGGACCAAAAGAATTCTCTCTACACAAACTATACCAAAATCATTTCCAAGGCTTTTTCAAGGAAGTCACCAAGAAGTGTTTGAAGATCTTTGAAGCATAGGTAAAAGTTCATCTTCCTCCTTCTTCTCTAATTCATCTCTTCCTTTTACTTTAATCAATCGTGCAATCATCCAAATCATTTTGGGACATGACACCAATGATCGCTCCATTCCATTGAAGTTGGTCAAGGAGTCATCTCCCTACATTCCAAACACCTTTTTAAAACCCCCTTTTTTTATCATCAAGAACAAGAAGAACATTTATTTTATGTAGACTTTGATCAAGCAAGACCGACATTAGTCGGGCGAGATGGGTGTTTAAGTACCTTCCACCTTGTAACCTAACCCCCGAACCTCATAACAAGAATCTTTGTTTTCGTATCAAACTTAGGCTAAATATTAGGTTTTTCTTATGTTCCTCTAAAACATAGGTGGCGACTCTAAATAAATAAAACACGAATAGACATCATAGGAACAACACACGCGCTCTAGCCAAGCCGTGCCCTCCCGGGGTATCTACAGTGGCGACTCTGCTGGGGAAGTTTGAGGGTTAAACTTGTGTTTCTGATCAAAATCTACATTTTCTGGGCATTCTGGTTCCTGATGGGGGAAGCGTGCGCCTCTGGTCTTCTTGGCCTAAGACGCGCGCGGCTCACATCAAGGATCAGAGTCGCCCGCTTCCTGATGTTCTTCCTGTTCTTCTTATTTTTTCTACACTAATCATTTCTGCAGGGGTTACAATGTATATTCAGGACCAGGGCAATCCCCTGAGTCCAAAGTCTGACAATCTGACAGGTTTGCCCAGAAGCGGGCGCCTCCTATAGAATCTGCGCCAGGCGCGCGCATCCCACAATACAGGCCAGAGGCGCGCTTCTGGGTGGTTTTCCAGAACAGGGACAGTTTCAGAACAGAGCAGAGTGATTGGGGTGTGGGCACAGTTGCCTGCATCAAGGCCTAATTTGGACCTCTTGGACTGTTTTTCTTTTGTGTTTTATTTTATCGGTCACACGGGTGATTCGAGAGTTGTAATTATGTGCTTATTTGCTTTTCTTTCATAAAAAAATGTTTTGTCACATGTTGGACCTCACACTACGTGCACAAACTCCTATGAATTGCTCACTATCGAGTCGCACAAGTTTATAACCCCAAACCCATTGAGGCCCGTCATAGGAAGTTTCAAGCTCCACCCGACCTTGACTCTTTCAAAGCGGTAAACCTCAACCCGTGGCGTAGTTCATGACTACATGCCGGGGGTGACCTTAAACCTCTCATTAGCCGAGTACAAGCCAACACAATTATAGTTAGGGTATAACACTCCGTGACTAAAGTCGGTTTTCATGTGCCGAGATTTCCTTAAACTAATGTCTTCAAAACATACATGCCAAGTGGTTATCATGGACGAAATAAAACTCCGTCCCCAAGTGGTTATTATGGACGAAAATAAAAATCCGTCCCCGCATGTATGCTTTACTACATTAACTTAGTTTAATCCCGACATGTGTAGGATTCACAAGCGTGATGGAATCCGATGAGTATATGGGACCGCGAGAAGGTCTATATGCTAGTGTGACGATTCCATTATTTTCTTAGAAACTCAAAAGGCTCCGTCCCTCCGACTTATATATAAAAAAAGTCTTTTCTTATGTGGTTTTGAGTCGTGTGCCCATTGTGTGTTCTAAAGCCTCTTCATGGACCGAAAGTGTTGCTCAAGACTGACAAGGGCCTCTTCTGCAATATAGGTTCAATTGGTACTTACCGTGTCTACCGGAATTCAGTGAATCGGTTAGTTCGTGAAGAGATTACTCCAACAGCTTCGACAACATCAATGGCCGGCGGATCCAACACCGACAACACCATGTCTCTTGAGCAACTCTCAGCTATGGTCCAACTTCTCCAAGAGAAATTCTCCACTCTTAATAAGGAGGCCCAAAACAAGGATGATCTTTGGCAATCCCACGTTGACAATTAAAGGGAGGCCCACGAGGCCGAAATGTAGCAAATGAAAGAGAAGCTCACCAAACTTACCAAGGGTAAAGAAAAAGAGAACAATGAAGAGTCCGAGTGGACTAAGGGTCTGTTTCAAAGCCCTTATGTTAGTACCCGTACTAAGAAAAGGGAGGAACTGAACACCGAGAACAATGAACACAAAATGGTTGATTCATTTATGGCCTACATAGATCAACGTTTCAATGGTCTCAACTTGGGGAAAGGCTCCGACATAAGCCTTTATCAGTCATCCATCCTCATGAACACGATGGCTTCTCTTCCCGACAAGTTCAAGATGCCCGACATAAGCAAGTTCAAGGGAAACTTTTGCCCCATGGCACACATTGAGACTTATATATGGGCTATGGTTCCAAAGAAGGTCTGTCGCGACCCCGCGGGCCCGGAGTGCGCGAGCTGGACGTCGACTTACTAATCAAAATACCAAAATATCGGAGATAAAAATTTCATTTCCTATCAAAAGATGATAACACAAGGTTTTGGAAAACAATTTAACAACAACAATGTACTAGTGTAAGCCCCATAACCTCACACTACAAAATAATAAAATATACAAATCTTAGTGACGTCAAAGTTTGGTACAAATATCCCAAAAAGGTTACACATTTATATAATGTAAACCCACCAATATAAACTTTCCCCAAAAGCTCAACCCTCGCGACGTCCTCGTGATCAGCGAGTCTAATTCCTTGGTCCTGGGGGGGGGGTTAAGGAAAAACAAAGACAAAAGAAAAGGGGGTGAGATAAATCTCAATAACTTACTAATGCAACTACATGACATGCTAGGATGCAATAATCAATAATAAATCACATAACACATAGCAATTATCATATATCAGATAGCAGCGGAAATAAACAATTAACAAAGGATATTAGCTAACGTTTTCCCAACTGATATAACCAAATAAAGGTCGCTGCGCAGCTTCAATAATCAACAAATCATCATCTACATAATAGCATGAAAGCTGAAGAGAAATCCCTGGTACCGGAACCAATAACCAAGTAACATGCCACAAAGGGCAGGAGCCATGCCACAAAGTCATGCTCTAAAATGCCTAGCTAGAATACTCGCAAAAGGAGCTAGCTCATCCCATCCAAGGCCAATCTGGATGAGGAAACAAGGACCAATGGGCGATGCTATACTGGACTTGGCTTGTGCCATTATAGCATTATCCATTGCCTGACTCGATACACAAATAACCAGCTGGACTTTCAAGTAAAGGCTAAGTAATAAAATACTAGCGCGATAAACAACTAACGATTCCAAAGTAGGGAACCATACAAAGTGATCACCAATAAGACGAAATGAACCAACAACACACCAGTAAGGTGTTCCAATAAACTCAACCATGATAACACAATTCCCATATCACGTTCAATCACAAAGGATCCAGTTAACTCAAGAACACAACCAAAACTACTCACTCATCTCGAAGAGCTCAAGGAGAGCTTTAAAACGATAATTTATACACCTAAAATGGAGTCCGGATGAGGGAGATATGGCTCTCGAAAGATTGGACAAAAAGGGAAATAAATTTCACACCAGGGGAGAGGGTGCGCGCGCCTCCTATGGGAGGGTGCGCGCGCCTCCTTTGATCAGAAGGAAAATCAAGTTTGGAGGAGGAGAGGGTGCGCGCGCCTCCTATGGGAGGGTGCGCGCGCCTCCATCCATCAGAAGGTTTTACCAGAAAGGGGGAGAGGGGGGGGGTGCGCGCGCTTCACACCAAATAGTGCGCGCGCCTCCAAAGGAATTCAGCAAAACCCAGAATTCTTCCTGGGTTCTTCAACTCGGAAATGGACACAAAAACCCACCATTTTCACATCTAAATCAACAATCTCAAGGCTAATACTTCTAGGTATCAAAACCAAGGTACCCTAGCAACTTAGAAACTCAAAATGGCTCGCAAGACATAAATTAGAACATCCAATCCAAGAGATTTCAACCCAACATCAATTTCTCACAAAATTTATCAAACCATTGAAATAACTCAAAACTCATCCAAGATTGCAATAAACGACCACAATAACATCATACAACCAAGGATGAACATTTCTAGCATAAAATGGGGGAAAAGCAACTTACTTGAGATTTCTCAAAGATGATGGATTTCAAATATTTTTGGCCTCCTACGATCCTATCGACGATCTAAACAAGTTTCAAGTTTTAAGAAATGAGAAATAACAAGAGGAAGATGATGGAAATGAAGAGAGAAAGAAGAGAGAAAAACTTACCTTTTGCTATGGAAGAGAGAGAGAGAAATGTCCTGGGAGAGAGATGGAGTGAAAGAGTGAGGGAGGTGAGGGAGGAGAGTAGGGAGGGAGTAGGAGAAATTATTTGAACATTTTACACTTAGGCCCCTCCCCCTAATACTACCCTTTCTCAAATAAACTCGCCACTAACAAATAAGACTCAACACTTCTACACTAGCACAAATGACCCAAATAAAATGCTAGGTATAAATTATTATAACACATAAAATGCACACTTAAATATTTAAAAAAATAATAATTTAAATAAATAAATAAGCAAATAAATAAATAATAGTTATTCATATCGGGCTCTATATCCTCCGGTACCCTCGGTAACACGTGAGATGGATCATGAACATACTTCCGAAGCATAGAAACGTGGAACACGTTGTGCAACTGGTCTAAAGATGGCGGTAGCGCAAGTCGATACGCTAGAAGTCCAACCTTTCCCAAAATCTCAAACGGACCTATAAACCTCGGAGCCAATTTGCCTTTCTTCCCGAACCTTTGAATACCCACCTTCGGAGATACTTTCAAGAACACAAAATCACCGGTTTGAAAACTAAGATCTCGCCTTCGGTTATCTGCATAACTCTTCTGTCGACTCTGGGCTGTTTTCAATCGATCCCGGATAGCTCGAACTTTCTCAACTGAATACTGAAGCAAATCAATACCCACGATCTTCGCTTCACCGACCTCATCCCAACAAATAGGCGATCTACACATTCTTCCATACAAGGCCTCATATGGTGCCATCTCGATACTAGCCTGATAACTGTTGTTGTAAGAGAACTCCACTAACGGTAGGTGCGAATCCTAAGAATCAGAGAAGTCTATCGCATAAGCTCGCAACATATCCTCAAGAATCTGAATAGTCCTCTCGGATTGACCGTCGGTCTGAGGGTGAAAAGCTGTACTAAAACGCAAATATGTACCCAAAGCTTCTTGAAATGCCTTCCAGAACCTAGAAGTAAACCTCGGGTCGCGATCTGACACAATGCTAACCGGAACCCCATGCAATCTCACAATCTCATCAACGTAAAGGGTCGCAAGCTTTTCCATCGAGTACTTAATGTCAATAGGCAAGAAATGTGCACTCTTGGTCAGTCTATCCACGATTACCCAAACACTGTCATACTTCCTACGGGTACGAGGTAGTCCCGTGACGAAATCCATAGTCACATGCTCCCATTTCCACTCCGGAATCTCTAACGACTGAAGTAGTCCCGCGGGTTTCTGATGCTCGTCTTTGACCTGCTGACAAGTTAAACACTTCGAAACATACTCCGCTATTTCCCTTTTCATATTATTCCACCAAAATTGTTGCTTCAAATCCTGATACATCTTCGTACTACCCGGATGAATAGTATATCTCGATTTGTGACCCTCATCTAAAACTTGCCTCTTTATTCCACCAACAACGGGTATGCACAAACGACCACAGAAAGTCAACACCCCATTCGAACTCATAGAAAAATCCTTGAAATTCTTTTCCTTCATTTTACCCATTACCTTCACTAACTCGGGATCTTCTTTCTGAGCTTCCTTTATCCTCTGAATTAGGGTCGGAGATACCCTAATATTCACAAAAATAGCCCCATGTCTCGATTCACAAGGAGACCAATCTCGAACATCCTCAAGAATTTTCCACTCTCGAACCATCATTGAGGCCACATAAGACTTTCTACTAATCACGTCGGCTACCACATTCGCCTTCCCCGGATAAGAAATCGTACAATCATAATCCTTCAACAATTCCATCCATCAGTGTTGCCTATTATTCAACTCTTTCTGGGAGAAAAGGTATTTCAAACTCTTGTGATCCGTAAAAATCTCAAACTTCGCTCCATAAAGGTAATGCTTCCATTTGTGCAACGCAAAGACTATCGCCGCCAACTCCATATCATGAGTGGGGTAATTCTGTTCACTAGGGGTCAACTTCCTCGAAGCATACGCAATTACTTTCCCATTCTGCATCAAAACACAACCCAAACCCTCTTTCGAAGCATCACTGTAAATTACTAAATCATCATTTCCATTCGGTAACGCAAGAATAGGATCTGTAGTTAATCTCTTCTTTAATTCATCGAAGCTACTTTGACATTTTTCACTCCACACAAACGGTACATCTTTCCGGGTCAACTGAGTCATCGGAGTAGCAATCCTCGAAAACCCCTCAATAAATCTTCGGTAATACCCGGCCAAACCCAGAAAGCTACGAATCTCGGTCACTGACTCGGGTCTCTTCCAATCCACTATAGCTTCAATCTTTGAAGGATCCACAGAAATCCCATCTTTCGAAATAACATGACCCAGAAAAGAAACTTTCTCGAGCCAAAATTCGCATTTACTAAACTTAGCAAACAACTGCTGTAACACCCATCGAATTTCTTGTTAAATATTTGACATATTTGTTAAATACTTGAACTTGCATATTATGTGTTAGTTTTACTTGGGTTAAATTTTTTAACTTCTTTAAATAGTTAAGGTGGTTAAATGTCTAGTTTTGACTTTTGGGTCATTTGTGAAAATTGGACTTTAGGGGTCTTTTTGTTAAAAGTGAAACTTAAGGGGCCTAAGTGAAATTGTTTGAAAGTTCAAAGTATATCATCTTGGTTGGGTTTGTCTGAGGAAGACATTTCTCCCCAAATTCATTACGTACACTCCCTCTGTTCTAAAAATCTAGGTTAGGGTTTCACCCTATTCTCGACTCCTCGAGCTTAATTATCCCTCCGTTCTTGATTCTGATCCCGGATTAATATTCGTGGAGTTGAATAGAGCGTTCCAGGCCGAACAGAAATAAGTTTGGGTCAACTTGAATTTTGACTAGGTAAGTTATTAGCTCCCCCTTGCTTGTAATAACATGCATAAATGTTATTATCGATACTTGTGAATGTTAATTTCGTGTTTGGGATGATTTTTGTGGTACTTGTAATTGTGGGATAAGGGGACTATAACTTACTGGGTAAAAATGGTGAAAGAACTTGAAATATGTTGTTATGCACTTTGATGGGTTGTTAAAATTGTTAGTAAATGCTACTCCTACGCTTGGGACGGATAGGTTTAAGCCTGGGAAAGAAAATGTGGTTTGCTGAAAAATGGACCAGGCGCCCGCCCGGTTATGGACCAGGCGCCCGCCCGGTTATGGACCAGGCGCCCGCCCTTTTGGCCAGAAAGTTATGGGTTTTGGAAACTTTGGATGAGCGCCCGCCCGGTTCACCTCGAGTGCCCGCCCGGTCCCCTGTTCCAAGTAAAGTGTTTTAAATCCCATTTGAATTGAAAGCTTATCCCTCCTAAGGCATATAGCCTTAGTATAAGATGTCCTAGCAAGTATAATTGTACCTTTTGAGGGCATTAGAACTTAGTCTTGAACATTAATACTTATAGAACTCAAATGAGAACATAAGTATAAGAGTAGTATCTCTTCGTTATGTCTTGAAGTGCTATGAACAAGCACTAATGTGTTATACTTGTTGTGAATCCAATGATTGTGCACCTTAGGGGCATTAGAACAAGGTCTTAGACTTGAACATCCTAAGAATAGGATTGGGATTTTGTAAGAGTAAATGTATAACTCTTATACATGGTTGAATGTCCAAAGATTGGAATTATAACTTGAAGTATAAGACATTTAAAATCTTGTACATGACTTGAACATCCATAGAAATGGATTAAGACTTGAATATACGATAATAAAATCTTGTACTTGACTTGACACCAATACATATGTATGGTAGTGAACTTGAAAGTGCTATGAACAAGCACTAACGTGTATGAGACATGTTCTTATTGTGTATGTGAAAACATTGCATACATTTGCTTGATACAAGGTGACTTCTTGATTACTTGAAGCATGTTCCTTGTTGAGCTAGTCCACTACTTTTGGATTGGTTCTTCTCCCGTAGTTCAAGTAAATATCTACTTGTATCTTCTTGTGTGAGTCCAGCTGGTTCTCCTTGCTTGTTCGAAAATGTATAGGTTCACGCTTGTCGCGAGAGCTGGGGCTTAAGTGACAATCGGGTCCCTATGTATTTCCGCTTGACCCCTTACTACCGGCCATAGTAAGGGCATAGCTTCCTTAGTTGGAGCAATAAGCCTGACTTAAGTGAATGCTAAACTCTTGTCTTGAACACCTCGTGAATACTCATGAGTCTTGATATTGGGAATGACACTGGTTACCGGGTCTTCTGATACATACTGAATAATCAGTTCCTTGTTATTGATCATGATTGTCAAAGTAATTCAAGCTACGACAACAATGGTATTCTTGGGAGGAATAAGGAAGGAAGCAATATCCTTATAACTTGCTTGATTAGCTTTATGTGCTACTTGATGAGTGGAATATCCTCTCATATACTTGTTACTTGATGATACTTGATATATGATTACCTGAGTATCTACTTGAATTGCATGATAACATGTCATGTAGTTGCATCTAATAGCTTACTGAGATTTATCTCACCCTTTATTTGTTTCCCCCCCCCAGGAAAGGAAGGATAGTGCGCAGTGAGGCTCGACATAGTTGGGAGCTTGCTTCGCAGGTCGTGATTATTTTGGGGCTTGTGTCCTTTTACACTTGGTGAGGACGATGTATTGGGTTGTATAACTCCTTATTTTGGGGTAGACAGTCTTGTTTTGTTCTTGTTGTCACTAGACATCTTGTATAGTAATTTTAATGCCAGCTTATGTGCTAGGCATGTTTCCGCTGTGTATGCATTAAGTTTCTTGTTAAGTTTCTTGTTCTTCGTTAGGCACTCCCATCCAGGTTCGAGGTTCTATTAGGGGATCCCAGAACCTGGGGGCGTGTCAGGTTGGTATCAGAGCTACCCTAGTTTAGCTACATTGGTTTGCTCTAAGTCTGGATAGGGTCTATGGCCTAGGTATGGGTGAGTCTTGGGGTGTTGTTATTAACGCTGAGTGTTTACCTACAGGTACAATGAGTTCTGAAGGTACAAGTGGTAGTAATCAGCTAAGATCTATAACTCCTCAAGAAGAAATGGTTGATAATGTAGACTGGGATTATCCTAATCGCCTTACAAGGTTCTTGAAGTTGAAACCTCGTAGTTTTGATGGGGAATTTGATGCCAAGAAGGCAGAAGAGTGGATTGAAAGCATTGAGAAGATCTTTACAGCCTTGAGATGTGCAGGTGGTGATAAGGTAACCTTTGCAACCTTTAAACTTGAGAAAGCCGCTGAAAATTGGTGGCAAGTGTTGAGTAAAAGTTGGGAACTGGAAGGTGTACCACAGACATGGGAAAATTTTCTTAAAGCATTCAAGTCACAGTTTATTCCAACAGTGGTTCAAGATAGAAAGGAGATGGAATTTCTTAATCTGAAGCAGGGAAGTCTGACAGTGGGGCAATACTCAACCAAGTTCACAGAATTGGCGAGGTATTGTGATCACTTAGTTCCAAACAAAGCCAAGAAGGCACAGAGGTTTGTTAAAGGGTTGAGGACTGAGTATAGGAAGCAACTTCTTTCTCTACAGCTCACTAGTTATCATCAAGCAGTGGAGAAGGCTTATACTATTGAAAATGATATCGAAGAACACAAGGTGAAGTTGGGAACAACCATGACTGGTCGTGTATCAGAGAAAACTGAGGGATCTGGTTTTAAAGGTGGTAAATCTGGCCGCCAAGATCGTCGATTTCGACAGCCAACCGAAAGTAAAGGTAGTGTATCAACTGGTTCGAGGACAACAGTCCAAGGTTCCCGGAAAGTATGTGGTTTTTGTTCGAAAGAAGGTCATTCTGAAGACAAGTGTTGGTCAAAGCAAGGAAAGTGTTTAGTGTGTGGTGAAGCGGGGCACTTTGCTAGAAATTGTCCTAAAAGTAGAGGAAATCAAGTTGGGGGTACAAGTCAACCAGCCTCAGGTTCATAGAGAGATAGTGGGGGTCGACCAAAAGTTCAGGGTCGAGTGTTTGCTTTAGATCAGCAGGGTGTAGCTGAGTCTTCTGCGGTCATAGGAGGTATTATATTACTTTCTAGTACGAGAGCGCGAGTCTTGATAGATCCAGGCTCATCTCATTCTTATGTGGCATCTCATTTTGTGTCGCATTTGCATGTTCTTCCTGATTCTATGCCTTATGTGCTAGAAGTATCTTCCCCTATGGGAGATTACATGTTTACTTCTGAGGTTTACAAGAAATGTGAGGTTCTTGTGGGTGATCATGCCCTTCTTGCTGACCTAGTCGTGTTACCTATAAGGGACTTTGATGTGATTCTTGGCATGGATTGGCTATATGTGCATCATGCATCTGTTGATTGTTATAGAAAAGTAGTAACTTTTTCTATTCCTGGTTTGCCTGATTTTACCTTTGAAGGTGATAGGACTTTATGTGCTATACATGTTATTTCTGCTTTAAAAGCTAGAAAACTTTTATCTCGTGGTTGTGCCGGGTATCTCGCATGTGTACTTGATCAGAGTTTATCTGTTCCCAAGATGGAGGATATTCCTGTTGTGTCTGAATTTTCAGATGTGTTCTCTTCTGAGTATAGCATGCCACCTGATCGAGAGCTTGAGTTCTGTATTGAGTTATTACTAGGTACAGCACCAATCTCTAAAGCACCTTATAGAATGGCTCCAACTGAGTTGAGAGAGTTAAAAACATAGCTTGAGGAATTGCTTGAAAGGGGCTTTATCAGGCCTAGTGTATCACCGTGGGGTGCACCAGTGTTATTTGTTAGAAAGAAAGATGGGACTCTGCGATTGTGTATTGATTACAGAGATCTTAATCAGGTAACTATCAAGAACAAATATCTGTTACCTCATATTGATGACTTGTTTGATCAGCTTCAGGGTTCAGTAGTGTATTCGAAGCTTGACTTGAGAAGTGGTTATCATCAGTTGAAAATCAGATATGAGGATATACCAAAGACAGCTTTCCGTACCAGGTATGGGCATTATGAGTTTATTGTTATGCCATTCGGTTTGACAAATGCTCCAGCTGTATTTATGGATTTGATGAACCGTATCTTCAAGCCATATCTTGATTGTTTCGTGGTGGTATTCATTGATGACATTCTTGTGTATTCTAAATCACGGGCTGAGCATGAACAACATCTCAGAGTGGTATTGCAAGTTCTTCGTGAGAAACAATTATTTGCACAATTCAGCAAATGTGCTTTCTGGTTAGAAGAGGTTTCATTCTTGGGGCATGTTGTGTCTGCTACTGGTATTGCAGTAGATCCTTCCAAAGTTGAAGCAGTTGTAAACTGGAAGAGGCCAACTACAGTGACAGAGATCCGTAGTTTCTTGGGCTTGGCTAGTTATTATCGTAGGTTCATTGAGGGATTCTCCAAGATTGCTACTCCATTGACTAATATGACTCGAAAAGCTATTTCTTTTGAGTGGAATGACAAATGTGAAGCAAGTTTTCAGGAGTTAAAAAGGCGTTTGACTACAGCTCCAATCTTGGCTTTGCCTAGTGGTTCTGAGCATTTCATGGTCTATACTGATGCTTCTAAAGAAGGATTGGGTTGTGTTCTAATGCAAGATGGCAAGGTGATAGCTTATGCTTCTCGAAAATTATCTCCTTATGAAAAGAATTATCCTACTCATGATTTAGAGTTGGCTGCGATTATTTTTGCTTTGCATAAATGGAGGCATTACTTTTATGGAACCAAATTTGAAGTCTTTACCGATCATAAAAGTTTGAAGTACTTGTTTTCTCAAAAAGAGCTTAACATGAGGCAACGTAGATGGATGGAGAAATTGAAGGATCATGATTGTACTATCCTTTATCATCCAGGAAAAGCAAATGTTGTGGCAGATGCACTGAGCAGAAAGACTTATATTTCTTGCCTGATGATTCGTGAATGGAAGATGTTCGAAGACTTATGTGATTGGATTCCTTGTGAATCAAATCATGGAGTTATCTTTGCTAATATAAAGGCTACTTTAGACTTACTCCAACAGATCAAAGAAGCTCAGGTAACTGATTCTGAATTGCCGAAAATCATTAGTGGAATGAATGAAGGAAAGCAACCAGATTTTTCTTTTAATAGTGATGGAATTCTTACCTTCCGAGGTCGAGTTTGTATTCCAGTTGATCCTGAGATAAAGAAGAAAGTTCTTGAAGAGGCTCACAAAGCCAAGTATACTATTCATCCTGGAAGCACTAAAATGTACTAAGACTTGAAGAAACATTTCTGGTGGAACAATATGAAAAGAGAAATTGCTGAGTATGTATCCAAATGTTTGACTTATCAACAAGTAAAAGTGGAACATCAACGTCCAGCAGGTTTGTTGCAACCATTGGAAATTCCAGAGTGGAAATGGGAGCATATCACGATGGATTTTGTGACTGGTTTGCCACGTACCAGACGAGGCCATGATGCTGTTTGGGTTATAGTGGACAGGTTGACTAAATCAGCTCACTTCTTGTCTGTTTCCATGGGATATTCATTGTCTCAGTTGGCATCTTTGTATGTTCAGGAGATAGTCCGACTGTATGGGGTTCCTGTGAGTATTATATCTGACAGAGATCCTCGTTTTACTTCTCGATTCTAGCAGGCTCTTCAGGGTGCCATGGGTACTAAATTGAATTTCAGTACTGCTTTTCATCCTCAATATGATGGGCAATCTGAGAGACTTATACAGATTCTTGAGGATATGTTACGTGCTTGTGTTATTGATTTCAAAGGCAGTTGGGATACTAATTTTCCTTTGGCTGAGTTTGCTTATAATAACAATTATCAGTCTAGCATTGAAATGACTCCTTATGAGGCTCTTTATGGCAGAAAATGTCGATCTCCTATATGCTGGGATGAAGTGGGAGAAGCTAGACTCTTGGGTCCTGAAATGGTTCAACAATCAGTTGAGAGTGTGAAACTCATTCGAGATAGATTGCGCACAGCTCAGAGTAGACAAAAGAGTTATGCAGATCATCGTAGAAGGGATCTTGAATTCCAGGTAGGTGACTTTGTATTCTTGAAGGTCTCTCCTCGTAGAGGTATAAAGAGATTTGGGAAGAAAGGAAAGTTATCTCCTCGTTATATCGGTCCATTTGAGATTCTTGAAAGAGTTGGTAAGTTGGCTTATAAAGTGGCTTTACCTCCTTCTTTATCTGGTATTCATGATGTATTCCATGTATCTATGCGTCGCAAGTATATGGCAGATGAATCACATGTTCTTGAGTATGAGGCTATTCCATTCCAGCCTGATTTATCTTATGAGGAACAGCCTGTTGAAATTCTTGACTGGAAAGAGCAAGTATTGCGTACCAAAAGGATTCCTATTGTGAAGGTCCTTTGGAGAAATCATGAAATCGAAGAGGCTACTTGGGAAACCGAGAAAGAGATGCGAGATAAATACCCGAGCCTATTTGAAAATCTTGGTAAGTAAAATTCGTGGGCGAATTTTCTTTAAGGTGGGGAGGATGTAACACCCATCGAATTTCTTGTTAAATATTTGACATATTTGTTAAATACTTGAACTTGCATATTATGTGTTAGTTTTACTTGGGTTAAATTTTTTAACTGCTTTAAATAGTTAAGGTGGTTAAATGTCTAGTTTTGACTTTTGTGTCATTTGTGAAAATTGGACTTTAGGGGTCTTTTTGTTGAAAGTGAAACTTGAGGGGCCTAAGTGCAAATGTTTGAAAGTTCAAAGTATATCATCTTGGTTGGGTTTGTCTGAGGAATACATTTCTCCCCAAATTCATTACGTACACTCCCTCTGTTCTAAAAAGCTAGGTTAGGGTTTCACCCTATTCTCAACTCTTCGAGCTTAATTATCCCTCCGTTCTTGATTCTGATCCCGGATTAATATTCGTGGCGTTGAATAGAGCGTTCCAGGCCGAACAGAAATAAGTTTGGGTCAACTTGAATTTTGACTAGGTAAGTTATTAGCTCCCCCTTGCTTGTAATAACATGCATAAATGTTATTCTCGATACTTGTGAATGTTAATTTCGTGTTTGGGATGATTTTTGTGGTACTTGTAATTGTGGGACAAGGGGAGTATAACTTACTAGGTAAAAATGGTGAAAGAACTTGAAATATGTTGTTATGCACTTTGATGGGTTGTTAAAATTGTTAGTAAATGCTACTCCTACGCTTGGGACGGATAGGTTTAAGCCTGGGAAAGAAAATGTGGTTTGCTGAAAAATGGACCAGGCGCCCGCCCGGTTATGGACCAGGCGCCCGCCCTTTTGGCCAGAAAGTTATGGGTTTTGGAAACTTTGGATGAGCGCCCGCCCGGTTCACCTTGAGCGCCCGCCCGGTCCCCTGTTCCAAGTAAAGTGTTTTAAATCCCATTTGAATTGAAAGCTTATCCCTCCTAAGGCATATAGCCTTAGTATAAGATGTCCTAGCAAGTATAATTGTACCTTTTGAGGGCATTAGAACTTAGTCTTGAACATTAATACTTATAGAACTCAAATGAGAACATAAGTATAAGAGTAGTATCTCTTCGTTATGTCTTGAAGTGCTATGAACAAGCACTAATGTGTTATACTTGTTGTGAATCCAATGATTGTGCACCTTAGGAGCATTAGAACAAGGTCTTAGACTTGAACATCCTAAGAATAGGATTGGGATTTTGTAAGAGTAAATGTATAACTCTTATACATACTTGAATGTCCAAAGATTGGAATTATAACTTGAAGTATAAGACATTTAAAATCTTGTACATGACTTGAACATCCATAGAAATGGATTAAGACTTGAATATAAGATAATAAAATCTTGTACTTGACTTGACACCAATACATATGTATGGTAGTGAACTTGAAAGTGCTATGAACAAGCACTAACGTGTATGAGACATGTTCTTATTGTGTATGTGCAAACATTGCATACATTTGCTTGATACAAGGTGACTTCTTGATTACTTGAAGCATGTTCCTTGTTGAGCTAGTCCACTACTTTTGGATTGGTTCTTCTCCCGTAGTTCAAGTAAATATCTACTTGTACCTTCTTGTGTGAGTCCAGCTGGTTCTCCTTGCTTGTTCGAAAATTTATAGGTTCACGCTTGTCGCGAGAGCTGGGGCTTAAGTGACAATCGGGTCCCTATGTATTTCCGCTTGACCCCTTACTACCGGCCATAGTAAGGGCATAGCTTCCTTAGTTGGAGCAATAAGCCTGACTTAAGTGAATGCTAAACTCTTGTCTTGAACACCTCGTGAATACTCATGAGTCTTGATATTGGGAATGACACTGGTTACCGGGTCTTCTGATACATACTGAATAATCAGTTCCTTGTTATTGATCGTGATTGTCAAAGTAATTCAAGCTACGACAACAATGGTATTCTTGGGAGGAATAAGGAAGGAAGCAATATCCTTATAACTTGCTTGATTAGCTTTATGTGCTACTTGATGAGTGGATTATCCTCTCATATACTTGTTACTTGATGATACTTGATATATTATTACCTGAGTATCTACTTGAATTGCATGATAACATGTCATGTAGTTGCATCTAATAGCTTACTGAGATTTATCTCACCCTTTATTTGTTTCCCCCCCCCAGGAAAGGAAGGATAGTGCGCAGTGAGGCTCGACATAGTTGGGAGCTTGCTTCGCAGGTCGTGATTATTTTGGGGCTTGTGTCCTTTTACACTTGGTGAGGACGATGTATTGGGTTGTATAACTCCTTATTTTGGGGTAGACAGTCTTGTTTAGTTCTTGTTGTCACTAGACATCTTGTATAGTACTTTTAATGCCAGCTTATGTGCTAGGCATGTTTCCGCTGTGTATGCATTAAGTTTCTTGTTAAGTTTCTTGTTCTTCGTTAGGCACTCCCATCCAGGTTCGAGGTTCTATTAGGGGATCCCGTAACCTGGGGGCGTGTCAACTGCTCCCTCGCAAGAATTGATAAAACTGTCCTCAAGTGTTGCTCGTGCTCCTCTCGAGATTTAGAGTAGACGAGTATATCATCAATAAAGACCACCACGAACGAATCAAGGTAAGGATGGAAAACCCGGCTCATCAAATCCATAAATACGGCAGGCGCGTTCGTCAACCCAAACGGCATAACCAAGAACTCGTAATGACCATACCGAGTGCGAAAGGCAGTCTTCGGAACATCTTCCGATCGAATCTTCAACTGATGGTACCCACTCCTCAAATCAAGGTTAGAGAACACCACGGACCCTTGAAGTTGGTCAAATAAATCAACAATGTGAGGTAGAGGATACTTGTTCTTCACCGTAACCTGATTCAACTTCCGGTAATCGATACACAATCTCAACGAACCATCTTTCTTCCGCACAAACAAAACCGGTGCTCCCCACGGGGAAACACTAGGGCGGATAAACCCTCGATCGAGCAACTCTTGTAACTGAACCTTTATTTCCTTCAGTTCTGCGGGAGCCAACCTATACGGTGCCTTTGAAATCGGAGCTGTACCCGGCAAAAGATCTATACAAAATTCTATCTCACGATCGGGAGGCATATCATATTCAGAAGAGAAAACATCGGGAAATTCCCTAACTACCCGAACACTCTCCAAACTAGGGGATTCTTTCCTAGTATCAAGCACACTAGCCAAGTACCCCTCACAACCACGGTGCAATAAATTTCTCGCTTTCACATAAGAAATGATACGAAAATTTCTACCAAAAGGCATAGCCTCAAAAACAAATTTAGGCACATCGGGAATAGAAAAAGTAACAACTTTCCTACGACAATCAACAGAGGCATGAAACTTGCTCAACCAATCCATACCCAAAATAACATCAAAGTCCTGAATAGGAAGGACTACCAAGTCCGCACACAAGATATGACCACATATAAGCACATCACAAGCACGAAAGACTTTATCAGTCACCAAGCATTCTCCTATAGGGGTCGACACCTCTAGCACATAAGGCAAATACTCAGATGCAACATTTAACAAGGAAGCAAATTGCACGGAAATGTAAGAATGAGATGATCCTGGATCAACTAACACTCGGGCGCTCACATTAAACACAGAAACAATACCTCCAATAACAGAAGGATCATCGGTAGCTTGTTGTTGATTCATGGCAAATACCCTTCCTTGGACCTTGGGCTTCCCTGTAGCATCCCTTTTCTGACCCTGAGTAGTACCAACTCCTGACCCAGATGGTTGACCTCTGAATCTCGGGCAATCCTTCGCAAAATGCCCCAACTGCCCACAGCTAATACATTTCCCCTGTTTCTTCCAACACCGGTCCTCTGAATGGCCTTCCTTTTGGCAATAGGAACAAAGCCGCCTATTTTGGTTCCCTTGGTTCCCGGAAGTAGTACCCGGGTTCCTTGGGATCGGTTGCCCTCAGAACTGAGATTGTCCCCCAAAGTTACCTAGGTTATCAGAACGGGATAGTGTCTTGCCTTGCCCTCCTTGTTTGCTCGGGTTAGTCACCTCTACCTTCTTCTTATGCTCCTCTATATCTTGCTCGATCATATAGGCTCGGTCCACCGCATCCTGGAATGTCACAATCCTTTGGGCTATAAGTTGAGTCCGAATAGAAGTCTTCAAATCCCGGATGAATATCATAGCTTTCTGTTCTTCGGTCCTCACAAGATAGTCACAATACCGGGCTAATTCTGTGAACTTAGCCGAGTATTGAGCTATAGACAACAAACCTTTCTCTAATTTGAGAAGCTCGATCTCCTTTCGGTTCTGATCCACTACCGGAATGAAATGCTCTTTGAACTTCCGCACAAACAATTCCCATGCATACACTGTGTGAGTGTCATCCCAACTAGCTTTAACTCCTTTCCACCAATGCTCGGCGGCACCCACAAGCTTATAAGCCGTGAACCGGACCCTATCCTCGTCCGTGCACCCAAACACATCATAAATTTTCTCCATAGACTCAACCCATAGTTCGGCCTTCTTTACATCGGGCTCACCGTCAAACTCTCTTGGTTTTAATTTCAGAAATTGCTCCAACCCGTAACGTGGAGGTGGCACATACTCCTCTCTCGGGCCTTGATCATGAATAGCCTTCATGGCCGCCTCAAACATGCCTTGGAACATGGCACGGTTCTCTTCCCGAAGATCATTCTGATTCTGAGCCCCACTAGAACCTTCACCCGTTCTTCTTCTAGCCATTGGAAACAATTACCTGCATAAAACATCAACCGTTACTCACTCCGAACACAACTACCCTCCTAGGTCATACTAATCCACCTAGACTTATACTTAGAGCTAAACCATAGCTCTGATACCAACTGTCGCGACCCCGAACCCGCGGGCCCGGAGTGCGCGAGCTGGACGTCGACTTACTAATCAAAATACCAAAATATCGGAGATAAAAATTTCATTTCCTATCAAAAGATGATAACACAAGGTTTTGGAAAACAATTTAACAACAACAATGTACTAGTGTAAGCCCCATAAGCTCACACTACAAAATAATAAAATATACAAATCTTAGTGACGTCAAAGTTTGGTACAAATATCCCAAAAAGGTTACACATATATATAATGTAAACCCACCAATATACACTTGCCCCAAAAGCTCAACCCTCGCGACATCCTCGTGATCAGCGAGTCTAATTCCTTGGTCCTAGGGGGGTTAAGGAAAAACAAAGACAAAAGAAAAGGGGGTGAGATAAATCTCAATAAGTTACTAATGCAACTACATGACATGCTAGGATGAAATAATCAATAATAAATCACATAACACATAGCAATTATCATATATCAGATAGCAGCAGAAATAAAAAATTAACAAAGGATATTAGCCAAGGTGTTCCCAACTGATATAACCAAATAAAGGTCGCTGCGCAGCTTCAATAATCAACAAATCATCATCTTCATAATAGCATGAAAGCTGAAGAGAAATCCCCGGTACCGGAACCAATAACCAAGTAACATGCCACAAAGGGCAGGAGCCATGCCACAAAGTCATGCTCCAAAACGCCTAGCTAGAATACTCACAAAAGGAGCTAGCTCATCCCATCCAAGGCCAATCTGGATGAGGAAACAAGGACCAATGGGCGATGCTATACTGGACTTGGCTTGTGCCATTATAGCATTATCCATTGCCTGACTCGATACACAAATAACCAGCTGGACTTTCAAGTAAAGGCTAAGTAATAAAATACTAGCGCGATAAACAACTAACGATTCCAAAGTAGGGAACCATACAAAGTGATCACCAATAAGACGAAATGAACCAACAACACACCAGTAAGGTGTTCCAATAAACTCAACCATGATAACACAATTCCCATATCACGTTCAATCACAAAGGATCCAGTTAACTCAAGAACACAACCAAAACTACTCACTCATCTCGAAGAGCTCAAGGAGAGCTTTAAAACGATAATTTATACACCTAAAATGGAGTCCGGATGAGGGAGATATGGCTCTCGAAAGATTGGACAAAAAGGGAAATAAATTTCACACCAGGGGAGAGGGTGCGCGCGCCTCCTATGGGAGGGTGCGCGCGCCTCCTTTGATCAGAAGGAAAATCAAGTTTGGAGGAGGAGAGGGTGCGCGCGCCTCCTATGGGAGGGTGCGCGCGCCTCCATCCATCAGAAGGTTTTACCAGAAAGGGGGAGAGGGGGGTGCGCCGCTTCACACCAAATGGTGCGCGCGCCTCCAAAGGAATTCAGCAAAACCCAGAATTCTTCCTGGGTTCTTCAACTCGGAAATAGACACAAAAACCCACCATTTTCACATCTAAATCAACAATCTCAAGGTTAATACTTCTAGGTATCAAAACCAAGGTACCCTAGCAACTTAGAAACTCAAAATGGCTCGCAAGACATAAATTAGAACATCCAATCCAAGAGATTTCAACCCAACATCAATTTCTCACAAAATTTATCAAACCATTGAAATAACTCAAAACTCATCCAAGATTTCAATAAACGACCACAATAACATCATACAACCATGGATGAACATTTCTAGCATAAAATGGGGGAAAAGCAACTTACTTGAGATTTCTCAAAGATGATGGATTTCAAATATTTTTGGCCTCCTACGATCCTATCGACGATCTAAACAAGTTTCAAGTTTTAAGAAATGAGAAATAACAAGAGGAAGATGATGGAAATGAAGAGAGAAGGAAGAGAGAAAAACTTACCTTTTGCTATGGAAGAGAGAGAGAGAAATGTGCTGGGAGAGAGATGGAGTGAAAGAGTGAGGGAGGTGAGGGAGGAGAGTAGGGAGGGAGTAGGAGAAATTATTTGAACATTTTACACTTAGGCCCCTCCCCCTAATACTACCCTTTCTCAAATAAACTCCCCACTAACAAATAAGACTCAACACTTCTACACTAGCACAAATGACCCAAACAAAATGCTAGGTATAAATTATTATAACACATAAAATGCACACTTAAATATTTAAATAAATAATAATTTAAATAAATAAATAAGCAAATAAATAAATAATAGTTATTTATTACTAATAAAATAGAGCCTAGTTTTCGGGTCGTGACATTCACTCCCCCTTAAAGAAAATTCGACCCGAATTTTAACGAGACTTACCCGAATTAAAAAGCCACGGATATTTCCTCTCGATCTCATCTCGGAGCTCCCATGTCGATTCTTCAACATTATGATTCCTCCAAAGAACTCGAACCAACGCAATGCTTTTGTTTCTCAATTTTTGGACTTTGGCATCTAAAATCCGAACCGGTCGTTCCTCATAAGTCATATCGGGCTCTATATCCTCCGGTACCCTCGGTAACACGTGAGATGGATCATGAACATACTTCCGAAGCATAGAAACGTGGAACACGTTGTGCAACCGGTCTAAAGATGGCGGTAGCGCAAGTCGATACGCTAGAAGTCCAACCTTTCCCAAAATCTCAAACGGACCTATAAACCTCGGAGCCAATTTGCCTTTCTTCCCGAACCTTCGAATACCCACCTTCGGAGATACTTTCAAGAACACAAAATCACCGGTCTAAAAACTAAGATCCCGCCTTCAGTTATCTGCATAACTCTTCTGTCGACTCTGGGCTGTTTTCAATCGATCCCGGATAGCTCGAACTTTCTCAACTGAATCCTGAAGCAAATCAATACCCACGATCTTCGCTTCACCGACCTCCTCCCAACAAATAGGCGATCTACACTTTCTTCCATACAAGGCCTCATACGGTGCCATCTCGATACTAGCCTGATAACTGTTGTTGTAAGAGAACTCTCCTGCTCACAGTTCGTCTTGATTGGGATGCCGCCATGCTCACCTTCAAAAGTCAGTACCAAGGCAACCCCACTCACCGTCCAACCAAGAAAGAGCTCGAGAACACTACTCAAAGGGACAATGAGTCTTTTATTGACTTCACAAGAAGGTGGAATGACAAGCTCGCCGAAATTGTCGAGAGGCCAAATACCAAGGAGCAAATGGACATCTTCCTCAAGTGTCTAAAGATTGATCTCCGCACCCACTTAAGTGGGGCTTGCTATACGTATTTCTCTCAAATGTATGAGGCGGGGATCCGAATGGATGAGTTTCTCAAAGAAATCAAGAAAAGTGCTCCTAGCTTCTGTTACAAGGCCACCTCTAACTCTACAAAAGAGGCTTCGGTCAATGCCGTCACTACCAACAAAGGGAATTACAAAAGGGTTCCTCCACCTCAAGGCAAGAAATCTCAAAATGACCGTGTCTACACTCCTCTCCAAGGCATGACTCAAACCGAGGCCTTCGAAGTTCTCAAAGCAAAAGGCCAAGTCACACCTATACAAGGGTATCAACCCAAGTCAATCAATGCCAATCATGCTCATCACAAATATTGTGGCTACCACCAACATAGTGGCCACACCACCGAGGAATGCTTTGTCCTCCGCAACGTCATCCAAGATCTCATAGACAAGAAAGAGTTCATAATGCCTAGTGGTGACGATGTCAATGTAATAGAGCTAGGAGAATTTGAGGAGACCACTCATTCAATCCCAATTGTGAATGAAGGCTCCAATGTGATGAATTAATTTGACAATTCTTGTTATGTTGTGACTTACGATGAGGTGATAAGGGAAGTACTAGAGAATAGGAAAAAGAGGCAAGATGGGAACGTCAACATGCTAACTCGATCCGGACGAGTCATAGAAAGCAACCCTACTACTTCTGCACCAAGCACCTCTTCTCAAAGATCGCAAGCTCGCGATACTCCCGAAGACCCTTTATTGGTTCAACTCAAGAAAACTCAAGCCAACATCTCCATTTGGGACCTCATTGCATCCTCAAAGAAGCACCGAGATCTTATCATCAGTAATCTTGACGACACATCAATCTCTCCTGATACTACCCCGAGGACCTTACTGCAATGATAGGCCACATTCATTTTGTCAATGTCATCACCTTTGCCGATATGGACCATTTGGTTCCGACCACAATGAGGCCATTTATCTCAAGGTGAGAGCAAGGGGGAGACCTATCTCGAGAGTCCTGGTTGATGGTGGTTCCGCACTCAACTTAATGTCCGATCGAATCATGGGCATACTGGGGCTTAAGAATTCAGATTTGAAGCCTTCTACCCAAGTAATCCGAGGTTACGACACCATTGCCCGCATAGTCATGGGTATGGTGGAAATAGACATTGAGTTTGGGAGCATGGTTATGTCCGTCCCATTTCAAGTGCTCGATGTGCCTTCTTCATTTAACTTACTCTTGGGCCTCCCATGGATACACAGTTCTAACGCTGTCCCTTCGACTCTCCATCAGTGTGTGATATTCAGAAATGAGGATGAAATAGTGACCGTCATGGCAGAAAATGTCACTATCCACAGAAAGGGAGAACCCATTCACCAAATTCAGCATGGTTTAGAAGATTCCACCCTCTCCGGCGTCTCAATCAATGCCATTGACAAAGAAGGGAGAAATAGATCTTGGACCCTCGGCAATCACAAGGTCCTCCGTATGATGAGGACTATGGACTACTTCCCCGGTTTAGGCCTAGGGAAATACCAACAGGGTAGAATGCAACCCGTGGAGATCATATTCATCAAGAACAAATTTGGTTTGGGATACGAACCTTCCAGAGATGACTTGAAACACGAGCAAGCCATCAAGAATGAAAAGGCCCGAGCTCGTAGGGAAGGCCGTCATTATGAGATTCCCAATTTGAGGCCTTACCGCAAGACACTGAATGGCTACTTTGTCCGTCAAGGGGAAGAGGTTCTGTACGTAATCTTTCCCGAGCCATGGGTTAACTGCAAGGGCATCAGAAAGCCCAGTCTCGAAATCTTCACCGACTGTGAGATCCAGGAATCCAAAGGGGAACCAACTCCTATGTCACCCCGAGAATGGTGGGGAAAGAAAGTGACCATAGAGTCCGAGACAGAGATTACCGCAGGGGAAGAATTGTCAGATTTAACCTACATGTTTGAGGAATTCGCCATCATGGATGAGTGCCAAGTCAATCCCATCTACGACACCAACACAAGAAAGGAAACTATCAGCGAGATCCAGCCAAGATCCGAGCCAATCAACAACTGGTATTCTACAAAGGGGCCCGTGGTATCCGAGGAATTCTTGGTCAAGAAGATGGGTTGCATTCCGCGCAAGGTCACAAAGAAGGACTTGTTCACATTCACTTTCGAGTCCAAGAGTATTTCCGATACCCTCACCCAAGAGGATATGGAAACCATAGCCGAGCGTGTGTTCCCTTTCTTTGTTAATGAAAAATTTGATCTTTCTGAGTACCCCGATATTTCAAACATCATGAATGATGAATTAACTAATAACGAATCTAATAAACTAGTTAATAACGATTCAAATAATGATGAAATAGACCACGAAAACACAACATACTTAAATGAACTTGCTCAACAGGTCCGTAGTCGTGGTGAAAATGGTCCAGGGGCTGACAAAGAATTGCATGTTGTTAATCTGGGTACCAAAGAAGAGCCGAAAGAAACCAAGATCGTAAGCTTCTTCAAGGGGGAAGAGAAAGAAAGATTGACTATACTGCTCAGAGAGTTCGTAGATGTATTTGCATGGTCATACAAAGACATGCCAGGTTTAGACAGAGAGGTCGCAGAGCACAGAATTCCGATCAGAGACGATGCTAAGCCGACAAAGTAGAAACTCAGAAAGATCAAGCCAGAATGTTCTCTACAAGTCAAAGAAGAGATAGAGAAGCTTCTCAGTGTAGGCTTCATCAAAGTTATTGAGTATCCAACATGGCTAGCCAATATGGTCACAGTCCGAAAGGCTAATGGCAAGGTCGTGTTTGCGTGGACTTCCAGGATTTGAACAAAGCTTCTCCAAAGGATGACTTTCCACTACCCAACATCGACATGCTAGTCGACTCCACTGCTGCCTACGAGGTCCGCTCATTTGTGGATTGTTTTGCTGGGTACAATCATATTCTCATGGCTGAAGAGGATCAACACAAGACTGCTTTCACAACACCGTGGGGCACCTTTTGCTACTTAGTTATGCCGTTTGGGTTAAGGAACGCTGGGGCTACTTATCAAAGGGCTGTTACAGACTTGTTCCATGACATAATTCACAAAGAGATTGAGGTCTACGTGGACGACATGATCATCCACTCCAAAGGGACCGATGGTTAACACTTGATCGACCTCTGCAAGTTCTTTGAAAGGCTTCGGCAACACAAAATGAGGCTCAATCACGCAAAGTGCACTTTTGGGGTTATCTGAGGTAAAGTTCTTAGCTACATGGTCACAGAAAGGGGTGTTGAAGCAGATCCCTCAAAAATCAAGGCAATCATTGACATGCCTCCTCCCAAGACACAGAAAGAAATCAAAGGTTTCATGGGCAGAGTTCAGTACATCAGTCGGTTTATGCACCAGCTTACTTCCATATGCGAGCTAATCTTCAAGTTACTCAAGAAGAACGTGGCTCTAGAATGGACCGACGCTTGCCAAGAAGCCTTCGACCAAGTGAAGCATTACTTGACATGCCCTCCAGTTTTGGTTCCACCTCACAAGGAGAAACCTCTCTTGCTCTACCTCACAGTGATTGATGAAGCCCTTGGGGCTATGCTAGCACAAGAGCAACAAGACTCCAAAAAGGAGAATGCCATTTATTTTGTCAGTCGCCGATTTCAAGGAGGCGAAAAGAACTACTCCGTCTTGGAGAAGTCATGTGCAGCACTGGTTTGGGTCACTCAAAAGCTTAAACATTAAATGGAAGCCTTCCCAATCAAGCTAGTAGAAAAAGTAGACCCGCTCTGCTACATCTTTGAGAAGCCTTTCATGTCAACAAGGATAGCCAAATGGTACTTCATGCTCGCCGGCTATGATATCACTTATGTCACACTCAAATCCATCAGGGGGAAAGTGTTCAGTGATCAGCTTGCTGAATTTCCGTATGACGAAGCGAAGGGGGAGGACTTACAGTTTCCCGATGAGCACTTGGTTTGCACTACAACCGAGGAAAATAAGTGGTAACTCTTTTTCGATGGAGCCACCAATAAGCATGGTTATGGGATAGGAATGTTGCTTGTCGATCTAAAGGACATCTACACTCCAATTGCAATCCATCTTGAATTCGAAGCTACCATCATTGCCGAGTATGAGGCATGCATAGCGGGGCTAGAAGCAGCGATAGAAAGAAATGTCACAGATCTAGAAGTATTCGGTGACTCCATGCTCCTTATCAATCAGACATCGGGTAAATGGCGAATCCAAGACCCGACCCTTCAACAGTATGGTCTACACCTCGAGGAATTAGTCAAACAGTTCCAAGACATCACATTCAATTATTTTCCGAGGGACAAGAACTGCTTTGCCGATGCTTTAGCCACCATAGCCTCATTGGTTGAAATGCCCAAAGGAAAAATGGTGAAACCCTTCAAAATTTCAAGAAGGACCAGTCCGGCATACTGCATGAACATTGAGATCAATGATGTCCAAGACAACCCTCCGTGGTACACAGACATCATGAACTTTCTTAATAATGGCACTTTCTCCGAGAACAGCAATGGGAAATCTCGAATGGCGTTACAAAAGCTAGCCGCTAGATATATGTTGATTGGGAACTGAGTCTAAAAGAGACATCATCAAGGGATCAATCTCTTAAGTGCAAATGAGACCGAAGCTCAAGAAATCATGCACAAAGGCGAGTGTGGCCCCCACATGAATGGTATTATGTTGTCCAAGAAAATACTCCGTATTGGTTACTATTGGACTACCATGGAAAGAGACTGCATCGATAAAGTCAAGAAATGCGCCAAGTGCCAGTTCCATGCTAATCTGCAACATGCTCCACGTTCACAATTATACAACATGACCACACCGTGGCCATTCTGTTGTTGGGGGCATAGATATCATCGGTAAAGTCCATCCTACGGGGAGTAACGGACAATCATTCATCCTTGTGGCCATAGATTATTTCACAAAATGGGTCGAAGCGCAAGCTTACCGAGTTCTCAATGCCAAGAAAGTGGCCGAATTCGTGAAGAACAACATCATGTGCCGATATGGTATTCCTCACGAGATCATGTCCGATAATGGCTCTCACTTCGAGAAAGAAATAGATGCACTCTTGGTTAACCACAAGATTACCAAGCACAAGTCATCACCGTACCGCCCCCAAGCCAATGGAGCGGTCAAAGCAGCAAATAAGACAATCGAGGTCATCATATGGCAAATGGCTTCAACAGGAAGGGATTGGCCCGAGAAATTGCCACTAGCATTGTGGGGCTACCGCACATCAATACGGTCAGCAACGAGAGAAACTCCGTACTCATTAGTTTATGGTTCTGAAGCCGTACTCCCAGTCAAACTCGAGGTTCCTTCTCTACAGGTCTTACTCGAGAACCAAGTCAACGAGGTTGACTGGATGCAAAGTCGATATGAGCAACTAGCCCTACTCGACGAAAAAAGGTTAAGAGCATTTGAACGCACAAGGGCTTATCAACAAAGAATGGCAAGGGCTTTCAACAAGAAGGTGAAGCCTCAAAATATTAAAGTGGGAGACTTGGTCCTAAGACAACATCCCCCCAATGCCATGAATCCCCTTGGGAAATGGGGACCTCGATGGATTGGTCCTTACGTGGTCAAGAAGATACTAAGCGGCGGTGCGGTTCGACTCGTAGACTTGGATGGTGATCAATTGCCGAAGGAGGTCAACCTCGACAAGCTCAAGAAGTTCTACGCTTAACAAATAAAGACCATTTAAAAAAAAAATGCTCGCTAGGTTGAAAACCCGCAAGGGCGGCCTAGGCAAAAATTAGAGCACGTGCAAAAAAGAAGCCCGCTAGATTGAAAACCCGAAAGGGCGGTCTAGGAAAAAAACAGGGTGCACACATAAAAAAAATAATAAATAAAAAAATGGTCTTCATTTGTTTGAACTACGGAGACCTGAGCCTCTCTACGAGAGGAACGTAGGCAACCTTCGGGTGAGGTCTAAAACAATAATTTTTACCCAATCATATCATAACAAAATGCAATTCTTATTCATCTCTCAAATCATTTTGATCATTACAACGGATAATGTTGAGCAATAAAAGACATTAAAACACTAAATCCTAACAAGTGGTCTACTTAATTGCAATCTTGGGGTACTAGGAAAAATCGAATTTTCTCTTAGCTTTTAAAGGGCCACCCGAACGGCTCTCAATCCTACTCTTCTTGGGAGGTCTAGGAACACTAAGGCGGACTGAAATCTTTTGAGCAGTAACATGCCTCCGAGCGTAAAAGTTATCCAAATGACTGCCAAAAGGGTCAGCCAAAATGTTGTACGAATCAGCAGCAGCCTCCCTATATCTCAAAGCACTGCTGGGTTAAAATTCCTTTCCTAGCAACTCAGCGCGAAGCACGTCAACCCAAGTGAAGCCGCGATAAAGGGTGCCAAACAGATAATCCAGATAACTCTCGGGAAGAAAGATACTACCCCGGTGAATAAGCGTAGAAGCCCACCGACGACGATCATCTCCCCAAGCTGACTGAAGCTCTCTTGAAAAGTCCGGACCCATATATGAAACTGGACGGAGCACCCCACTCCCCGGGAAAGGAATAATCTGTTGGCGACCAAACTGCCTCAAAACCCGCTCCGGATGAGGACACCACTCAATGTCAGCCGATAACCGAGACACAAGGAATGTCTTCCAACCATTTTCAGATAAATCCTGAGTAACAAATTTTCTCCTGTGAATAGCAAAAGGAGACAGATCACCCTCCGGAGAATAAATCCTGAAGTGTTCCCGGATCCATATGGTCAAAAGCAAGGGGCTTCCTCGTCTCATCTCACCCGTCCGGTGCAACTCATCTAAGCCATGCAATGTCTCCCCCACTATAAGAGGGATTATACTAAATTGTTGCTCCTTGGCCTGCAAGATAATATCGGCCAACTACGCATCCGCTGTCCCGAATGGTGTAACGAAAAGAACCTCACTAAAGAGACAAGTTATCATGGCATTCCTCTTGAAGGACTGAACCGACATGTCCTCCGAATGCAAGCTGAAACATCGGCAACTCGGTTATATCTACCACGGTACCATACAACATCTTCCTCACATCCTCAACAGGGAGGTTCAACAAATCGGACCAAGAATCAATCACTCCACGATGATATTTGGGGACGGCAATTTGACCCGCCAGTGGCATGCCAAGAATGGCACTGAAGTCATCAACAGTCGGCACCATTTCATTCACCGAGAAGTTAAAAGTGTGACTGTCAAAATCCCAAAAGGCTGCGTCAGCCTTCAACAAGTCCCAATCCGGCTTCAAGGTTCGAAGTGTGAAGAGAATTCGGAATCCAAAATCCTTGACAAAAGCCTTCTTGGGATGGGTCTTGAAAGAGTATACAAAGGTCGATAGTACTCACCAAAAGCCTTGGCATCAAGAACAAAAGAATTGGAAGCCATGGAAAATGTGGATTACAAGAAAGATTGGGCAGAGAAAAGGTGTTCAAAGATGACAGAAAAGAGCTGTTGGAAGAATGTGTTCGAACAGAGGCTGATATTATAGCTGTTGGGGATCTTTTGGCCCACAAATGTCAAGCCCCGTATTTTGCTTCCCAGAAGCGCGCGCCTCCCGTCACCCACATGACCAGCGCGCGCATCCCACGGGCACTAGCCGAGGTGCCCGGCTCCCGTTCCAGAAACGCCTCAACTGGCCCTTGTCAGAAGAAGAAATCATGCAGAAACAAAGTCCAAGCGCTCCCGAAATCAGCAGAAAGCAACATTATCCACCCTTGGTGACACAGTTGGGCACACAATAATTAGGTCCGCCCCTAAGGCACGTCTAAATTAAAATTAGATAGAAACTTCCACTAAAAATAGGTTGTGTGTTTCTTTTTGAGTCAATGTCAATCTCAGCATTTTCCTCTCTAAAGGGAAAACTCATCTTTTTGGTCCGCAGTCAACTGTGCCCGCACCCCACAAAAGTCATAAAGTCAACAGCAAGTGCAGCTCCAAATGGCACACGTCAGAGACAGCTACAAACGGCAACTCGGCCCATGGTGAACCACGGAAATCACCACTTCTCAAGCAATCAAGCGGATTCACTAACGGATTCGTCAAGAGAGTTTACTAACAGACTCATTCAAGGGATTCACTAACGGATTCACCAAACGGATTCGTCAACAGAGTTTACCAACGGACTCATTCAAGGGATTCACTAACGGATTCACCAAACGGATTCACCAACGGATTCGTCAGCAGAGTTTACCAACGGACTCATTCAAAGGATTCACTAACGGATTCATCAAACGGATTCACCAACGGATTCGTCAATAAAGTTTACCAACGGACTCATTCAAGGGATTCACTAATGGATTCATCGAACGGATTCACTAACGGATTCGTCAACACAGTTTACTAACGGACTCATTCAAGGGATTCATCAAACGGATTCACCATCAGATTCATCAACAGGGTTTACCAACGGACTCATTCAAGGGTTTCACTAACGGATTCATCAAACGGATTCACCAACGGATTCGTCAACAGAGTTTACCAACGGACTCATTCAAGGGATCCACTAACGGATTCATCAAACGGATTCACCAACATATTCGTCAGCAAGGGTTCACTAACGAACTCATTCAAGGGATTCACTAACGGATTCATCAAATGCATTCACTAACAGATTCATCAACAAGGGTTCACCAACGGACTCATTCAATGGATTCACCAACGGATTCATCAAGCGGATTCACTGACGGATTCGGCAAACAGATTCAACAAGCGGATCCACTAACGGATTCAACCGGCGGATTTACAAACGAATCATGCCACCTCCTCTATCAACAAAAGCCGCTCACACAGGGAGCGTACTCCTATCTCTCGCAATTCTAAATTCTTGCTTTTATCCAGTCTTTGATTTTTCTTGGTGATGTCCTCGGCGGGTGTAATTTTTTTCATTGACGCATTTTGCCTTGCAATCCACATCGCCGAGGGCTCTGTAGACACCCCGCCTTGGACCACTCACCCCGGTTACACGGTTTATCTTGTGTTCCTCCCTCTTTTAAGTGTTTCTCGTTAGTTTCTGTTACTTCCGTTAAGTTCCTGACTGACTTTGTTAAGTCTTGGGACTAAACTGAATAATAGGGCTAACTTTCTAGTCCATTTTGTCAAAAATGCCTTCTCTGAGTCACGCGCCTCCGACCATAGGAGCCAGAAGCGCATGCCTTCCGCCCCCAAGGTGGGAAGCGCGTGCCTCTGGGCGTCAGTTACAGATTTATGTCCAAGAATCCCTCCCTTGCTCATTTTACATGATTTTGCCCGGGAAAGATTTCTTGGTGACTGTGTTTTGGCACCAAAAACATTTGTTTTCACCTATAAAAATATCCCTTTTCCACCCTTACAAAGACCCTTTTTTAACACTCTTTTGGACCAAAAGAATTCTCTCTACACAAACTATACCAAAATCATTTCCAAGGCTTTTTCAAGGAAGTCACAAAGAAGTGTTTGAAGATCTTTGAAGCATAGGTAAAAGTTCATCTTCCTCCTTCTTCTCTACTTCATATCTTCCTTTTACTTTAATCAATCGTGCAATCACCCAAATCATTTTGGGACATGACACCAATGATCGCTCCATTCCATTGAAGTTGGTCAAGGAGTCATCTCCCTACATTCCAAACACCTTTTTAAAACCCCCTTTTTTTTATCATCAAGAACAAGAAGAACATTTATTTTATGTAGACTTTGATCAAGCAAGACCGACATTAGTCGGGCGAGATGGGTGTTTAAGTACTTCCCATCTCGTAACTTACCCCCGAACCTCATAACAAGAATCTCTGTTTTCGTATCAAACTTAGGCTAAATATTAGGTTTTTCTTATGTTCCTCTAAAATATAGGTGGCGACTCTAAACAAATAAAACACGAATAGACATCCTAGAAACAACACACGCGCTCTAGCCAAGCCGTGCCCTCCCAGGGTATCTACAGTTGCTTGCGGGAAGAGACCTCGTACGGACGAGTGATGACGCGGCGGTGGCCAAGTCTTCCTTTCCCTTGATGTCTGAGTAGATAGGATTCCCTGTCCCCTTCTTTTTTTTTGTTGATGTAGTTGTTGCCTTGATGTAGGCGGAGACAATTTTTTCTTTCTTTTGGTTTTTACCTGTGCAACAATTAAATCCTAACTCTAGCTAAATATTTTTTCAATTTTAGTTTTGCTTCTGACTGTATATTGGTTTGATTCATGCCCGGTTGGTCAACTGTGGGTTTTTTATGAGATGGATTTGCGTTGGGCCATTTGTATGTGATGTATGAACTATTTTGGGTGCGTTTTGAGGTGCTTGAGACATGTTTTTGACATGTTCGACAGCCTAAATTTTGAGCAGAACCGTTGTTGTCTGAACTGGAGAGATATCTCTTACGAGGTATTAATGTATCGTATGAACCATCTCTTAAATCTGCGACAGTTTGTCCTTTTTCCTTGAGGATTTGGTATCCAAACTCATATATAAAGACCTCTAGTCCATCCTAGAATTCCATGCAGCTTCAAATCAGTTCTAGGAACTCTCCATTTAGAGCTAAATTCTCAACCTTTTGCTCCCAATGGCCCCAAGCAAGTCCGTCCCTTCATCAATGATCGTCGATGAATTCTCTCTAGACTCAGAATCAGTAGAGCGTTATAAGGATGACTTGTCTATGTTTGTTCGTTCCTTTGACAAGTCTCGTCATGAGAGATTCGTGGAGATGTTTGGGTTCAAGATCCCTTTTACTTTAAAGAACTTAAATCCGTATTGGAATCTCTTGAATGGAGCAGCATGTTTTTGGGATCCTTCGACCCATTTTTTAATGAGATGGTCCTCACCATGGAGGAGTTGGAAACTATCTTGGATATGCCATTGACCAGTGTGATTGCGGTTCCTAAGCATGGTAAGGCACCGTCAGAGTCTCTTGGGGATTTATTGAGCATAGGTCTTCATGAAGCAAAGAGTTACAACCACAACCTCTATGTCGATCTCTCCGCTTTGCCAAAGAGATTTAGGGGTCGCGTGACACGTATTCATGGAGTGGATTCTCAGTGTCGCCTCTTGGCTTTATGCTTATTTTGGAATGTGCTTTTCATGAGCAAGTGTGGCATGGCGGACACGGAGCTCGTGGACATTGTTTTGCAAGATAGAGGACGGTCCTTCAACATTGTTCCTCTTATCTTAGGGGAGACCCTTCATGGTCTTGATGAGTTGCACCGAACCGGCTCCATGACTCAGGGAAGTCTTAGCTTCGGGAACACATCATATTATTGAGCCCTTCGACCGAGTATTCTCCTTATACTTTCCATAAGCGGAGATTGTTAGTGAAAAACCTTAGTATTGAGGAGTGGGTCCATCTTTTTGCGAAAGCGGAGACCGATGACATTGCTTGGTGTCCACCATTTTGGATGGTGAAGAAGTTTGTGGCTAGTACCGACGGATATGATAGGGTCATTCTTCCGGGTTTGAGAGATTCCTCCTTTTATTTTGCTCGAAGGGTGATACGGCAGTTCGGTCAGCAACATGACACTTTTGTGCTAGGGGGACTTGTTCGAGATGTTTCTTCCATAGACTCGAAGTTTTCTGCGAGTTTGTCTCGTGCTTAGGGGAAGGGCACCACCATGGACCGTTGGACCAATCTCTGTCATGATGGAGGGCGCATTTATCTATCGGATAAATATTTGGATTGGCTCCTCAAGGAACTCCGTCCCGATGTCGAGGGTATTGATGAGATTCGTCGTCCTTTGTTGGGGGACCAATTTGAGCCTAGCTTGAGTTTGAGGAAGAAGGAAGCTAAGGAGGATCCTTCTAATGTCAGTGTGGACGCTACTCAAGACTTTCTGGATAGTAGCGTTTATGAGAGGAGAGAAAATGGACTTCCCGATAAATTTCAAGCTCTTGATAGGCCTCATGTGTTTATGAGATTCACTTCCTCAGTATTCAACAGACTTGATGTTCCTCCCGGTTTCGAGATACCTTGGTACAAGAGGAAGAGAGATGACAAGACGGACCGTGATCAAGCCCCTACTAAGTCAAGAAAGAAATAGATTTTTGAGAGTATCAAGAGATTGCTTAGATAGACCAATATTTCGGTTTTTAGTGTTTTATTTATTTTTATTTTGCAAGTTGGTAGCTCATATTGGGAATTTTCCTATTGTTTTCTTGAAATGCATTCAATTAATAAAAGAACATTATTTTTATTTTTATTTATTGAATAGACCGGACCAAAAGGCTGCCTATGTCACGCCCCGGAAAATTCTAAAATCTATAAACATAAAATTTACATAATGTACATCTCCAAAATGCAAAATACCAAACCGGGCGCGTGAATTCAACTATAAACCAATACCATTAAACAACACCTCACGAGATTTCAACTCGGAGACAATCTACAAGTGCGGAAGCAAGAACAACTAATAACATAAAAACTCAACGGATAACAGTATTTACACAACACTGTACTACCTCGATCTCACAACAAAATACATAAAGGCTCAGAAGAGAAACTACCCCAAAGGAGGTCAACCTACTCAGAAGATTCCCGCTACAACGGACCTCACAACGCTACCACTTGCTTTCCTGGGGGGGGGGGGTTAAGGAAAACAACAAAGATAAAAAGAAACGGGGTGAGATAAAATCTCAGTAAGCTACTAAATGCATCTAAGTGCCATGCTGTCATGAACAGTAATATAACAATAAGCATTCATAATGTACAATCACATAACAACAAATGAGAGGCTCCCTATCGCCAACCGTCCCATACCGGTTGGAAATAATGACCAGCTCATCATGCAGCACATAAAGCTGAGATAAACACGTTACAAAGGATACCGAGCCAAGGTTTCACCAAACTGATAGAACAATCGCTGCGCAGCTTCAACCGATCAACCAATCAACAATAGCAGCATAACAGCTGAAGAGAACCCCGGTCAGAATCGACCAATCAATCAATCAATCAATCAATCAATCAACCCATCAAACCATCTTCATAGTAGCATAAACAGCTGAAGATGACAACCCCGGTATCGGAACCATAACAATGTAACATGTCACAAAGGACAGGGGAAATGACACAGAGTCATACCCAAAACGTCTAGCTAGAATACTCACTAATGGAGCTAGCTCATCCCAACTAAGGTCATCTAGAAGGGGAAAGAAGGACCAATGGGCGATGCTATGCTGGACTTGGCTCGTGCCATTATAACATTATCCATTGCCTGACTCGAACACAAGTAACCAACTGGACTTTCAAATAAATGCTAAGTAATAAATACTAGCTCGATAAACAACCAAAGATTCCAAAGTAGGGAACCATACCAAATAATCACCATAAAGATGCAAACGATTACTCATGAAGAGTTCAACAACAATGAACACAAGAAGTTCCTCATAGAGAGTCCAACACCGATAAACAGGGTTGCTCATAGAGAGCCCAACAACATTGATCATTAAAACATGATGATTCCATGATAAGAGACCATACCAAACACATCCTAAAGATGATACCCACGAGTTACTCATAAGGAGCACAACTCAAACGGTCGCTCACAATTGGTACAATAATTATTACCAAAACGACCCTAAACGTCTACTCATAAAGAGTACTATGACCATGAACTCAACCATCTCTTACACTTGGAATTCCAAATAGGAAAACCGAATAAATACACCTTAAAGCAAATCAACACCATAGGTACCCAATCACCAATTCACGTCTTACATCCGTTCATCAACGAACCAATTCTTAACACTCGAACGAACCCAAAAGGTTACACCTATTCATACATGATCACATACGGACCAAACCCAACACTTTGATACTATAGGATATCACCTAAAACCTAGACCAAGTCTTATCCAAAAATCAATTCGATTGGCACAATCATGAACACCTCATAAGATGACCAAACATTCCCAAACAATACTTAGACTAATTCCATAACACAATTGCTCACAACGGAACCACTTTACAACCCTAGAGTGTTCCACTATGCTCATACAAGTTAAATAGAATAGTACTCAAAACCCAGACCGAACCACATTCTTAAATCACACAAAAAGAACAAGTATAACCTTCAGTAACCACTGTGCGGCCGCCCAATTCTGGTTGTGCGGTCGCCCACTATACCCTGCAACCAAGACAAAACCTTTCAGTAAGTTGTGCGGCCGCACGCCCCATTTTGGGCGGTCGCCCACAACCCCTGTTCTGCCGGAAATCAGCAAGAATGAACTGGGTTCTTCCCAAATTTGTTACCAAAACTCAATCCAACAACACCAACACTTCTACTAGGATACCCAAGTGCCCAAACAACAAGAAAGCCTAGTAAGAACCTAAATAACCAACATCTAGCAACCCAAACCAAGATTTAAATCCCAAAATCAATTATCACAAAGTTAACCAAAAATGTAAACAAATTCCAAACTCAACCAAAAGGCCATATATATCAACTAAAGCATCATATAAGCTAAAGATGAACATTTTTAGCATAAATGGGGGAAAAGCAACTTACTTGGAATTTATCAAAGATGACGGAATTCGAATTTTCTTAGCTCTACACGATCCTAGCGACGATCTAAACATTTTTCATAAAATGAGCAATAAGAAACAATGAGAGGAAGATGATCAAAATGAAGGAAAAAGGGAGGAGCTTTTCTTACCTCAACAACAATGGAGAGAGAGGGAGAAACTAGTGTGTGTGTGTGAGGAAGGAGGGAGTATGTAGGAGAGTGAGGGAGGGAGGGGGAAGTAGTTAAGATACTAAAGAAAAGTTTCACAATTAACCCCTCCACTACAACATTGAACACATAAACCCTTTTCAACTAAATCCCCTATCTTCACACTTAGCACAATTGATTAATTTAAAATGCTAGACATAAAATATTAAGAAACACAAAATGAACCCATAAATAAATAAATAATTAAATAAATATTTATTACTAAGAAAATAGAGACGAGTTTTCGGGTCGTTACAGCCTACGTTCTCCTTTTACATCAATTAAATAAGGAGCTCAGGTCATCGTAGTTCTTGTTCAAGAAAGAGAAAAATATTTGCTGACTATATGACCTGTCTCGTACAAGACAGTCCCCTATTCTTTTTTTTTTTTTTTTTTTTTTTTTTTATGCACACCCTGACTTTTGCCTAGACCGCCCTTTCAGGTTTTTAATCTAGCGGGCTTCTTTTCTTGTGCTCTTTTTCTGAACTAGGGGGCGGAGCTATAAGTAGTACTTCTTCAGCTTGTCTATGTTGACGGGCTTCGGCAGTTGATCTCCATTTAGGTCTACGAGTTGTACCGCTCCTCCGGAGAAAATCTTCTTGACTATGTAAGGACCTATCCACCTTGGTCCCCATTTTCCCATGGGGTTGAATGGTCCAGGACAATGTTCGTGCAGGACAAGGTCCCCTTCTTTGATGTTTCTGGATTTGACTTTCTTGAATGCTCGGGCCATTCTCCGTTGATATGCTCGGATATGCTCGGTGGCTTGAAGTCGTCGTTCATCTAGCAGGGCTAGTTGTTCGTAATGGTTGTTTAACCATGTGAGTTCATTTACTTGGTTTTCTAGGAGAACCCTTAGCGAAGGTACTTCTAATTCGATTGGTAATACTGCTTCCATCCCATAGGCTAGGGCGTATGGAGTTTCACCGGTGGCTGTACGGATTGAGGTATGGTAGCCCCAGAGTGCAAAAGGTAGCTTCTCAGGCCAGTCTCTGCCAGTCTTAGCCATTTTTCTGATGATGGTCTCTATGGTTTTGATAGCAGCTTCGACTGCTCCATTGGTCTGTGGTTGGTATGGTGATAACCGATGCCTCTCTATCTTGTACACTGCGAGTAGTTGGTCACATTATTTCTCAAAGTGTGTGCCATTATCGAATATCATTTCATGAGGTACTCCATATCGGCATATGACATTAGTCTTAATGAACTCAGCCACCTTCTTTGCATTTAAGACTTTGTAGGATTGAGCTTCGATCCATTTAGTGAAGTACCCTATGGTGACCAATACGTGTCCATTGTGACCTATCGGTGAGACTTTGCTGATGACATCTATTCCCTATGTAGAGAATGGCCAGGGAGATGTCATGAGGTATAACACGGACGGTAGTGCGTGTTGTATGTTGGCATGTATCTGTCACTTGTGGCATTTCTTAACCATGTCGGCGCAGTCGGCTTCCATTGTAGCCCAATAGTACCCTAGTCGGATAACTTTCTTTGCTAGCATATTTCCATTCATGTGGGTTCCACAGACTCCTTGATGGACTTAGTCCATGATTTCTATGGCTTCGTGCTCATCAGCAAAGAGTAGACACTGCTTGTGATGTTTCTTATAGAGGCGATCACCTATAATCACGAATTGGGCAGCGAATCATTTGAGATCTATCTTTGCTTTAGGTGATGTGTCTAGTGGGAATGTTCCGTCTAGGAGGAAACGCCATATATCGTAGTACCATGGTTTGTTGTCCAAGGTATTTATGGAAACAAAGTCATGTGTCTCTTTGTAGTCATGCAAGTCTATGACCGAGTGGTTAGAGGGAGTCGTTCGTCTCGCAACTTTGAATGTTTTGACCTCAGTCCATTCGGGAATCTCCACAAGTGATGCTAGCATGGCTAGCGAATCTTCTAAGTGGTTTTTATCTCTAGGAAGATAGTAGAAAGTTACTTCTTTAAATTGTTTAACCAAGTCTTGGAGATGGTCATTGTATTTCTGGAGTGTAGGATCTTGTACCTTCTACTTATGGAGTGACTGATAGATTATAAGTTGCGAATCTCCGTACACCTCTAGTTCGGTCACATTTCTTTCTAAGGCTGCTTCAAGCCCCGCTATACAAGCTTTATACTCGGTAATGTTGTTAGTGGCCTCGAAGTCAAGGCGAATTGCGAGTGGAGTGTATAAATCTGAGGGATCTACTAGTAGCATGCCGATACCATATCCTCATTTATTGGCTGCGCCATCGAAAAATAACTGCCACTTATTTTCTGCTATTACCATGATGTCTTCATCAGGGAATCGCGGGTCTTCCCCCTTCGCTTCATCACATGGAAATTTGGCTAAATGATTAGCAAAGACTCTTCCTCTTACGGATTTCTGTGTGATGTAAGTGATATCATACCCCGCGAGCATAAAGTACCACTTAACTATTCTAGAGGAGACATGAGATTTTTCGAAGATGTTCTTCATCGGGTCCATTCGGGCAATCAGTTGCACGGGAAATGCTTCCATGTACGGTTTGAGTCTCTCAGCCACCCATACCAGTGCAACACATGACTTTTCTAATGCGAAGTAGTTCAATTCAGCCCCTTGAAATCAAAGTAGATGGCATTCTATTTTCTCGAGTCAGCTTGCTCTTGTGCTAGCATAGCCCCTAGTGCAGTGTCATTGACTATAAGGTACAGGATCAATGACTTTTCTTTATGTGGTGGGACCAATACAAGAGGATTGATCAAGTATTCTTTGACCTTTTCGAAGGCTCCTTGACACTCTTCGGTCCATTCTAGGGATGCATTCTTCTTGAGGAGTTTGAAAATGGGTTCGCACATTGTCGTGAGTTGATTTATGACACGACTAATGTATTGAAGGTGACCCATGAATCCCTTTACTTCTTTCTGCGTCTTAGGTGGAGGCATGTCAACGATGGCTTTAATCTTAGCGGGGTCAGCTTCTATACCACGCTCGGTAACCATGTACCCAAGAACTTTTCCTTTCACTACCCAAAACGTGCACTTGGCTGGATTAAGTCTCATCTTGTAGTGTCTCAACCTTTCAAAGAATTTTTTAAGGTGAACAAAGTGCTGTCAATTGGAGCCTTTTGAGTGTATGATCATGTCATCAACGTATACCTTTATTTCTTTATGTATCATGTCGTGGAATAGCGCAGTTACAACTCTTTGGTAAGTGGCTCCGGCATTTTTGAGTCCGAATGGCATGACTATATAACAGAATGTCCCCCACAGCATCGTAAACACTGTCTTGTGTTGATCCTCTTCATCCATAAGGATTTGATTGTACCCAGCGAATCCGTCTACGAATGAACGAACCTTATACTTTACGGTATTGTCGACGAGCATGTCTATGTTGGGAAGAGGAAAGTCATCTTTCGGAGATGCTCTGTTAAGATCACGGAAATCTACACAGACATAGACCTTTCTATTTACTTTGGAAACTTTCACAGTGTTAGCCAACCAGGTTGGTTACTCTATTACTTTAATGAACCCGACACTCAAGAGTTTCTCTATCTCTTGCTTGACTTATACCGACCACTCGGGTTTAATCCTGCGGAGTTTCTGCTTGACTGTCTTTGAATCGGGAAGCAGCAGTATCTTATGTTCAATAATTGAATTGGATAGCCCTGGCATATCTTTGTAGGACCATGCGAACACGTCTACGAATTATCGGAGAAGCGCTATGAGGGCTTGTCGGTTTTCCCCCTTGAAGAAACTGCCAATCTTGGTCTCTTTCGGATCATCGTCCATCCCCAAATTATCTGTTTGCATTTCTTCGGCATCAATAGGACCATTTTCGCCATGATAACCTACTTGCTTAATAATTACTTTTAAGATTTGTTCATTTTCTTGATCTATCTCGTCATATGACTCATTATTATCTAATTGGTTAGAGTTATTAGTTAATTCGTCATTCATGACGCTTGCAATATCAGGATACTCAGAAAGATCTAGGTTTTCATTAAGAAAGTAGGGGAATACATGTTCCGCGATGGCATCCAAGTCCTCTTGGGTGAGCTCATCGGTAGCGGTATCTAACTCTAAGGTAAGAGTTATAAGAGTTCTCTTCCTATGGGGATGGGGAGTGCATCCTAGCTCTTTGATCAAGAAGTCTTCACTTGCTATGGGTCCCCCAGTTGTGTACCAATTCTTGATGGGCTCGTCGCACTTCTTTTGATGAGTTTGGTGTAGTCTTGCTTTGGAGCGTCCCCCTTATCTATTGCATTGACTTGAGTGTCCTCTAGCTTGCAAAGGTTGACAAACTGGAGAAGTAGGTCTTCTCCCAACACAAAGTCCCATTCACTGAATACCTCGGCCTTGGTACCCCCCAATTCTCGAGGTAGCCACGAGAATTGTATCGGTTCTATTTTAAGTGAGTATGGATCACAGTAATTGAAGATTTCAAAGCCCGGTTGTCGCTTCCCCCTATGGTCGATCCATGGTTCAGGGAACATGAAGTATGGTAAGTTTTCCCCCTCGCATACAAAGTGCTCGTTTAGTGTCTTTCGATAGGGCGGTGCAATTGGTACTATGTATGAAGTCCTATCTATTACTTGATCCCAAGACAACATGTAACAGAAAGAAGTTTCATTATTGAACTTTAGAGTGCTTTCGCCACATTTGGGACTAGGCGAGTAGTCTCCTCTTCTTCACTAGCTATCTCTATTACATTGATCCCTCCTCCCGTAGTTGGGAGAGGGTTTGTCACTATATTAGGAACCCCTAGTTGCTTAGAGTCAATGAGATCTTAGATCACATCTTTGAGGTGTTTGCATAAGTCGGTGTCGTGGCCACTAAACTGGTGGAACTTGCAATAGAGGTGGTGAGCGTGATTTACAGGGAGTTCCCTTGGAGTAGTAGGAGGCTTCCTTGGTGTGACTTTGCCGGCCTCTACGAGTATGTCGAAGAGTTCTCCTTGAGTGATACCTTATAGTTTGTTGTAGACTTTCTCTTTCTTCTTTTCCTTATTTGGTGGAGGGACGGAGGAATAGTTGCTCCTCCCTTGGTTATTGAAATCAATGGTGTTGACGGATGTGTCTTTGCTAGTAGAGCCCTTGCTAGTGTAACGGTAACCATTATCTTTCTTAGCTTCTTTCATATTTTTGAAGATGTCATCTAGTCGAAGACCGGCCTTATGAAGTTTGGAAAAGCTTAGGAAGAAAGTACCGGAGAGACGGTCCTCATACTCGTTACGAAGTGACTTGAGGAAGATGTGCTTTCGATCCTCCGTATATCAACAATCTCGGTGAGCTTGGCTCTCCATCTCTTGACAAAGTCACTAAATGTCTCATTAGCACCTTGTTGGATTTGTTCGAGGTCTCTTTTAGTGGGACGGTAAGTAGTATTGTCCTCAAAATGCCTTTGGAAGACCTCACATGCGGTATCCCAATCGGTTCTTGTACCTAAGGGGAGAGACATGTACCAATCCCTTGCTGCCCCCTCTACAGTTTGGGGAAAGCTTTGGGCTAAAACAGTGTCATCTACTTTTATTGGAAGGATGGCCTAAGTGTAGGTTTCAATATGAACATGAGGACAAGTAGTGCCATTGAACTTGGCAATGTCGGGAGTGCGGAACTTTCGTGGAAGCTTAGTGATCGACTTGCGGAGTGCAATGGGGTCAAATGGAACAATGGAGCCCTTTGCTAGACCAAGATGCGCAAACCTCTTTTCGAGGAACTCGGCAGTGGCAGAGATGATGATGTTGGTGTCATCACTAGATTTCGTTTTCTTATCATTTGTCTAGGTATCCTCATCATCGGAGGAGGAGGAAGAGTTGGATGTATTTGAATCGGAGTCGGAGTCATCATCCTTTTTGTTCTTTTTCTTAGCATGGTATTCCCCGTCTTTGGAGGAGGATTTCGATTTCTTATTGCACTTTTTGATTTCTTGGAGCTCTTGTAGGACAGAGTGTATGTCTTGGGCGTGGCGATCACTCTCACGGGCAGCAATTTTAGCTTGCTCTTTCACTTGCTGTTCAAGTCGTGCAATGACGGTCTTAGCGGTTTCCAAATCGTGATGGGGGTACCGGCCATTACTGCAAACTTTTCTAGTCTTTTGGTCTTAGGATCACGGATGTAGACTACCGAAGAGATTGTGTTGGGAGTGTTGGTAGTGGTGCCCTAGGCACGTTTGATAAATGTTGTAATTGTTATCATTTATTTCATATCAATAAAGAGATGTTTTGATTATTATTGTTGTTCATGTTTACTTATAATAATCTCTGTCCCTAGTACTTGTTAAGCACTAGTATAAAGGCTAAATGATCATGAGATGATCATGTTAGATTTATGGGTACTTGTTTGGAACAAGGTACTGGACATGACCCGCTGTAGATACCCGGGTGGAGAAACCACGGCTTTTAGGCTAGAGCGCGTGCGTTATTCCTAGGATGTCTAACTTGTTTTTAGAGTCGCCACCTATGTTTTGAGGAACATAAGAAAAACCTATTGATAATAGCCTAAGTTTGATTACGAAAACAGAGATTCTTTGTTTTGAGGTTCGGGGGTTAGATTACGAGATGGGAAGTACCGAAACACCCATCTTGCCCAACTAAAGTTGGTCTTGCTTGATCAAAATCTACATGAATAATAAACGTTCTTTTTCTTCTTCTTTAAATCATAAAATGGGGTTTTAAAATAGAGTTTGGAATGTAGGAGATAACTCCTTAACCAACCTCAACGAGATGAGGTGATCATTAGAGTCATGTCCCAAAATGATTTGGATGATTGCACTTTGATAAAACAAAAAGAAAGAGAAAAGAGATGAAGTTGAGAAGGGGAAAGAAATAGCTTTACTTAGACTTCAAGAGACTTCAAACACTTCTTGTTGAATTACTTGGAGAAATCCTTTGGAAAATGCTTTGAAAGTAGAAAATTTGGTTTCTTATTGAAATGTGAGATTGAGAGCAGAAGGTCCAAGGTCTAAGGTCTTCCTTTTTTCCTCCTTGAAAATGGAGGTAAAGGGGGGTTTTTATAGGTGAAAGAGAGATGTTTTTGGTGCCAAAACTCAGTCACCAAGAAATCTTTCCCGGGCAAAATCCTGTAAATTGAGCAAGGGAGGGAATCCTGGCCAGAAATCTGTAACCGACGCCCAGAGGCGCGCGCTTCCTGCTTTGGGGGCGGGAGGCGCGCGCGTCTGGATCCTCCTGTCAGAGGCGCGTGACTCAGAGAAGGCAATTTTGACAGAATGGACTAGAAAGTCAGCCCTGTTATCCAGTTTAGTCCCTGGACTTAACGTAGTCAGTCAGGAACTTAACGGAAGTGACAGGAACTAACGAGAAACACTTAAAATGGGGAGAAACACAAGATCAAATGTGCAATCGGGGTGAGCGGTCCAAGGCGGGGTGTCTATAGAGCCCCTCGGCGACGTGGATTGCAAAGCAAAACGTGTCGATGAAAGTTAAAAACACCCGCCGAGGACATCACCAAGAAAAAGCAAAGGCTCGATGAAAGCAGGAATTTGAAATTGCGAGAGATAGTGGTGCGCTCCCTGTGTGAGCGGCTTTTGTTGATAGAGGGGGTGGCATGATCCGTTAGGTGAACCTGCCGGCTGAATATGTTGAATGAGGCCGTTAGTGAACCTTTGAACGAGGCCGTTAGTGAACCTTTGGAGAGGCCGTTAGTGAACCTTTGGAGAGGCCGTTAGTGAACCTTTGAGGAGAGGCCGTTAGTGAACCTTTGAGGAGGCCGTTAGTGAAACTTTGGAGAGGCCGTTAGTGAACCTTTGAGGAGGCCGTTAGTGAACCTTTGGAAAGGCCGTTAGTGAACCTTTGAACGAGGCCGTTAGTGAATCTTTGATGAGGCCGTTAGTAAACCCTTGAATGAGGCCGTTAGTGAACCTTTGTAGAGGCCGTTGGTGAACCTTTGGAGAGGCCGTTAGTGAACCTTTGGAGAGGCCGTTAGTGAACCTTTGAAGAGGCCGTTAGTGAACCTTTGAGGAGGTCGTTAGTGAACCTTTGGAGAGGCCGTTAGTGAACCTTTGAACGAGGCCGTTAGTGAACCTTTGATGAGGCCGTTAGTGAACCCTTGAATGAGGCCGTTAGTGAACCTTTGTAGAGGCCGTTGGTGAACCTTTGGAGAGGCCGTTAGTGAACCTTTGAGGAGGCCGTTAGTGAACCTTTGGAGAGGCCGTTGGTGAACCTTTGTTGACGAATCCGTTAGTGAAATTCGTTGATGAAATATTGCTTTGAAGTCGCGTGCCGCTTGGAGTCACACTTGACTTTTGACTTGTGGGGTGCGGGCACAGTTGACCGCGACCAGAAAAATGTTCCTGCTGGGGATGAAATGTTGAGATTGACTCTTGAGGGGGGTATGGTACCCGTGATAGAACTTAGGGAGTTCGGAATCTGGAGGAGGACAGCCTACTTTTGAGTGGGAGTTTCTATCGTACTTTCAATCTTTGACATGCCTTAAGGGTGGACCAGAAGAAGGTGTGCCCAACTGGGTGTCCGAGGACCGGGGCTGTGTCTTGATTTAGGCTGGAGATTTATGACAAGCCTTTTCTGAAGTGATCTAGACTTGGGAGGCGCGCGCTTTCCTCTGTAGGCTTGGGACGCGCGCGCAATTCAGATCGCTGGCGGGTGGCGCGCGCGTCTGGAAGGCAGAATTCCGGGCTTGACATTTGCTGGCCAAAAGAACCCCCAACAGCTATAATATCAGCTTCTGTTCGACCACTTGATTCTCACAGCTCCTTTCTGCCATTTTTAAACATCATATTATTGCTCAACTTTGCTTGTGATCAACATTTTCCATGGCTTCCAATTCTTTTGTTCTTGATGCCAAGGTTGTTAGTGGGTATGAAAAGGACTTGGACACTTTTGTGTATTCTTTCAAGACCCATCCCAAGAAGGCCTTCATTAAAGACTTCGGGTTCCGAATTCTTTTCACTCTGCGGACGTTGAAGCCGGATTGGGATTTGTTGAGAGCTGCCGTGGCTTTCTGGGATTGCGATAGCCATACCTTCAACTTTTCAGCTAATGAAATGGTGCCGACTGTTGATGATTTCGGGGCCATCCTTGGCATGCCTTTGGCCGGTCGGATTGCCGTCCCTAAATATCACCGTGGTGCCATTGACTCTTGGGTTGAGTTACTGAATCTCCCTGTTGAGGACGTGAGGAAGATGTTGCACGGTACTGTGATTGACATAACTGAGTTGCCGATGTTATTCAGTTTACACTCGGAGGATCCGGTGGTTCAATCTTTCAAGAGGAATGCCATGGCCGCTTGTCTCTTTAGTGAAGTACTGTTGGTCACACCATTCGGGACTGCGGATGCGCAGTTGGCTGAGATTATTTTGCAAGCCAAGGAGCAACAATTTAGCATAATCCCTCTTATTGTAGGGGAGACGTTGCACGGCCTTGATGAGTTACATAGGACGGACAAGATGTGTCGGGGAAGCCCTTTGCTCTTGACCATATGGCTCCGAGAACACTTCAAGATTTATTCCCCGGATGGTGATTTGTCTCCTTTTGCTGTTCATAGGAGGAAGCTGTTGATCCGGGATTTATCTGAAGACGGTTGGAAGAAATTCTTTGCCTCTCGGGTAACCGTCGATATTGAGTGGTGCCCTCCTTCTTAGGGTCTTCGTCCTTTTGTGGAATGGACTCTTGGTTTTCAGCACGTGGTTGTACCCGGCTTGAGAGATTCTTCATTTTACCAGCCAGAGCGGGTTCTGCGGCAGTTTGGTTGCCAACAGATAATTCCTTTTCCGAGGGACAGAATGCTTCGTCCAGTTGCTTACATGGGTCCGGACTTCTCGAGTGAGCTTCAGTCGTCTTGGGGAGATGATCGCAACCATTGGGCCTTTGCTCCTCTGCATCGAGGGAGTTTTTTCCTTCCCGGGAGCTACTTGGATTATTTGTTTGGCGCCCTTTACCGTGGCATCACTTGGGTCGATGTGCTTCGTGCCGAGTTGTTGGGAAAGGGTTTTGAGCCTAGCAGCGCTTTGAGATATAGGGAGGCTGCTGCTGATTCGAGTAACATTCTTGCTGACCCTTTCGGTACTCCTTTGGATGACTTTTATGCTAGGAGACGTGCTGCAACACAGAAGGTTTCGGTGCGTATTAGTGCTCCTCCGTTATCCAAGAAGAAAAGGATTGATAGACGATCGGGTGGTCCTTTGAAGGCTAAGAGAAAATTGGACTTTTCTTAGTACCCTAAGAGATTGCAATTAAATTAGACCACTTTGTTTTAGGATTTAATGTTTTGATGTCTTTTGTTGCTCAATAAATCCGTTGTAAAGGCTTGAATAATTCATTGAATGAATAAAAATTGCATCTTGTTATTTGAAGTGAATTGGGTATTTTTGATATGTTTTAGACCGCACCCGAAGGTTGCCTACGTTCCTCCAGTTGGGAGGCTCAGGTCTCTGTAGTTCAAACAAACAAAGACCTTTTTTTTTTTTTTTTTTTTTTTGTGTGCACCCTGTTTTTTTGCCTAGACCGCCCTTTCGGGTTTTCAATCTAGCGGGCTTCTTTTTTGCACATGCTCTAATTTTTTCCTAGGCCGCCCTTGCGGGTTTTCAACCTAGCGAGCGTTTTTTTTTTTTTTTAATGGTCTTTGTTTATTAAGCATAGAACCTCTTGAGCTTGTCGAGGTTGACCTCCTTTGGCAGCTGGTCACCATCTAAATCCACGAGTCGGACTGCACCGCCTCTTAGTATCTTTTTGACCACGTACGGACCGATCCATCGGGGTCCCCATTTCCCCAGGGGATTCATGGCATTAGGAGGATGTTGTCTTAAGACCAAATCTCCCACATTGATGTTTCGAGGCTTCACCTTTTTGTTGAAAGCTCTTGTGTTCGAGTGCTCTTAGCCTTTTCTCATCGAGTAAGGCTATCTGTTCATATCGACTTTGCATCCAGTCGACCTCGTTGACTTGATTCTCAAGGAGGACCCGTAGAGAGGGGACTTCAAGTTCGATTGGGAGTACGGCTTCAGAACCGTAGACTAATGCGTAAGGAGTTTCTCCTGTTGCTGACCGTATTGATGTGCGGTAGCCCCACAATGCTAATGGTAGCTTCTCGGGCCAATCCCTTCCTGTTGAGGCCATTTTCTTGACGATGGTCTCGATGGTCTTATTTGCTGCTTCAACCGCGCCATTTGCTTGGGGACGATAAGGAGATGACTTGTGCTTGGTGATCTTGTATTCTACCAAAAGTGAATCCATTTCCTTCTCAAAGTGAGAGCCGTTGTCGGAAATGATTTCATGAGGCACGCCGTATCGGCACATGATATTAATATTTACAAATTCGGCCACTTTCTTGGCGTTGAGGGTCCGATAGGCTTGTGCTTCGACCCACTTTGTGAAGTAGTCGACGGCCACTAGGACGAATGACTGCCCATTGCTTCCGGCAGGATGGACTTCACCGATGATGTCTATCCCCCAACAAGAGAAAGGCCAAGGTGTGACCATGTTGTAAAGTTGCGAGGGCGGAGCATGTTGCAGATTAGCATGGAATTGGCACGTGGCACACCTTTTAACTTTCTCGATACAGTCTCGTTCTATAGTGCTCCAATAGTAACCAATGCGGAGTATCTTCTTGACTAGCATAAACCCATTCATGTGGGGTCCACACTCTCCTTCGTGTACTTCACACATTATCTCTTGAGCTTCGGCCTCATTGGCGCATAAGAGATTGATCCTGTCGTAGTGCCTTTTATAGACTCGGTCCCCAATCAGTACGTACCGAGAGGCTAGCCTTTGCAGAGCCGCTTGGGACTTCTTATTGCTATTCTCGGGATAAGTTCCATCTTTGAGGAAATTCATGATATCCGGAGAGTTTGTTTGAACCTCATTGATCTCGATATTCATGCAGTACGCCGGACTGCTCCCTCGGGCAATTTTGAAAGGCTTCACCATTTTCCCTTTGGGCATTTCGACTAATGAAGCTATGGTGGCCAGTGCATCGGCGAAGCGATTTTTATCCCTTGGCAGGTAGTTGAAAGTGACCAATTCTTCAAGGTGCTGACCATACTGTTGGAGGGTCGGGTCTTGGATTCGCCATTTACCCGATTGCTGATTGATAAGGAGCAAAGAGTCGCCGAATACTTCTAGTTCCGTGACGTTTCTTTCGAGAGCTGCTTCGAGCCCTGCTATGCATGGTTCGTACTCGGCAATGTTGTTGGTAGCTTCGAATTCCAAACGGATGGCAATGGGAGTGTAGATGTCTTTTGGATCGACAAGCAATGCTCCTATACCAAAACCGTGTTTATTGGCGGCGCCATCGAAAAAAAGTTGCCACTTATTTTCCTCGGTTGCAGTACAAATTAAATGCTCGTCGGGGAACTGTACGTCTTCCCCCTTCACTTCGTCACACGGGAATTCGGCAAGCTGGTCACTGAACACTTTCCCCCTGACGGATTTTAGTGTGACGTAAGTGATATCATAGCCGGCAAGCATGAAGTACCATTTGGCTATTCTTGTTGACATGAAAGGCTTCTCGAAGATGTAGCGGAGCGGGTCTACCTTTGCTACTAGCTTGATCGGAAAAGCTTCCATATAGTGTTTGAGCTTTTGAGTAACCCAAACCAATGCTGCACATGACTTCTCTAAGACAGAGTAGTTCTTTTCGCCTCCTTGGAATCGGCGACTGACAAAATAAATGGCATTCTCCTTTGTGGACTTTCGTTGCTCTTGTGCTAACATAGCCCCTAGGGCTTCATCATTGACAGTGAGATAGAGCAAAAGGGGCTTCTCCTTGTGCGGCGGAACTAGAACAGGAGGTCACGTCAAGTAATGCTTCACTTGGTCGAAGGCTTCTTGGCACGCGTAGGTCCATTCTAGAGCCACATTCTTCTTGAGTAGCTTGAAGATTGGATCGCACATGGAAGTGAGCTGGTGCACAAACCGACTGATGTATTGCAGTCTTCCCATGAAACCTTTGATCTCTTTCTGCGTCTTTAGAGGAGGCATGTCAATGATTGCTTTGATTTTGGAGGGATCTACTTCAATTCCCCTTTCAGTGACCATATAACCAAGGACTTTGCCTCGGATAACCCCGAACGTGCACTTTGCAGGGTTGAGCCTCATCTTGTGTTGACGAAGCCTTTCGAAGAACTTGCGGAGATCGATTAAATGTTGACCATCGGTCCCTTTGGAGTGAATGATCATGTCGTCCACATAGACCTCGATTTCTTTGTGAATCATATCGTGGAACAAGTCTGTCACGACTCTTTGGTAGGAAGCCCCAGCGTTTCTTAACCCAAATGGCATGACTGTGTAGCAGAAGGTACCCCATGGTGTTGTGAAGGCTGTCTTATGTTGATCTTCCTTGGCCATGAGAATCTGATTGTACCCAGCGAACCCATCCACGAATGAGCGAACCTCGTAGGCAGCAGTGGAGTCGACAAGCATGTCGATGTTAGGGAGTGGAAAATCGTCTTTCGGGGAAGCTTTGTACAAATCCCGGAAGTCCACAGAAACTCGAACCTTGCCATTTGCCTTTCTGACTGTCACGATGTTGGCTAACCATTTCGGATACTCGATAACCTTGATGAAACCCACACTGAGGAGCTTCTCGATCTCTTCTTTGACTTGCAGAGACCATTCTGGCTTGATCTTTCTGAGCTTTTGTTTTACCGGCTTGGCATCTTCTCTGATCGGAATTCTGTGCTCCGCTACCTTTCTGTCCAAACCCGGCATGTCTTTGTATGACCATGCGAATACATCCACAAATTCTCTGAGTAGTGCAGTCAGTCTATCTCTGTCATCCCCCTTGAAGAACCTTCCGATCTTAGTTTCTCTTGGCTCTTCGTCGGTACCCAGATTAACAACATGCAATTCTTCGTCAGCCCCTGGACCATTTTCACCACGACTACGGACCTGTTGAGCAAGTTCATTTAAGTATGTTGTGTTTTCGTGGTCTATTTCATCATAATTTGAATCGTTATTAACTTGTTCATTAAGTTCATTATTAGTTAATTCATCATTTATGATGTTTGCAATCTCAGGGTACTCAGAAATGTCAAATTTTTCATTAGCAAAGAAAGGAAACACACGCTCGGCTATGGCCTCCATATCCTCTTGGGTGAGGGTATTAGAGACACTCTCGGACTCGAAAGTAAGTGTGAGCCGGTCTTCCTTTGTTGCTGTGCGGGGTATGCAACCCATTTCTTGGACTAAGAATTCCTCGGATACCATGGGCCCTTTCGTAGAATACCAATTGTTGATCGGCTCGGAGCTTGGCGGGATCTCACTGATAGTCTCATTCATGATGACGGTGTCATGGATGGCGTTGACTTGGCATTCATCCATTATGGCAAGCTCTTCGAACATGGAGGCTAAATCTGTCGGTTCTTCCCCCACGATGATTTCTGTCTCGGACTCTATAGTCACTTTCCTCCCCCACCATTCACGGGACGACATGGGAGTTGGTTCCCTTTCGGATTTCTGGATCTCACAATCAGAGAAGATTTCGAGACCGGGCTTTTTGACACCCTTATTGTTAACCCATGGCTCGGGAAAGATCATGTATGGAACGTCTTCCCTTGGCGGACAAAATAGCCATTCAACGTCTTGCGGTAAGGCCTTAGATTAGGGACCTCATAATGACGGCCTTCTTTACGAGCTCGGGCCTTTTCATTCTTGATCGCTTGCTCTTGTTTCAAGTCTTCTCTGGAAGGCTCGTACCCCAAATTGAATGTGTTCTTGACAAATGGGACTTGCACAGGATGTAGGATTCCTTGTTGATATTTCCCTAGGCCTAAACCAGGGAAGTAGTCCATATTCCTCATTATGCGGAGGACTTTGTGATTGCTAGGGGGTCCATGATCCGTTTCCCCCTTCTTTGTCAATGGCATTGATTGAGACGCCGGAGAGAGTGGAGTCTGGTAAACCATGCTGAACTTGGTGGACGGGTTCACCTTTTCTGTGGATAGTGACGTTTTCGGCCATGACGGTCACTATTTCATCACCACTTCGGATCTTGACACATTGATGGAGAGTTGACGGGATGGCATTAGAACTGTGAATCCATGGTCGACCCAAAAGCAAGTTGAACGAGGCCGGGATGTCAAGCACTTGGAATGGAACGGACATAACCATGCTCCCAAACTCAATGTCTATTTCGATCATGCCCCAGTATGCCCATGATTCTGCCAGGCATGAGGTTGAGTGCGGAACCACCGTCCACTAAGACTCTTGAGATGGGCCTCCCCCTTGCTCGTACCTTGAGGTAAATAGCCTCGTTGTGGTCGGAACCAAATGGTGGAAGGTCCATATCGGCAAAGGTGATGACGTTGCCAAAATGAATGTGACCGATCATTGCCGTGAGGTCCTCGGGAGTAGTATCGGGAGGAATTGATGTATCATCGAGATTGCGGATGACAAGATCTCGGTGTTTCTTTGAGGATGCAATGAGGTCCCAAATAGAGATGTTGGCTTGAGTTTTCTTGAGTTGGACAAGTAGAGGATCTTCGGGAGTGTCGCGAGCTTGCGGCCTTTAAGAAGAGGAGCTTGGTGCGGAAGTGGAAGGGTTTCTTGCTATGACTGGACCAGATCGAGTTAGCATGTTGACGTTCCCATCTTGCTTCTTTTTCCTATTCTCTAGTACTTCCCTCATTACCTCATCGTAAGTTACAACATAACAAGAATTGTCAAGTTTATTCATAACATTGGGGCCCCCATTCACAATTGGGATTGAATGGGTGGTCCCCTCGAGTTCTCCTATCTCTATTACATTGACATGTTCGCCATTAGTCACTACAAATTCTTTCTTGTCTATGAGATCTTGAATGACATTGCGGAGAACGAAGCATTCCTCAGTGGTGTGGCCACTATATTGGTGGTAGCCACAATATTTGTGGTGAGCATGATTGGGGTTGACCGTCTTGGGTTGGTACCCTTGTACGGGTGTGACTTGACCCTTTGCTTTAAGGACTTCGAACGCTTCGGTTTGAGTCATGCCTTGGAGAGGCGTGTAGACACGGTCATTTCGAGACTTCTTCCCTTGGGGTGGAGGAACCTTTTTGTAATTCCCCTTGTCGATAGTGACGGCGTTGACCGAGGCCTCTTTTGTGGAGTTGGAAGCGGCCTTGTAGCGGTAGCTAGGAGCACTTTTCTTGACTTCTTTGAGCAACTCGTCCATTCGGACCCCCGCCTCATACATTTGGGAGAAGTCCGCATAGCAAGCCCCACTTAGGTGGGTGCGGATATCAATTTTGAGACATTTGAGAAAGATGTCCATTTGCTCCTTGGTATTTGGCCTTTCCACAATCTCGGAGAGTTTATCATTCCATCTCCTTGTGAAGTCGATGAAGGACTCGTGGTCTCATTGAGTAGTGTTCTCTAGCTCTTTCCTTGTGGGCCGGTGAGTGGTGTTGCCTTGGTATTGGTTCTTGAAGGCAAGCATGGCGGAGTCCCAATCAAGACAGACAGTGAGCGGGAGAGTAGCATACCAATCTTTTGCCGCCCCCTCGAGAGTGAGAGGAAAGCATTGAGCCATCACCTTGGGGGAGACCTTCTTCGGAACCATTGCCCAAATATAAGTCTCAATGTGAGCCATAGGACAAGAGTTGCCCTTGAATTTGCTTATTTCGGGCATCTTGAACTTATCAGGAAGAGCGGCCATAGTACTCATGAGGATGGATGATTGATAAAGGCTTGTGTCGAAGCCTTTCCCCATGTTGAGCCCATTGAATTTTTGGTCGATGTAGGCCATGATAGAATCCACCATTTTGGGCTCATTGTTCTCGGAACTTGGCTCTCCCACTTTCTTGGTGCGGGTGTTGACATAAGGACTTTTGAACAAACCTTCGGTCCATTCGGATTCGTCATCGTCATTTTTTCTCTTCCCCTTGGCAAGGTTAGTGAGCTTTTCTTTCATTAGCTCCATCTCGGCCTCGTGGGCCTCCCTTTGGCTGTCGAGGTGGGATTGCCAAATGTCGTCTTTGTTTTGTGCCTCCTTATTAAGAGTGGAGACTTTCTCTTGGAGGAGTTGGACCATGGTTGCGAGTTGCTCGAGAGTCATGGTATTGTTGGTGTTGGAGCCGCCGGCCATTGTTGATGTAGGAGCTGTTGGAGTGATTTCTTCACGGACTAACCGATTTACCGAATCCCGGTAGACTCTATAAGTACCAATTGAAACTAGATTTTAGAAGAGGCCCTTGTCAGTCTTGAGTAACACTTGCGGTCCACGAAGAGGCTTAGAACACACAGTTGGGCACATGACTCGAACCACATAAGAAAAGATTCTTTTTTTTTTTTATAAGTCGGAGGGAATGGATCCCTTTTGGGGTTTCTACGAAAATAATGGAATCGTCACACTAGTATATAGACCATCTCGCGGTCCCATATAATCATCAGATTCCATCGCGTTTGTGAATCCTACATGTATCGGGATTAAACTAAATTAATGTAGTAAAGCATACATGCGGGGACGGATTTTTATTTTCGTCCAAAATAACCACTTTTGGGGACGGATTTTTATTGCGTCCGTTTCAACAAGTTGGCATGTATGATTTGAAGACATTAGTTTAGGGAAATCTCGGTACATGGAAACCGACTTGAGTCACGGAGTGTTAGACCCTAACTAGAATTGTGTGGCTTGTGCTCGGCTTGAATATGAGGCTCAAAGGTCACCCCCGGCATGTAGTCATGAACTACGACACGGGCTGAGGTTTACCGCTTCGAAAGAGCCAAGGTCGAGTGGAGCTTGAAACTTTCTAGGACGGGCCTCGACGGGTTTGGGGTTGGACTTGTGCGACTCGATGCTGAGCAATTCATAGGAATATGTGCATGTAGTGTGAGGTCTAACAAGTGACAAAATATTTTTTATATTTTTTGTTTTTTGAAAAGAAAGATAAAAAAAACACATAAGCACATAAATTACAACTCCCGAATCACCCGTGTGACCGGTAAATAAAACATAAAAATAAACAGTCCGAGGGTTCAATTCTGTTCTGATGCAGGCAACTGTGCCCACACCCCACTGTTCTGCTCAGTCACTGAAACCTGTTCTGTTCTGGGAACCAACCCAGAAGCGTGCGCCTCTGAGTGTTGATACGAGACGCGCGCGCATGGCGCGATGCTATTGGGAGGCGCGCGCTTCTGGGCACACCTGTCAGATTGTCAGATTTTGGACTCAGGGGATTGCCCTGGTCCTATGTGCATATTGTAACCCCTGCAGAAATGATTAGTGGAGAATAGCAGAAGAAGAAGATGAAGAACATGAAGAAGGGGGCGATTCTGGTCCTTGATGCGGGATGCGCGCGCCTTAGGCTGAAGAGGCCAGAAGCGCGCGCCTCCCCCATCAGGAGTCAGAATGCCAGAAAAGATGTAGATTTTGATCAGAATGCAAGTTTAACCCTCAAATGTCCCCAGCAGAGTCGCCACTATAGATACCCCGGGTGGAGAAACCACGGCTTTTAGGCTAGAGCGCGTGCGTTATTCCTAGGATGTCTAACTTATTTTTAGAGTCGCCACCTATGTTTTGAGGAACACAAGAAAAACCTATTGATAATAGCATAAGTTTGATTACGAAAACGGAGATTCTTTGTTTTGAGGTTCGGGGGTTATATTACGAGATGGGAAGTACCGAAACACCCATCTTGCCCAACTAAAGTTGGTCTTGCTTGATCAAAATCTACATGAATAATAAACGTTCTTCTTCTTCTTCTTTAAATCATAAAAAGGGGTTTTAAAATAGAGTTTGGAATGTAGGAGATAACTCCTTAACCAACCTCAACGAGAAGAGGTGATCATTAGACTCATGTCCCAAAAAGATTTGGGTGATTGCACTTTGATAAAACAAAAAGAAAGAGAAAAGAGATGAAGTTGAGAAGGGGAAAGAAATAGCTTTACCTAGACTTCAAGAGACTTCAAACACTTCTTGTTGAATTACTTGGAGAAATCCTTTGGAAAATGCTTTGAAAGTAGAAAATTTGGTTTCTTATTGAAATGTGAGATTGAGAGCAAAAGGTCCAAGGTCTAAGGTCTTCCTTTTTTCCTCCTTGAAAATGGAGGTAAATGGGGGTTTTTATAGGTGAAAGAGAGATGTTTTTGGTGCCAAAACTCAGTCACCAAGAAATCTTTCCCGGGCAAAATCCTGTAAATTGAGCAAGGGAGAGAATCCTGGCCAGAAATCTGTAACCGACGCCCAGAGGCGCGCGCTTCCTGCTTTGGGGGCGGGAGGCGCGCGCGTCTGGATCCTCCTGTCGGAGGCGCGTGACTCAGAGAAGGCAATTTTGACAGAATGGACTAGAAAGTCAGCCCTGTTATCCAGTTTAGTCCCTGGACTTAACGAAGTCAGTCAGGAACTTAAAGGAAGTGACAGGAACTATCGAGAAACACTTAAAATGGGGAGAAACACAAGATCAAATGTGCAATCGGGGTGAGCGGTCCAAGGCGGGGTGTCTACACCCGCTGTATGAGATTTATGTCATGGTCTATGTCGTACATATATCTCATATTAGTTATGTCATTTGAATCCTTAGACATGAAGTTATTATAGTCTTCCACTTGATGAACATTATGTTTGACATATTCAAACGCTACCTTTAACCGGGAAGTTATAAAGGGTATGATTGGCATAATCAGATTCACGTAGGGAAGAGTAATAAGCCAAATGGATTTGTCCCTCTTCGGAGAGATGTCAAGCATGGGCCTCTCGTAGGAATGATGTTGATGAAAATGTTCGGCCGGACTCAAATGAATTGATTAGATCAATGTCATTTGGATTATCAACATATTCGGAATCGAGAAAGTATTGAACAAAACAAGTTGACTTGTTGACCATGACTTGTGTTCAATGACATCGTGGACAAAGGGATTATGACATATTCTAAAGGAATGTGAACTTGTATCTAGTTATACTATTTGGGTAGGTATGACGGTTTGCTAGAACCTAATCATATCTTATGGATTCATGTTTGAGCCCATTGCCAACTTAGTATAATCCTAGAGGGTCACACACAATAGAACGAATCTTAAATAAGGACTATATTGGAATTTGGAAATTTGGGAAATTTGGGGAAAGTGTGCGACCGCACAAAACGGCTTGGGCGGCCGCACAGTTTAGCTCAGAAAGTACCAGAAACCTTCCAGATAGATGTGCGACCGCACAAGGGTTTTGGGCGGCCGCACACCAGGTCGGGACTGGTTTCCTTATTTGTTTTGGAAAAGAATTTTGGACGAGTTTAGACACAAGTTTCCTATTTGGAATAGGTCTAACTTGTATATAAACAACCAAATTCGGGCCAGAACAGATCATAGCTTTTGTGCAAGTCTCCAAAGAGTTTGAGAGAGTTTTATTTAGTTCTAAGACATCTTAGATTGAAGAACAAAATAATACACAAACCAATATTCAATATAGTTCATATCAATTGTGGAAACGTGTTTCACAATTTGGTCTAGCAACCAAGATCAAGTGTTCTTGATATTCGTTCGTGGTGTGGATACCGCTAGAGGGTGAAGTTCATCATCTTCCAAGTTTGTGTTCTTACTTTCATTGTGATCAAGCTTCAAATCTCCACCAAGATCAAAGCTAGAATTCAAAGTCATCAAGGGTTAGTTTTTCCTCTATTTATATTGTTGTATTTGATTTAATCATATGAATGGATCTATGGGCTTTGGGTTTCATAAATTTTAAATGCTATATTCCGCTGCGCATGTGACTACGAAACCCAACAGTGGTATCAGAGCCCCGTTCATGTTGATTATTTCAATACCTAGATCATGTTATATGTATATAAATTGTTTATGTGCCTTGCATGATATGAATATTGGAATATATGATGTTTATGTGTTATGTGATTTTATGTGGTTTATTGTTTTGCAACTTTAATCGCACGATTCAATCGCAATAAATATTATGATGGATTCTGAATTGTTTGATTATTAATTCTGATTGGATCATGGTTTTAATAATCGGGGAAAAACAATTTTGAGACAAATTTTCGAACTTTAAAATTGCCTTCTGATCCTACTGTGCGACCGCACATAATCACTTGGGCAGCCGCACATGTTTGGGCGACCGCACAGTGAGTTTTGGGCGGCCGCACATACTGATCAGATTGTCTGATTTTGTTAAAATCAGAATTTGGAATTTTTGAGAGATTCAACAAAACCAGTAACAGAACCAGTCCAGACCTGCTGATCTGGAATGGGTTTTGGGTAGTTGGTTTGGGTGTGGATCTTGGGGTTTGATTTTCCTATTTGTTTTAGTCTTGTGAATCTAAGATTGGTTCAAGGTTTGGATGGCTAATCTGCGTTCATCGAGATTGTGTTTCCCAAACTTGATCGCAATCAAGGTTCCAAAGATAAAACGAAGTTAGAATTATGAAGAGTTCATAATTGCTAAAATTAAGAAACAAAGTTCTTGATTCAATGATTGGAGTTCCATGTGGAATTGTGGATGCAATTGGCCTACGTTCATCGAGACCATCTATTGCTTAGTTTCGGCCACATGGACTACTTTCTTGGTATCTTGAATTAGTGCGGAATTGTGGATGCCTCATGGCTTAGTTTCGGCCGCACTTCTTATTGTCTTGATTTGGAGATAATGACCAAAGTTGAAATAGTCTCATCCTCATAATTATAGAGAAACTAATGACACATGAATATCATGTGCTCATAAATGTGTTTATATTATGTGCTCATAAATGTGACTAAACTTGATGCGTAACATGTTTATATTATGTGCTCATAAATGTGTTGTATGCTATATATGATGAACCTTCAAAGAAAGTTTTAAGTCCTTTTGCCATGCCATGATTAAAACACTTGTTTATACATGGGTAATTTTGTGTGGGCTCGCCAAAGCGAGGTGCATTGATATTATTCTTGTATGAGCAAGATGAGTGAATAAGAGTTTCCTATGCGTTTAAAATGGATGGACTTAATTAAGCGTCAAAACAGTTTTGGGCTTAAGGCAAAGATGAGATTTAACATGCTTTTCGAAATTGGATTTCTTAAAGAATCTCATAAAAGGAACTAAGAGTCATATGAGATATGATTGACAAGAGTTGTCTACCTAATTAATTTGATTTTGAGCGGTGCGCCAAAGCGTACTTAAAATTAAATTAAAGCGGGATCTTAACCCACTTAAATTATATTATACATTGGATGTATAAGAAGGTTATATAATTTAGTGGGAGTATTTTGTTTGAAAATACATTATTTATTTCTTTAATGAAAAACCGGTACTTATTAAATTTTGGAAATTTTGCATATTTGTAGACAATGACTGCTAACACTCAATCAATTTCGTTGCGATCGATCCTTGAGAAGGATAAGCTCCAAGAGAATGGTACGAACTTTATGGATTGGATCCGTAGCCTAAGAATTGTTCTAAGGCAAGAAGATAAGTTGTAAATTCTCGATGGGCCACTTCCTGCTGAACCAGAACCTACTGCTCCTAGGGCAGAAAGAGACAGTTACAAGAAACATCGTAATGATTCTAGAGATGTAAGCTGTCTCATGCTTGCTACTATGTGCTCAAAACTCCAACAAAGTTTGGAACATTTGGAAGCCTATGAGATAGGCGTGGAGTTAAGAGCCATGTTTCAAGAACAAGCTAGGCAAGATAGGTACAAGACCATTGTTGCATTCACTACTTGCAAAATGAATGAAGGGCAACAAGTGAGTCCTCACATGCTGAAAATGAAAGGTTATGTAGAGCACCTTGAGAAACTTGGCTATCCAATCCCATTGGAACTAGCCACGGATCTCATTCTTAATTCATTGCCTAAAAGTTATAATCAGTTTGTGATGAATTATAACTTGCATGGAATGGATAAGAATCTCTCTGAGTTTCATGGGATACTTAAAACTGCGGAGATGAAGATTGCGGAGAAAGGTTCTCCCGTGCTCTTAGTTCATGATGGGAAGAAGGCTGGTGCCAAAGGAAAGGGTAAGAAAGTTGTCAAACCCAAGATAAGCAAGGCAAGTGTTGCCAAGGCTTCTGAGGCAAAACCCGATTCACAAAAGGATGCAATCTGTTTCCATTGTCAAGAAATTGGTCATTGGAAACGTAATTGCAAGGCTTTCTTGGAAGAGCAAAAGAAGAAGAAGAGCAGCAAGGCTGCATCAACTTCAGGTATTTATATGATAGATATTCTCCTTTCTACCACTGATTCTTGGGTATTGGATACCGGATGTGGTTCTCACATTTGTTTAAATGTGCAGGGTCTAAAGAATAGGAGACTACTTAAAGAGGGTGAAGTAGACCTACGCATGGGGAATGGAGCAAGAGTTGCTGCATTAGCCGTAGGGACTTATGAAGTCACTTTACCTTCCGGTTTAATACTTGTTTTGAACAATTGCTATTATGTACCGGATTTAAGTAGAAATATTATTTCAATTTCTTGTTTGGATAATGAAGGTTTTAAGTTTCTTATTGAGAATAAGAAATTTTCTATTTATTTAAATGATGTGCTTTATGGTATTGCTAATTCATTTAATGGCCTTTATGTCTTGGATGTCAAGAATGAAAATAATGAAAATGTCTATCATATAAATAAGAAATCTAAACCTAATGATGTAAATCATACCTATTTATGGCATTGCCATTTTGGTCATATTAATGAGAAGCGTATCTCAAAACTCCATGGGGACGGACTTTTGGGTTCATGTGACCTTAAGTCATATGATACTTGCGAGTCGTGTCTTCTTGGAAAAATGACTAAGACACCTTTTTCCAAGCTAGGTGAAAGGGCAAGCAACTTATTGGGGTTGATACATTCCGATGTATGCGGACCATTAAGTAGCAATGCTAGGGGAGGATTTCAATACTTCATAACCTTCACGGATGATTATAGTAGATTTGGGTATGTTTACCTAATGAAACATAAAAGTGAAGCATTTGAGATATTTAGAATATTTCAAAATAAAGTAGAAAAACAACTTGGCAAAAGTATTAAGGCACTGCGATCAGATCGAGGTGGAGAATACTTGAGTCAAGAATTTGATGATCATCTAAAGAATTGTGGAATAGTTTCACAATTGACTCCACCCGGAACACCACAATGGAATGGTGTGTCCGAGAGGAGAAATCGGACTTTGTTAGACATGGTTCGATCAATGATGAGTCAAGTTGATCTTCCAATATCCTTTTGGGGTTACGCTCTAGAAACCGCTGCTTTCACACTAAATCGTGTTCCAACTAAATCGTTTCAAAAGACTCCATATGAGATGTGGAGCGGAAAGAAGCCTTGTCTGTCTTTCATGAAGATTTGGGGTTGTGAAGCTTTTGTCAAAAGACTTGTCTTAGACAAACTTGCACACAAATCTGATAAATGTATTTTCGTGGGATATCCTAAGGAAACTAAAGGATATTACTTTTACAACCGAGAGGACAACAAAGCGTTTGTTGCCCGAACTGGTGTCTTTCTAGAGAAAGAGTTTCTCTCCAAAGAAATTAGTGGGAGTAAAATAAATCTTTAAGAGATTCGAGACCCAGAAAATGACATTGAACCAATAGTGGAACAAGAACAAGAACCACAAGGAGTTGTGGAACCTGTTCAAAATACACTAGCAATTCGCAGATCTAGTAGGTTACGATCCGAGCACGAGAGATATGGATTTCTCGTAACGGATAGTAATGAAGTGGAAATCATTGAGAATGATGAACCGACAACCTACCAAGAGGCGATGTCTTTTCCTGATTCGGACAAGTGGCTTGGAGCCATGGAATCCGAATTGCAATCCATGCAAGACAATCAAGTTTGGAATTTGATTGATGCACCCGAAGGTGTAAAAATCATAGGATGCAAATGGGTCTTCAAGAAGAAGACTGACATGGATGGGAAGGTCCATACTTACAAAGCTAGACTTGTAGCGAAAGGGTATAGGCAAGTTCATGGTATTGACTATGATGAGACCTTTTCACCCGTAGCAATGATCAAGTCTATAAGAATTCTGCTTGCTATTGCCGCATATCATGACTATGAAATATGGCAAATGGATGTCAAAACCACTTTCCTAAATGGAAAACTACAAGAGGATGTGTATATGACACAACTAGAAGGTTTTAAACAGAATTCTAAAGTATTCAAATTGCATAGATCCATCTATGGATTAAAGAAAGCTTCAAGGAGTTGGAATCTCCGTTTTGATGAATCAGTCAAAGAGTTTGGTTTCATCAAGAACGAAGATGAACCTTGTGTATACAAGAAGATTAGTGGGAGCATAGTTCTATTCCTTATTTTATATGTGGATGACATATTACTCATCGGAAACGACATTCCTACACTTCAGTCCGTAAAGACTTGGTTGGGAAAGTGTTTCGCAATGAAAGATATGGGTGAAGCCGCATATATACTTGGAATTAAGATCTACAGAGATAGATCAAGGAGGCTACTTGGTTTAAGCCAAAGTACATACATTGACAAGGTCATTAGAAGATTCCGTATTGAAAATTCTAAAAGAGGAACCTTACCAGTGTTACATAGAATTTCTCTAAGCAAGACTCAATGTCCTAAGACAAAAGATGAGCGTGAGAAAATGAATGATGTTCCATATGCTTCGGCAATTGGGTCCATCATGTATGCCATGATTTGTACTAGGCCGGATGTATCTTATGCTTTAAGCATGACAAGTAGATACCAATCCGACCCCGGTGAAAATCACTGGATGGCTGTAAAAGAGATTCTTAAGTACTTGAGAAGAACTAAAGATTCGTTTTTGGTCTATGCAGGAATGGAAGATGATCTTGTGGTAAATGCTTACACAGATGCAAGCTTCCAAACTGACAAAGATGATAGTCGATCGCAATCGGGTTTTGTGTTTATGTTAAACGGTGGAGCTGTAAGCTGGAAGAGTTCCAAGCAGAGTACAACCGATGATTCTACAACGGAAGCTGAGTATATTGCTGCATCGGATGCTGGAAAGGAAGCTGTTTGGATTAAGAAGTTCATTACTGAACTTGAAGTGGTTCCTAGTATTGCTAATCCAATAGACCTTTATTGCGATAATAATGGTGCTATTGCTCAAGAAAAGGAACCAAGAGCACATCAGAAATCCAAACACATACTTAGGCGTTTTCATATCATTCGAGAAATCGTTGATAGGGGAGACGTAAATATATGCAGAGTACCTACTGATGACAATGTTGCGGACCCGCTAACAAAAGGACTTCCACAAGCTAAACATGAAGGTCATGTTAGGTCCATGGGTATTAGATACATGGGAGATTGGGCCTAGGGCAAGTGGGAGATTGTTGGTAGTGGTGCCCTAGGCACGTTTGATAAACGTTGTAATTGTTATCATTTATTTCATATCAATAAAGAGATGTTTTGATTATTATTGTTGTTCATGTTTACTTATAATAATCTCTGTCCCTAGTACTTTTTAAGCACTAGTATAAAGGCTAAATGATCATGAGATGACCATGTTAGATTTATGGGTACTTGTTTGGAACAAGGTACTGGACATGACCCGCTGTATGAGATTTATGTCATGGTCTATGTCGTACATATATCTCATATTAGTTATGTCATTTGAATCCTTAGACATGAAGTTATTATAGTCTTCCACTTGATGAACATTATGTTTGACATATTCAAACGCTACCTTTAACGGGGAAGTTATAAAGGGTATGATTGGCATAATCGGATTCACGTAGGGAAGAGTAATAAGCCAAATGGATTTGTCCCTCTTCGGAGAGATGTCAAGCTTGGGCCTCTCGTAGGAATGATGTTGATGAAAATGTTCGGCCGGACTCAAATGAATTGATTAGATCAATGTCATTTGGATTATCAACATATTCGGAATCGAGAAAGTATTGAACAAAACAAGTTGACTTGTTGACCATGACTTGTGTTCAATGACATCGTGGACAAAGGGATTATGACATATTCTAAAGGAATGCGAACTTGTATCTAGTTATACTATTTGGGTAGGTATGACGGTTTGATAGAACATAATCATATCTTATGGATTCATGTTTGAGCCCATTGCCAACTTAGTATAATCCTAGAGGGTCACACACAATAGAACGAATCTTAAATAAAGACTATATTGGAATTTGGAAATTTGGGAAATTTGGGGAAAGTGTGCGACCGCACAAAACGGCTTGGGTGGCCGCACAGTTTAGCTCAGAAAGTACCAGAAACCTTCCAGATAGATGTGCGACCGCACAAGGGTTTTGGGTGGCCGCACACCATGTTGGGACTGGTTTCCTTATTTGTTTTGGAAAAGAATTTTGGACGGGTTTAGACACAAGTTTCCTATTTGGAATAGGTCTAACTTGTATATAAACAGCCAAATTCGGGCCAGAACAGATCATAGCTTTTGTGCAAGTCTCCAAAGAGTTTGAGAGAGTTTTATTTTGTTCTAAGACATCTTAGATTGAAGAACAAAATAATACACAAACCAATATTCAATATAGTTCATATCAATTGTGGAAACGTGTTTCACAATTTGGTCTAGCAACCAAGATCAAGTGTTCTTGATATTCGTTCGTGGTGTGGATACCGCTAGAGGGTGAAGCTCATCATCTTCAAAGTTCGTGTTCTTACTTTCATTATGATCAAGCTTCAAATCTCCACCAAGATCAAAGCTAGAATTCAAAGTCATCAAGGGTTAGTTTTTCCTCTATTCATATTGTTGTATTTGATTTAATCATATGAATGGATCTATGGGCTTTGGGTTTCATAAATTTTAAATGCTATATTCCGCTGCGCATGTGACTACGAAACCCAACAGGGAGTATGGAGCTACTTTACTAATTCGGATGGACCTAGAGTTCAGAGATCGTGTCAAATCCAGGCTGGGGTCCCAACAAGTCGGCTTTTTATGAGATTTAGGTTGACCAAACGGCAGAAACACATACAGAGGGAGGATGTCTCATACGATACATAGATGTCTCGTACGAGGCATCCAGCATGACAGTCAGAATACAGATTTTAGTCCTATTTTGGTCGGACGGAAATTAATCCATTTTGAGGGTAACTACCTAGTTCGTCCTAGAACAGTGGATTCTGTCACCCTAGAATATGAGCCCCTTGTTTTTCACCTGTATTGCACTCTCCCAAACGGACAATTTTGGCAAAGGTCCCATATTCTCATCGGAATCCACCATTCGTTTAGCCAAACCTAAGTGATTCCGTAATTTTTTTGCACTTTGTTAAAAAACGCCTTTAATGCAATCAAACCTTATGAACTCTTGTAAGGGACAACCGGAAGGGACTTTGTCAAACGGAGAATTTTGATGGGAAAAGAGACTAGACTCGAATCCTCGTAGAAAAAATCTCAATTTTGCCATCGCAATCCCTTGTCTAACAATTTTCCGAAGGGAAAATCGTCAAGAATTCATGAAGGGAGTATTATAGATTGTAGAAGAAGCGTTCTCTTGGGCAAAGATTAAAACAATCCTAAGAATCGAACTGAGAGGTCTCAAGGAGTGTCCTATTAACTATTATGTATGCATGAGGTTGATGCAGGGCTTACGGCTAAGGCTCCCCATGGGCACGATCGTAGGAGCGTGGCATGGAGTGGGTACACCATCTTTGGAGAGACCGGCAAGGAAATGATGACCGACATCCGTCCTCCGATTGGGACCCGGGTTTATAGGGTATGTAGTTCTACATGTGTGCACGTGTGTGAAAGTCGAGTTCTAGGTGTCAAAAGAAATAGAAAGTTTTTTTTTTTTGAAAATAAAATAAAAACATGCAATGGCCGGGCCAAGTGGCTGCCTACGTTTCCCTCTTGTGGAGGAACTCAGGCCTTCGTATTTCACACATAAAACATAACATAAGTAAAGCAGATAAATTTCAAGTTTGCAAATACTCCTGCAAAATAAAGGTTAGCTTCATGATATACGGGGAGTTTCTTTGTCGTTAGGAAGGTCTTAAGACTCAGAAACAGGGGGGAGGACAGATTCTGGAATTCTGTTTACATGTTTGAACTGGACGGAATCCCTTTTTCAAATTAGAAGACCAGTCTGTCAGGCAGAACAACGATGCCTCGTACGAGACAACGATGTCTCGTACGAGAAATCACCTTCTGGGATCAAAAACTGTACAGAACATGCAGTATTTCAAGAATGACGATGATGATTTCAACACAAGTCTAACCCTCTTAGCTGATCATCCCTAGCAGAGTCGCCACTGTGAGCGTGCGTCCTTTTTCGTTGCTTCGGGTTGTAAGGAATTTAATGATGCTCGATTTGTTGTGAGTCGCACCATGTTTAACGGAACACAGACCGTGAGATTCTGGAGTTCGGGGGTTAAGTTATGGATTTGGAAGGTCAAGGAGCACCCAATCCACCCAATCTAGGATTGGTCTTGCTACGAAATCATCATCATCATCATCTTAAAATTTTGCAAAAACATGTACAAAGGAAACCAAATAAATAATCTCTTATTTATTTGGAATGTCGGATCATGTTCTTCGAGACCATCTCCATGAATTGGAGAGGCTCTAGGCTGATCCTTTTGATAGAATCACACTACTTCAAAGCAAAGAAGGAGATGAGAAGAGAGAAAAACAAAGGAGTTACCTAAGCATTCTTCGAGAATCCTATGGATGGCCTTGACAAAAGACCTTAATGATCCAAAAAGCTTGTCTTGAATCGTGTTATGGCTTGATCAATTTCGTGGGTTTCCCTTGAGAGGCTGATATGAGGGTGTTAAAGAATGATTCTAGTGATTAAGAATGATTGACTACCATCCTCTCTCTTTTTTTCTTTAGTTCAAGACCTCCTATATTTATATGATTACTTGACTTAGGGACCAAGACAAGGAGGTAAATTTAGATGCGAATCAAAGACTCAATTCCCAAGGAGTTGTTTTTGGACTCTCAGATCGTCCTTCCTTTCTTACCCGGATTATAGAGTGTTTGCCAAGAAACGAGGTTGAGTTCGATAAGGAAACTGCTGAAAACCCGCCTGTCAAGGGGGATGTCTCGTACAAGACATTAGATGTCTCGTACGAGGCATCTTGTGTTTGAATCACAAATTTGCCCTTCTGCTCAAGTTTTAATGTTCATTTTGGCCCCTAACTAACGAAGTCAGTCAGAAACTTAACGAGACATGTCAAACTTAATGAGTTTCGACCCAAATCAAAGGCGAGACACAGAAGTAGTGTAATTATGAATGAACGTTCAAAATGGGGTGTCTACACCTTGATTATGATGAACCTACTTCCTACCAAGAAGCGATGTCCACTTTTGATTCGGACAAATGGCTTGGAGCCATGGAATCCGAAATCCAATCCATCTATGATAATCAAGTTTGGAACTTGATAGTGCACCCGTAGGTGTAAAAACCTTAGAATGCAAATGGGTTTTCAAAAACAAGACTGACATAGATGTAAAGGTGTATACTTAGAAAGCTAGACTCGTAGCAAAAGGTTATAGGCAGATTCATGGTATTGACTATGATGATGGCAGATTCATGGTATTGACTATGATGAAACCTTTTCACCCGTATCAATGATTAAGTCTATAAGAATTTTAATTGCCATAGCCGCATATTATGACTTGGCAAATGAATGTCAAAACAGCGTTCCTAAGCGTGAACATACTTGAGGCTGTGTATATGACACAACCTGAAGGTTTTGTAAATCCAAAAAATTCTAATAAAGTATGCAAGTTGCAGAAATCCATCTATGGATTAAAGCAAGCTTCTAGGAGTTAGAATCTTCGATTTGATAAATCAGTCAAACAGTTTGGTCTCATCAAGAACGAAGATGAACCATGTGTATACAAGAAAATTAGTGGGAGTGTGGTACTATTTCTAGTGCTATATGACGATGACATATTGCTCATTGAAAATGATATTCCTGCATTTCAGTCTTTAAAGACTTGGTTTGGAAATTGTTTTCTTAATGAAAGATATGGGTAAAGCCGCATATATCATTGGTATTAAGATCTATCATGATAGATCTAAGAAACTGATTGGTTTAAATCAAATTACATACATTGACAAGGTTCTTAAAAGATTCCGTATGGAAAACTCTAAGAGAGGTAACCTGCCAGTGTTACTTGGTAAAAGTCTTAGCAAGACTCAGTGTCCTCAGACAAATGATGAGCGAGAAAGAATGAATGGAATCCCATATGCTTCTGAATTTGGATCCATTATGTATTCCATGATATGTACTAGACCGGATTTCTCTTATGCTTTGAGCGATGAGTAGATACCAATCGTATCGTGGTGAGTGTCACTGGATATCTATTAAGACGATTCTTAAGTACTTAAGAAGGACTAAAGACTCATTCTTCATATATGGAGGTTTGGAAGATGATCTTGTTGTAAGGGGTTATACAGATGCAAGCTTCCAAACTGAAAATGATGATTATGTTGGTGTGTGTGACCTAGGCACGTTGTTTGAACGATGTTTTGTTATCATTTATTCATTATATATAAAGAGATGTTTTAGATTATTATTTGTTGTTACATGTTTTGTTATAATAATCCCCGTCCCTAGTACTTATGAAGAACTAGTGTAAGTTTAATTAGACAATCATGTGATGATTATGTGTATATGATATAGGTTAAACTTATGGTTATATGTTGGTGAACATATACTGGACATGACTCACCTATGAGGTTTATGTCATGGTTGAATGTCATAATTAAACCTCTTAATAGTTATATCATTAGAATCCTTAGACCTGAGATTATTATGATCTTCCACATATTGGAGATCATATTTGACATATTCAAACGTTACTCTTAATCAAGTAATTTTAAAAGATATGATTGGCATGATCGTAACTATGTAGGGAAGTGTAATAAGTCAAGATGGAATCTGTCCCTATTTGTAAGAGATGTCAAGCTTGGGCCCCTCGATGAATAGTATTGATGAAATGCATAGTCGTGCTAAAATGAATTGATATGATCAATGTCATTTGTATTAATCAATTTATTCGGAATCGATAAAAGTATTGGGCATTGTAAGTTGACCATTGACCACGGCTGTAGCTCAATGACATCGTGGACAAAGGGACTGTGATATGTTCTATAAAGGATTCACGAACTTTGACAAGTTATATTAATTGGGTAATCATGATAGATTGCTTGATCCCGCTCATGATTTATGAGAACGGCCTTGGTCGGACTCATTACCAACTTAATATAATCCTATGGGGTCACACACAAAAGAACGAATTAATTGAAAGGCTAAAATTGAGTTTCTGAGGTGCACGGCCGAGCATAGTATAAGACACGGCCGAGCTGCTCGGGTGAGTCCTATACATAACTTGGCCAAGCCCTGGTTACATAATGTAAATTGTTTTCTGATCATATTTGTAACGACCCGAGCCCGTTGTGAGAGCCCGCGCCCGAGATGATCGGATCACCGCGAAATGACCGCCCGTGAAAGCGGTTCACGCCCGTCTCGTGCTGATGCGCTTTTGGAAATGCGCTCGGTTCTCACACAATGGTTTCCTCTTGATGCTGTGATTTGATTGCAAGAGTCGCCACCTCATTTTGATTTTAGGAAAAATGAAGAAAAAACCTTTTTTTGAGAAAATGGGTTCGGGGGCTAAGTTACGAGAAGAGAAGGGGTTAGGCACTCTTCTCGCCCGTGATGGTCTCTATATGCATGCCACTTATATTCAATTTTATGCCTTTTAATTTGGATTTTATGCCCTACCAAAAAATGGTGATGAAATAAATATGGAGGTCTTCCTATTCTAGGAAGTTTCATTTTTATTCACAACCGGGAACTCGGTTTGAGTGGATTCCCCGATTGGTTTTCAAGAATGGTTTTGATCATATCAAGCAATAATACATCCACGGGAGGGGAGATTACACAATTACACATATACAAAAAATAGGGGAGACAAATCCCACAAATAATAATAAATATCCTCGACGGTGCTTTTGTTGATTTCGGTGACACTTTCCGTCCCCGAGCCGTCGTACCTGTCCTAAAATCAATCCGATTCCAAAACTAAAAATTGGGGGTTAATCCCTGAATACTAGGGATCACAAGGGAGTTTTTGTAGACTTTTTGGACCAAGTTTAGGCCCCAAACACATGCAATAAATTTGATCACAAAATTCAGCCCAGAAAAGGCAAACAGAAACCTTAGCATGTTTATCACCAATTTTCACCATCTTAGATTGGAAATATGACAAAAACCAAAGAACAAAAGTTTAATAAAACGCATAAAACATGAAGATACCAAAATTTGGAGTTCATAGGATGAGTTTTAGTGGTTCAAAAGGTTTCTGACATTTCAATGTCAGAAACTGGAAGTGCAGAATCTGAATTTTTGAGTTTGAAACATATGTTTGAAAGGAGCACTTCCATTGATGCAAAAAATGTATAAAAAATATTATAATAATACTGAGTTCGTGTATAACAAAATCCATGTTTTGATATTTGTCCAGAAAATTATTTTTCATCAAGTTTGAAGCCCAAGAACACAGCAAGGTACCACAGTGAATAAACAACTCAGAATCACTGAGACCCAAATTTATGCATGAAAATATGATCTAGGCATGGAATCTGAACATTAAACTTTAGGATCATATATTTCAACATGTTATGAACAACTTTTGTTCTTTGACCTAAACCATAAAACCAATCTAAGATGGATTTACAAGCTCATCAAAATCAAGACTCTATACAGAAAGTAAAAACTGATTATATGAGGCATGATTATAGACCTCAAAACACTACTATATCTTCAAACCAAGGCATGAAACTCAAGGAATTTGATATTTAACATGTTAACAACATTATACAAGAGCTATTTCTCAACAAATAATGATTTTCACATGCATGATCATGAAGGAAAGCCAAAGAGGGCAGATTTACGCCCTTTGAGAGAAACATGAAGATTTTCATGCACAAATTAAAGCATATGAATATTATGACTATTATGAACATATATAAACATAATAAACTGAGTATTAGCATCACATGATCATCATTTATATACATAAACAAAGCTTTACAAAGCTAAAAAAAACATGGAAGATGAAGGAAACCTAGTCATTATTTGACTAGGTTCCAAACCACTCCCAATATTGCTTACATATCTAAAGAGCCAAGGTTTACATAGAGTTTTACCTAGCTTTTGAGATTATGGGTGCTCCCTTTGTCAACCAAGGGAAGACTTTTTCTTTTCTTTTTGCTTTGTGTTTGATCAAAGTTTTGGCTTTGATGTGTTTTTTTGTGGTTTGTTTGGTGATTTATGGGTGGTGTAGGGGTGGTGTATGAGTGGTGGTGTGGTGATGGTGTGGTGGTGGTGTTCTTGTTGAGAGAGAATGAGAGTGGAGGATGGTAGGGTTTTTTTTTCTTTTTGTTTTTTTGTCTCTCTTTTTGAAATGGATGAGTGGTGTATATAGGAGGAGGGAGGTGGTAAATTGGTTGTAACTTGGAGAGGGGAGGTTGTAAATTGGTGGATTCATCATCTATCCTTCTTGACTAAGGCTTAAAGTCATCTTCCTTATCTCTGTTCCGGCTTTCCGCTCCGCAACTGCTCTGTTGTGCGCGTCTCCGGTGTCCCGGTTGTCCGCGAGTCCAACATGAAAGTTGCTCGGAATATTTTTCTGGTCAGGCCGGTATATCTGAAATATTTTTATGAGCAAGGAACGACAATAATATATTTTTTGCTCTTCTTGACCAGTTGATAAGATATTTTGAGATATTTTCCAATTTGGATAACCATCTTTCCGGCTCCGGCTTTTCGCTCCGTAACTGCTCCGTTGTGCGCGCCTCCGGTGTCCCGGTTGTCCGCGAGTCCAACATGAAAGTTGCTCGGAATATTTTTCTGGTCAGGCCGGTATATCTGAAATATTTTTATGAGCAAGGAACGAAAAAAATATATTTTTTGCTCTTCTTGACCAGTTGATAAGATATTTTGAGACATTTTCCAATTTGGATAACCATCTTTCCGGCTCCGGCTTTCCGCTCCGTCGTGCGCGCTCCGGTGTCCCTGTTGTCCGCGGGCCCAACATGAAAGTTGCTTGGAATAATTTTGTGGTCACGTCGGTATATCTGAAATATGTCAATTAGCAAGGAAAGGTAATAATATATTTTTAATGCAAAGAATGGATAACAGCGAGCAGTTCGGGGGGTTGCGGGCCCCGTTTCCAGTCCCGCACCTCGAAAAACGAAATTTTTGCCTGTTTGCTCGTTTTTTCGCTCTGATCATGAATTTGAAGTCCGTTCATCCATTCGATGCACCGATAAGGCTCACGGCAGTCCCGCACATCCAAATCGAGGGTTTTAGGTCAATTTTCGGGTTTAGACCGATTCAAGGTGGGTTTTTTGGGGTCCGAGATTAGGGTATCTACACCCGTAGACCCGACCCGCCACATAGGTACCACATACTAGCCCACCAAGCATCTCCTCAATTGGGTCAACCACAGCCCATCACAGGCCTCCAAACATGCGACATAGAAGATGGATAGAGTTATTGAAGGATTATGATTGTAACATTTTGTATCACCCAGGAAAATTTAATAAAGTGGCTGATGCCTTAAGTCGTAAGAATTGGGGGAGCTTAGCAGCCATGCTAGCAACCGAAGGAGAGAGGATAGAGTACGCCGAACTTGAATGCTTAGAGGTCAAGATTAACAGTGAGAGGGGTCGTTTGGCACATTTGAGCGCGCAAGTAGCGTTGTTAGAAAGAATTAAGGCGGCCCAAGTAGTTGATCCAGAGTTAGTTGAGATCCTAGATAAATTGAAGGATGACGTGTAACGACCCGAATACCCGCCTCTATTTTCTAATAATAAATATCTAATTATTTATTTATTTCTTATTTAATTGTTTAAATTATTATTTAATTAATAATTTATGTGTGTATTTTATGTGTTATAATAAATTATGCCTAGCATTTTATTTGGGCCATTTGTGCTAGTGTAGTATTATTTGGTCTTAATTGTTAGTAGGAAGTATTAGAGTTTGTGTAGTTGTGGGGGAGGGGGTCTAAGTGTAAGTTTTTGGAAAATACTCATCATCTCCCTACTCCCTCTCTTCTCCCTCACCTCTTCCTCACCCTACTCCCATTCCCACTTTCTTTCTCTCTCTCTCTCTCCAAGAAAAAGGTAAGATTTCTCTCTCCCTTCTCTCTTCATTTTCATCCTCTTCCTCTCATCTTTTCTTAGTGCTCATTTTATGAAATGTTCTTGGATCGTCGATAGGATCGTAGGGAGCTAAGAATATTCAAATTCCGTCAACTTTGAGAAATCCGGGTAAGTTGCTTTCCCCCCATTTTATGCTAGAAATGCTGCTCCATGTTTATTTGATGATATGAATGCTATTTATTGCATCTTGGGTGGATTTGGGAGTGATTTACATTTTGTGCATTTTTGTGAAAATTTGGTATTTGAATCATACTTGATTGAGGTTCTCTAGATGAGGTTCTAGGAGTTCTTTTGGCTTCCAAGTGGTGTGGGTACTTTAGTTTATATATTGGTAGTGTTAGTCTTGAATTTGGCTTACAATGGTGAAGATTGGGTTTGGTTTGATTTTGGTTGGAAAAAAAATGGAAGAACCCAGGAATTTTGGCCGGAAATTGCCCCTCCGGGCAAGGGGGCGCGCGCACCCTTTGGGAGGGGGCGTGCGCACCCTTATGACCCTATGTAACTAAACCTTATGATCACCTTGGGCGCGCGCACCATTTTCTTGAGGGCTTGCGCTCCCTCATTGTTTCAAAAGCTCAAAACCTTCTGATCATCTAGGGCGTGCGCACCCTTTTCGGGCGAGCGCTCGCACCCTCCTCTGGCCTTTGTGACAAGAACCTTCTGATGCTATAGGGCGCGCGCACCCTTTCTGCGCGGGCGTGCTCCCCCTCCGCTGTACAAGCCCTGAGCTTCATCCTCTTGTACTCTTCGTAGACAATCTTCGATAGTTCATAACTCCCTTATCCGGACTCTGTTTTAGGTGTATAAGTTATCGTTTTAAAGCTCTTCTTGAGCTCTTCGAGATGAGTGAGTAGTTTTGGTTGTGTGCTTGAGTTAACTGGATCCTTTGTGATCAAATGTGATATGGGAATTGTGTTATCATTGTTGAGATTATTGGAACACTTTAATTGTGTCTTGTTGGTTCATTTCACTTTCTTGGTGACTTCTTGATATGGTTCCCTACTTTGGAATCATTAGTTGTTTATCGTGCTAGTATTTTATTACTTAGCCTTTACTTGAAAATCCAGCTGGTATTTGCGTGTTTCGGGCGATGCGAAAGATTATAGTGGCAATGAGCTGAGTCCATTATAATTCTTGACCATTGTTTTGCCCAATTATTACCCTCCTCCAGATTGGCCTTGGATGTGAGATGAGCTAGCTCCTTTGTGAGCATTCTAGCTGTTGGTGTAGACACCCCGCCTTGGACCTCTCACCCCGATTGCATACATAGTATTTTTATTTAACTTATTTTTTATTAATTTCTGTTACTTCGGTTAAGTTCTTAACTGATTCCGTTAGTTTTGGACTAAACTGCATAACAGAATTAATTTTTAGGGTCATTCTGTCATTCTGTCATTTTTCACCCGCGGGCGCTTCCGGCACTGCCAGTGAGCCGCGCGCGCGTCCCGCCCCAAAAGCCGGACCCGCGCGCTTCCCACTTTGGCAGTAACGGATTGCACCTTATTTCCCTCCCTTTTCTTATTTGCAACATCTCTTTCTTGATCACAAAAGACATCTTTTTACATCCACATTCATCCCCCCTTTTCTCATTAACTCTCAATCCCACACTTCTAGCCTTTTCATTAAAACAAAATATTTCCTTTTTATTTTATTTGATTTTCTTTTATTTCTTTTATTTATTATTTTATTTATCTTACTTTTGATTGGTCAATTCCATTTCACATGGATGATCATCTTTCCCTCCAACCTTTCCCTCTCTTTTTTACCTATAAAAATCATCATCTCCTACCTTGGAAAGGGACCCAATTTTTGAGACTTGAACAAAAACTCTACACAAATCATCTCAACAATCTTTCTCTACAAAACACTACACAAAGTGTTTGCACAACATTTTCTCTACAACAACACCATTTTCAAGTCCAAGTTTGAAGTCCTCTTTCCTAAGGTACAACATCTCTTTTCTTCTCTTATTTTATTTGTCTAGTCTTACAAGTATGCAATCTCCATAAAAAGGGATACAACCAAAAGGCCACTTCACTATTGAAGTTTGGCCAAGGTTACATCCCAACATTCCAAACTTCATTTAATTTATATTTCATTTCTTAATGTAATCATTTAGCACTAGTCCAACATGTAACTATTTAGCATTAAATTAATAAAATCATTCTTTTCCCCTTTTTCTTTACATTATAATTGTTAGCATTGTTAATAAATTGAAGGACATTTAGCATTAGAACACCAATAGTAGCAAGACCCGCATAAGCGGGGCGGAGTGGGTGTTTAAGTACTTCCCACTCCGTCACCTAACCCCCGAACCCTTCTCTCCCGAATCTCTGGTTTTGTACATAAATTAGGCTATTTCTAGGTTTTTCTTATGTTCCTTTAAAAACATAGGTGGCGACTCTAAACAATCTAAAACAAGTTAGACATCCTAGGATAATTCACCGCTCTAGCCAAGCCATGGTTCCCCGGGGTATCTACAGTGGCGACTCCGCTGGGGAGGATTTAGAGGGTTAAACTTGCGTTTTTCATTTTTGGTGTTCTTTTATTTTATTTTCTGGGCATTCTGGTAAAAAGGGCGGGAAGCGCGCGCCTTTGGCCTTCTTGGCCTAAAGCGCGCGCGTCCGACCCTTATTACCAGAATCGCCCACCTCCCTTCTCGTCCTTCAATTTCATATTTCTGTGCTAACAAGTTTCTGCAGGGGAAAGTTACATAATTTGGGACCAGGGCAATCCCCTGAGTCCGCAGTTTCTTCTAACATTCTGACAGGTAACCCAGATGCGCGCGCCTCCCATATTCATTTCGAAATGCGCGCGCTTCACACATTACTTCCCTGAGGTGCGCGCTTCTGGGAAATTTTCCAGAAACAGAACAGTGCACAGAAAGCAGAACAGAGCAGAATGACAGTGTGTGGGCACCGGGCCTGCATACAATTTCTTTTACTTTCTGTTTATTTTTTACCGGTCACACGGATGATTCGGGAGTTGTAAATTACGTGCTTATTTGTTTTTTTTATTATTTCCTTTTTAAAAAAAAAAAATAAATAAAAAAAAAATATATATTTTGTCACTTGTTAGACCTCACACTACATGCACATATTCCTATCAACTGCTCACAATCGAGTCGCACAAGTCCAACCCCAAACCCGTCGAGGCCCGTCCTAGGAAGTTTCAAGCTCCACCCGACCTTGACTCTTCCGAAGCGGTCAACCTCAGCCCGTGGCGTAGTTCAAGACTACATGCCGGGGGTGACCTTTAAGCCTCATATTCAAGCCGAGCACAAGCCACACAATTCTAGTCTAGGGTCTAACACTCCGTGACCAAGTCGGTTTTTCATGTGCCGAGATTTCCCTAAACTAATGTCTTCAAATCATACATGCCAACTTGTTGCAATGGACGAAATAAAACTCCGTCCCCAAAAGTTGTTATTTTTGGACGAAAATAAAAATCCGTCCCCGCATGTATGATTTACTACATTAATTTAGTTTAATCCCGACACATGTAGGTCTCACAAGCGTGGTGGAATCCGATGAGTATATGGGACCGCGAGAAGGTCTATATACTAGTGTGACGATTCCACTATTTTTTCTAGAAACCCCAAAAAGGACTCCGTCCTTCCGACTTTGTAAATAAAATAAAAAAAAGGGTCATTTTTCTCTATGTGGTCGAGTCTTTTCTTGTTTGTGGGTGAAATCATTTTACTCAAAAGGTGTTTGTGGGGCCATCCTAAGATCGACCGTGTTCTCTCAATAGGTCCAATGGCTTCAAACGGCAACGACAACAGGCATTCCCGTGTCCAACGAAGGGTTATTCCGCATGGTGGAAGCATTGAAATAGCAAGTTGATACACTAGCCAAGAATGTCCGCCGCAAGGATGATTTATGGCGAGCCCGTTACGAGCATGTGAAGATGGCCCACAAGAAAGAAGTTGCTCAACTCAAGAACCAATTGAAGGGGCTCACGAATGAAATAAAGGTCCAAGGCATCAATACCGGTTTGGTCAACACTCTCATGTCCTACATTGACCAAAGGCTTAGTGGGATAAATTTGCACAAGGGCCCAAACACCGATCTTCATCAAGCTTCTCTCCTCATGAACACAATGGAGGCTCTCCCCGAAAAGTTCAAGATGCCCGATATTGGCAAGTTCAACGGCAACTCTTGCCCCAACGCTCATGTCGACTCCTACATTTGGGCCATGCTGCCGAAGAAAGTGTCTCCTCAAATAATGGCACAATGCTTCCCGCTTACTCTCGATGGGGTAGCAAAAGATTGGTACATGGGTCTTCCGATTTCCACCCGCCTCAATTGGGATGCCGCTATGCTTGCCTTCAAGTCACAATACCAAGGCAACTCCATGTTTCGTCCCACCAAGAAAGAATTGGAGAGCACCATGCAAATGGGTGATGAATCATTTGGGGGCTTCTATCGCCGTTGGAACGACAAGCTAGCCGAGATGGTTGATAGGCCTTCCAAGAAGGAACAAATGGACATCTTCTTGAAGTGTTTGAAAATGGACTACCGCACTAATCTTAGTGGGGCCTTTCACTCCGATTTCGCAAGCATGTATGATGCGGGAATTAGAGTCGACAATTTGCTCCGAGAAATGGCCGAGTCTTCCTACGAGACAAGCTTCAACGATGAAGGGTTCCCAAGCAATGACATGGAAGAATGTAGTGATATGGGAGACTACAACGACAATGGGGACTACAACAACAATCTCCGTTTCTCTTTCTCTACCTAGTAATAGGAATTAAAAAAAAAAAAAAAAAAAAAAAAAAAAAAAGAGTCAAAGTCCTCTTAAGTGTGCATTAAGTTTTCTTTGTCCAATTAATGTGAAATTTTGAGTCAAGTCTCATCATCAAATAAAAAGTCGTTCTTGTCCTCATACACTCTTCCAAGTTGTTCAATCTAATTCTTGGCAAAATGATGAAAAGATGTCTAAACACGTTTTAGAACAAGGCCATCGCTTGAACGCCTAGGGGCTAAACATCGACGCCAACATCAACGACACAGCCAAGACAAACAAGTTGGAGCAACAATCATGAAGAAGTCAAGCAAAGTTTTCAAAGGGGATAAAAAAAAAAAAAAAAAAAAAAAGAGCTCGCTAGGTTGAAACCATCAAATCAACCTAGGCAAAAGTTAGAGCAAACAAAAAAAAAAAAAAAAAAAAAAAAAAAAAAAAAATCCCCCTCAATCAAAGAAGTTCACATCAAGATCAACATCATTCCATCCACCAAAGGAGGACGAAGCTACGAAGCAACAATTCCATCCCGAAGAATGGAGAATCCACAAGAACTACGGTGACCTGAGCCTCTACACTGGAGGAACGTAGGCAACCTGCGGGTCCGGTCTCATGCAAGAAAGAAAATATGTTTAGCCCTAGCGCGTTATGGTGATCGGCCTTCATCTCGAACTTGTTAAGACATCTTTGTACGATTCATTTTCCAATGAATTAATCACCAAAAAGATTGAACAACTTTCTTAGATTTGGAATCATTTCGCGTTCCTTGTCGAGTCTAGGGACTTCTATTCTTTCTGCATACTCCCAATTTCTTGCAATCAAATTGGGGCTTTCCTTCTCTTCTCTCTTAATGACTTACTTGCCTTCGCGAGTCATTCAATTCAATAAAAAAAATACATGTCAATACTAGGGACACTTCCCTAGTCAAGTCAATGTCACTCATCATTAGTGACAAAAGGTCTCCACCGCAAAATCACATGTCTTATCTCCTCAGCTAGAGTCAATGCACACTTCTTCATTAATCGAGTCAAAAATGAAGACGCAAAAGAGATGCCCGCTAGATTGAAAACCCGAAAGGGCGGTCTAGGCAAAAACAGGGTGCGTCATAAAAAAAAATGAGAGAGTGAGAGAGAGAAGGGAAAGAGAAATGGAGATCCCCGGCCTCTAAAGAAGACAAGTTCTACATTGAATCTCCTCAGCAAGTCAATTCCCCACCGAGTCAACTTTGGGATTGCAAAAGGCTCGACAAGATATAGCACCGTCAAAGGTTGTCTTGGGTTATCGGCATCACTCTCCAGCAGTGTGCATTTTTTGGGTTCATGAAAAGAAGGCCCGTGGTAGCCAAGACCCATCCGAGAACGAGCCTATCATAAAAGGGCACGAGGTTGCACAAATAACCCCTAGCTAGTCAATTGGCTTGGGCAACAAATAGCAACAACATGTGTCTCAGTTTTCAAAGCTTCTTCAAGTATGTGCTTCTAATGTTTGCCGAAAGGCTCCCGAGAAATGGAGTAGCTCTTGCCATATCCTTTCATGTTTATTCCCTCACACGAGGACGAGTCACTCTTGCTTTGCTCAACAAATGGCGACGCCCTAGGGGCTATGTGACTCAAGAACAAGGGATTCTTTTGCTTCATTTGGAAATCAATACGCCCTAGGGGCTATGCTCAAGAAAGATGTATGAGACTATCCTCAAAGTCCCTCAAAAGGGATGTCAAAAAGCCCTCTTGTCACGTGTGCCCGTGCTCGTTCCCCCAATCAAGGATGGACCTTTCTCGCAATCAATGATGGCACTCTAGGGGCTACAGTCAAGTCTTAAAGGCTCCCTCGGCAAAGAAAAATTAACTCCCCAGCAGTATCCCCAGCCAAGTCATGTGCAACATTGGAAGCTTCCTCAATTCGGCACCGAAGGTCTCAAAGGGCTTCGCAATCTACAATCTTTTGGGCTATGGCATTACAGTAATTCAAGCAAAGGGCAGTATTAGGGCTTCGCGACCGACAGTCTTTTGGGCAACAATACTCGAGCAAGTGCAATGTGGAGTAGTCTTATGGCTCCATGAGAACAATCAAGATTCAAGGGTCTCTCAACACTTCAAGTCAAAGGCCTCTTGGTTTTAAATGAAGACTCCGATGTTATGAATGAAGTTGATGATTTTTGTTAGAACTCACAGCGAGATTTTGAAGGAAGTCTTAGAGAAAAGGAGAAATCGGACTTTGTTAGACATGGTTCGATCAATGATGAGTCAAGTTGATCTTCCAATATCCTTTTGGGGTTACGCTCTAGAAACCGCTGCTTTCACACTAAATCGTGTTCCAACTAAATCGTTTCAAAAGACTCCATATGAGATGTGGAGCGGAAAGAAGCCTTGTCTGTCTTTTTGATTGGGGGAATGAGTACGGGCACATATGACAAGAGGTCTTTTTGACATCCCTTTTGAGAGACTTTGAGGATAGTCTCACACATCTTTCTCGATTATAGCCACTAGGGCTTATTGATTGTCAAATGAAGCAAAAGAAGCCCTTGTTCTTGAGTCACATAGCCCCTAGGGCGTCACCATTTGTTGAGCAAAGCAAGAGTGACTCATCCTCGTGCGAGGGAACAAACATGAGAGGACATGGCAAGAGCTACTCCATTTCTCGGGAGCCTTTCGGCGTACTTTAGAAGCACATACTTGCAGAAGCCTTGAAAACTGAGACACATGTTGTTACTATTTGCTGCCCAAGCCAATTGACTAGCTAGGGATTATTTGTGCAACCTCATGCCCTTTTATGATGGGCTCGTTCTCAGATGGGTCTTGGTTACCACGGGCCTTCTTTTCATGAACCCAAAAATGCACACTGCTGGAAAATGATGCCGATAACCCAAGACAACCTTTGATGGTGCCATATCTTGTCGAGCCTTTTGCAATCCCAAAGTTGACTTGGTGGGGAATTTATTTGTTGAGGAGATCCAATGTAGAGCTTGTGCAGTTGTCTTCTTTAGAAGCCGGGGATCTCCATTTCTCTTTCCCTTCTCTCTCTCACTCTCTCATTTTTTTTTATGACGCACCCTGTTTTTTGCCTAGACCGCCCTTTCGGGTTTTCAATCTAGCGGGCATCTATTTTGCGTCTTTTTTTTTGACTCGATTAATGAGGAAGTGTACATTGACTCTGGCTGAGGAGATAAGACATGTGATTTTGCGTTGAAGACATCTTGTCACTAAAGATGAGTGATATTGACTCGACTAGGGAAGTGTCCCTAGTATTGACTTCATGTATATATATTTTTTGAATGACTCATGAAGGCAAGTAAGTCATTAAGAGAGAAGAGAAAGAAAGCCCCAGTTTGATTGCAAGAAACTGGGAGTATGCAGAAAGAATAGAAGCTCCTAGACTCGATAAGGAACGGAAAGCGATTCCAAATCTAAGAAAGTTGTTCAATCTTGAGGTGATTAATTCATTGGCAAATGAATCGTACAAAGATGTCTTGACAAGTTCGAGATGAAGGCCGATCACCATAACGCGCTAGGGCTAAACATATCTTCTTTCTTGCATGAGACCGGACCCGAAGGTTGCCTACGTTCCTCCAGTGTAGAGGCTCAGGTCACCGTAGTTCTTGTGGATTCTCCATTCGCCGTGATGAATTGTTGCTTCGTCGTGATTGTTGTCGATGTTTCTTCGTTTGGTGGAATGATGTTGTTGTTGTGAACTTCTTTGAATGAAGGGGGATTTTTTTTTTTGTGCTCTAACTTTTGCTTAGGTTGATTTGAAGATTTCAACCTAGCGAGCTTTTTTTTTTTTTTTTTTTTTTTTTTGAATCCCCCTTTGAAAATGTTGCTTCATGATTGTTGCTCCACCTTTCTATGTCTTGATTTCGTCGTTGATGTTTTGATGTCTTCGTTGTTGATGCCGTCGTCGATGTTTAGCCTCTAGGCGTTCAAGAGATGGCCTTCATTCCAAAACTTGTTTAGACATCTTTTCATCATTTTGCCAAGAATTAAATTGAACAACTTGGAGGAGTGTATGAGGACAAGAACGACTTTTATTTGATAATAAGACTCGACATTGAACATGGGATGAGAGAAAACTTTAATGCACACTAAAGAGGACTTTGACTCTTTTTTTTTTTTATTATTCCTATTACTAGGTAGAGAAAGAGAAACGGAGATTGCTGTCGTCATCCCCATTGTCGTTGTAGTCTTCATTGTGGCATGATATCTTGTTGAGACCCTATTTCAAATCTGAGCCCCTTCCTTGATGAGTTATTGCATGTTCTCACTCTCTAACTGTTGTTCTTCAACCACGGTCAACTCATCATTATCAATCAAGTCTTGGATGATGTTGCGGATGGAGAAGCAATCCTCGGTGAGGTGACCGCTGCATAGGTGATAGTCACACCACTTGTGGTGGGCATGGTTGCGATGCAATGGTTGTGGTTGCTTGTACCCTTGGAGAGGAGAAACTTGTCCCTTGGTTTTGAGAGCTTCGTAGGCTTCGGTGATGGTCATGCCATTGAGAGGGGTATAGACACGGTCGTTGGTGGCACCTTTGTGACTTTTGAGGGGTGAGCCACTTGAGCGTGCTTTACCGTGGACCTTTGCCTTGATGTCGGTGAGCTCTTGCAAACGAGCCTTAAGTTCGGACACTTCTTCCTTGTGAATTTTCCTCTCGAGATCAAGACGGTCTTGCCACAAATCATCCTTGCGGCGGGCATCCTCGACAAGTCTATCCATTTGTTCCCCCATGGCTCTTATTATGTTGAAGAGCCTTTCGTTGGACACGGAGATGTTCTCACCCTTGTTGTTATTGCCGTTGGAAGCCATTGGACCTATTGAGAGAACACGGTCGATCTTAGGTTGGCCCCACAAATACCTTTTGAGTAAAATGATTAACCCACAAACAAAGGAAAAAGACTTAACCACATAAGAAAAATGACTCTTTTTTTTTTATTATTTATTTACAAAAGTCGGAAGGACGTGGTCCGTTTTTGGGGTTTCTAGAAAAGTAGTGGAATCGTCACACTAGTATACAGACCTTCTCGCGGTCCCATATACTCATCGGATTCCACCACGCTTGTGAATCCTACATGTGTCGGAATTAAACTAAATTAATGTAGTAAATCATACATGCGGGGACGGATTTTTTATTTGCGTCCATTATGACCACTTGGGGACGGAGTTTTATTTCGTCCATAACAACGAGTGGCATGTATGATTTGAAGACATTAGTTTAGGGAAATCTCGGCACATGGAAACCGACTTGAGTCACGGAGTGTTAGACCCTAACTAGAATTGTGTGGTTTGTGCTCGGCTAAAGAGAGGCTTAAAGGTCACCCCCGACATGTAGTCATGAACTACGCCACGGGCTGAGGTTTACCGCTTCGAAAGAGTCAAGGTCGAGTGGAGCTTGAAACTTCTTAGGACGGGCCTCGACGGGTTTGGGGTTGGACTTGTGCGACTCGATAGTGAGCAGTTGATAAGAATTGTGCGCGTGGTGTGAGGTCTAACAAGTGACAAAATATTTTTTTTTCAAAAGAAAAAAGAAATAAAAGAAAAGAAGCATGTAATTTACAACTTTCGAATCACCCGTGTGACCGATAAAAATGTACAGGAAATAAAAGTTGTTCTGTGCAGGCCCGGTGCCCACACACTATCAAAACTGTCCATTCTGTTCACTGTTTCTGTTTCTGGGAAATGCCCAGAAGCGCGCGCATTCAGAAGCCTACTCGGGAGGCGCACGCGTTAGACTGAGAGAAGTGGAGGCACCCGCTTCTGGGCAGTACCTGCAAATCAGTGGGTTCAAGGGACTGCCTTGACCCTAAATACAAAGTTCTTTCCCCCACAGACATTGTTAGCACAGAAACATGAAATTTGAAGGACAAGATGGAAGGTGGGCGATTCTGGTAATAAGGGTCGGACGCGCGCGCTTTAGGCCAAGAAGGCCGGAGGCGCGCGCTTCCTACCCTTTTTACTAGAATGCCCAGAAAACAAATAAAAGAACACCAAAAGATGAAAACGCAAGTTTAACCCTCTACATCCCCAGCAGAGTCGCCACTGTAGATACCCCGGGGGACCACGGCTTGGCTAGAGTGCGTGAATTACCTAGGATGTCTACTTGATTTTAAGAGTCGCCACCTATGTTTTAGAGGAACATAAGAAAAACCTAAAAATAGTCAATTTTATATACAAAACCAGAGATTCGGAAAAAGATGGGTTCGGGGGTTAGGTGACGGAGTGGGAAGTACTTAAACACCCACTCCGCCCCGCTTACGCGGGTCTTGCTAATTTTGGTGTTCTAATGCTAAAAAGTCCTTCTATTGATATTAAAATGTGCTAACAATTATATAGTAAAGAAAAGGGGAATTAAAAGAGAATTGTTTTATTGATTAATGTCAAATGTTACATTAAGAGAAGAAGAGTAAATTAAACTAGAGTGTAAATGTAGGGAGATAACCTTAACCAACTTTAATATAGTAAAGTGATTATTTGGTCATGTCCCATTGATGGGGATTGCATACATTTAACAAGAAGAAAATAGAAGAAAAATGAAGTTGTACCTTAAGAAGAGGACTTCAAACGTGGACTTGAAAATGGTGTTTTGTTGTGGAGAAATTGTTGTAGAACAATTTTATGTAGAGTCTTGTTACGAAGAACTCTTGTTGGGAGAATTTTTGTAGAGAATTGTGTATAGTGTGTGTATAGAGAAAATTCAAGTCTAAAAAATGAGGTCCAAGGTAGGTAAAATAGATCCAAAAGAGATGGAAAAGAGGTCACCTCCAATGATGGATTGGAGGGGTTTTTATAGTTGAAAGGGGATGTTTTTGGTGCCAATTCGTGGTCACAAAGAAATATTTCCCGGGTGAAATCCATGCAAAATAAGCAAGAGAGGGATTCTTGGGAGAAAATCTGTAACTGACGCCCCAGAGGCGCGCGCTTCCGGGTGTACCATCGGAAGGCGCACGCTTCTGACCTCAAAAGGCGGAGGCTCGCGGCTTTGAAAAGGCAATTTTGACAGAATGGACTAGAAAGTTAATTCTGTTATGCAGTTCAGTCCAAAACTAACGGAATCAGTTAGGAACTTAAACGGAAGTAACAAAAATTAACAAAAACAAGTTAAATAAAAATACTATGTATGCAATCGGGGTGAGACGTCCAAAGCGGGGTGTCTACACCAAGCTAGGCTCGAATTGGTCCCCCAACAGAGAGCGACTGATCTCATCAATACCCTCGACACTTGGACGGAGTTCCAAGAGAAACCAATTCAAGTATTTATCGGAAAAATAGATGCTCCCTCCATTATGACGAAGATTGGTCCAACGATCCATAGTGGTGCCTCGCCCCCAAGTGCGAGCCAAGCTCGTAGAGAACTCCGAGTCCATGAAAGAAATGTCTCGAGGCCGTCCCCCTAACAAGAAAGTGTCCTGCTGTTGACCGAATTGCCGCAATACCCTCCGAGCAAAATAGAAAAAGGAGTCCCTCAAAACCGGAAGGAAGACCCTGTCGTACCTAAGGGTATTAGCTAAAAACCTCCTCACCTTCCAGAAGGATGGGCACCAAGCAATATCATTGGTCTCCGCTTTAGAAAAAAGATGAGCCCACTCCTCAATGCTGGACCCTTCACTAACAGTCTCCGCCTATGGAAAGTATAAGGTGAATACTCGATCGGAGAGTCCAACAATTTGAAGTGTTCTCTAAGCCAAATGGTCAACAATAATGGACTTCCCCGAGTCATAGAGCCGGTTCGGTGTAACTCATCAAGACTATGAAGGGTCTCCCCCAAGATGAGAGGGATTATGTTGAAGGCCCGTCCTCTAGCTTGCAGAACGATGTCCACGATCTCCATGTCTGCCATGCCACACTTGCTCATAAAAAGCACGCTCCGAAATAAGCACATTGCCAAGAGGCAGCACTGGGAATCCACACCATGACCACGAGTCACCCGACCTTTAAATCTCCTAGGCAAAGCGTGGAGATTGACATAGCGGTTATGAATGTAACTCTGCGCCTCAGGAAGGCCAATACTCAATAAGTCCCTAAGAGACTCTGCCGGTACCTTGTCACAGTTAGGAACCGCAATCACCCCGGTCAACGGCATATCCAAGATAGCCGCCATCTCCTCCAAGGTAGGGACCATCTCGTTAAGTGAAAAGTTAAAGAGGTGAGTCGATGGATCCCAGAAAAGTGAAACTCCCTTTAGAATGTCCCATTCTAGCTTTAGATTCTTCAAGGTGAAAAGGATCTTGAAACCGAACATCTCCACGAATCTCTCTTGGCGAGGTTTATTGAACGAACGAAAGAACGTTGCTAAGTCATTCTTGTAACGTTCTACTAATTCTGAGTCCAAGGAGAACTCATCAACAATTATTGATGAAGGGACGGACTTACTTAGGGCCATTGGGAGAAAAAGGTTAAGAATTCTACTCCAAAAGAAAGGTTCCCAGAACTGATTCAAGACTGCATGGTATTCTAGGACGGACTAGAGGTGTTTATATACAAGTTTGGATACCAAATCCTCGAGGAAAAAGGAGAAACAGTCGCAGATTGAAAGGATGGCTCGTACGAGACATCGATGTCTCGTACGAGGCATCTCCCAGTTCAGAACAACAGAAACTCTGCTCAGATCTCAGGTTGCTCGACAAGTCAAAACATGTCTCGAACACGTCAAAAATCCACCCGAAACAGTTCATACATCACATATAAAATGGCCCAACACGAATCCATCTCATAAAATTACCCCTCGGTTGACCAACCAGAAGTGATCCAATACATTTAAACAGTCAGAAATAAAAACTAAAATTAACTAATGTACGTGCTAGAGTTAGGAAATAACTGTTGCATAGGTACAAGCCAAAGAAAAAATGTCTTCGCCTACGCCGAGGCAACAAATACATCGTCAACAAAAAGGGGAGAATAGGGGATCCTATCTAGGATGTGTCGCCACTTACACACTATCATCTGTCAGTCCGAGGCCTCTTCCCGCAAGAAGATAGCTCCGCCGTCTGCTGAGCCAACCGTCCAAGCAGCCCCGCTGTCTCTCTCTTCATCCTCTTGGCATAGGCCATGAACTGGGAAAGTCATCCCGCGACCTCTCTATACTCAGCAATGGGCACCTGTTGAGAAGAAACAAATAGATATATCAAAATCTTCAGATAAACAATAAACAGAAAGATAAAATGGTAGAATGATATGAAATGACGGAAGAAGGGTCATAAACCATACCATGGTCGCGTCAGCAGGAGGTACGAGTCCCTCAGGCATATCGAAATGCGCGGGAAGATACTCAGTGCTCTCTACCCCCTTAGCCACGCTGTAGTTAAAGGAAGCTGGTCCAAGCTGTGGATGGAAAGGGACGTGGACAACTCCCTGGGCCTGAGCCTGATCACCCTCTATAATCAACCGGGGCATGAGATGAGCAAGGAAGTCCTGATAATCAGCCTCCAAGGACATGTGGTCAAAAGCATCCTGACCGATACTGAGGTTCCCTCTCTCCTCCTCCGCGATGGCATAAGAATTAAGCATATGAGCCGGCGGGTCCAAAGGGACAACGACGTCGAGTCTTCCACCACCCTGCTGGTGAAAGACTCTCTCTCCTAAGTAGAAGCATCCCCCGCCAAGGCCAATCATCAACAGCCTCATGCCAGCGAACCCATAAACATGGTCAATTCCCAAACTCCGCCATGGGAAGAAAGCGACAGCAGACTCAGGGACGGCCTCCCACCTGTCAAAATACAGCCTCATGCGCTCCACCGTCATGTCAGCCCCCTCGGCCTGCTCATCACGGGTATCCCTGTTATCCCGGCACCATCTCAGAGTATCTGGGAACGTAACAGTATTGTCTCGATGGTTGAAAGTAAAGAGACCAAACATGGCGTAACCCCAGGCCTGTAAAAGGGGAGAAACATAAAAGATGTCAATACACAGTAGATGAGATGAAAATGCTATCAAAATAATCTAGGGCTGAAACAAAGGAGGAATACAGAAGAAGATGAGTATTGTACCGCCCAGGCATGACTGTAGCTGCCTAAACCAGCGTTCGTCCGATCACGCGAACTCTCATCCATCGCCACATAGCAGTGGGCCAAGCCAGCAGAATTCCAAATAGCATCGGTAACATCCTGCATATCTCTCAACACACTCAAAAGAGTGAACAAAGCAGTCGACGCATGGTTAGCAAAAAGCATATCAGAAATGGCCCACCATAGAAAGCCACGGACAGCTGCAATATGGGTACCAGTCAGATGCATCTGACCAGCATTAACAGTCATGTAGGCTTGTCTCTAAAGGCCTTCAGAGGGACACCCTTGCCTAGGGTACGCACAGAGAAACCCAGAAAATGCATCATATCGTCCCTGCTAGGAGTAAAGTCCGCATCCACCTCAAGCGGCTCACCGACGATAGCAAGCCCAGTAATGGCATAGAAGTCAGTAGGGGTCATGGTAACCTCCCCCCACCGCATGTGTATGGTATGAGTACTATCCTACCAGTGCTCCCGGATGGCCTGGAGCAAATGCACATTCCTTCTCTCACCGACAAGGCCGTCAAAGAAGGGTTTCAACCCGAGATTATTGATCTCTTCTTTCATCTCACCATTGAGAGTTTCCCACCTCTCAGTGACCGCTCGTATGCTTCCTCTATAGTTATTGATTAGCCTGAATGACTGCAGACAAAAGAGACAAATGTCAGAAAAACGGTAAAATCCTTATTTAAGCATTTTACCCGAAAAGTCGCAGAATTGCCTAGAACGACAGTCGAAATCATGTACTACCATACTACAATGATTTTCAGCATCAACAACCATGCATGATAAACCCTAGCTGCGATAATTCTAGGTGAAAAATTGGCAAAAGTCGAATTGCTAGAATACTAAATTGAGACATGCAACAACGAAATTGACATTGAAACTCAATCAAAGGAAGATATCCTTACCCGCCTAGTCCGAACGGCGTGAGAAACGTGGTCCTCCGGAAACGGGCACAACTCATCCGTCGCCCACACTTTACCCTTCATATGCCTACCAAAGAGGTGCTCTTTGTGGGAACGATGGGCACCGGCCATTTGAAAGGGTTGGGGATCACTAGAACTTGGTGAAAACAAAGATTTTTGAGTGAGAAAATCACCTAGGGTCGAAAGCTCCCGAGAATGAAATAGGTAAAGTGATTTGAAAATTACTTTCAGTGCCTGATATGCCTCTGTTCTGCACAAAAATAGAGAACTCTCGTATGAGACATCGTTCCCTCGTACGAGGTATCCCCAGAAAAATCTCAGAAAACTATGTTTTCTTGGGAAATTCTAGAAAAGCCCTGCTTTTAACAGAAAGGTTAGAAAAAGCCCTGCTTTAGACCGAGAGGTCAAATATGAACCCGATTCAAGATGGAACATTGAGTCGTCAGCAAATGGATATTTTCAGAATTGGAACAAGCAAAGTTGTTTCTCAGTACGAATTTATCCTCACCGCGCATCCAAGATCATGGGTGAGCAACAAAATCTGCATCAGCAAATTTTAAATCCCACGACTGTCATCAAGACGTAAGTTAATGGCACAAGATTTACGACCAGGTATCCCACGACTGTTATCAAGACGTAAGTTAATAACACAAGATGCCACCATTTAGAATCCCATAATTTCCATCGAGACGTATGTTAATGGCATAGGATTCACTTTTCCGGCGAATAAGGCATCCTCGCTGGAAGGAGAAGCAAGGTCCGAGTAATTGGCGTCTCCAAAACCGGGTCCCACGACTGTTGTCAAGATGTAAGTTAACAACACATGATCCCACCATTTAGAGTCCCATAATTGTCATCAAGACGTAAGTTAATGGCATAGGATTCACATTTTCCAATATAAGGGACAAACTCGTTGGAAGGAGAAGCAAGGTCCGGTAACTGGTGTCTCCAAAATCGAAGGCGGTTCGTCATCAACAACAGGGCATGTTTAGAATTGGAGCCAAAGAGATTGGTTCCTCAGTATGGATTGCAACTGGAGACGGTTCGTCATAAAAAAAGGAAAATATTCAGAATTGGGTCAAAGAGATTGATTCCTCAGTATGGGTACTCTCTAAACTCTAAGCTTTACTTATCGCAAGTATTGTTTTCAAAAATGATTTTCAAAATACTTTAAACCTCAGTTTTTGCGTATTTTTAGAGTCGAACTACGTTTGGTCTGATTTCCTTCCGAGGAATACGTAGGCAGCTTTTTAGCACGACCATACCCCTAGTTCAAAATGGTGTCTTTTCTATCGACGACGGTACTTCATCCATAAGTATCGTCGTCGAGGGGCTCTGTAGACACCCCATATTGGACGTTCATTTATAATCACACTACTTCTGTGTCTCGCCTTTGATTTGGATCAAAACTTGTTAATTTGGACATGTTTCGTTAAGTTTCTGACTGACTCTATTAGTCAGGGGCCAAAATGAACATTAAAACTACTGCAGAGGGCAAAAATGTGATTCCAGCACATGGATGTCTTGTAAGAGACATTGATGTCTCGTACGAGGTATCCCCCCTTGACAGTGGGGTTTTGGTCAGTTTCCTTGTTGATCTTAACCCCTTTTCTTGGCAAACACTCATGCAATCCGGGAAAATCCCGTGGCTGATTCTAGAGTCCAAATATACCTTTGTGGGAATCAAGTCTTGGATTCCCACCTCAACTTACCTTCTTGACCAAAACCCTAGGTCCAAAACCCCTATAAATATAGTTGTTCTTGGCTAGAATGACTAATGGTGAATTAACGGTCAACTCTAGACCCCAAATCTGATCAAAAAAGCTTTCATAATCAGCCCCTCTCTGATACCCATGAAATTTGGAAGATCAAGGCCTTTAGTCAAGGCCATCCATAGGATTCTTGAAGAAAACTCTTAGGTAAAATCTTTGCCTTCTATCTTCTCATCTCCTTCTTTGCTTTGAGTAGTGTGATTCCATTAAAAGATCAGCCTAGAGCCTCTCCAATCCATAGAGATGGTCTCGAAGCACATGATCCGAGATCCTAAATAAATAAGCAATTATTTATTTGGTTGTTTCTTTTCTTTTGGTACGTGAACACATGATTTTGAAACGATGATGATGATTTCTTAGCAAGACCAATCCTAGATTGGGTGAATTTCCTTGACCTTCCCAATTCATAACTTAATCCCCGAATCTAGGCAACTTGGTCCGTGTTCCGACAATAACATGGTGGCGACTCTCAAATCAACAAAAAGGTAAATCGAAGGACGAAAACGTGCCTCGAAAAAGGACGAAAAACCTCGCGCGCAAACACTTTTTCACTTTCATTCTTTTTTGCCTTTGCTTTACTCTTTGCATTCGGCCTTCACCTCATTTTTGATGATTTTCCTGCCTTTCTCCTTTTCAGGCTTGGTACTACGAGGTATTTGGCAACTACCCGTGGAAGATGACTCTCGACCTGGACCTTACTTTTCCAGCCATAACTTGTTGGGCCAGGGAGGTCCGAGAGAAGAGGGGGTCCAAGGGACGAGTTGCTGTCCGCTATGCCGATGTAAAGGCAGTGTTGAGAGGGCCCATGCCAGTGGAGTTGAACCTGTTTCCTTGGTCGAGGTATGAGGAGATAGGTTTCGATTTGAGTGAGGCCCTGCGGGTGACTAGACAGAAGAGGCTGCTAGTGGGGTTCCGGGGTGAGGCCTTTTATTTGGGTGAGAGGGTTCTATGGCAACACGGGTTGGAGCTCATGTAGAGGGCGCCCGTGGATCCTCCCGAGACCATGTTTGTGGTTTACCGAGGAGAGGACCCTCATCTCATGGGGGTGGACGTGGCCCATCTGATCACTGGCAAGGAATATGGCCGTTTTGTGGCTACTCGGCTCAGATCACCGCAGGTGGTAGCTTCTGGGGTGGTTCCTCCGGCGTGGGTGGACTACTCTTTCATCTTTTCAGACAACAGGGTTCATATGGTGGACTTGTCAGTTGCAGGAGGGGAAGCCCTGGTCGAAGAGATTCCCAATGATGCGGTATGCGTTCTTTTCCATCTGTGCACACACATCCCACATTTTTGTCTCTTTCTTTGCTGAGTTGTTTCATCCCCTTCATGCAACTTATGGGGCGAGCATTACTGCGATGGCCAACCTTCATGGGGCGAGCCAAAAGGTGGTTTAAGAGGCTCACGGGTCATTCGTCCAAGGGACCTCGGGCCGAGTATAGCTTTGTACCGGGCAGGAGCTCCGTGAGTGGTGAGGAGAGGCCTCGTAAGAGGGTCTCAAGCATAGAGCTGCCTCCTTCCTATGTTCGCAGCCAGTCCCTGGGTGCTGCTGATTTGGCCTCTTTTTGGGATTCCCTTTGAGGTACGGGCATTCATGAGACCGCTCCAGATCCTTTTGATCATCTAGCCTTGGAGCGCATCAAACCTCCGCCTATTGGCCGTCCGGGTCCTTCTTCTCAGATTCCACCCTCTTTCTTCCCTGGTTAATCTTCCTCGGGTGGCGACATGGGCTTAGGGGAGTCCCTGTTTTTCTTTGACCCGAACATGTATCCGTCTCAGCCCTTGGGGGCATCTGACTCTCCTCCAGTTGACCCGTACCTAGATTCTGACTAGGATGTACTTGTTTGAACAATCTTTTATGTTTTGTCTTGTTTTGAAAGCAATATGTGTAAAATTTTGTGTTCAATATTAAAAAATGTTTTTGCAAATTCATTTAGGTGCATAACTCGGGCCTTACAAGAGCTTTGTGGATGTTTTTGAATTGTCGGGAACTCCCAAAATGTGTTCATACTAGATTATGTATAACTGGGATAATGTTTTGACTGGTTTTTGAACAAGTGAAAGTGAGTTTCACTTATGGGCAGTTCGCTGATATGGGCTGCTGATATGAATTTTTACAGGGGACAAACCATCCGTACGGTTGACTCAGAGAGTTGACTCTTTTTGACTGAAATTTTCTGAGGACCTCTGGGGAATTTTTGGAAATTGGGGGATTGACTCTGGACTAGGCTTACCAAAGCATGACTTTCCAGTTAATCCCTCCAATGTTCTTATCGTGACTTGTCAGCCTCGGTCTTACTTCTTGAATGGGAGGTGCCCCCCCCCCCCCCCGGGTGTCAAATTTCCTTGGGTGTGGACCCTTCTTTGTTGTGAATATTCCTTTGTCATGAACCCTCCTTTGTTCGGAAATGTGGTTTATCTTTTCACGGGCCATCTTTTCTGGGTTTCAATTGCACCGGTCTGCCCTCCTTGCACCTCTCACTTCCTTTTCCTAGGAGTGGTTTAGTTGACTCGAGACATGAACATGAGCAAGTTACGCTTGCTCATACAAAGGAAGCACAGACATAGGCACTTGCGGGAGTGAGTCCCTTTTTTAAGGAAGGAAGCCTATGGACAGAAATTCAGTGTTTGGCTCTTTCCTAAGATGTAGAAAAGAAGACTTGTCGAGACATTCGGAATTTGCTTTAATCAATGTTATCAAAATGATTGCTTGAATGGGCCATGTTTATCATTAATTCAATATTATAGGAATCAATTAGCCTTAACATGTTGTGATCGATTAAGATTAGGATTCGATCAATGGCAAGATCGGGAAAAGAGAAGTGTTTAGGGGATCGGCCTTTAATGTGACCAGGCTAATCGTTTCTGGAGAAATCGGTCATGGATGGGACCGGGGGAGAGATTTGGTCATTTTGAGAAGACCATGGTTTGGTGGTTTTGTTTCATGTTGTGACCGGACCCAAAGGTTGCCTACGTTCCCCTCAATTTGAGGAGCTCAGGTCGCCGTAGTTCGGCCTTGTACCGCCTTTCGCTGGGGTTGGTGTCCTTTTGAAGGATGTTGTTTCTTTGCTGATGTAGATCGCTTCGCTTCGTGGTAAACTCCTCGGAATGTTCTTTGAGTTAGACTTCCTCTTCACATATATTCATTTTCTTTCCATTTATCATTTCTCAATCACATTTTTTTTCTTTTTCTTTTTTTTTTTTTTGATAAGGGAAAACATTGGTCCCCTACTTGTTACATTGGATTTTGGCTCATTTGCAGCCCCTTGGTAGAATGTCTGTCACTCCTCTCTTTGACTTTGAGGATCCGGGAAGTCCTTGGCTTGGTTGCTCATGCGCGACCATGGGTGAATCTTGGTGGTTGAGAAACAACATCCTTGCCTTTTCATCGTCTCGGGATGCCTTTGACGTGCATCGAGAATTTGTCTGGGAAAGGTGTATCGGGAATGTGTATTGGGGGTGTGTATCGGGGTAGGCTTGCCATTAATGGTTTCTCCATACCAATTGATCACAACATTTATTCACATTAAGATTAATTGTTTTCATTGAGCATTTTTATTTGTGTCGAGTCCATTCGTCCTTAATGATTCGTTATTGACTAGTATATTTTAGAAGTCAATTCATCATTTTGGGGACGTAGCAATCATTTGATAACATTATTTAAAGAAATTCCAAGAATTAATGTAATTTTGCAAATAATGTCTCAAGTCTAGAGAGAATAGAAGGAAAATAACTGTTTCATTGCACGGGGGATGCAAACCCTTTTTACAGACCCAAATGACTATACTGTTAATAGGCTCCAATCACATACCCTTTTGATGCCTTTTAGACAACCATGCCTTGTAAGGCTTAGGGAAAGTAAAAACATGTCCAAAATGGACTTTTGGAAGACCTTAGAACCTACCTAACTAGACAACTCCTAGCTACTCTTTTTTTTCTTCCTTGTGACCTCAGCCTCGGCTTCTTTGCTTGCACTCGGGTTTACACCAACTGATTCCCCTTTTTTGTAATGATTCCCTCATCAATAAGTTCCTGAATTTTGTTCCTCAAGGTTGGGCAGGTTCTAGTGGAATGACCCAAGGCTTGGTGGTATCTGTAGTGCTATTTCGAGTCGCTGCATTGGGAGGGAGGTTCATTCCAAATCACGTTACGGCTGAGCAACTCAATCTTTCCAATCTCTAGCAGTCGGTCTAGCATCGGATCCCGGGGCATCCCTAGATCATGAAACCAACGGTAATAGGCTCTTTTACCTTGGGGAAGCACACCTCCTATGATGGCTGCGGGTTTGCCGTGGTACAAGGCGATAGCTCGGATTTGCTCGTGGGGCCCTTGCCCATCTTGGGTTGAAATATCGGAGGTGGTTCTTGGTGGAGATGACGATCTTCGAGAGGATCTCTTGATTTACTCAATGGATTTCACAATCTCGTGAAGGCACTCTTGGGCATGCCTCAAGTTATGTCTCTTCATCTCATCGGTTAGCTCCGCTCGGCTGTGCATGAGCTCGTATCGGCGATCACACCTTTCCTCAAGGTCCCCTCTTAACTTCCTGCCACCCTTCTCTCATACCTCTTCAACATTTTCGTGAAGGATTTCTTTGGCCTCCTCTTGGAGCTGTTGGGCCATATTGACTACCTCATTGCGGCTAGCTTCCAATTCCTGAATTCGCTCTCCCATTGTACTAACCATCCTTTCCAAAAGCTTTACCCGTCCTTCCATTCGGGATTGAGCGTCCAACCTTATATCAGGCTCTGCCGTGACGGATTTAGCTTCCATTGTTTCCTATCACATAAGGGGCCAGCAAACCATAAGGGTACTTCGGCGAGATTCTCAGGAAAACCATGCTTTTGAATAAGAAAAGGACTTTGACAGAAGGAGATTTGACTCGGAAGGGAAAACCGATTTGGCTTGAAGGGTGAATTTTTTTAGGGAAAGACCCGAGCCATGCACTTTGAGGAATTCACTCATTTCATTTTTTTTTGTTTTTAGGAAAGAGCATTTTTATTGGGTGATCTTTCACATGAACAAACGTTAGAGTACAACTTAAAAACACGTTTTCATTTATTATTCGAACTCCCTTTAAAACGTATTTTCATCCTTAGATGGTTGGAAAAGATCTCTCTTCTTTTTCGCATTTACTCTAAATCCTGGATCAGTGGAGGCCATCACTGCGCCTATAGACCCCTCGTATTTCACCTATATTGCACTCTCCTAAGGACGGACTATCCGGGGCGAGGGTCCTATAGGGCACGCAGCTTCCACCGACCAAAAGAACCAAACCTAAGGTCTAGCGCGTCACAAAGTTCCAATGCACGGGCCATTCTTATCATAGTTAAGCCCCGGTTAAGGTTAAGATTGACTTAACGCTTCAACAAAGTTCTGGCATAACCTCATTTTAAGTGAGGGATCTCAGACCTTAGCCTTGGGCTTAAAGATGATTAGGATGGGTCAAGCATTAGAGCTTAACGACGCGGTGTCAACCTATCCTTAATACATGACTTCGGTTAATTACGGTTGGAATTAATGCATAAGTCAAGGACCGGGTCAAAGATGACCTTGGTCACACTTGCTTTCACAAAGATTCATGACTCGGGCGTTAACTTGGCCATAATTAGCATTTGGACACGTATTAGGGACGTGATGACGTGAGCTAGACCAAAAACCAACCAAGGTCACGGTATTTGTGTGTCACGGACAAAGTGTGGTTGACTCGGCTCGGAAGGGGAGTTGGACTGAACCCGTGCGCGCGAGAAGGGCACAAGAGCACCAATCAAGCTACATCGTGTTGGTAGTGGTGCCCTAGGCACATTTAATAAACGTTGTAATTGTTATCATTTATTTCATATCAATAAAGAGATGTTTTGATTATTATTGTTGTTCATGTTTACTTATAATAATCTCCATCCCTAGTACTTGTTAAGCACTAGTATAAAGGCTAAATGATCATGAGATGATCATGTTAGATTTATGGGTACTTGTTTGGAACAAGGTACTGGACATGACCCACTGTATGAGATTTATGTCATGGTCTATGTCGTACATATATCTCATATTAGTTATGTCATTCGAATCCTTAGACATAAAGTTATTATAGTCTTCCACTTAATGAACGTTATGTTTGACATATTCAAACGCTACCTTTAACCGGGTAGTTATAAAGGGTATGATTGGCATAATCGGATTCCCGTAGGGAAGAATAATAAGCTAAATGGATTTGTCCCTCTTCGGAGAGATGTCAAGCTTGGGCCTCTCGTAGGAATGATGTTGATGAAAATGTTCGGCCGGACTCAAATGAATTGATTAGATCAATGTCATTTGGATTATCAACATATTCGGAATCGAGAAAGTATTGAACAAGACAAGTTGACTTGTTGACCATGACTTGTGTTCAATGACATCGTGGAGAAAGGGATTATGACATATTCTAAAGGAATGCGAACTTGTATCTAGTTATACTATTTAGGTAGGTATGGAGGTTTGCTAGAATCTAATCATATCTTATGGTTTCATGTTTGAACCCATTGCCAACTTAGTGTAATCCTAGAGGGTCACACACAATAGAACGAATCTTAAATAAGGATTATATTGGAATTTTGGAAACTATGGGAATCTGGACAAGTGTGCGACCGCACAAGATGGTTTGGGCGGCCGCACAGTTTGGGTCAAATAGTACCATAACCGAATCAGTGACAATACCGGGGAAAACAATTTTGAGACAAATTTTCGAACTTTAAAAATTCTGTCTGATGCTACTTTGCGACCGCACAGAAAATATTGGGCAACCACACATGATTGGGCGACCGCACAGATTTTCGTGGGCGGCCGCACAGTTGGTCAGAATCAGAATCAGATTCTGGAATTTTGATGGGGTCCAACCGAATCAGTGACAATACCGGCCAGACCTGCTGATCTGGAGCGGGTTTTGGGCAGTTGATTTTGGTGTGGATCTTGGGGTTTGATTTTCCTATTTGTTTTAGTCTTGTGATTCTAAGATTGGTTCAAGGTTTGGATGGCTAATCTACGTTCATCGAGATTGTGTTTCCCAAACTTGATCGCAATCAAAGTTTCAAAGATAAAACGAAGTTAGAATTATGAAGAGTTCATAATTGCTAAAATTGAGAAACAAAGTTCTTGATTCAATGATAGGAGATCCATGTGGATTTGTGGATGCAATTGGCCTACATTTATCGAGACCATCTATTGCTTAGTTTCGGCCACATGGACTACTTTCTTGGTTTCTTGAATTAGTGTGGAATTGTGGATGCCTGATGGCTTAGTTTCGGCCACACTTCTTGTTGTCTTGATTTGGAAGAAGATAACCAAAGTTCAAAGAGTCTCATCCTCATAATTATACAGAAACTAATGACACATAAACATTATGCTTAAATTAATGGAGATTAATTTGGTGGCTAAACTTGATGCGTAACATGTTTATATTATGTGCTCATAAATGTGTTGTATGCTATATGTGATGAACCTTCAAAGAAAGTTTTAAGTTCTTTTTGCCATGCCATGATTAAAACACTTGTTTATACATGGGTGATTTTGATGTGGGTTCGTCTCCGCGAGGTGCATTAATTTTATTCATGTATGAGCAAGAAGAGGTTCATTAATTCAATGTGGGCTTGCCTCCGCAAGGTGCATTAAATTGAATGGTTCCTATACGTTTAAAATGGTTGGACTTAATTAGGCGTCAAAACAGTTTTGGGCCTAGGCAAAAGATGAGATTAAACATGCTTTTTGAAATTGGATTTCTCAAAGAATCTCATAAAAGAATCTAAGAATCATATGGGATATTATTGACATGATTGTCTACCTAATTAATTTAGTTTTGAGCGGTCCACCTCCGTGGACTCAAAAGTTAAATTAAAGTTGGATCTTAGCCCAATTAAAATTATATTATACATTGGATGTATATGAAGGTTATATAATTTAGTGGGAGTATTTGTTTGAAAAATACATTATTTATTTCTTTAATGAAACCGGTACTTATTAAATTTTGGAAATTTTGTATATTTGTAGACAATGACTGCTAACACTCAATCAATTTCGTTGCGATCGATCCTTGAGAAGGTTAAGCTCCAAGAGAATGGTACGAACTTAATGGATTGGATCCGTAGCCTAAGAATTGTTCTTAGGAAAGAAGATAAGTTGTACATTCTCGATGGGCCTCTTCCTGCTGAACCAGAACCTACTGCCCCTAGGGCAGAAAGAGACAGTTACAAGAAACATCGTAATGATTCTAGAGATGTAAGCTGTCTCATGCTTGCTACCATTAGCTCAAAACTCCAACAAAGTTTGGAACATTTGGAAGCCTATGAGATATGCGTGGAGTTAAGAGCTATGTTTCAAGAGCAAGCTAGGCAAGAGAGGTACAAGACCATTGTTGCATTCACTTCTTGCAAAATGAATGAAGGGCAACAAGTGAGTCCTCACATGCTGAAAATGAAAGGCTATGTAGAGCACCTTGAGAAACTTGGCTATCCAATCCCATTGGAGTTAGCCACGGATCTCATTCTTAATTCATTGCCTAAAAGTTATACTCAGTTTGTGATCAATTATAACATGCATGGAATGGATAAGAATCTCTCCGAGTTGCATGGGATGCTTAAAACTGCGGAGATAAAGATTGTGGAGAAAGGTTCTCCCGTGCTCTTGGTTCATGATGGGAAGAAGCCTGGTGCCAAAGGAAAGGGTAAGGCAAAAGTTGTCAAACCCTAGATAAGCAAGACAAAGGTTGCCAAGGATTCTGAGGCAAAACCCGATTCACAAAAGGATGCAATCTGTTTCCATTGTCAAGAAATTGGTCATTGGAAACGTAATTGCAAGGCTTTCTTGGAAGAGCAAAAGAAGAAGAAGGGCAGCAAGGCTGCGTCGACTTCAGGTATCTATATGATAGATATTCTCCTTTCTACCACTGATTTTTGGGTATTGGATACCGGATGTGGTTCTCATATTTGTTTAAATATGCAGGGACTAAAGAATAGGAGACTACTTAGAGAGGGTGAAGTAGACCTATACGTGGGGAATGGAGCAAGAGTTGCTGCATTAGCCGTAGGGACTTATGAAGTCACTTTACCTTCCGGATTAATTCTTGTTTTGAACAATTGTTATTATGTTCCGGATTTAAGTAGAAATATTATTTCAATTTCTTGTTTGGATAATGAAGGTTTAAGTTTCTTATTGAGAATAAGAAATTTTTTATTTATTTAAATGATGCGCTTTATGGTATTGCTAATTCATTTAATGGCCTTTATGTCTTGGATGTCAAGAATGAAAATAATGAAAATGTCTATCATATAAATAAAAAATCTAAACCTAATGATGTAAATCATCCTTATTTGTGGTATTGCCGTCTTGGTCATATTAATGAGAAGCGTATCTCAAAACTCCATGGGGACGGTCTCTTGGGTTCATGTGACCTTGGGTCATATGATACTTGTGAGTCGTGTCTTCTTGGAAAAATGACTAAGACACCTTTTACCAAGTTAGGTGAAAGGGCAAGCGACTTATTGGGGTTGATACATTCCGATGTATGCGGACCATTAAGTAGCAATGCTAGGGGAGGATTTCAATACTTCATAAACTTCACTGATGATTATATTAGATTCGGGTATGTTTACCTAATGAAACATAAAATTGAAGCATTTGAGATATTTAGAATATTTCAAAATGAAGTAGAAAAACAACTTGGCAAAAGTATTAAGGCACTTCGATCAGATCGAGGTGGAGAATACTTGAGTCATGAATTTGATGATCATCTAAAGAATTGTGGAATAGTTTCACAATTGACTCCACCCGGAACACCACAATTGAATTGTGTGTCCGAGAGGAGAAATCGGACTTTGTTAGACATGGTTCGATCAATGATGAGTCAAGTTGATCTTCCAATATCCTTTTGGGGTTACGCTCTAGAAACCGCTGCATTCACACAAAATCGTGTTCCAACTAAATCGGTTCAAAAGACTCCATATGAGATGTGGAGCGGAAAGAAAACTTGTTTATCTTTCATGAAGATTTGGGGTTGCGAAGCCTTTGTAAAAAGACTTGTCTCTGACAAACTTGCACACAAATCTGACAAATGTATTTTCGTGGGATATCCAAAGGAAACTAGAGGATATTACTTTTACAACCGTGAGGACAACAAAGTTTTTGTTGCCCGAACTGGTGTCTTTCTAGAGAAAGAGTTTCTCTCCAAAGAAATCAGTGGGAGTAAAATAAATCTTGAAAAAATTCGAGACCTAGAAAATAACATTGAACCAATAGTGGAACAAGAACAAGAACCACAAGGAGTTGTGGAACCTGTTCAAAATACACAAGCAACTCGCAGATCTAGTAGGTTACGATCTGAGCCCGAGAGATATGGATTTCTCGTAACGGATAGTAATGAGGTGGAAATCATTGAGAATGATGAACCGACAACTTACCAAGAGGCGATGTCTTCTCCTGATTCGGATAAGTGGCTTGGAGCCATGGAATCCGAATTGCAATCCATGCAAGACAATCAAGTTTGGAACTTGATTGATGCACCTGAAGGTGTAAAAACCATAGGATGCAAGTGGGTCTTCAAGAAGAAGACTAACATGGATGGGAAGGTGCATACTTACAAAGCTAGACTTGTAGCAAAGGGTTATAGGCAAGTTCATGGTATTGACTATGATGAAACCTTTTCACCCGTAGCAATGATCAAGTCTATAAGAATTTTGCTTGCCATTGCCGCATATCATGACTATGAAATATGGCAAATGGACGTCAAAACCGCTTTCCTAAATGGAAAACTTCAAGAGGATGTGTATATGACACTACCGAAAGGTTTTGAACAGAATTCTAAGGTATGAAAATTGCAGAGATCTATCTATGGATTGAAGCAAGCTTCAAGGAGTTGGAATCTCCGTTTTTATGAATCGATCAAAGAGTTTGGTTTCATCAAGAACGAAGATGAACCTTGTGTATACAAGAAGATTAGTGGGAGCATAGTGCTATTCCTTATTTTATACGTGGATGACATATTACTCATTGGAAACGATATTCCTACACTTCAGTCCGTGAAGACTTGGTTAGGAAAATGCTTTGCAATGAAAGATATGGGTGAAGCCGCATATATACTTGGCATTAAGATCTGTAGAGATAGATCAAAGAGGCTACTTGGTTTAAGCCAAAGTACATACATTGACAAGGTCATTAGAAGATTCCGTATGGAAAATTCTAAAAGAGGAACCTTACCAGTGTTACATGGAGTTTCTCTAAGCAAGACTCAATGTCCTAAGACAAAAGATGAGCGTGAGAAAATGAATGATGTTCCATATGCTTCGGCAATTGGGTCCATCATATATGCCATGATTTGTACTAGGCCGGATGTATCTTATGCTTTAAGCATGACAAGTAGATACCAATCCGACCCTGGTGAAAATCACTGGGGCTGTGAAAGCGATTCTTAAGTACTTGAGAAGAACTAAAGATTCGTTTTTGGTCTATGGAGGAATGGAAGATGATCTCGTGGTAAATGCTTACACGGATGCAAGCTTCCAAACCGACAAAGATGATAGTCGATCGCAATCGGGTTTTGTGTTTATGTTAAATGGTGGAGCTGTAAGCTGGAAGAGTTCCAAGCAAAGTATAACCGCTGATTCTACAACGGAAGCTGAGTATATTGCTGCATCAGATGCTGCAAAGGAAGCTGTTTGGATTAAGAAGTTCATCACTAAACTAGAAGTGGTTCCTAGCATTGCTAATCCAATAGACCTTTATTGCGATAATAATGGTGCTATTGCTCAAGCAAAGGAACAAAGAGCACAATAGAAATCCAAACACATACTTAGGCGTTTTCATATCATTCGAGAAATCGTTGATAGGGGAGACGTAAATATATGCAGAGTACCTACTGATGACAATGTCGCGGACCCGCTAACAAAGGGACTTCCACAATCTAAACATGAAGGTCATGTTAAGTCCATAGGTATTAGATACATGGGAGATTGGGCCTAGGGAAAGTGGGAGATTGTTGGTAGTGGTGCCCTAGGCACGTTTAATAAACGTTGTAATTGTTATCATTTATTTCATATCAATAAAGAGATGTTTTGATTATTATTGTTGTTCATGTTTACTTATAATAATCTCCGTCCCTAGTACTTGTTAAGCACTAGTATAAAGGCTAAATGATCATGAGATGATCATGTTAGATTTATGGGTACTTGTTTGGAACAAGGTACTGGACATGACCCGCTGTATGAGATTTATGTCATGGTCTATGTCGTACATATATCTCATATTAGTTATGTCATTCGAATCCTTAGACATAAAGTTATTATAGTCTTCCACTTGATGAACATTATGTTTGACATATTCGAATGCTACCTTTAACCGGGTAGGTATAAAGGGTATGATTGGCATAATCGGATTCAGGTAGGGAAGGATAATAAGCTAAATGGATTTGTCCCTCTTCGGAGAGATGTCAAGCTTGGGCCTCTCGTAGGAATGATGTTGATGAAAATGTTCGGCCGGACTCAAATGAATTGATTAGATCAATGTCATTTGGATTATCAACATATTCGGAATCGAGAAGGTATTGAACAAGACAAGTTGACTTGTGGACCATGACTTGTGTTCAATGACATCGTGGACAAAGAGATTATGACATATTCTAAAGTAATGCGAACTTGTATCTAGTTATACTATTTGGGTAGGTATGATGGTTTGCTAGAACCTAATCATATCTTATGGTTTCATGTTTGAACCCATTGCCAACTTAGTGTAATCCTAGAGTGTAGCGACCCCAAAACCCGTTTATAATTTTTTTATAATTTTGGGGATTTTTATTTGACTTATATGTGCCTTTCTATGTGCTGCATCATATTTTATGATTTGCATATCATACTTGATTATTTGTGTTATTTACTTAGTTAGTAATAATAATGATTAAAGGAGTTAAATGATTAAGTTGAAACTTTAGGGTCCTTGTTGAAATTTTAAGTTAAAGGGCTTAAGTGTTAACTTTGAAAGTTGGGTGACCAAGTTGTAAAAATGGATAAGATATTTAAGAAAATTTTCCTTCCCCCTTCCTTCACTGTGTAAACAACAATTGTTCTGCAACTTTCTTGTACGATCAACCTAGGGTTAGGAGAAAAGGTAAGTTCGACTCATTTCGATTTAATTCTTTTTATTTACTTACCCGTTTTAAAAACTAATTATATAAAAATGATCAGGGCGTCGAGTAGGTCATTTCTAGCCGAACAAAACTTATTTCAGCGATACTTTTTCCGGAACTAGGTAAGTTACTAATTCCCATTTAAATGTTAAAATAGTCATAAATGCTATATATGATACTCCTACTTGTTAATTTTGTGTTTTGGGTAATATTTGCTATACTTGAAATTTTGGGACAAAAGGAGTATATGGTATTGGTTGTAGCTGAGTATGGGAAATGGTTTAGAAGCATGTTGTAATCTAATGGAAGTTGTTAATGAGAGTTGATAATGTTGTGTATTAAGTTGTGCAGTATATGTGTTGCTTGTGAAACAAAAGGAGTAAACTTTGGTTAAGTTTTTAGGCCTGCCGGGTGATGTGGGCGGCCGCCCAAAAATGGGTGTGCGGCCGCACATCTATCTGAAGGGTTTTCTTCTTGGGGACAGAGCATTTTGGGCGGCCGCACAGCCCTGTTTGGGCGACCGCCCAGTTGTCTGAAAAAGTTTAGAGTTTTCAACTAAGGGGTTTAGAGATCAACCTTGGTCTAGTTTTGGGGTAGTGTCCTAAAGTACTTAGATGATTGTTGTGGAATGCTAGTAATGGATTAAATGTCCTTTTTATGGACTCTTTATAAGGATTCTTTGTGTGCATCTTGTGATGTATGTGGCTTAGTTCCTTCTTGGATTAAATGCCCCGGGTTTTGTTTAGCAAGTATTCATTACTGTGCTTTTGTAAAGGTCCAGCTGGTCTTGTTGTGGAGTCAGCCAATGGAAGAATTATAGTGGTACAGGTAAGTCCACTATAAGGTTTTCCATTGGAGCTTGTGAGTCAGGCGGTGGGAGAATTATAGTGGCACACAAGCCAAGTTCACTATAAGATGTCCACTGTGCCTTTTAGTTTCCCCAGTCCAGATTGGCCTTGGATGGGATGAATTGCTCCCTTTGGTGAGTATTTGGGTTATGACTTTGTGTCATATTTCCCTCTCTGGTTACTTGGTTCTATTGGTTTGGTTTTCGGGATCCCAACGGCTTCAGCTATTTATGCTGCTCAGATGGTTTTCTCTGATGGGTTTCTCAGTTGGTATTCTCATCAGTTATGGTTATTGGTTAAACCTTGGCTTTGGTATCCACCGGAGTGTGGGCTATGTGACTAATGTGATATATGAGTTGATGTTATATGCTATATGCTTACTTGTTGATATTATTTCTTTATGATCATCATATCAGCATGTAACGTAGTTGCATTTTAGTAGCTTACTGAGATTTATTCTCACCCTTATTTGTTTACTGTTTTAGATAAAGGCGGGTCCAGGGGATAGGACATTTGGCACGGGAGGACGTTCGTTTGGTAAGAGTTGGGACTTGTTTTGTTGAAGGTTACATTATGTAAATGTAAACCCTTTGGGGTAGAGTACCCGTACTTTCTTATGGTCACATCTATTTTGGTAAATGTTGATGTATGTATATTTGTTTAAAAGTTGTAAGCCTTTGGGCTAAGTACTTTCGTTGTGAAAATGTTTGTAAAAGGTTGTTTCAAGTTAAGTGAAGTCTTTGAACTTCAAATGTGTTTTGTTCCACTTTCTAAAAGTATATTTCGAAATTTTTTCTAAAAAAGAGTTTTATAACGTCTTCCGTTCGTGTCCCGAGCGTGGGGCCAAGTAGGACCACGGGTACGGGGCGCGACAGTTGGTATCAGAGCTAGGTGGTAGATGGTCTAGAATGACTGAATGACCTAGGAGGGTAGTAGAGTATAGAGTGAGTAACGTTGAGTGTTTGATGCAGGTATTCATTAAAAATGGGTGAAACTGACGGAGATCAGGCCGGCTCTTCGGGGCAAGGGGATGCCAGAGAAGAGGCTCGAATTATGTTCCAAGGAATGTTTGAAGCAGCGATGAAAACTATAAATGATCAGAGGCAAGAAAGGGAACAGGTACCATCAAGATATGGCCTAGAACAGTTTCTGAAAATGAAGCCTATGGAGTCTGATGGAGAGCCCGATGTATCTAAAACTGAAAGGTGGATTGAATCAATGGAAAAGATCTTTGATGCTATGAGATGTTCGGAGGAAGATCAAGTCAGGTTTGCTACCTATAAACTGAATGGAGCGGCTGAGCATTGGTGGAAAGCTTTGAAAACTAAATGGGATGAGACTCATGTACCTTACACTTGGGAGAATTTTCTGGGGAAGTTCAAAGAACACTTCATTCCTCGAGTAGATCAAGACAGGAAGGAGATGGAATTTCTTAACTTGGAGCAAGGTTCTATGTCAATTGCTCAATATTCAGCTAAATTTTTAGAGTTGTCCAGGTATTGTACTCACCTAGTGGCAACTGAGGAGAGGAAGGCTACGAGGTTTGTGAAAGGTTTGAAAACCGTGATTAGAACTCAGCTAGTATCCCATAAGTTGCAAGATTTTCAGGATGCAGTAGATCGAGCTTACCAGGTGGAGCATGACATTGAGGAACATAAAAGGAAATTGGAATTGTTAGGCGCTGGGAAGCAAGTTAGGCAACAACCACGTGGTGAGAGTAGAGGAAATCAAGGTGGATCCTCACAATTTAAAGGGTCTTCTCAAAGACAGTCAGGTAACAGAAATCAAAGTAATACTTCAGGGAGTCAGAGTAGAGGAGTTTGTAATTATTGTCAGAAAGAAGGGCATTCAGAAGAGAGATGTTGGAAGAAGCAGGGCAAGTGTTTGAACTGTGGTCAGTTAGGACATTTTCAGAGGGATTGCCCTAAGTATAGGATGCAAGCATCGGGAAGTGTGGTTGGGTCCTCTCAGGGTCAGAAGAGGGATTCCTCAGGCAAGCCTAAGGTTCAGGGTCGTGTTTTTGCCATTTCTCAGCAACAGGCTTCAGAGTCCTCTAATGTGATAGGAGGTATTATTTCTGTGTCTAGTTTGAGGGCACGTACACTTATAGACCCTGGCTCATCACATTCTTATGTGTCTGTGCATTTTGCTTCTCGATTGCATATGTCTTCTGAATCTCTACCTTATGTGTTAGAGGTGTCAACTCCTATAGGGGAGTGTTTGGTGACCAATGAGGTGTTGCATTCTTGTGATGTGCATATACGTGAGCATGTTTTACCTGCTGATTTAGTTATCTTACCATTACAAGATTTTGATGTTATCTTGGGTACGGATTGGTTGGGTAAATATCATGCGTCTGTTGATTGTGCTAATAAAGTGGTCACATTTTCTATCCCAAATGTTCCTAAATTTTCTTTTGAAACTGTTCCTTGGGGTAGAGAGATTAGAATTATTTCTTATATGAAGGTTAGAAAGTTGTTGAACCGTGGTTGTGCGGGGTATTTGGCTAGTGTTTTGGATACTACTAAAAGGGTTCCTGATATTGGGGATGTACCTATTGTTAAAGAATTTTCAGATGTATTTTCTTCTGAGTATGCTATGCCTCCTGACCGGGAAATAGAGTTCTGTATTGACTTACTTCCAGGTACGGCTCCTATATCTGAGGCACCTTACAGAATGGCTCCAGCTGAATTGAAAGAGTTGAAGGTTCAGTTGCAAGAGTTACTTGATCGAGGATTCATTCGTCCTAGTGTATCCCCGTGGGGAGCTCCAGTATTGTTTGTTAAAAAGAAAGATGGGTCCTTGAGGCTGTGTATTGACTACAGAAAGCTGAATCAGGTAACTATAAAGAATAAATATCCGCTTCCTCATATTGATGATTTATTTGATCAACTTCAAGGGTCAGTTGTCTTTTCAAAACTTGACTTGAGGAGTGGGTACCATCAGTTGAAAATCCGTTCTGAAGACATTTCTAAAACTGCTTTTCGTAGTAGATATGGCCATTATGAGTTTCTTGTTATGCCTTTCGGGTTGACTAATGCTCCGGCTGTTTTTATGGATATGATGAATAGGGTCTTTAAACCTTATCTTGATACCTTCGTGGTTGTATTTATTGATGATATTCTGGTTTATTCCAAGTCCCGGGAGGAGCATGAACAGCATTTGCGAATGGTTTTATCTATTCTTCGTGAGAAGCAGTTGTTTGCTAAATTCAGTAAGTGTGCTTTTTGGCTCAATGAAGTATCTTTTCTTGGGCATGTGATTTCCAATAAAGGTATATCAGTTGATCCATCCAAAGTTGAGGCTATTGTGAATTGGAGGAGGCCAGAATCAGTTACAGAAATTCGAAGTTTCTTGGGGTTAGCTGGGTACTACAGAAGGTTCATTGAGGGGTTTTCTAAGATTGCAACTCCCTTGACTCAGTTGACTCGAAAGAATATTCCTTATGTATGGGATGAAAAGTGTCAAGCTAGTTTTGAAGAGTTGAAGAAGAGATTGACTACAGCTCCTATTCTCGCCCTACCTAATGGTAATGATGATTTGGTAATCTATAGTGATGCTTCTAAAGAAGGCCTCGGGTGTGTATTAATGCAAAATGGCAGGGTGATTGCATATGCTTCGAGGAAGTTGACTCCGAGTGAGCAGAATTATCCTACCCATGATATGGAGCTTGCAGCTATTGTCTTTGCATTGCACAAGTGGAAACATTATCTTTATGGAGCAAAGTTTGAGATTTTCACAGATCATCAGAGTTTGAAGTATCTTTTCTCCCAGAAAGAGTTGAATAATAGACAACGAAGATGGATGGAGCTGTTGAAGGATTATGATTGCACCATTTCTTATCATCCGGGCAAGGCAAATGTGGTAGCTGATGCTATTAGCCGGAAGTCTTATGTAGCTTCATTGATGGTGCGGGAATGGAAGATGCTGGAGGATGCTCGAGATTGGAGTCTTTATGAATCAAAGCATGGAGCTATTTTTGCGAACATTCGAGTATTTCCAACTTTAGTTCAACAAATAAAGGAAGCTCAGAAGGATGACCCGGAATTGGTAAAGATTATGGATAAAATCAAAGATGGTAAATTTGAGGATTTCTCACTCAGTTCTGAAGGGGTATTGACTTTCAGAGGTCGATTGTGTGTACCTAATGTTGATGGGGTTAAACACCAAGTTCTTGATGAAGGCCATAAATCAAGGTATACTATTCATCCCGGGAGTACTAAAATGTATCAGAATTTGAAGCAACACTTTTGGTGGAATAATATGAAGAGAGAGATAGCGGATTATGTATCCAAGTGCTTAACATGTCAACAAGTTAAAGCTGAACATCAAAGGCCTGCAGGATTGCTTCAACCGTTAGAGATTCCGGAATGGAAGTGGGAACATGTTACTATGGATTTTGTGACAGGGTTACCTCGTACTCGAAGAAGGTTTGATGCGGTTTGGGTGATTGTTGATAGATTAACAAAGTCTTCTCATTTTCTACCTATTGAGATTGGTTATTCTATGGAAAAGCTTGCAACCTTGTATATTAATGAGATCGTGAGGTTACATGGAGTTCCAGTGAGCATTGTATCTGATCGTGACCCTAGATTCACATCTCGATTTTGGCAAGCGTTTCAGAAGGCTTTGGGTTCAGAGTTGAGATTTAGTACAGCTTTTCATCCTCAAACAGATGGCCAGTCCGAGAGAACTATCCAGATTCTTGAGGATATGTTGAGGGCTTGCTCAGTGGATTTTTCAGATTCGTGGGATATTCATTTGCCTCTCGTAGAGTTTGCTTATAATAACAGTTTTCAGTCCAGTATTGGGATGGCTCCTTATGAAGCCTTGTATGGGAGGAAATGTAGATCTCCTATCTGTTGGGATGAAGTGGGAGAAGCCAAGATTTGGGGTGTTCAGATGGTTAATGATTCAGTTGAGAAGGTTAAACTTATTCGAGATCGTTTGAATACTGCCCAGAGTAGACAGAAAAGCTATGCTGATCATCGGAGGCGAGACCTTGAGTTCGAAAAAGGTGACTTTGTATTTTTGAAGGTTTCCCCTAAGGTTGGTATTCGAAGATATGGAAAGAAAGGCAAGCTTGCTCCGAGGTATATTGGTCCATTTGAGATTCTTGGAAGAGTGGGGGATCGAGCTTATCGTCTTGCATTACCTCCTTCTCTTGATAAGATCCATAATGTGTTTCATGTTTCTATGCTTCGGAAGTATGTGTATGATTCTTCTCATGTTCTATCTGAGATACCCGAGGATATTGAGCCGAGTATGTCTTATGAGGAACATCCGGTCCAAGTCATTGATTCGAAGGTGCAAGAATTGAGAAACAAAAGTATTCCTCTTGTTCGAGTTGTGTGGAGGAATCATAATGTGGAGGAATCGACTTGGGAACTTCGGGAGGAGATCGAGAGGAAGTACCCTTGGTTATTTGAGGGCCTCGGTAAGTAACCCTAAAATTCGGGACGAATTTTCTTTAAGGGGGAGTGATTGTAGCGACCCCAAAACCCGTTTATAATTATTTTATAATTTTGGGGATTTTTATTTGACTTATATGTGCCTTTCTATGTGCTGCATCATATTTTATGATTTGCATATCATACTTGATTATTTGTGTTATTTACTTAGTTAGTAATAATAATGATTAAAGGAGTTAAATGATTAAGTTGAAACTTTAGGGTCCTTGTTGAAATTTTAAGTTAAGGGGCTTAAGTGTTAACTTTGAAAGTTGGGTGACCAAGTTGTAAAAATGGATAAGATATTTAAGGAAATTTTCCTTCCCCCTTCCTTCACTGTGTAAACAACAATTGTTCTGCAACTTTCTTGTACGATCAACCTAGGGTTAGGAGAAAAGGTAAGTTCGACTCATTTCGATTTAATTCTTTTTATTTACTTACCCGTTTTAAAAACTAATTATATAAAAATGATCAGGGCGTCGAGTAGGTCATTTCTAGCCGAACAAAACTTATTTCAGCGATACTTTTTCCGGAACTAGGTAAGTTACTAATTCCCCTTTAAATGTTAAAATAGTCATATATGCTATATATGATACTCCTACTTGTTAATTTTGTGTTTTGGGTAATATTTGCTATACTTGAAATTTTGGGACAAAAGGAGTATATGGTATTGGTTGTAGCTGAGTATGGGAAATGGTTTAGAAGCATGTTGTAATCTAATGGAATTTGTTAATGAGAGTTGATAATGTTGTGTATTAAGTTGTGCAGTATATGTGTTGCTTGTGAAACAAAAGGAGTAAACTTTGGTTAAGTTTTTAGGCCTGCCGGGTGATGTGGGCGGCTGCCCAAAAATGGGTGTGCGGCCGCACATCTATCTGAAGGGTTTTCTTCTTGGGGACAGAGCATTTTGGGCGGCCGCACAGCCCTGTTTGGGCGACCGCCCAGTTGTCTGAAAAAGTTTAGAGTTTTCAACTAAGGGGTTTAGAGATCAACCTTGGTCTAGTTTTGGGGTAGTGTCCTAAAGTACTTAGATGATTGTTGTGGAATGCTAGTAATGGATTAAATGTCCTTTTTATGGACTCTTTATAAGGATTCTTTGTGTGCATCTTGTGATGTATGTGGCTTAGTTCCTTCTTGGATTAAATGCCCCGGGTTTTGTTTAGCAAGTATTCATTACTGTGCTTTTGTAAAGGTCCAGCTGGTCTTGTTGTGGAGTCAGCCAATGGAAGAATTATAGTGGTATAGGTAAGTCCACTATAAGGTTTTCCATTGGAGCTTGTGAGTCAGGCGGTGGGAGAATTATAGTGGCACACAAGCCAAGTTCACTATAAGATGTCCACTGTGCCTTTTAGTTTCCCCAGTCCAGATTGGCCTTGGATGGGATGAATTGCTCCCTTTGGTGAGTATTTGGGTTATGACTTTGTGTCATATTTCCCTCTCTGGTTACTTGGTTCTATTGGTTTGGTTTTCGGGATCCCAACGGCTTCGGCTATTTATGCTGCTCAGATGGTTTTCTCTGATGGGTTTCTCAGTTGGTATTCTCATCAGTTATGGTTATTGGTTAAACCTTGGCTTTGGTATCCACCGGAGTGTGGGCTATGTGACTAATGTGATATATGAGTTGATGTTATATGCTATATGCTTACTTGTTGATATTATTTCTTTATGATCATCATATCAGCATGTAACGTAGTTGCATTTTAGTAGCTTACTGAGATTTATTCTCACCCTTATTTGTTTACTGTTTTAGATAAAGGCGGGTCCAGGGGATAGGACATTTGGCACGGGAGGACATTCGTTTGGTAAGAGTTGGGACTTGTTTTGTTGAAGGTTACATTATGTAAATGTAAACCCTTTGGGGTAGAGTACCCGTACCTTCTTATGGTCACATCTATTTTGGTAAATGTTGATGTATGTATATTTGTTTAAAAGTTGTAAGCCTTTGGGCTAAGTGCTTTCGTTGTGAAAATGTTTGTAAAAGGTTGTTTCAAGTTAAGTGAAGTCTTTGAACTTCAAATGTGTTTTGTTCCACTTTCTAAAAGTATATTTCGAAAAATTTTCTAAAAAAGAGTTTTATAACGTCTTCCGTTCGTGTCCCGAGCGTGGGGCCAAGTAGGACCACGGGTACGGGGCGCGACATAGAGGGTCACACACAATAGAACGAATATTAAATAAGGATTATATTGGAATTTTGGAAACTATGGGAATCTGGACAAGTGTGCGACCGCACAAGATGGTTTGGGCGGCCGCACAGTTTGGGTCAAATAGTACCATAACCTTCCAGATAGATGTGCGGCCGCACAGGTGGTTTTGGGCGGCCGCACACCATGTCGGGACTGGTTTCCTAATTTGATTTGGAAAAGAATTTTGGACGGGTTTAGACACAAGTTTCCTATTTGGAATAGGTCTAACTTGTATATAAACAGCCAAATTCGGCCAGAATCAATGCCAATGCTTTTGAGCAAGTCTCTAAAGAGTTTGAGAGAGTTTATTTTGTTCTAAGACATCTTAGATTGAAGGACAAAATAATACACAAACCAATATTCCATATAGTTCATATCAATTGTGAAAACGTGTTTCATAATTTTGGTCTAGCAACCAAGATCAAGTGTTCTTGATATTCGTTCGTGGTGTGGATACCGCTAGAGGGTGAAGCTTATCATCTTCAAAGTTCGTGTTCTTACTTTTTGTGATTAAAGCTTCAAGTTCTCCACCAAGATCAAAGACCAAATTCAAAGTCATCAAGGGTTAGTTTTTCTAGTATTCATATTGTTGTATTTGATTTAATCATATGAATGGATCTATGGGCTTTGGGTTTCATAAAATTTTAAATGCTATTTTCCGCTGCGCATGTTACTACGAAACCCAACACATCGTGGCATCCATCTCGGGTTTAAAGGGTTTTTTGAAACGTGCACAAGGTCAAGTGCGCGTTGTGTGAAGCCTTCTATGTTCCCTTTTGAGTCAAAATAGAAATTTTCAATTTGTCTTAATATCATGAATAATGTATGAAAAATATATGAACAAGTATAATAAACAAGTAAGATGGACAAGTATTTTGTACAAGCAAGTAAACAACCATATCAATAAGCAAGAATCAAAATTTGTACGTGAAAAGGTCTTGCACAACCAAATGTTTTTGAAACCAAAATATTACAACAAGAACAACAACCTTTTGGAAAACAATTGTACAAAAAGGTTGTGCACAACAAAAGAATTTGAGAAACCAAAATTTTTACAAAAGGGGTAAGGCACAATGAGGCTTTGAAAACCTAATTTTATGTCCAAAAGATTTGTGCATTGCCAAGCTTTGAAAATCCATTTTTGGCTAAGAAAATGAGGGTAAATGTGCACAAACAAGGCTGTAAATTAGAACCTGGACAAGAAGAAACAAGGGGACCATCAGAATGTTTCTGCCCTGTACAAAACTGTTAACTTGAAACATTCCGTGGGCCCGGCAAAACCATCCGTACGGCTATGACTGTAGTTCCATTATTTTTTGTAAATTTTCAGCTTCAGATCATCAAGCCCCAGTTCATTGCATTTCCAGAACAGTTTCATTCCCAGAAATTAAAACAAAAACATAAAACACACAAAAAAATATGCACAGAGTCAACAAACGGGGACGGGAGTTTGACCCACACAAAAGTGTCCTCAAAGCTTCTAAAAAGAAGTTTGCAAACACTTTATTCCCCAGTGGAGTCGCCACTGTAAGGATCCCCACGGGATAACAGAAAGGGGTTTCCCTCGAGAATTCCAAACACGGCTCTTCGATGTCCAAACAAAAACGGAGTCGCCACGTTAGTTTAATTTTAAACCCAAACTTAACGAAAAATGGTTAGAGACAAAGGATTCGGAGGTCAGGTTATGCTTTGGGAAGAACTCAACTGGTAGTTCACCCAAAGTGCCTCGGAAAAAACCGAGTCTCCCTAAAGTTTGTCAAAATTGTGCAAGTGTGTGTGTGTGTGTTCTGGGAAATGGGAGAGACTGACTTTAACAGAAAAACAGTTAGAATTTTAACAGAAAGGGTTATTTCGTAAACATTCTGGATTAGAGGGGACTGAACTGGAAATGTACCCCTGGACAAAGTAGCCGTACGGCTATAGAGGGTCTTCCTAGGAATTTTAACAGATTCTCAGGAATCAGTCCAGTTCCAGGCAGAAACAGAGCATTCTGCTGGAAACTGGACTGTTTGATCATTTCCAGTTATTTTCTTACAACAAAACATAATTAAATCATCCCTATGCCATTGATCACTAGATTAGACACCAAAATAAGGATTTTGGGTGTAATCAAGGCAATCATTGGGGAATAATTGACAAAAGGTGATGGGCATGTCCTTTGAGCCAAGATCACCATTTGGATGGTTAAAGATGGGAACTTTAACATCCAAATGGATGATTCGTCCAAGGAAGGGCATTGGGACATCAAAAAATCAACCTTTGATTGATAAATATTGAACCTTTATCGTCAAAGGGACATTTTTGAGGTTGACTCATTGTAGATACCTCGATCTCGCACCCCTTATCAAACCCTTTTTGATTGGTCTAAACGCTAAAATTGACCTAAGCCCTCGATTTGGCTATGCAGGAGTGCCGTAAGCCTTATCGGTGCATCGAATAGATTAACGGACTTTAAATTCATGACCAGAGCGAAAAAACGAGCGAACAGGCATGTACTTCAATTTTTGAGTGGCGGGACCCGAAAGTGGGGCTCGCACCCTTAGAACTTCTCGTTATTATCTATTCTGTGCACTTAAAAATATATAATTGTCATCCCTTGCTCATTAACATTTTTCAGATAGACTTACGTGACCACAAGATTATTTCAAGCAACTTTCATGTTGGGACCGCGGACAACCGGGACACCGTTGCACGCACACTCGGACAAAACTTGGACTGTTGCGGAACCAATACCGGAGCAAAAATTGTGATCATTCACGCCTAAAAGAGTCAGACAAGTGGCCCAAGTTGGCTGGCCAAAATTATAAGGAAGGAGCCAATCAGAATGCGACAAGTGGCACTTTGGGAAAAAGGGACGGAGGCATGAGCTGTACGGCTGGTTTGGGAGGTTCAGACAGCAGTTTGTTCTTCAGCAACTTGGCCACAAAAGTCATGATTTTGATCATTCCTAGCTGCATTTGAGGCGGGTAGCCACCCCCTAAACTGACTCCTAAGCCTAGCAAGGGTGGCCTAAGGTCATTTCCCACCTCCTTCCTCCATATACTCACCTCCCTCATCCATTTTATCATAGAAGATACACACCAGACTCTTTCTCTCTCTAAGCAACAAAAAGAGCTCTTAAACCTCAGTCCATAAACCACCACAACACCACCATATCACCACCATAATCCCATCCTAAACACCACACAAAGCAAAGCAAACAACCCACTCAAACACTCTCTCAATCTAAGGCAAACACCTTAAGAAAAGCAACAAAAAAGGTCTTCCCTTGGAAGCAAAGGAAGCACATCTAGGTAATCTTTTGTTCATGTAAAGTTCATCCATGTAAAATGTAGGTCCTTATGTGATTTGGAAAAAGGGTCTAGCCACTTGTTAGGCTAGACCCCCATTTGATGTCCAGAAGATGTAATGTTGATACTCTTGTTGTTCTTCTCTCTAAATGATGATATACCATGATTAAATGCTCAAATGGCTGTTGTGTTTTGTTGTTCGTATGTATATCTATGTATTTCCAAAGTTTCATGTTCATACCATCTCATTTGAGTGAGTTTTCATGGGTGTTTTCATCCCTTTTGTAAATGTTAAGCAGACTGTCTATCTGTATCTTTCTGTCTTGTTGCTTTGTTTATGCATAGCAAACTTTATTTTTGGTTTTAGACCTCAAAATATATTTTGTTATAGACAAACAAAGGAATATTAGCATGTAAATATCTTATTTTTACCCTGAGTGGAAGAGGTTCTTTCCATTTTTTGTTTCAACTCTCTGTTCTCAGATTAGCATACTTCCTGTTCTGACACCAAAATGTCAGAGGTGTTTTGTATGAATTAAACTTGCTCAATGGCCTTGAAAAGTTCCAGATATAAACTTTGATATGTTAGCAATAACTTTCATGTTTAGTGTTTCCCATGATTTACCCGTTTTCATGATGCACAAAGTGAATCTTTTGTGGAAGTATGAATATCTGTCAGATTAGGCTGTTGAAAGTATGATCTTGCATGCCTTATTTGGACACCATAACACGCTCCTAAAATCAGAGGAAAATTCATGGTTTATACTTGATGTGTTAGGGACTTTTCCTAACATTCATTTTACAGATTTTGCAAGCATAAGAGCAGGTACACAAGGAAGGAAGGGACAGCAGTCCCTAAAATCTTTGGGGACGGAGTTTGGACATTCTTTTTATGGGATTTGCTTCCCTTTTTGTTCACCATTGTAAATATTAATCCCCCACCCCTTTTGTGATCTCCTTTACTGGATATGAATGCTAAACCATTTTCAAAACCAAGTGAGAGTCCACCCAAACCGACTCTCATTTGTGAATTAAAGCAAACATTCCTAGAATAGGAAGACTCCCATGTATATAAATCACCATTTTGGTTAGGGCATAAAAGCAAGGCATAAAAGGCATAAAATGAATTTAAGTGGCATGCATACTAGAGACCATCACGGGCGAGGAGAGTGCCTAACCCATTCTCTTCTCGTAACTTAGCCCCCGAACCCACTTTCTCTAAAAAAGGTTTTATCTTCGTTTTTCCTAAAATAAAATGAGGTGGCGACTCTTGACTGTTTTGATTCCATCGAGAGGAAAACATTGTGTGAGAACCGAGCGCATTTCCAAAAGCGCATTAGCACGAAACGGACCCGAATCACCCTCACGAGCGATCATTTCGCGGATTCCGGCTTTCGAGCGTGGGCTCTCACAGTGGCGACTCCACTGGGGAACTCTTAAGTGGGCTAGACTCTAATCTTTGTGTGTGCCATGCTTTACTTGCCTTGCTTGGGTTGTATATATATTTATACCCTAACATTTGTTTTGTAGGGACATTCTTTTTCCTTCACCCTCTTATTTGTATATATATGCATGCGTGGTGGGTGATTCCCTTAAAAAAGAAAAAGAAAACGGATAAAATAAAAAAAAGGAAAAGAAAAGGATTTTCTTGTTTTCTTTACTTGCTTTCAAAATCATTTTTTAGCTCATAGATACCTCACACACATGCACGTTTTTAAAAATAACGTCTCGTAGAACCGTACAAACCCGAGAAGGTAACCCGAGGGTATAAGGGAGCTCATTGGACTTCCCTATAGGGCCCGCGGTGTACATTCTCACCCCAAAGCGCGCCTATTAGTCGTTGCGATGGGTGTAAGCTAATCTTCCCCGTTACCAAGCCACGATGTCCATGTTTTAAAAAAATGACACTTCCCAGACTTAATGCCGGTTTTTGTCTAGCAATTTCACCTCAATCCTATGCATTTCCCAAAGGGTCATAAACAACCTACATTGTGGAAATTCATTGAAATGCTCGGATTGACTTTAAATTGTCAAGACCCTCCCTTAGACCGTAACCGAATGGTGGATCCCCGAAAGAGTATAGGCCCTTCGCTACGGGCTTGGACGGCCAATAGTACAGGTGCAAAATGTTGGTCCTATACTTTGGAGACGGTATCCACTATTCCAAGATTTCATGCGAAAATGTGTCAAAATAAAGCAAGTGCTTATCCGGCATTCTAGGTTTGATTTTGTGATTTTTTGAACTTCTTTTGAATCAAGCTCGGAAAATATCGATCCTTTCCACTCTCTAATCAACCCTAAACACCATCCCTTTCAGATACTCTAAGCCTGGCATCTACTTGGAGAGGGGGAGTTAGAAACCGCAAGGGGAGGTTGATCCGGGTTACCGAGTCAGTGCCCGTTGTCGAAGAAGCTACTGCAATGGCCGAAGAAGGGGTTGATCAAGCCTATGTGCCGCCACCGGGTCTTCAAGCATAGTTAGAACAGAATGTGTTGGGTCAGATGAGAACTCAGCAAGACGAGTTACTTGCTACGCTTGTTCAGATGCAGAATCAGAATGGTAATAGGGCTCCTAATGGAAACCCCGACGGAAATCCCAATGGCAATCCGAATGGAAATGACAATGGTAATGGGGCTCCCAATGGCAACCCCAACGGAAATCCCAATGGCAATCCGAATGAAAATCAGAATGGTAATAGGGCTCCTAATGGCTTCCCCAATGGCAATGGCAATCCTAATGTGAATGGAAATGGCAACGGTATCTCCACCGTGAACTTGAATCTCAATGGTAGTAACACCAACGGTCATAATCATCACCAAGGTGTCCATCCTCATGGTCATGTGGCTCATCCAGACTTCAGTGGCCTCAATCATAACTTCATCTCGAATCAAGCAAACTTTGTGGTGAACCCATCTCAGTATCCACCGGATCATAACGCCTTTGCTCAGTATATGCAAACTCTGTATCCAAATCAGCAGCCTGGCGCCTATGGTGCGTTTGCTAGCAATGCCTCTCCGTTCAATCAAGGAACTTCCCAGGGGCAAGATCCTAACTTGGTCCGTCAAATGGAAGCATTCTACAAAGGGGTCCCATACGTACCTCTTACTAGGGCTGAAATTGAAATGAATGAAATGAAAGAAATGTTGAGAAAGGTCATGAATAAAGGGGAATTCTCTGCAGACTCTTTGAAATTATCTCCGTTTGCTATTTTGCCTCCTAAATTCAAGATGCCCGATGTAGAAAAGTTTGATGGTACAGGTTGCCCAATGGCCCACCTGAAATCTTATGCTCATGCAATGCAGTCTCGTGGGGCTAATGTTGGTGCTATGGCCTCCAACTTCCATTTGACTTTGGTAGGAGCCGCTAAGCAATGTTTCATGACTGTAGATGCCGATTTGGTTGAAAATTGGGGAAAGCTTGTGGATGAATTCCAAAAGCGATACAAAGATTACTCTAACAGGGAGAAGAGCCGCCGTGATCTTGATTCATGTGCTCAGCGTGAGAAGGAGTCGTTCTCTGAATTTGCAAGTAGGTGGAGGAAGAAAGTCGCTCAGACTTTGGAAAGGCCCGACGGTGCAGAGCAAACCCGCATTTTCCTCAAGAATCTTCAGCCAGTGTATGCGGATAAGATGAAATATCTCCCATTTCCTGATTTTGCCTCTATTCTAGATGTGGGTTCCCGTATTGACGAAGATGTCCGAACCGGAGTGATCAAGCTAGACCCTTCTCCCAGCTCCTACAGGTTCTGACCTACTGCTAAAGCCCCGGCGCCAGTTGTGAACAATATTGCCATGACTCCCGCTCCCTTTTGGAACAACAATATGGGACCTAGCCGGAACAGCTACAATAGGGCACCCCCGTGCTATAATCAAGATGGGTGTATGAATTCCATCAACAATTAGCAACGTAATGGTAGAAATCGGAGAGAGAGGCAGTTTGATAAGTTCAACGCTCCGTTGTCCACTATTTTCCAAGGATTGGTCGCCCAAGGGGTATTGAAACCGATAGAAGGATACCGCCCGCGTAATCCAACTCCTAAGAATTGGGACACGAGCAAGTATTGTGCATACCACGTATCACCTGGTTATGCGACGGACGATTGTTGGAATTTAAGGCACACTTTGCAAGACATGATTGACGATGGGCTCATTCAGAAACCACCCCAACCGAATGTGGTGACTAATCCCTTGCCGGGAATCCATATGATCGAATTTGAAGAAGACTACTCAATGACTAGTTTTATAGTCCCAAAGAAAGCTTTGAATTACACCGTGACTCCTGTTATTTCCGAAGACTTTGAGTGCCACATGATCTCTTGGGATTCAATCTTGTCTAGTGCTAAAGCCGTTGAGGAACGAAAGGCCCCTCTTGAAAAGGCCACTTGGATTGGTGGAAACGTGAATCATCTCACTCGCTCAGGGAGAGCCTATCAGTCTCCGAATCCTGAGGCAAGCGAATCTGGAAAGGACAAAGAAGGAGCTTCCGCTCAGAAAGAAAAGGTCGCCGAGAACCCGGTCTTAACGTAGTTAAAGAAAACCCAGGCTAATATATCCATTTGGGGTTTGCTTTCATCTTCTCAAGAGCACCGAGATACTTTGGTTAAAGCTCTCACTCAAGCTGTTATCCCAATTGAGACGTCTCCCAATGACCTTGTCCATATGGTCGGCAACATTCATTTTGGGAATATTATCACTTTTACTGATCTCGATGCATCGAAAATTGGTCTTAATCATATCGAAGCTCTGCACATCACAGTCGGTTTTGGGAGGTGAGCACTTAGCTTGTGTGTTGGTCGATAATGGCTCTTCGGTCAATGTTTGCCCCGTGCATGTTCTCGCAGATTTGGGAATTAAGATAACTGATTTGGCTCTGTCTTCTCAAGTGGTCCGTGCCTACGATAGCACCAGTCATTGTATCTTGGGTGTTATCTCCCTCACTCTCACTATTGGCCCTCTTGTTATGCCAATTGAATTTTAATTGATCGACATCAAGTCCTCATTCAGTCTACTCTTGGGTCGCCCTTGGATCCATGGAGTGAAAGGGGTAGCTTCTTCTTACCATTAATGCATCAAGTTCATTCACGACAATCATGTTGTGGTAGTTCACGCCCAGGATGACACGCAAGTCAATGACCTCCCGATCTTAGGAATTGAACATAAAGATACCGGTATTTTCTTAAGCGGTTTTGAAGTGATCCCACAAGCTCGGATCCATGCTATTGACTATGTCAAAGAAACCGATCTGATTGGGGGAAAGAGGACCAAGTATGGTGACGCGATGGCCTTGAATATGGTCAAGAAGATGAATTTATTACCTATGTTGGGACTCAGGAAAGAGCAATAAGGGTGTATTGAAGCTATAAAAAATGATGTGCCTGTTTTCATTCCTCCGTTTGGACTCGGCTACAAGCCCACTCCCGCTGAAATTGCCAAAGCTATGCGTGAAAAAAGGGAGAGGCAGAATGCTATTAAGAAGGGAAGGACCTATGAGCTCCCACCACTCCGTCCCTACGAAAAATCTTGGAAGGGATACTTTATTCGCAAGAACGAAAATGTGGACCATGTTATGCCTCTTGAGCCGACTAGTGGCATGGACAAAAAGTCTCGCGCGGGATGGGAAGTATTTGATGATGTGAAGTTGTTCGATGAAAGCCTTGATTTGGACGGTTCCTATAAGCAACCGGGCCCGGTTACTCCGTGGAATATCGATGAGGAGGATGATGTCTTCGCATTGTTTGAAGGGTTTGGCTTTGAAGACGGATCTGTGGTTATGATCGAAGATGAGGTCAAGACTTTGTAGGATTTGGCTTCAACCCATTTCGTGAAGTAGTCCACGGCTACCAAGACAAATTCATGACTATTGCTTCCGGGTGGGTAAATCTTTCCGATGATGTCAATGCCCCAAGTTGAGAAAGGCCATGGGGTTGTCATGCAGCACAAATGGTGAGGCGGCAGGTGATTAAGGTTGGAGAACCGTTGGCACTTATCACACTTTTTCACGAATTGTATGCAGTCGGGCTCCATCGAGATCCAAAAATACCCCATTCGTAGGATGACTTGCATTAAGGCCCGAGCATTCATGTGAGGGCCACACACTCCACCATGGACCTCTTTTATGAGTTCCTGCGCTTCCTCTGCACTTATGCATCTTAGGAGAAGGCCCTGATGGCGTTTCTTGTACAAGATATCTCCCAGAATCACGTAGTGAGATGCTAACCGTTTGAGGGTTGCCACACCTTTGGCTTTGATCCTATCCTTGTATTCTCCTTTCTCATTTGTGAGGAAACTTCTCCTTCTTTGAGAAATTGGTAAATTTGGTTATACCATGGCTCCTCTATTTTCTCCGGGGCTCCTTCAATTTCACAACAGTAGGCCGGATTTTCTTTTCTACCCACTCTGAAAGGTTTTATTGATTTTCCCTCGGGGATTTCCACTAAAGAAGCCAAGGTAGCCAAAGCATCTGCGAAGCGATTCTGATCCCTCGATAGGTAATGAAAGCTGACCTCTTTGAATTGGGCCATGAGTTCCTCCATGTGGGCATGGTATTTTTGCAGCCCCTGATCCAACGTCTTCCATTTGTTAGACACTTGGTTGATGATCAAGGCTGAATCCCCGTACACCTCCAATTCTTTCACATTCCTTTCAAGGGCGGCCTCTAAGCCGGCTGTGCATGCCTCATATTCGACGGCATTATTGGTCACCTCAAAGTTTAATTTAATGGAAATAGGAGTGTGCTCGTCCTTCGGATCCACTAAGAGTATTCCAATGCCATTTCCCCTCTTGTTCACTGCGCCATTAAAGAACAGTTGCCATTTGTTTTCACCCACAAGAGCAAATATCCCTTTGTCGGGGAATTGGGGGTCAGTCTCCTTTTCTTCATTGCTAGGGAAATCTACCAAGTGTTCCGCCATAACTCTCCCTTTGACTGCTTTTTGCGTCACATGACTGATATCATACTCTGCTAGGAAGAAAGACCATTTGGCGAGTCTCATGGACAGAGAAGGCTTTTCCAACAAACATTTGATGGGATCTATTTTGGAGATGAGCTGTATCGAGTAGGAATGCATGTAGTGCTTCAATTTCCTCACTACCCATACCAGTCCAGCACACGTCTTTTCAATAGCGGAGTAGTTAAGTTCACTCCCTTGTAGTTTTTGGCTCACAAAGTAGATGGCATTCTCTACTTTTGAATCTCTTTTCTCTTGGGCCAACATAGCTCCCACTGAGGCATCTGTTACTGTCAAGTATAACAAGAGAGGCTTATACTTGTGTAGAGGGCAAAGGATCGGCGGATGGATAAGGTAGGCATTGATTTTCTTGAAGGCTCTTTGACATTCCTCGTTCCACTTGACCTCCGCATTCTTTCTCAGCAGTTTGAAGATGGGCTCACATGTGGGTGTGAGTTGGTTTATGAAATGGCTAATGTACTGCAATCGTCCCATGAAGGCTTTTACCTCTGTTTGATTACGCGGTGGCCTCATTTCTACAATTGCCTTAACCTTTTGGGGGTCAATCTCAATGCCGCGTTCGGTGACCATGTACCCCAAAACTTTACCACGGGAACCCCAAAAGTTCACTTAGCCAGGTTGATCCTTATGGAGTGCTTTCTCAACCTATCAAAGAACTTCCTCACGTCGATTAGGTGCTGCCCATCGGTTCCTTTGGAATGGATGATCATGTCATCTACATACACCTCTATTTCCTTGTGGATCATGTCTTGGAAGAGTGCGGTCGTGGCCCTTTGGTAAGTAGCCCCAGCGTTCCTTAGTCCAAAAGGCATTACGGTATAGCAGAAGGTTCCCCATGGGGTGGTGAAGGCGGTCTTTTCTTGGTCCTCCTCGGCCATTTTGATCTGATTGTACCCGGTGAAATCGTCTATGAAGGACTTGACCTCGAAACTAGAGGTCGTGTCTACGAGCATGTCGATGTTTGGGAGAGGGAAATCATCCTTAGGGCTTACTTTGTTGAGGTCCCTGAAGTTAACACAACACCGGACCTTTCCATTGGCCTTTGTCACTGTCACTATGTTAGAAAGCCACGAGGGATACTCTATCACCCTTATGAAGCCGTCCCAGAGCAGTTTCTCGATCTCTTCTTTGACTTGCAGAGACCATTCCGGTTTGATTCGTCGAAGCTTTTGCTTAACCGGTTTCACTTCGGGATCCATAGGGATTTTTTGCTCCATAATTGAGGCGTCTAACCCTGGCATGTCCTTGTAAGACCAAGCAAAAACATCCACATACTCTTTTAGCAGCTTAACCAAGTCATCCCTTTCAGTTCCTTTGAAGTAGCTACCAATCTGTGTCTCCTTTGGTTCATCCGCAGTCCCCAAATTTACCTTGGCCAAAACCTCTTCGGCAGCTTGGGCACGGTTTTCCTCTCGGTCAATAACCTGTTTTGAGAGTTCTTTAATATATTGTTCGTTTAGTGCATCTACATTATTAGGTGATTCATCATTAACCGTTTTCAGATTATTAGGTAATTTATCATCTAATAAATTGGCAATGAGGGGATACTCAGAAAGGTCCATCATTTCATTCAATGCAAAGGGGAATACAATGTTGGCTACAAGATCATAATCCTTGGGCATGAGGCCCTCGGAGGAAACAGACTCAAACTCAAAGACAAAAGACTGAGGGGACTCGGTTACATTAGACCCTATGACCCATGACTCTAGAGGGCGGGGGATCAATCCAAGTTATGCGATCATTTCTTCCTTGCTGGCCACAGGTCCGGAGAAAGTTGCCCAATTCTTCAGAGGCATACCACTTTGCTCAACCAAGGTGCGGGGGTCGACGAACTCAGGGAATCCATCCTCTATTACAGCGACCATTTATTTCCCTAAATCGATCAGATCTGGCACAACCAATTCTTCCCCAAATAACCCTTGCATCACCACGCCATTCCATTCGTCGTCCATGACTTCCTCTCCGGTTTTCTTGGGAGCCCATTCTCGAAACTCATTCTTACCATTCCGACCCTAGACGGGCTTTCCTTCCTTGTCATTTCCTTCCATGGACCAATCCTCGAATCGCTTCACCATCTCAGGCACCTCTTTGAAAGAGTACTCATGTGTTATTGTGGTTTTGGTAGGACCGGGCATTATGGGCGTGTCTAGGAATGCCCTTCTCACGGGGTTGGCGGTCATCCCTCGGAATCTTATAAGGTCCTCTTGGAGCTTGTCCCAGTTGGTTACCATTGGTTCCCTTCTCGTTGGGGCTTCAGTTTGGATTCCTCCTTTCACAAAGTAGCGGCTCATATCGAAGGTATATGGGCGAAGGTTGGGAGTTTTGTAAAAGACTCCTTAAGCCCGGGCCTGGCTCTTCCTTCGGGCCATTTCCTTATCCATTCTGAGGTCTTCGGGAGTTGGCTTATACCCCAAGCCGTGGAGCGTCTTTTGCTCCTTGATCTCGACAATTTTAATAGTCCCTTGGAGCTCTTTTCCAAGGCCAAGTCCTGGGAGGTAGTGTATCAGACGCATCATCTTCATTGCAGGGGGAATTCTATCCTTCGTAAGCGTGAGATCCACACAAAAAACGTGGGTCTTAGAAGGGATTTCCGTGAAGCCGGTCAAAATCATACCATTTTCCTCGTGTTTAATTTCCTACACAGGGATTCCATTGGTTTTTGTTCCTTCCGTGGTGACACTGTCCCCATAGATGACCGTTAGGTTGTTCCCTTGTACGTATTTTACGTATTGGTGGAGGGTAGAAGCCACTCCATTGAACTTATAAAGCCACGGGCGTCCCAGCAAAGCGGTAAATGAGATCGGGATGTCAAGTACTTGGAATTCCGTTAGCACCACTTGTTTCCCAAACCAAAGATCCAAGGTAGCCACCCCTAAGACTGATCGTGTCGTTGAGTCATAGGCTTTGACAGTGATTGCGGAGGGTTTGAGGTTTTCAACCTTAAGACCAAGTAAGCCCATCATCTTGGCAGGGAGGACATTCATGGCTGACCCATTGTTGACCAAGACTCGGTGAAGGCAACGGTCATCCAACTGTACCGTGATGTAAAGAGCCTCGTTGTGGTTGGCTCCAAATTTGGGAAGATCCAAATCTGTTAAGGTGATGATGTTTCCATACTGAACACTCCCGATCATTTGTACGGCTTCCTCGGGAGTAGCCGTGGTAGGCACCATGGTTCAAGCCAAGCATTCTTAAAACTTGATCTTGTGCGGGTAAGACAACGTAAGGAGGGACCAAAGAGATATGTTGGCTTGGGTCCTTTTCAGTTGAGTAAGGATGGGGTCTTCTTTTTCAAGATCCATATCCCCTGTCTCTTTGGCCAAAAGGGGAGGTGAGCGATGCTCCTGTGGTGGAGGCTTCTTGGGATTTTCCGTGTGCACCTGCCCGGAGCGGGTCAACACGCTTACATCCGCAGAGTCATCTACTTTCTCCTTTTCTTCCATGGGCATTGGTAGATCCTTGGTGGAGTAAGGCCACGCCAGTTTTCTTAACTCATTCATTGTGGTCATTCCTTTTATGGCATAGGCTGACTCACGGATTTCTTTGAGGGAAACAGGGCGGGTGTCTCGCTTTTCCCAAACTCCTACGGTTTCTCAGAGTTTTTCCAAAGTCAACATACAACAAAAGTATTCCGGAAACATCGACCCATCATCGCCAAACTGAGATGGTGGAGATAGCGGTGGCAAGGATAGGAAGTCGTCTAAAGGTGGGAATTCTTCCACCATTCCTGGGGATAGGACACGGGGAGGCACATAGGAGGAGGACACCTCATTGTCATCACTTTCACAGAGAAACCAGAGTTCTTCGCGAGACAAGGAGTGGATTTCCCCTCTCACTTGGGTGAGGTGCCCTTCATAATTAGTCATTCCCGGGCTTCCCATCATTTTGGGCACATTTCCCTTATCGTGGTTGCATACCCTTCTAACCAGTCTTTTGCCGGTCGAGGAGCTACACGGTTCCGTGATATGGAAATGGTCATGATGAGGGGGACAACACCCGTTTGGACTATGGTTTTAGCCTTCCACCTCGTCTTTAACGGCCTTCTCCAATTCTGCCATGCATTCCTTATATGGTAGATTGTGCTCAGTAAGCTTAATCACGACCAAATCGCTGGCATTTTGGTGTGGGATCCGTGCACTCAGTATATTGGCCACCAAACAATCTGGGGGGCACTTCATCTTTCCCTCTTGTACACTTGCCCATAGGACGTCCTTCCACCTTTCCCCGATTTCCACCAGTGGGGTGTTCAATTCAAAGAAGGTTGCCGGTGCTGGTCCTCCAAGCTCAATCATGTTCACGCTGTTTTGCCCGAACTCAATCATGTTGACGGCGCCGTTTTCGGGGAAGGAGTTGTTGACTACATTTGGACCACGAGGGTGTTCAAGCTTCCCCTTGTCAATCAGGTCAAGGATGATGCGTTTTACCACAGAGCAGTCATCAGTGTTGTGGCCATGATAATTGTGAAAAGCACACCTTTTGTTTCTGTCAAGGTGTTTCTCGGGATTTCTGGGTTTATAGTTAACCAAAGGTTTCACAAGGCCTTGTTTGACTAACCCTTCAAACACCTTGCTTATGGGCATCCTGAAATCTTCAAACCTCACATACGGACGTCTCTCTGAGTTTCTGGCCTTTTGCAGGACTTGTCCCGGGTTTTCCCCTTGGATGTTGTTAACTACCGCTGAGGTTTCTTTCCCTTTTCCGGTGGTCAGAGGGCGGTACCAGTAGGAGCTACCACTACCCTGAGCGGAGGATTGCTCACTGAGGTCCTTCTCAAACTTAGACCCAGCGGTTACCATGGCCCGAAGATTAGGGTAGAAGTGGTGACTGATCAAAGCTCGTAATTGAGGTTTCAGGCATGACTGAAAGATATCAAGCTGCTCATCCTCAGTTGGCGGATTGGAAATTTCCCCAAGCTTGTAATTCCATCTCTTATAAAATTTACCAATCGGTTCATCATTATTTTGTAAGGTGCCTTGCAAATCAGTGCGATTGGTTTCCCACTCCAAGTTAGACCGGTATTTGGTGAGGAATGCTTCCTTAATCCGGTCCCATGTGACCCTAGATTCATCCTTTAGGTTAAAGAACCATTTGAGTGCATTTCCTCTCAGAGATAGTTGAAAGTGATCGGCCATTTGTTGTACGGTACAACCCTTTGCCCTCATTGCTAGGGTGTAGGCATTGAGATGAGTTTGGGGACAAGCAGTTCCATCGAACTTATCATTCTCCGGCATTTTGAACCGGTGAGGAAGAGGGACGATCTTATCGGGATCTGTGACTCCTGAGGTGGATTTCTTCTCGTTCATCCCCTCAAACCTTTCTTCCATTTGTTTTAACTTCTCCATCAACCACCCCATTTGAGGGTCCATGTGCGGGCTAGAGTTGATGGATCCCATGGTTTGGGTTGTCACTGGCATCACTGTCGGAGGCACGGTGGTGGATGGTATTACCGGAGGAAGATTTTGAGGCGGTGCATGGGTGTAAACAAACCCATATCCCGGATTACTGGCTGGGATGCATGGTGGAGTGGCTTCGGAAGCTTGTGCCACCGGGTATTGAAATGGGTATGGTAACCCGGCGGTGGTAGGAGCTAAAGGTGTTCGGCTTGTCGGGATCAAACCATATGGGTTGAATCCGGGCGGACACATGGGAAATCCTTTCGGTGGGACAAAAGGAAACTGGGTGGTAGGCACACTTTGGTGGATGGTAGTTTGGAATGCGGGCCGTGAGGCCGCCGCATTGGGGTAAGTTTGGGGAGGGGGAACTCGGTTATAACCCTGGGGTCGTACATTTTCAACCTCTTCTTCCTCCGTGATTTCCCCAAAACCTCCATCATTCATAAATACGATGGCTATCCCTTTCTGTCTCATGGCTTCCACAACCCTATTCTGCATATCTTCCTGATGTTTTCTCACACTTTCTTCCCTGGCCCTGGCGGCCTCTAGAGCTTGTACCAACTCTTCCCTAGTGAGCCCATTAAGATCGACTGTGTTTTCACCCCCACTACTACTTCCTGCCGGACTAGTCATTCGAAGAAGTCTGAGTGAAGCTGTTGATGAACTGTCAGACTCGGCACTAACTAGACGACGACCCGGAACCCTGACCCACTTCCTACGAGCTGCGGAGGAGAAGGAGGTCCATTTCAGACTCTGGTACCAATTAGGGCTAGTGTTTGGGAAGAGGCTTAGGCTCATGCAACATGAAATTTTACTGTCTTTATTTATCACATTTTTTTGTTCCTGTTTACTTAAAACGCATTTTATTCCTAATTGGTTGGAAAAGATTTCTCTTCTCTTGAGGGGTCTCAGACCTTAGCCTTGGGCTTAAAGATGATTAGGATGGGTCAAGCATTAGAGCTTAATGACGCGGTGTCATCCTATCCTTAATACATGACTTTGGTTAATTATGGTTGGGATTAACGCATAAGTCAAGGACCGGGTCAAAGATGACCTTGGTCACACTTGCTTTCACAAGGAGTCGTGACTCGGGCGTTAACTTGGCCATAATTAACGTTTGGACATGTATTAAGGACGTGATGACGTGAGCTAGACCAAAAACCAACCAAGGTCATGGTATTTGTGTGTCACGGACAAGTGTGGTTGACTCGGCTGGGAAGGGGAAGTGGAATGGACCCGTGCGCACGAGAAGGGCACAAGAGAACCAATCAAGCTGCATCGTGGCATCCATCCCGGGTTTAAAGGGTTTTTGGAACATGCACAAGGTCGAGTGCGCGTTGTGTGAAGCCTTCTATGTTCCCTTTTTGAGTCAAAATAGACATTTTCAATGCGTTTTAATATCATGAGCATGAACAAGAGTATATACAAGACATGAACAAAAAATTTAAACAAGTAATTTGCACAAGTAATCAAGCAAAGATATGAACAAGCGAGAGTCAAAATTTTGTACATGGAAAAGGTTGTGCACAACCAAAGGTTTTTTAAACCAAAATTTTACAACAAGAACAACCTTTTGAAAATCATTTGTACAAAAAGATTGTGCACAACAAAAGAATTTGAAAACCAAATTTTTTTTTATGAAAAGGGTTCTGCACAATGAGATTTTGAAAACGCAATTTTATGTCCAAAAATTTGTGCATAACCAAGCTTTGAATATTCATTTTTGGCTAAAAAAAAAGGAGGTAAATGTGCACAAGTAGAGGATGTAAATGGAACCTGGACAAGAAGAAGCAAAGGGGGACCATCAGAATGTTTCTGCCCTGCACAAAATTTTTAATTTGAAACATTCTGTGGGCCCGGCAAAACCAGCCGTATGGCTAGAGCAGTCGGTCCATTATATTTTGCAAATTTTCAGCTTCTGATCATCAAGCCCCAGTCTATGGAAATCCCAAAACAGTTTCACTCCCAGAAATCAAAACAGAAGCATAAAATACACACCAAAATGCACAAAGTCAACAAACGGGGACGGGAGTTTGACCCACACAAGAATGCCCCCGAATCTTCTAAAAAGAAGTTCAAAAACACTCTATTCCCTAGTGGAGTCACCACTTTAAGGATCCTCCCCCTCGGGGCGAAACGCGGGTTCGTTTCGAGGAAGAAAAGCCAAACACATGTAACTTCACAAACTTAACGGAGTCGCCACATTTGTTAACTTTTAACCCAACAAATGAAAATGGTTACAGATTTATGAGTTCGGAGGTCAGGTTACGGCTTAGGAAGAGTTTTACGTCACCCAAGCCGCCTCGGACAAAGCCGAGTCTCCCTTGTGTTTGTTAACGAAAAGTGCATATGTGTGTGTGTGTGTATGTTTAGAAAACGGGAGAAACTGACTTTAACAGAAAACAGTTAGGATTTTAACAGAAAGGGGGGTTCTTTTGTAAACATTCTGGATTAAAGGGGAACTGGACTGAAACATGCCCCTGGACAAAGTAGCCGTACGGCTAGAGGGGGTCTTCCTGGGAATTTTAACAGATTCCCAGGAATCAGTCCAGTTCCATACAGAAACAGAGCATTCTGTCTGAAACTGGACTGTTTGATCATTTCCAACCATTCTTTTGTAACAAAACACAATTTAAATCATCCCTATGTCATTAATCACTAGATTAGACACCAAAACAAGGATTTTGGATGTGATTAAGATAATCATTGGGGAAATATGAGAACACTGAGATCATGCCACCTTCTCTCGCAGGAAGAGTGTGTGACTGACGCTAGCCGACCCCGTCTTTTGGGACTACTTTTAACCATTGGACGGAGACAGACTACTAATTATGCTTAGTTACTTTACTGGGCAGCTTTCCTATTCAACTGAAACCAGTCTTATCCTAGAACGATCGGATTGAGAATCTATGAGATGGCTATCTTCCTGATATGAATGAAATGATGGTATTTGCGGTCATAGAAAGGACTATTAACAGCCAGGGAATTTAGTAGGGTAAAATTCATCTTAATCGTTCGTTGAACTTAAACCCTTCTTCTTTCAGTGATATGAGACCAATATGTCTCTGCAATTGCACTTAGAAAGTCATTTATCATATTCTTAATAAATAAAAGATTGTCTGTTTTCCTTCCTAGACAGGAGAAGTTTGGTTTTGTTAAGGGCAAAAATTTCCATGAGTCTATTGCTTTGGCTCATGAAATCACTGCTGATATTAACAAGAGGCTATGGAATAGCAACATTATCATGAAAATGGACATGTTCAAGGCCTATGATAGGCTGGAATGGCATTTATTGATCTCAACTCTGTCAAAGTTTGGATTCTCAAATAAATGGTGTGACTTCATCAAAGCTTGTCTTACCAATTGTTGGTACTCTGTGAATTTGCAAGTTAATCTGCATGGCTTCTATCAATCTGGGGGAGGAGTGAGCAGCCTCTCTCCTTCTCTCTTTATTCTTGGTCAGGATGTCTTTAGTAAGAATTTGAACCACTTGATCTCTTCTGGGAAAATCATTCCCTACTGCATCACTCATGCTAATAACAGTCTTGCTCACCTTCTCTTTGCTGATGACATGTTGGTTTTCTGGTTTGACGTCCCGGAACCTTCTGGTTCTGTTGTGAAAGGACGGACATTTTCTCAGATTCCAGTCCATAATACGGTCTTTGTTGGCCGGTCGAGCACTCCTTCTTTCTCTTCTGTTTTGGTTAGTTCTCGTATTTGGCCGAAGAAGCCTTAGCGAACTTCATTCCTTTTTTTACTTGTGGGAGTAGAGTGACCTTCTTTTTTTTTTGCCTATTCCTTTTTCTGCTCCTTTTATATCTCTCTTCCCGCCTATGTTGTAGAAAACGTCTTCCCCATGCAATCTTTCGTTTTTCAGAGCTGCAGGTATGGTCACATAAGGAACTCTTAGTAGAAGGCGTAGGTTATGAGACAAAGAAAGATCAAGGCAGCATATCCGTTTTTTTGAATCTTGAAATGAATACTCTAGTCATTTATGCAGCTGTCAATCCCATCTTTCACAGAACCCCCCCTTTTTTCTTTTTTCTTGAATTTCGATGGGGGCAAGGTGAATGGGAAAAGACTGCGGAAAGCCCCGGTTTTGATTGAGCAGGCGGTCAAGTCGAAGCTTCGAAAGCGTGGAGCGGTGGAGAAACTGGAATTCTAGGTATTTTAGCTTCGTTCCATCGACCTCAAAAAACATGGTGGAGATCCGGGCTCATAGCCTGCAACACGGCTTCCGAGGGAGGTAGAGGCATGGGTACCGGTAGTTGCGTCAGTAGCAACAGTCTTCTAATCCGGATATGAAATTTATATATAACCATAGTCAGCTGCTGCTGTCATTGCTTTTAATTTTTAGTGAGATCATCAAAAAGACTTAGCATGGACAAGGAAGACAAATCACAGCTAGTCGTGTGTCGAAATGGGACAGACATAGTTTGTCAATCAACCACTTATCCTCCCCTGACCAGAAAGAAGATCTGATCTCAAAAGCCAGAAAGCCACTGTCTTTATCTCCACAGCCGACAGCCTCTCTCTTCTCTGTCCTTCTTTCTGCTTTGATGGTCAAATGAACCACTTTGCAACTCACAGTTAGTTCGATTTTCTTTGATCCTCATCTCGTTCAGTCTTGATGGCAGCTAGTTCCTTTATTACGTCGTTCAAGAGTCATTCTGGCATCTGCTTTCAATGCTTGCTAGTAAATAGTAGTTGTTTCTTTGATACCCTCTTGCCCTTACATACAACGTATTTGAGTGCTTTTTAGTAATACGATACGTTGTGAAGAGTCGATTCAACAAGAGGAATCAGAGCTTCTCCCTCTGGTCACGTCGCGACTTTGAGAACAGCGAGAGCAGAATCCGAAGAAGACTTTCAGATGTCACTTGCTTTCCTTCCTAACTAAAGAAATTCCCTTTCGCCTTCCGCTCCTAGTCCGCTTTCTAATAAGATAATATCGCTTTGCAGGAAGATGAGTCCCGCTCTGATCGTAGACCAATCAACATTGGCTTTTGTATGATAAGGAGAAGGGTTCTCGGGGTATACAGTTTCGTAGGAAAGTGTAAGGTAGGCACAAAGGAGAACTGATACATTGGAAATCCTACCATACAGTTGTCCATGTACCAGTAGAAGATTCGGCAGCTACAGCGGCCCCTGCTTCTTCAGGCGGAACTCCAGGTTGAGGAGTGACTCGGAATGCTGCCAAGATCTTAGTATCCTTGCATAGTCAACAAGGTTGGCTCGAGATACGATTCTGATAGTCGATCGAGAATGTAGCGCGAAATCCGGGCAAAGAATCCAATAGCTTCGGTTTTTTCAATGCCTAAAATGTAAGACCAAATAATTGTTTAGCCAACAATGAGAATGATGGATTTAGCACCGCAGCCACTACTTTGACTCCTTTTATGCAATTATGAACTCCACGAAACTTTCTCGATTCCAACGCAACTTATCCTTTTGGAGCTGACGTAACAAACTACGCGAGCCTCCCAACGAAGCCAACATAAATCCGATCCGAATCAAAAAAAATAAAAGGCAGTTTCATTATGGTATTATACCAGCCGCCTGTTCTGGAACTTCCAGTTCCAATCGGAGAATATAGATCCGTAAATGGATTTGTATGTATAGCCACTTCAGTCGTTCTCGTCCTTTCTCGAAAGTATCTTTTTTCTGGGAACATGGTCAACCAGAAATTCTTATGTTCTCGATTCTTCATCCACCGATGCAAAAAATGATCAAGTTTTCCATTCTCATATGAGACCGGAAAGTTGATTGGCAACAGGTCGGCACGAAGTGATTCATCATGCTCAAACATGAGCCGATCGTTAGTTAGGGATGGTTTATAGATCATCAAATTCCCACAAATGGAATGAGAAGTGGGTCCATGTAAATGATCGAGACCTCGTAAATAACAACGCTCCTTCCCCATATATAGTTCGGAACCCAAAGGCAATCGTTGAGTGAACTGTATCTTCTTTGTGTTAGACAGAAGAACACCCAACATAAAGATGCACACTCCTCCATGTGAAATATTCATCTTCATTAAAGCTTTTTTGTAGTAGTCGTGACCAACAGCCATCAGCTGTTGGCTCGTTGGTAAGGTGAGAGCTTCAAGCCCGATTTATGGTGGCGCACCCCCCACACAAGCACCCCCCGACGAAGGGGGGACGGGGAAAGCTACAGGCCCAAAACCAAGCACCCTTCTTTCAAAATGGAGGTGCCCTGGGCACCTCATCTTGTCATTTCGTCCTTGCTAATTCCCGTTAGGCCGAAGTCTTTGGCCTTTCCTTCTCCGCGCCCGCTCACGCTTCGCTGACCTATCGCGTGGTAAAGAGAAGAAAGTACGAAAGAATAGTAAACGGAGCACACCGCAGAAAGATTCGAAATATGAGAAGTCCCCCTTGGATTCGAGAAGAAGGAAATGAAGAACGGGAACGAAACGAAATAAGGCCTTTCTAGCTCTAGTTTCGGATGAGCTTCTCCCAATTATGTCTGGTAATAGAATAGGGCGGCTTGCTATGACCAAGACTCCACTTTTTGCTCCGTCCATGGAGCGTATGAATTTCCTGGAATGTAGATAGACCAAAAGAGGGAATGAAGGGATAGGAATAGGAATTATAGTACTATTGGAAGAAGGGGTACCTGTGGGAACATCTCTACTGACGAACCATTTCAATAGTACGGGTGCTGCCATGCCACGAGGCACGACCATGGAAGTAATGAAAAAGAAAAAGTTATGTAGTTGGACCATCTGTTCTATCCGTTTGAGTTTTGCTTCTCTAGAGAAGATGAGACGCTAAAAAGAAAAGTGTTCGGAACACATACCGAAAGGGTACTAATTAAGCCGACCATTAATGACTAAGACCAGGAACGGTCTGATCAAATAAGGGGGGAAGACCGCTCTTCGAAAGAAAAAAAAAGCAAACTATCATAGTTCGGAGCCTAGCTCCAACTACTTCTTCGTAAGTGAGGTGAGGTACTTCTTTCGGTTTGAATTGAATAGGGGGTCGCCCTTTTTTTTGGTTGAAGTAGCTACGACTTTGGTCGTAGTCAGTTTAAACAAATAAACCCAGTCCACTTGCAGCCATGTTGATGATCAAAATAACAAATTTTAATGACTTTACCAGTCACTCGCTCTCGTATTAGAAGATTATCTCACCCTCTGGTCGACATTTCATTTTGGACGGTAGAACGGGGAGAAGGGGAAGGTAGAACCGGTGAGTTGCGAAAACTTCCTTCTGGATAGCAAATGATTACTATTTCCTATCTAGAAAGGAAGTTTTGCACGAGACAAACCCAAATCTGGGATTACTTGCTAATTGCTGTCGGCAGTTAAGGGACAAAGGGAAGGTGACGAAGGTAATGCAGTCCAGCCATCAAGCTGGCAGTGAGAGGGTTCCAGATGAGAGATTCGCTTCATCGCAGCTTCTTCTCTCCTTCTCGTGTAAGGTATGCTCAACCTATCAGCCTTAATTCCCTCATTCCCTTTCGCTTCGTACACTACGCCTTCGGCCGAGCTCTTTCAGAACCTGCCTTGTTTCGGCTTCGGGAAGAGTGGAATCCATGGACCTAATGAGCTGGCGGGTTCGGACTTAGGGCTTCCAGGTAGCTCCGAGTTCTTGAGTTCTTAAGGAGAGGAAAGGGAAGACTGACTTGATGCTGGGCAGCTCCTGAAGTAGCTCTTTTCTGAACTTCTCTTCGGAGCTTCTCAAAGAGGGGACCCTAGTGGGCGTTGAGTTGCCCCTCGATCCGTAGCTCTAGAAAGATAGTTGTTGTTTTCCCGAGTGAGTAAGTTAGGGCAGTAGCTCTCTCGGCTTGTTCCTTGACTAGGTCTATGATCTCTGGTCTGCTTCGATGAGCTAGTGATCTTGAGTAAGCCTTGTTACTACCTCCTTAGGTTAGGTGTGCTGTAGAGGTTGAGTAATTATCTGAAAAAGCAGAAGTCACGTAAACACGGCATTTTAGACAGTCAAACAATCTTCCTTCCTCGAGCCGACCTGTGAAAAAGAAAAAGAAAAAGAGCATGAGAGAAATTTTTGTTCTAAACCTTTCTAGCTACGGGGCTGACAAGAAAGATCATCCAAGAAACCTAGTGACGGAGTGGCAGACGGGGAGAGCTCAACAGAGTCCGTGAAGAAGGTCGGTAGTGGTTACAGCAGTTACCAAACAAAGGACCTAGACTCTGGCCAACGGTCACACAGGGCATCCTTCATAGAGCGTCTAAGGAGTCCTGGAATCGCTTGGCTTCGGCTGACTAAGCAGCATGATTTCCGGATTATCTCTGATCCCTTAGCAGCAAGGGGCAGTCATAACTCACATACATAGGGCAGAAGTGCGCGAGGAGCCGAACGATGATTCTTGGCCACTGACTTACTGCTTTCATTCAAATGCCACTGATGCGTAACACATTGAGTTGGACTACTTTCCTTCTGGTAATGCCTCTCTTTTCTTTCCCTGTGGTCACCTTTCCCTTCTACTGACTGGCTTGGCTATTTCGCTTGACTTCGCAAAGTTGACAGGAGAACCCGATGTGAATGTGAATTCGTTACCAAAAGGCTGTTAACGCGGGAACTCACTTGGCGACGCAAACGAGACTTATGAGCCTTGCGAGCTGACCTAACTGCTCTACTCCGCCCATCTTTTCTTAGTCTTATTATATATATCATGAAAGCTCTTTTCGTACTCCACGAATGTGGTTTATACGCGAAAGCTGGCGCTTGGATCTTTCGATGATAAGCGAACTAAATCCTGTGAGAGATTGCCTTCTCGAAGGCCTGGGGCCGGGAGCTTAGCCATGAGTAGACCATATTCAAGGCTCGCGAAGCCGGTTTTCACTTTTCGACGTAAGGATCCGATCCCATCGAAAGCAAATCATACATCAAATCTACTTTCAAAAAAAGTTTTTGAGGCATAAGAAAGGTATGAGAACCCCTCCCTTTTCTGCTCACTCGGTCGTAGGGAAAAGAGTAAGTGATAGTCATCCATCGCCTTGAGCGGAGCCTGGTCTGGATCGAGATGGAGATGCTCCTGTGTCAGTTACTAGTCCACATGTACCAAACGAAGGAAAGTTTCCAAATAAGATTGAAAGTGGAGAGGTAGCAGATCAAGGTTGGACGGAGCCAAAGAAGAGAGGGGATGGACATCTCACTCGGAAGAAGCACAAGCAGCAGCAGTAAATCGCCAGTTCATTCAGTATTCGTGGTAAGCAAGATAAGACCATCTTGATGGAGTAGCAAGAAGAATTCCTACTATGCCAGAAGGGAAGCCTATGCCTAAGAGAATTGGCTCAACTGTTCCGGCCGGGGTTAAGCTGCTTTCTTTACCAAGCGCAGAAGGACTTGGAGATCTACCAGCAACTATATTCTCTTACGCAACGATCACAGGTGGCTATCGGCCGGTTGAAAGCAACAACACTCGCGGAAACACACAGGAGTGCCAGCAAGAAAAGAGGGCTCTTCTGTCGAACTGGGAAAGTTGGAGCTCAAGCTCCTGCTTTCGTCCAATCGATGACGTGGTACTTCTTACCCTACCCACCTCTCTTGGTTCCTTAGAAAGCTTCAAAGAGCACCATTGCCCGAAGCATATAATAGTGTAACCATCAGCTGGCCAACGCCCATGCGCGGTATATCATCAAAGGCACTTTCTCAATTGAATTAGTAGCCACAGGCAGAATACCAAGAAAGAGACTAGAGAGAATCCCAGTTTTGAAACTGATCATCGAGATGTTGGTTCCACATATCATACTTTTCAAACTTTGTAATGCTAGAAGTAGCCCATGTGATCATTAGTGAGATGCTTTCAAGCGGTCGGGGTGGGTAAAAGCACTCATGGAACTACTTTTTGAAGAGCTAATTTGTGCACCTGAAAGGGATTCGTGAGCAAGAGCTTATTTAAGCTTCTTCAACAAAAGAAATTCTCTCTCCTCCAACAGAATAAATGGCATCGGATCTAAATCAACTCTCTCCCTTTCAGGCTTAGCCTACCGCTCCGTGGGCTTCTATCCCCCTGGTCGTATTCAAAGGATCTCTCAAGAGAAAAAATCTCTCTTCCGGCATCACAGCCTATTCTATTCTCTACTCTCTACCAGCTTCTGAAACAAAATCGGATTGGTGATGCTTCCTCTCCCGCTGGTCGAGCTTAATTCCATCCAGCCTCTCCTCGGCTCACTTCACTACCTTTAGAGAAAAGAGTTCCAGCAGAAGACAAAGAAGACTCTCGGATGGCACTTTCTTTCCTAACTGTAACGGGATCTTATTCTTTATAATAGTGACCACCTCTTCTTCACATAAAACCATGCGTTCAGAGTCGACAACCTTACCAACCACCCAAGGGGTTATGGTCTGGAGAAAGAGTGAGGGGTTCAGAGCTTCCCCCTAGTGAAATCCCTGTGGGAGTAGAAAAGCCCAAACCAGGTTTGCCCTCAGAATGTTCACCTGTAACAAGAGAAAGATCCCTGTGTATCACAGGGGTATCCGTATACTATGACCCTACTTCCGAGTTAGAAGGGCCTTCACCCCGCGGGACCAAAGAAGAAGCTGACAACTCCCCAATCATCGCGCCCCCTGACTGTTGAAGGCTAGAGGAGCATTGATAACAGGATCCTCTAGACGATCAGAAATCTTCTCAGGCTCAGAGCGGACAGCTACACTAATATTCAAAACCCTCTCAGGCTCTTATGAAGAGACAGGCAGATCGGAAACTCTGTTATCTAGAACATCTTTCCCCTTCCCTTCTTTTGTACCTTAATCCAATCGCCCTCAGAGGTAGCAAGGCTACCACCCTCAGGTGGATTAGGGGTCACCTGCTTCTTAGACTTAGGACAGTCTGCCAAGGAGTGGCCAAAGACCTTACAGGCGCTACACATAGGAGGGACCCAATCATATTCAACCATCAAAGTAAGCCAATCTCCATTTTCGCCCTGTAATGTAAATCAAATTCCTTGACCAGGGTTTTAGAGACATCAACTTCAACACAAACCCTGGCGAAACGGATCCTGCGCCTATAAGAAGTGAAGCTGTCCGCATGCAAAGGCTTGCCCACAGCGCTAGCCACATGGCTAAGCCCCTCAATAGTCCAATATTCCAAAGGAAGACCATAACCTTGACGGATTCCTCGTCCGGGCTTCAGGATTTCGGTATGCTCTCCATTCCATAGCAGAGGCATTGTAGCAGAGGTGACACATGCCATTATAGCTTCAACCCAACTCTCCGGAATCTTTCTTAGAGCATTTTCCGTAGGAAGTCCCAGTTTAGCCGCCTATCGTATGCTTTCTCAAGATCGATCAACATATCCAGCCCCCTTTCCCCTATTCTAGACTAGATACGGAAAATTATCTGCCTCTATCACCTATCTGTGCACTAACTCCCAGGGAAAAGAGCAACTCCAACAGTAATTGGCCTGCTATCGATGGTAACTGAAAAAAGCTCGAAGGCAGAAAGAAGTAATGCCCCTCTTACTCGAAATGCGAGGGAGTATCTTCTTATGACGTAAACTTGGCTTGGGAGAATCCATCCTATAGCTGCGACCAAAAAATCCTTGACAGCTGGCCTAAAATAACTTCTTGATGGAACAGGTCCGCAACCTAGCGGCTCGAGAGTAGTGAAAGCTAAGGAAAAGAAAGATAGTTAGCCCTCCCTGTTGATGAGACTGGCACCGGGCCTATAGAAAGTCTTACCTGCTCCTGAAACTAGACGGATAGCAAACCTGGGAGAAAAGAATAAGGAATCTTATCCTTACATCTATATATATATATATTTAAATATATATATATATTCCTCTTGCCTGCTCTTTCAAACAAGATTTCTCTTTTAGCTTGCCTAAGTCTCTTTGCAGGCAATCGGTCTTTTTTCACTCCAGTTAGCTCGTCTCGTATTAGGAACCGGAAAGCTGGAATAGGATGTAAGTAGTCTTTCCTTTCATCGTCTTGCTCTTTTGACCTACCTTGAGAAGGGAAATTACTACGAGAGGATTAATTCATTTTGGTCAGGTCTCTCTAATTCGCAGTAGGTGTGTATGCTTCCCTAAGGCGAGAGCATTTGCTTCTTCAGACGTGGGTGCTTATGGGACTTCTGCTTCGCCAACTGCAGGATTTAGATCTCTTTCCGTGTCTGTTGATCTCTCTTTGGAATGATAATTTGCTTTTCAAGTAGAGCCGACAAATTTGTTTGAAAAAGACTTCTTGTTAGCCGGTAAGCCCAAACCTTCCCTCAGCTTGAAAACAACCCTTTGGGTGGAGAATTTCCTACGTATGAATTGCCCCGATCCATCACTAGACTCAATTCGTACACAAAATGGATAGTCTAAATCGCTTCAGACACCCCCTTCCCTTAATGAAAAGCCCCCATTCGAGTAGTCTGACTAGAGGCTCGGTTCCATTCTTGCTAAGGACAACCTCGCTCCTAGCGAAAGATCGAAGGCCAGGTGTGAAGCAACTTCACGATCCAATGGATGACACAAGGCGAACTAGAATAGGCTGATTGATCCAGGTAGCGACAGGCTCCAATCGAAAGGAACCGCGCGTACGCTAGAAAGACGTATAGGCAAGACTGTCTCTAAAATATCCTACCCTAGAAAGGGGAATGTGATTAGCTTGCTTGAACGAATCCGCTCTCTTTGCTGTGTTTGCACTATTATGCTCTTAGGCATCTATTGTGATTCTTGCCTTTACCGGAGCAGCGATTGGGTGCGTCGGTAGATGCGGGAGGTGATGGGGCTGAGGTACTGGTACCTGTAGGAGGAGAAGGACGTGATTGATGAGTGTATACCTGCTGAATAGCAGGACGGAGAGGAGGTTCTGGTGGGTTAGACCTAGATTCAATGACAGGATACACAAGGAAATCATCCTCAGATGTAGACAGAACCGGTTTCACAGCGCACACAGGATAAAAGGACACATACTCATGAAAGGAAACATCGGACGAAAGTAAGTACCTATTCAAATCCGGCTTTTTTCTAGACATTCGGGATTTTTTTTAGCATTCATACATGCAGTGATCCAGTCGAAGAACCTGCTCAAGAGCAACTACTCTGCCTAGCGTATCTTCCAGCCCGCCCCCGGGTTCTCTCTGCTTGGTTCCGCAATCAATCCCAGATCCATCGGAGGTGAAATTCCGCGCTCTTCTAATTGCTTAGAAGGGTTCAAGGAAGCCTTTACATCTATGGCTCATCGAAGCCCTATTCTATATATTCAGAAATAGGGCTATCAAATGGTCGAGGACGAATGCCATCAGGGTTAAAAAAGAGTATACTTTAACGATGCCCTCTATCGGCGATTGTTCAACGGACAACTTTTGCGATGTCTGTCACATGAAGAAGCTCAGTAAACCTCGCAATAAGTACATGCGGGGCATAGTCAAAGTGGTTTGCTGGGTTGGTTTTGCTCTCTACCTTCTCAATACTGAATTCCCTTTCAACGGCTATTATCTCGCTAAGACTCTTTGTTCAATGGATCGATGTTTCCCGTCTTTTCTGTCCGAAATGCCCTCAGCTGCTCTTTCATGGTTTCTGGTAGGCTTGGCTCTCCTTTCCCTTTCCCATCTAATTCAAATAATGGCATCTCCCCTCGCCGTAATGCCTGTCTGCTCTAAACCCACTATTGAGAACTATTAAAGCTTTCGCGACTCTTTCTATGAAAAAAGAAAAAGACAGTAAAAATGAAGGGGCCCACCTCACCACTCTTCTTCCCACGGCCAAGACCATCCTTAAGTTTCAGTTCATGCTTTGGCCGTGGCCTCGTCTTAAGACTAAGACTCTTTTTTCTTTCCATACCAACATGGGAATTTATTCCCTCCCTTTGAAGGGCATTTATCAGATCAGCTCCACGAGTCACTAGAAAGAGGGTGAAAGGCCCACTACTTCTTCATTAATGGCCTCTTTTTTTGTTTGAAGGAAGGAACCATATCTTTCTGAATAATCTGACTGAATGAGGAATAGCTCTTTTTTTGGTCTCACTTTACCACCATCTGAAATGCGCGAAACTTCGATTGGTGGAAGCTAGTTAATGAAGAGTCTCCCTTTTCTTACGTGCAATTCCCCTCTTTCGGTAAGCATCGAGTATCTCAGCAAATGAACATTTCTCTAAGCTTATCCTCTAGCTTATACGTCGTTTGAAAGCAGCTTCAAGGATCCAACGAATAGCTAAGGTTTGTTGACGATTCCTGGCTACAATCCCAGGAACATCATAAATAGTACCTGCTCTTCCTACTTTTTCCACTTCGCATATGGGCTTTATATTCTTAATGGCGTCAGCCATAAGTTTGATTACATCGCGTTCAGTTGGAGCTGGGCGATGAAAAGTTTGATAAACAATAGCACTCACTCGTGTTTTTTTACCTTCTTTCATGCGAAAGTTTACCAACTTTTTGATCAATTGTTTTTGCTCACCATCCAAGCCCCCCATATAGCTGAGAATTTCCGAGCAATTGGAAGCCGCTTTCGATGACGAGACCGAAGAATTTATATTACTGTGAATACCCCTTTCCGATGAAGCGACGCATGGGAAGTATCTTGTGATTATTTTTATTTACAAAGGGAATATTCATAACGACATTAAAATTATGAGAGTCGCCACGCCGTTTTAATTAAAGCCAAAACATTGAAAAAAGCATTTTTAGTGGGTTCGGGGGTCAAATTACAACAAGAGAAGAATATTGGACGTTATCACTCCTATTGCCCGAATTGATCGGTCTTTCTATCATGATGAATGTGTTAGTAGTGTGTTAGTGTTTGAGACCGGATCCGAATATTGCCTACGTTCCTCTCAATGTGAGAAGCTCAGGTCAGCGTAGTTCGAGAATAATTTAGAATAGGCAGAATGATCGGGATCATGCATAATGAGGGGGGAATTACCTAAAGATTAGGGTTTAGAAGTAGTTCCTAGATCATCCTCGGGTTGATGAACCCTCGATCATCATCGGCTATGAAATAACATGTAATTATGAAGATCGCAACCCTAAATATATCGTAAATAAAGTTTTAATCTATGAACACGAAGAACATGCGAAGAACATATTATGAACATATGAATGAGCATGCAAAGCATATGAAGAAACTATGAATAAACATGCAAGAACATGAATATTAAAAGATCTACATTAAAAATAATTCAAGAACACGAAGGAAAAGTTAGAAAACTTACCTATGTTGGCAAGAAATAAACCTTTGATCTCCTTGAGTGTTTGAACGCTAATTAGAGAGCAAAATAGTGTTTAAGAACTCTCAAATTCGTACTTAGAACTCTCCAAATCGGATCCCCTAAACCAATGGAATGGAATTGGTTTATATAGTAAACTGATGGGAAGATCTGATGGTCAGGATCATCCAGCGCAAGGTTGGCCGCCTGGCCATGGTTGAAGCCGGTGACAAGAGTGGCCGCGTGGCCAAGATCAACGCGGAGCAAGGTTGGCCGCGTGGCCAAGGTTGCAGGCTGACTTGATTCTTAAGCTAGGGGTTCTGCATGGTTTTAAGGAAACCATTTATTACCTATTTTGATAGATTTTGTCATAAATGAGATATTTCGGGAATCCGGGACAAGTCTTTGCAAGGTTTCTAATTCCTATAAAGTCCTTGTATTTTTGGGAAAGTCCTAATAAACTCATTTTCAGGTCGGGTACTAACAGTAGCCCCTCGGCGACGCTTCTTGCAAGGCAATGTGGGGTCGACGATAAAAGAAGGAACCGTTCTGAAACATGAGTTTCAAAACAGATGAAAGGTAAGGGAACGGCTGAACCTTGGCAGGCGACCTACGTATCCGCGGGGGAATCAAGCCAAACGTAGTTCAAATTGGGAATGATTGTCCTCTGATGGGGAGCAACGTATTCTGCTAGGGATGAGAGATGACCGCGTCGGTCGGGTGGCTGAACCTTTTCAGGTTTCCTACGTATCCTCCGAGGAATCAAGCCGGTCGTAGTTCAGAGCGACTGGGGAAAGACGAGACATCAAACTTCTGCTGCGGATAATAAACCTACGGATACTATCTTGTATGAAGAACGAACATTCGTAAGCAATGAAGTCATTTGGGAAAATTAAAGACTACGTTGCCTAAATAATCCCAAGATGGAATGGTAAACGAAATCAGGATCGCCAGGGTTCCTGCCGATTGCGCTAAAGTAATAGATGTCGGATCTCTCGCGAACAGAAAACGCCGAGGCTTCTGCCAACCGCGATCAATCTAGGATGCGCATGTCATAGAGGCGCCGAAGTCTCTATGATCATGCAAATCCTAATAAATGCTGGATCTCTCGCAAACAGAAACGCCGAGGCTTCTGCCAACCACGATCGATCAAGGATACGTATGTCATAGAGGTGCCGAAGTCTCTATGATCTCGCTAACAGAAACGCCGAGGCTTCTGCCAATTACGATTGATCTAGGATGGTATGTCATAGAGGCGCCGAAGTCTCTACAACCATACGAATCCTAAAATAGATGCTGGATCTCTCGCCAACAAAAACACCGAGGCTTCTGCCAATTACGATTGATCTAGGATGGTATGTTATAGAGGCGCCGAAGTCTCTATAACCATACGAATCCTAAAATAGATGTTGGATCGCTCGCAAACAGAAACGCCGAGGCTTCTGCCAATCACGATCGATCAAGGATAGTATGTCATAGAGGCGCCGAAGTCTCTGTAATCATACGAATCCTAAGCAAATATTCTGTGAAGAATGGAAATTTTAAGGGGCTTTCCATACCCAAAGGTAACGAATATCAGTCAAAATTGTGCTAAGGGCGTTTAAGATGAATTAAAGGGAAAAGATCAGGGACCAAAGTGGAATTTTGTCTGAAGGGACAACGTTGGCCGCGTGGCCAAACACACTAACTTGCAATAGTGTCCGCGTGGCCAAGACCGCTGAGTGGTCAGATCTCTTTCACACGGATCGCTGATCTGACGGCTGGGGGTTGCAAGGGCAAAAGTGGCCGCGTGGCCAAGGATGCCGACGGGCTGACTCCTTGGTCACATCACCAGACACCTTCCCTCTTCTTCTTCTTTTCTTCTTTCTTCTTCTTCCTTCCTCCATTGTTAATGAGTTAAAGAGAGGAAGTTGGGTTTTTAGAGAGAGAAAGTTTGGATTTTGATAATCTTGGAGACTTCATTTCACATATCTCTTGAAGCTATGGCAGATTGGATCAATGAGGCGTTATTTAGGGATTTCCCGGGCCAAGGTGGGTATATGATTCCATAACAAGAGCCACAAGGAGAGGGGCACGGTAATGCTCAGGGCGGAGGAAATGTAGGGGCTGACCCAGGAGCGGGCTTTGAAGCGGCGCCCTTGATTCCAGGGAGCGGTTTGAGACCACGAGCCGCGACTCAGAATTATCGCGATAATCTGATGCGGTCTACGTTCGACCAAGATTACGATTTTTTACATCAACTCTGAGCATCATTGGTCGATGGGGCTTCCGGAGACGTGAGAGGTAAATTTCGAATTTTCATTCCTCTCCTTCTCGCACATTTGTATGTTTTATGCACATAATATGAAATGCTAGAATAATGGAATGCTAGAATTTAAATTTCTAGAATTGTAAATTGCTAGAATTGTAAATTGCTAGAATGGTAACATACCTGTGCTATGTTTACCTGCAGAGGATCAAGGCTCGTGGGTCCACAGTGACTGTGGGCAAACTGTGGGCGTCCCTGCCGGAGGGACGGGCGGTTTGCGTGCTCGGATCGAGGCTATGGGCTTTGGCCCATTCTTTGACAGTGTCCGCATGGTCGGGGCTACCCTGAAGGTGGCAGCGGTGATAGAGGTGTGCCGGAGTTCTGGTGGGATACCACCCATACCTTCCACTTCAGTTGGGGAGAGATTACCATCACGCCGACGGATTTTGCGCGGCCATCACAGGGTTGAGGTTTACTGGTACCCCTTTGCCTTTTGATGAGAGCTTGGCGGAGCGGCGGGACTATAGACAGGCTCTGCTGGGAGTCGACACCGACCTGGGAGGAGGTGTCAAGGGTTATGGAGTGGAGGCCGGGAAGGTGAATCGCTTGGTGGAGGTGGCTATTGAGGCCTTTAGTAGGGGGGAATATGATTTGGATTGCTTGGTCCGGCTGTTCTTATGGTACAGCTTTTCAGAGATTTTGTTTCCCAGTGGGGCTACTGTCTGCCGGTACTCACTGCTAAGGGCTCTTGTGGACTTGGACTTAGTCGGTGGGATTTCTTGGGGTGGAGCTGGTTTGGCTGAGATTTACCGGGCTTTGGACCATTGCTTGAGGGCTAGCTCGTCGGCCTTTGACGGGTTCCAGTTCGCCTTTGAGGTACGTTCTTGACTACTCTTCTTTTCATTTGTTGAGATCTTTGTTCTATCTTTTGGTCTGAAATGTCTCTCTCATTATATGCACAGGCTTGGGTGTACGAGGTCTTCGGTGTCGCCCCTTTTCAGTTGGTGATGAGTGCTAACAAGGTTGTTCCCATCATGTCGTACTGGTGCAAGGGCAACAGGGCTCCTCCCCGCAGAAACCGGGACAGGAAGACAGTAGATGCTGCTGATCTGAGGAGGGTGTGTTCGCGATGTCTGAGCCCATCGGGGTTAGATTTTACCCATGGAGCCCGGCCAATGAGGCTTCGGTGGGTCCCTATGTAGTGGATTTGACCGCTTCTAGGGTTCTGCTTGTGGGTCTCACCGGGGAGGCCATGTATCTTGAAGAGAGGGTGGTTCGTCAGCACAGGGCTGGTGCGTTACCGTGGGCTCCTTATGACCCTCCTCGGGATATGCTCCGTCCCGCGAGGTTGGCGACTTTCTTGGCCCACTCCGGCAGAGCATTACATAGGGAGTGACGACTATGCCGGCTACGTGCGGACACGGCTGATCAGCCCTCAGGTTCGGGCTCGGATGCTATCGGGAGAGGGATCGAGCTCGGCCCGTAGGTATGTTGGTCGGAGTCGGCCTTTGGTTGACATGCCCCTTCGCTCGAGTAGCGTGAGAGTGATGAGGGGCGGTCGGGAGTGGAGCTTAGCTTGGAGCCGACTGATGCAGATCTGTTGAGGAGACATTCATTCCTCGCCCGACGCTGGGGTACGGCTTTGTGCTTTATATTAGTCATGTTTGCACACACTATTTCTTTCTGCATTGTAATCATTTGCCTTGGCTTCCTTTCAGGTGACTCGGGAGGCATATATCCGTTCAGCTCGGCGGGAGAACGTGTTGATGCGCTTACTGAGGGAGGCGTACCATTCATGTACTTGTCAGAGGGACGACGTTGCGTCACCCCAGCGTCGTGAGCGGTCTCCGAACGGTGCGGGCTCTTCTCATATGGTGGTCGAGCGGTCCGGGGACGGAGTTCGGGTGCCGGTAGCTCTCGGGCTTTAGCGCGGCGTGGAGACACCACGGAGGAGGATTCTGATTAGGCGGGGCATCTTTCCATCTTTATTTCCTACACTGTTAGCTAGTAGAGAGCAGAGGGATATGTATGTATAGAACAGATGTACAAAATGCATGTATGTATATTATGTTCTAAAATGCAATTTTATTGTGGGAGCCTACTTGTGCAAACTAGTTATTTTACAAATGTTCCTAATTTTATACAATGCATGAGCCACAGGACGGGGCAGGTACGTAGTTGCATGGATCCGTCACGGAGTGGGAAGAAACAAACTGGATTTCTGCATGGAGCAATGTTGGCCGCATGGCATGGCGAGGCCCAGAGCAATGTTGGCCGCCTGGCCATGGCAAGATCCGGAGCAATGTTGGCCGCGTGGCCTAGGACGAAGTTGGCCGCCTGGCCAAGGACAATATCGGCCGCGGGGCCAGGGGCAAGTGGCCGCGTGGCCATATCCTGCGCCGCCTCCGGTTTTCCTTTTCCTGGCAAGAGTGGGAGTCCGTACCCTATTTAATGAACCCTTTGCAGCCATAAAACGTACCAGCAACCTTTTGAGCAGTTTTTGAGTTCCTTTTAGCCAATTTTCTTGCTCTTTGCCATGGATCAAGAGGCTAGGATCACAAGTCTTGAGAAAAAAGTCTTTATAACCTCTTTGGAGAAGTGGGTTGCCAAACTTCCTGGTTCTAGTCGTAGGAAACTTGATGAACGGTATGGGATAAAGTGTCTTTGGTCACTTTTGCACATGAACTCCAATACCAACCTCTTGCAAGCCTGTGGGAGATTTTGGAATGATACCCTCCATGTCTTCAACTTTTCATTCAACGAGATAACACCCACTTATGAGGACATCGCGGCATTATGTGGCTACGAAGGGAAGGGTAAAGTTGCCTTGCCCTTTGACTTCGTTTGCTTGAGGGACAAGTTGATGACCTTTGGCGTGCCCGCGGATGACTTTGATAGGTATGCTAGGGCGGTTATGTCGACCTTTCTTGGATGCCACAACACTTTATACACATGGATGTGGCCTCTGACCGTTCCTTGGACCATCTTGCGCTATGTCTGTTTGCCTCTATTCTTTTCCCTTCTGAGGTTGGATTTGCTAGTGAGAGGGTGTTTGGGCATGGTGAATTCGGCTCGTTTAGGTTATGACATTGTACCGGCCATTCTTGGGGAGATGCTCTGTGGGATTCCCCATCTCGCGGCTTATGGTGGGATGCCTTGTGGTAGTGATAGGCTTTTGACCATGTGGTTGCAAGAGAGGCTTCGAGTGAATAAACCGGCGGCTTCTCTGAAGGTGGCCCCATGGATGCACCGCATTAGAGGCATGGCGGAGCGGTTTGAGGGCATGACTCTCAAAGGTTGGGAAAAGTATTTGGCGGAAATGGTGACTGACGACATTCAGTGGGTGGTGCCCCATTGGCACATTCACTCTGTGAGGGAGAAACAAGTGGGACTTCACATGATCAAAGTTCCGACCCTTTCTGGGACTACCTTTACTATCCCTCTAGAGTGCTTCGTCAGTATGGTTTGGTGCAGACCATCCCGGAGGGTTGGGACGAGGAGAGAGATGATTTTCCTTTTGGGATACTTCAGTTGGATGATAGTGCCTCAGTCTTCTTTCTCAGATGTGGGGCGAGGCCGGCTTTAGTCGTAGGACCTTCCTCACACGCTCTAGCAACACCTTCCTGCCACGCGAGTATTTGGATTGGTATATGGGGAGACTTGGGCATGCGGAGCAGACTCTAGAGACCCTAAGGGGCACTATTTTGGGATCCTGTGCTCCAAGTTTTTCATTGAGAATTAAGGAGGCTGAGGCTTATGAGAGGAAGATGAGTAAGAGCGTGGCTAACGGAGGCGGAGAAGAAGTGGGGGCGTCAAAGAAGAGGAAGGGCGAAGAGGCTCCTAATGGCAAGGCTAAAGGTGTTAGCGAGTTCGAAAGAAGATTTTGTGAGAATCCTAGCAAGAAAAGTTCGCCGTGGGCAAAGCAAGAAGAAAGAGACCGAGGGCACAAATGGCACTAAGGAGTAATCCCGAGCGTCTCTCCATAGTCGTTGCAGACACATTAGTTTAATTTAGTTTACTTTTGTTTTAGTTTCAATTTCAGAATAGGTTATTTATTCAAAAAGTATGTCAAGCTTAGACTCATCAAATAAGTGTTAACATGCAATGACTATGGAAATAAAAGTTTTTGCTTTCAGAAAATACAACTTCTATCTTTATTGCTTTGACAAGATTTGGATGTTTATTTGTTTTTTAGACCGCACCTTTTGAAAGGCTGCCTACGTTCCCCTTTTACAAATAGGACTAAGGGGCTCAGGTCACCGTAGTTCACTCCAGTCAGACTAGAATGATTTTAAAGAAAGGGAAGATAGAAGGGGGAATGCTCTAACTTTTGCCTAGACCGCCCTTGCGGGTTTCGATCTAGCGAGCTTTGTACGCACCCTTATTTTGCATAGACCGCCTTTTGCGGGTTTTCAGTCTATCGGGCTTCTTTTTGCGTAGTAAACATTTTTTTTTTTTTTTTTTTTTTTTAGAGAGAGGGGAGTCTAGTCATAGTAGCGTCTGAGCTTGCTGAGGTTGACTGGTTCCTTGAACGGGTTGCCATCCAAATCTGCCATTCTGACCGCTCCTCCGGAGAAGATCTTCTGTACTACAAACGGCCCTACCCAAGTGGGGGCCCATTTCCCGAGGGGGTTGAATTTGTTGGGTAAGCGTGCTTTGAGCACCAAGTCTCCTTCCTTTATGTCAACAGGCTTGACCTTTTATTGAAGGCTTTTGTCGTTCTCCTTTGATAGGCCCGGATGTGTTCCATGGCCTTCAATCTGCGTTCGTCGAGCGTTGCCAACTGATCATAGCGACTACGAAGCCATTCTACCTCATTCACTTGGTTCTCGAGCAAGATCCTCAAAGATGGCACCTCCAACTCAATAGGGAGCACTGCCTCCATGCCGTATGTCAAGCGTAAGGGGTCTCTCCAGTAGCGGTGCGGACTGACGTTCTGTACCCCAAAGTGCTAATGGTAACTTCTCGGGCCAATCCCGTCCTTGCGAAGCCATCTTGCGAATTATCTGCTCTATCGTCTTGTTGGCCGCCTCAACCGCGCCGTTAGTCTGTGGATAGTATGGGGAAGATTTCTTTCGTTCGATCTTGAATTCTACAAGCAAGCGAGCACACTCGGCTTCGAAATGACTGCCATTATCTGATATAATGAGGTTAGGAACCCCATACCGACACATAATGTTCTCTTTGATAAACTGCGCTACCTTCTTGGAATTCAGCACCTTGTAAGACTGAGCTTCGACCCACTTTGTGAAGTAGTCGACCGCGACGAGGACGAATTCATGACCATTACTACCGGCCGGCGAGATCTTCCCAATAATGTCTATACCCACGTGGCGAATGGCCAAGGCGTGGTGGAACTATACAATTCGTGTGGGGGGATGTGGTTGAGGTTGGAGCATACTTGGCACTTGTGACACCGTCGAACCCATTGAATACAGTCTGTCTCCATGGTAATCCAATAATAGCCCAGCCGAGTGATCTTCTGTCTAAGCATCCTTGCATTCATGTGGGTCCGCACAACCCGTTGTGTACTTCTTCCATTATTGCTTCAGCTTTCTTGTTGTCGACACATAAGAGCAACAGACCGTCGTAATGCCTCTTGTACAAAGTATCGTCTAACAGCACAAACTGCCCCGCCAATCTTTTGAGTGCTTGCAGACTCTTGGCCTTCACATCTCCGTCAAAGGACATCTCTCCGTGCTTAAGGAACTTGTAGATTTGGGCGTACCATTGATCTCCGTTTACCTCTGCATCGATCTGGATTTCACAGCAATAGGCGGGTTCTCCCTTCTGTCCAACCCTGAATGGTTTCACGGACTTCCCTCTGGAATTCAACTAAGGAGGCCAATGTAGCTAGAGCATCGCGAACCTATTTCTGTCTCTCGTGGCAGGAAGTGGAAGGTAACTTCTTTGAACTGTGCTATCAACTCATCCATGGTAACCTTGGTACCGGCTGCAGGCAAGGATCAATAGTTTTCCATTTCTTCGCCGTTTGGTTAATAATCAAAAGCAGAGTCTCCATACACTTCTAACTCTTTCACGTTGCCTTACGGGCGGCCTCCAATCCGGCTATACACGCCTCATACTCGGCGGCGTTGTTGGTTGCTGAAAAGTTTAGCTTGATGGCTAT